>VMOF01000001.1:31690753-32290753 GCA_011764245.1 Trialeurodes vaporariorum
CTTCAACTGGGGGTCTGACTTCATCAAAATTTGATAAAAATAAAAGCAACTTTGAACAATGCTTTTGAATTTTTTTTCATTTTGTCGCAACTTATGGTTGAAGGATCTAACCGCCAACTTTTTACTGCGCAAAACAAGTGAAAGGACCCTGCACATTTCTTATGGGAAATGGCTCCTTGCCAAAAGTTGATTTTTTTACATGGATCGACGCCGCTTGTCGAGCTGAGCAAAAGTTCTCATGGCACCAAATTTTACTGTGCTGTTCTTGCACAATTTAAGCTCAAAGTGAAAAATAGCAATGGACATTGGCATTAGTTCGAAGATTTTTTCTCGGAAAAGGACGGGTGGTCAGGGTGTCTGTCCCTTATAAAACAATACCATTGTTTGCACTTGGACCGCATGTATGAAAAGAGGGCGGTTAGTGAGTAAAAGGAAAGTGTGTGGATGGGGAGGGGAGGGGAACAGATAATGTACAATCGGTCCGAGTGCAAACAATGGTATTATTTTATGAGGGACAGACATGCCAATCACCCATTCTTTACCGAGAATAGCACTCCGCACTTATGGCAATGCCCATGGCAAAATGTCATGTTAAATTTTTGAGCTTAAATTGGGTTAAAACGGTACAGTAAAATTTGTTGGTGCCGTAAAAACAGCTCAGCGAGCATCGTCGATTCATGTAAAAAAATCAGCTTTTGGCAAGGACAGGTTAGGAAAGTGGGGCATAAAAAATGTGCCGCAATCTTCAAAAATTTCACCTGTGGCTCTTTGAATGTACTTGAAATTTTGTGGGAGGATCTTTTAAACAAGGCGTAATTGAATGCTTTCCTTTCAGTTGTCCACAAAAACTTTAATTCATATTTATTTGTACAATCAAGCTCCTTTTTCTTCTCTGTTTTTAGGATTTTGAACTGTGTGAATTCCTCGCTCTCTATCAAGAAATTTGTCATGCTATCTTGAAACATTTTCAAATCCCTGCATTAAAGCACCTTTCTCCGGGAAACTCTCTTCCTCGGGAAACCAGTGGCAGTCAAAGCATCACATCAGAAATGCACCACTTGAGAATGCGCATTATACAGTTGGAGACAATATTAGTTAAAAGTTGCTTTGAGCAGCTCAAATTTGGTAAGACTTATTCCTCCTGTTTATAGATTCACCTCAACAAAAATTATTTGCTGTTCTAAAAATACCTAAATAATAAAAAATGCAAGCTGTCTGTAGTAAAACTTAAACAAATAAAAAAAAATTAAAAAAAAAAAAAAAAAAAAAAAAAAAAAAAACACAGAAAACACCAGAAGCAGATTTAAAGCCAAATAACATGTACCTCAAAACTTCCTCAACTAAAAAAAGGCCATTTGAAATATCTAGGGAGATAGAAGAGGTTGAGGTCAATTTGGAGGAAGTTTGAAGGAAACCATGGAAAAGGTAATGCTTTGAATTTTCCAAAACTTGAGCTACTTAAAACATTTAAGTGCGGATAAATTGATAAAATTGAATAGATAGATGCTGGAGGAATAGGAAAACAGGATGATAAATTTGAAAGATTTAGAGGAATTTTCAAGGTTGGCTGGTACCAGCCTTGAAGTTTCCTCGAGATTTCAATGCTTTTTCATGCCACGAGAACAGGAGCTATGACGATGATGCGGCTGTGCGATGACCGAGACAAGATGGATCCTGAGCATTTCAAATGGCTTTCTTGTGTCAAGAAAGTTTCAGTGATATTTCCAGGAACGTGTTAAAATTTGTCACTTGTAGTGAGGCATCAAAGTGTGCAGTAAAATGAATCCTTATGCTCAAATATTGTCAAAACTTTTGTTTGATTTCCTTAATTCCTTTGCAATCACTGAAAACTCAATAAGTTCAAGATTCTTATTATCCATCCCTGGTTTAACCGTTGGTTTGACGATTTTTAAATTTTGACTTTCCTGGAAGCAAAATGGCTCTTCATAAAACAGTTAATTTATTGTTAAATCAGTGTAGAATTACCTTTTTTCAAAATTGTTTTAAATTTGAGTAATCTATTTTGCTCTTTTGCTTTCTTACCTGTAAAGTTCGGTAGTTGCTTGCTTTGTCTTAATTAAAATTTTTTAGCCCATTTGCCTTGATTGCTTAAAGTAACCAGCCCCTTGTCATTTTAGGTGATAACATCAATGTATCTTTGCGGAGGGAAGAAAGCATTGGTCAAGTTTCGGAGGAATCGGGTGCAAGTTGAAGAAAAACTTGGGGGAATAAATCTAGTCATTTAAGGTATCAAACAATTTGCCTATTCAATAATTATTTTTCTTTTTCTTTTTAAAAAAAAGTAAATAAACGGTTTGCCATCCTAACGAAATTTGTTCAATTCTATTTTTATTGGGAAAGTGCTCCTACTTTTAACTTTTCTTTCCTTTATTCTATCATCATTCAGTTTTCAAAGTTTGGACAAGTTAGTTCGGTATTTTTTAAGTAACTGCAGAGTTAGTTCAATTCAGAGATTCAAGACAAGGACTGAAAAAAAGAAAGAAGAAAAAAACTGAAGAGACAAAAGCTCTAGTTTTTGATGAAGGTGTCAATTCTGAAATCTAAACACAAGCTTACGTTTTGAATTTATTTTAGTTGTAGGGGCTCAAGTACCCATTGAAATTTTTCTCTTTAAAGCTCTGTGCAAACTTAAGGCATGCGACTCAGTTTGGTTAATTGTGTTCATTAGCGTTTGCTTGAAAAGAAAAAAATAGGTAGCTATTTCTAGCACAATTGTTCGGTTGTTTACATTAATTATGATTTCATGGAACTAAATTTCAATGAAATCAAAAGGTAAATAATTTTTTTTTTTAGTGGAATAAAATGAAAAAAGCTTTGACTGCAGGTAAAGTAATTATGAAACTTTGAATCTCAAACTCTCTTTTTCTAAGCAAATGTCTATGTTTCCTATGAAAAAGGAAGGTAATGGTCGTTCCATCACAACTTTCCCACCCGCATTATTTTCAAACTACACTTTTCATTCTAAAATTTGAAAGTTTTCTTCTTTTTCGGGATGAGGTAGTCAAGGAGTAAGAGGCATCTACCTAATCCTTCCCAATTTACCATCTCTAAAAAAATCTAAAGAATCAAGTTTTAGTTTGAAAAATGTAGTTTCAAAATGTCGCGTGTGAGTTATGATGGAATGACCCGTAATTTGCCTGGAGGGCCTTAACGTCCTTAACCCCTTCCGGTACAATATTTTTTTTTTCAAACTTGCAGCCAGGTCTGCTTTAACAGAGAAAGTTACAATCAAAATAAGGAAGCAATGAAAACAATCTTCATCATAGTTTGTCCCAGAAATAATTGGACTTGACAGTTCCATGGCTTTCATGAAAACATCAGCTTCAAACCTTCAATCGAGTAACTTGATTGGTCGGGAGGAGGAAGCAGTTGACATTTGTATTCAAACTGTACAGTTGTCATGTCCAATCATCCTTGGGACAGCCTTTTAGTGTTTTCACCGATGCGCGTTAACATTGAGACATTTCAAGAAGTTCCGTTGACTCTGGACGGATCACAATACCTGTCGAATCTGTCAAATGATGCTCGACACTGAACCGGAAAGGGATAAAACATGCTCCTCTGATAAACTTTCATGTTAAGACTGCAGGCACTTGTAAAAATATTTAAGAAAATAAGGTGCTTTGCTACATGACAGCACCTAAAAACCATCAGAAGAAGACATTTTTGCAGATTTTTTATGTTTTTTTCAACACAGGACACCTGTATGAATGCTCTTTTCCATGTTTCAATCCAAGGAAGAGAGAGAATTCAAATTCTATGTGCAAAAGAGAGATACAGCAAATTCTGTTTGCAAAAAAATGTATTTTTTTTATGAAAGCAAAGTAAGAATGACAGCGCTAGCAAAGGCTGTTGCTGAAAGCATTTTCAAGTCTTATATTTTTCCTATGCATAATTTATTAACTTTGAACAACAAAAATGAAACATTTTAAAGTGATTTTTTCAAAGAAATGTCTTGCTTTTCAAGTCTATTGCCTCTTGAATGTCTAACTTTATTAGGTGTTTTCTTGTTTTCCTGAAAAAGTCTTTGGTGTCTAAGACTATCAATCTTCGAAAGATCCGCTTCTTTTTCATTTTTCAGTCCTTCGTCCTCAAGTAGGTTTTCTTTGACTTTGCTTAGAATTGGATCATCGTCAGATGGAGTGGGTGAAATAGAATTATTATGAAGACCAGAATTTTTTGTTCGAGTACTTGTATAGATATTTTGAAACTTATTACTTTGCTGAAGTCTTGATTTTGAAGGTTTTCTTTGTTCCATTCTACCTCGTCTGAAATTTGAAAAGCAGATGTTGAAGCTAAACTATTCTTTAGTGTGGCTGTTGCTATTTGCTACCTGTTTGACTGTCAAACAAAATAACAACCACTTGGGATATACAGGGTGTTAATTAAAATAGATTCCACTCAAGGTATCTCGGAAACGGTTACGAATTCTGAAAATAGCGAAAATACGTGTTCAATTACTTTGAGGGCGACACCTTTTAAGGGGGCTGCTGATTTTAGGGCCAACCCTGGGGGGCCCCCAGAAGGGGAACCACCCCCCTAAATCCAATACTTCAAATGGGGACCCCATTTTTTATTAAATGATTGGAAAGAAGATAAAATTCTAAGACTTTTAGTGCAACCCGGAAGTTGATATCGTTTTTAGTTTTTGATAAATCAAAGTTCAAAGTTCGATATGGACTCATTTTCAAAAATTTGCAACTCCCTCTTAAATGATTCAAATTTAAAAAACTTTGGATCCAAAATGCTCTACAAAGCAAGTACTTTCCAGAAACAAATACAAATTTTCCAGAAAAGTTAACCAAAGGCTGTTTTTGAGCCCCTAAATTTTTTTGAAAATTTCAAAATTTTCAGTGCTGTGGTTTCTATTTGCAAAGGGACTATTTGTCAACTTAAGTAAGATGATTCCAGGGTCTATTAGTTCAAACCATGGATACCACATTGTGCTGCTCAAAAAGTCAACAGATTTTGGATAAAGCTGACAAATTTACGCTAAAAAGCACAAAATTGAGGAACGTCAGTACCTGCAAGCATACTTCAGGAGGATACCCTGGAAGTTTCAAGTTGAAACACTCAAAAATGAAGCCGGAAATTATGAAGTACAAAACTTCCCATAAGCCTCAATGAGTGCGTAGATAGACATATTATCACTCGCACTCACTCTCAGTCACTAAGCTTATGGCGATACAAATTTCATAATTTACGGCTTCAATTCTTAACCCATTTAGCTCGTTTTGGGCTCAAAAAATCCTTTAAAAATTTTGCAGGTGCTGACATTATTGGATTTTGTGTTTTTTCTTCGGTTCCAATTTAAAATGCCAAAAACATGAGTTTTCTGGCGCGAAAAAAGCGATTAGTGGCGTTATCCATTAGATTGAAATCTGGAAAAGTTTCGCCTGGAATCACCTTAACTAAATATGATTTTATTAATGTGCGCAATAACATATATTGTTCTTATGTACAAACTTTAGAAAATAAAAGAAAATAAAATACTCACTGATTACGATGGTTTGGTTGACTTTCAACGTCTGCTTCGCCTAGTTTCTTAATTGCGAGCTTATGAAGTTGCAATTGCATTTCTCTGCAAAGTTCTTGTTCATTTTTTAGTAATTTTCCAATTTTTACTATCTCCTCTTTGTCTTTTACAATAACTTTTTCCAGCAAAACAACTGAAACAGATAAAGTGGAGAAGTAGCTAATTTTATTAAAAAAGGGAATAAAATGCAAAATGTAATTTTAAAAAGAATCATATAAAACTCACTTGTGCTAATTAGTAATTATGTTGAACTACATCAGACAAGTTTTAAGCCTCTACCGAATATCTGTGTGAAGTCTTGGAAGTTCGGTGAAAAATGTGCGTAAAATACCATAAAGAAATGAGGAAATTTTATTGCATCCTAATTATTTCAAGAACCGTGGCTACACTTGTAGTTTTAAAGGTTGAAAGTGATTGTTCAGATAACTTTGATTTTAACAGTTCCTTGTTTATTTGTGCTTTGAGCTGTTGACGTTCGTTCTGCGCATGTCTTCTTTGCACCACCGTTTTGTAGTTCTATATGTAAAGCAAGGTTCCTTTACAACAGGTCAGCTTGGTAGTACTGCAATCTTTATGCGCTCCTAATTGTGGAAGAAGACCAAATAGGTATATCAAATAGGGAGAGAGAGGGGAGGGGTTTAATTAATTTGGGAAATGTTGTGCTGCTTTTACATTGCACTTATAGAAAAAAGAGCTAAGAGATCACAACGCTATCGGACAGACCTATTATTAATGGGCCTTGACCTAAGGTCATGTTTAGGTAGAGACCACGCAGATCTTGTATTAACAGAATCCAGGGAGTGTAATCAAAGAGTTGTGAGGTACAAAGTTATCTAAAACCACCCAGTTACTATAGCGGAATATTTTACTGATAGACCCTTTATATCTCCCAAATACACCAACTACATCAGGGAAATAAATTTAAAAAAAATACTTATCCACTTTGAGATCATCGCTACAAAGCTTTTGCTTGAATAAAACATATTTTCTTAAGTCATCAGCCATCACTCCTAATTCAATGTTAATATTCCTTTTGTGACTAGGGTCCCTAGTGAAGCCTGGGTACTATAGGCAAGTTTTTGGGAGGTCTTTGTTGAAGCGACTTGTTTGAATTCTTGTGTATTCAAATGGGCAGAACTGACTTCTTTATCCAAGTTTTCTAGTATCTTCGGAGTCAAAGTTTTTGACAATTTTTTTTATACAGCAACTAGACGCAATAATCAAACTTTTTAGCCAATAAATTTGATCTCACTCCAAAGATTCCTCTGTGAATCAATACTAAAGTGAGTACTTTACTTCAGCAACAGACCCAGCAAGAGCGAGCCCATCGGTCCTCTGTGCTGCGTCAATACAATTAAGACCGCCGGTAATTTTTGGTAGGGTTGCTAGTAAGGCAGAGTCATAAGATTACAAAAACTTTGTCAAACTCTGAATGTAATCAATCTGACTTTACTTGTGATATACCATAATTGAGGCGGTGGCTGCAGTAACTGCACATAAAACACGGGGTATGCTCTTTCTGAGTAACTGACATTGTGAAAGTGTGTTGATTTCTTTGGCGGCGCTAATCTTTGGTCTTATGTACACGCAACAATTGTTGATTCCCTTCAATGAGTACTCATAAAACCAAAAGTTTGCTCCTCCGAAGAAATCCTCTTCTTTTACAGCGTCAATTATTCAGAATGAGCATACCCCATGTTTTATGTTTGTTATTGCAGCCATCGTCTCAATTACTGCTCAATTGAAAGAAAAATTAGATTTGTGAATTGTGTTTCAATAATTTTGAATTATTTTTAAGAATTTTTAGGACGCTCATTGTTTAACTTGTTAAGATTGCCAAAATTTAAGGTTATTCACAAAGGTCAATCAAGACCTCGCCTAAAAATCCATTCAGGATCAAAAAAGGGAAACAGAACAAGTTGCCATTACTTTTATCCACGGCTCCTTCGAATTGCGAGTGGACTTCATCCTTCAGTGATGACACTCGAGACCTCAAGTTTTCCTTCTTTGAATCTAAAGACTGATGATGTACAGTTTTTTCGGTTAAGCAATGACTACACTGGTCATTTTTCTGAGGGTCGTGGCCACCCTTGCACCTTGATCTGCTTGCACTGGAAGCTGAAGGGGGACATGAAACCATGTCTTCATTTTGATGAAAGTTAATTTGAAAAGAAGAATTTCCGGAAGTGTTATGGTCCAGTGTATTTTCAAAAGATGACTGAAGAAAGGGTGCATTTACTGTTGAATTTAGTGAACAAAGTAGGGAATTTTCAATGGTTCCGGGGATGCTACATTGCAGTAGATTTGAACAGTAGTTATCTTTTGAATTCAGGCATTGAATCTGTTGAGCATTTGTCGGGTAATTACTGTCATCTTGATTCAACAATGCGTTTCTTTGAGAATCGCAGTCCATCCCACATCCTGCATCAACAGGCCGATTCCGTGAACTTGTTGGTCTATCAAGTTCTTCGCTGATTCGATCCAAATATCTGACCTTGAATGAAGAAGAAACCAAACAACTTATTGAAAATTTTATTAATTCTTGTCAGCAGTCATGTATTTTTAGAATAAAAAGTACCTATTCAAGAAGCCATACGTTTGGATAACAGATTGATTTCCAAACAATGAATGAATTTTTCAACAATTATAATTTAAAAAAAAATTATATTCAGTTTATTTTTGTCATTATTTCATTCTCTGCTGTCAATAACCAATCTAACCTAGTAAGCATGTGGATCATTTTGAAAGTTAGTTTAGTTGCTCAATATCTCCTGAGTCATTGTAGTCATAAAGAAAATCCGCAAAATGTATGTAATTTGTCATACTTTCAGCTTTAAATTAAAATTAAGGTTTTTTTTTATTATTTTGGCCCTTGGAATAGCCTACTGTTGAAGTGCACAACCTGTTTTTAGATTTATCGTTCTGGGTCAACCTGACTCTGCTATCCCCTTGACCAATTAGAGCGTGTCAGCCTATTATTCATTATTAGTGTCAAGGTCCATATACTCCAGGTCAGTCGGTGCGCATCTACCTCGTCTCACCCCTCGGATCCGCTCCCATCGGTTGCCGCTAGCCCTCCGTTCGTGACGTATCCTTCGAGCAACTTTCGAGCGGGAACTTCAAAACACCGTGTTTTCTTATGGGGGAAACACCTTTTTTCATTTGAACTTTTTGAGCTTATTTCTTCGCCTAACTTTGATTTTATTAATCGAAAATGAAGAGGAAAGCTTGTAGTTTTGAGAAACATTGATCTGAGTCCTTGTTTATTTTTTTTCATATTTTTTAGCGATTTTTGAAAATGCGGTCGTCTCACCGCCGAATTCAGCCATTTTGCAGGGAGAATGAGGTTATCCTTTGTTAAACCAGGTAAACAATGGAAACGAATCGAGTGGATTCTCTGTGGAAATGCTAGGATATCTCCTTTATTGAATCTTAAAGCTTTAATTGTTAATTGAGAATTTTTTTCCGCGATATTTACCGATTTTACTTGTATAGAATACTGTGAGTGTTTCATCCTTTTTCATGTCTTGTTTGTGTTCACCCGTGAAAGTCCACTGTTCAATATACCTCGTAGTAGTCGCATCATCGTTCATTTGGTGTGATTTAAATTTTAGAACTTTAATTAATTTGATTATCAGTGAATACAATGTACCTATCAGTCTTTAATTGGATATCGGTATGATGTTAGTAATCGCAAAATTCCAGTTGTCCCAGTGCTGTGTTCAGTACAAACTTTTGTATTATTTGTCCTTTTTGTTGATCCGTGATGTCAAGATTCTATATGTTTTTCTGCTGTACAAATGTCTTCTTCTCATCGAGTCTCAGTTTTTCATCTGGGATCACCCGCACTTGATGATACGTCTGGCTATTTTAAGGTGTTTCTGAAATTCAAACTGTTGAAACAGTCCGCTGTATTTTTGTTATCGATGACAGTTGGACTTTAGAAAGCTCTCTGATGGCCATTCATTACTTCCATGTTCTTACTGTGTTGGATTTGTCCTGCGTAAGTACCCACCGATAATCATTTCTCATCATCATTCATAATGACGAAGGAAGTTAAGTCGCAATCGCATTGCTCTATTAACCCGCTCCATAGATCTAGCTTCTCTGATTAGGAAAGTAGGTATTATGTTTATAATTCATTGCGGTCTGCTACTTCAAGGTAACTCCACCAAATTATTTAGTTTTTGGCGCTATTGGTTCAACTCTGGTCGCCAATAAGACAGGTGTCTAAGGACAAACGCCAATTTTAATTTTATGTGAAACAACTGCGAGGATAACAATGGCTCTAAATTCGTGAAAATTGAAGTCGGCTTAAAATAATGTGGCTGTCCCAAAGGTTCCTCACTGTAGCCCCTGGAGCAGGTTAATAGAGCAATGCGATTGCGACTTAACTTCCTTCGTCATTATGAATGATGATGAGAAATGATTAATGGTGGGTATTTACGCAGGACAAATCCAACATAGTAAGAGCATGGAAGTAATGAATGGCCATCAGAGAGCTTTCTAAAGTCCAACTGTCATCGATAACAAAAATACAGCGGACTGTTTCAACAGTTTGAATTTCAGAAACACCTTAAAATAGCCAGACGTATCATCAAGTGCGGGTGATCCCAGATGAAAAACTGAGACTTGATGAGAAGAAGACATTTGTACAGCAGAAAAACATATAGAATCTTGACATCACGGATCAATAAAAAGGACAAATAATTCAAAAGTTTGTACTGAACACAGCACTGGGACAACTGGAATTTTGCGATTACTAACATCATACCGATATCCAATTAAAGACTGATAGGTACATTGTATTCACTGATAATCAAATTAATTAAAGTTCTAAAATTTAAATCACACCAAATGAACGATGATGCGACTACTACGAGGTATATTGAACAGTGGACTTTCACGGGTGAACACAAACAAGACATGAAAAAGGATGAAACACTCACAGTATTCTATACAAGTAAAATCGGTAAATATCGCGGAAAAAAATTCTCAATTAACAATTAAAGCTTTAAGATTCAATAAAGGAGATATCCTAGCATTTCCACAGAGAATCCACTCGATTCGTTTCCATTGTTTACCTGGTTTAACAAAGGATAACCTCATTCTCCCTGCAAAATGGCTGAATTCGGCGGTGAGACGACCGCATTTTCAAAAATCGCTAAAAAATATGAAAAAAAATAAACAAGGACTCAGATCAATGTTTCTCAAAACTACAAGCTTTCCTCTTCATTTTCGATTAATAAAATCAAAGTTAGGCGAAGAAATAAGCTCAAAAAGTTCAAATGAAAAAAGGTGTTTCCCCCATAAGAAAACACGGTGTTTTGAAGTTCCCGCTCGAAAGTTGCTCGAAGGATACGTCACGAACGGAGGGCTGCGCAGAACGGACGAATTTCGTACACCGGACCGACTGACCTGGAGTACATGGACCTTGAGTGTGATGGCCACTACGAAAAGTCAATCGTCTTCATCCATTGTTTCTTTCTTTAAATAAAAGTACGAAGTTAAACTTAAAGTTCAATGTCTTTTACTTAGTTCGTCTCAAACCGATCCTACCTCTTCAACAGGTTATGGGCCACCCACGCACTCGCGCTCGTCTCGTTTTAATGTAACGTAATAAGTTTCGATTCGTTCGTCCTCGTGTTCGCGTGCCGGTTTGTCGTTTTTCGCCTTTGTTCGAAAGTCCGAAATGATGGTTTCGCTTCATCACGATCGCAAATTCGCGATGAAAAATCTGCCTCGTGTGTGACTCGCTATTGAAATGCCGCTAGATCTGTTTTTTCCTGTTTTTCTGCCTCACTAAGTAACACCCCGTGAAATTATCTTTTTGCTTCTGATACTACAGTCAAGATGTCTTCTCACATGTTACCGACGTTCGAAAAATTAAAAGGTTCGGAAAATTTCAGCCTTTGGAAATTTCAGATGAGTAAATTCCTTGATTTTGATGACTTATGGGATGTTACAGACCCCAGTATAGAAGCAAATGCAACAATCTCTGCCGATGCCACCACTAAGTTGAAGCAAAGAAAGGC
Organism: Trialeurodes vaporariorum; assembly: GCA_011764245.1. Lineage (NCBI taxonomy): Eukaryota > Metazoa > Arthropoda > Insecta > Hemiptera > Aleyrodidae > Trialeurodes > Trialeurodes vaporariorum. The sequence goes on from VMOF01000001.1 coordinate 31,702,346, forward strand.
GCTAGCAAAAATCAGTTTAATGGTGGAATCTAGCTGCATCGTCCACATTAAAGATGCCGATACACCGTTCAAAGCCTGGAAAAGTCTCAAGGATGCATTCGAAAGTTCTGGACTTCAACGTAGACTTCGATTACTAAGAAATCTTTTTTCAATTAGGTTGGAAACTTTCAGCGACATCCAGAGTTATGCATGGTGCTGCCACGCAGATCACCACTGAAAAGATCGTAGGGACTAGGGTACGTAGTACCCGAGGAATATATGCGATCTACCTGGTTAAACAAACATGTAGAGCATGTGCCTTCGGTTATCGCGACATAGGAAAGCATGAGCAAACGTCGAACGCGCTCAGCGCTTTCAGAATCTGCGCTCCATCGTTCGTAACTATAATATTTGTACAACACGCAAATTATATATAAAAATATACGTAAAGAAACATTGTGCTCAACTCCTTCGTTCACCGATGTCATATACGCAAGAATGTAAAAATCTGAAAGAGAACCCGCTCGCATGCTTGCGCGTAGGCGCGGGGCTAGAATCTCAATCAGAATTGGTGCTAAATCGTCATTAAACGCGTCGAACCAGGCAATAGCTTCAGGCGCTGTGGGAACCAGCTCAGTCGGAATCCACCTATTCGACACCTTTTCGTTACGAAAGGTAATGGCATTAACGATCCTGGCGGCCAGGCGTGAACGCGAGACCTCCTGGATCCACCGAACCGAATCATCAGATACCATTTCATTGGGAAAATAGCAAGTCCGAAGAGTCGTTTCTTCCGGAGATCCAAACTGTAAATTTATTTAGGATATCCGGTCTGAAGGAAAAGATACGCACCTCAACACCAACCCCCGAAGGTATAAGATAGCGTAGGTCAAAATAATTAGCTCGTCTAATCCTTGTTCGCAGCTTAGATCTAAAGATCAATTGAAATGGAATGAAATCATTATCGTTAAATCTGACAAAAGACGACATCAACTCCTTTTGTAGCTGACTTAACTCCTTAATACTATCACATAGATTGTTTTCGCCCAGAAGGGACACGAGAGTATCGGAATCTGCTTTGGTGTTTTTAGGTTCCAAGCCGATGTAATTCGGCTGCTCAAACGCTCGAAGGTAGAAAGGTACATGCTTGTTCGCGCCGGAAGCAGTGTTCGGCACCACCGCTCTGGACATAGTGATCAAGTATTCCGCTCAGACTGAAATAGGATTTTATTATGCTAAATGGTCTAACCTCACAGTATGATCCCATGGTTTTGGCTCTCGAAAATTCCAACGCCAAAATCACGTCTGGACTTATCAAATCTAAACTTCTCGATCAAGCCTCCAAGATATCGGAAGACAATGAAGCTCAAGCCTTTTACAGTCGTAAGCATAGTTATCGTCCCAAGTGTTTCAACTGCGGAATTCCTGGTCACTCAGCGAATACTTGCCGAAAACCACCCAACAGCAACGACTCCGGAAAATCAAGAACATCTAACAGCTCATCGCACAATGGTAAAACGAATTCCTACGAGTCATCTAATAGGAAATTCAAGAAAAAAGGTAACAAAACTACATTTTTTTCTGCATTAGCCTCTTTCCAGTATACTTCTAATGATTGGTTCCTCGATTCTGGCGCTAGTAGTCACCATATGACTAATAACAAAAACTTACTCTTTGACTTCAAACAAACTATGTCTAAAGAACAAGTCAGAACTGCCAACAACCAAATCATAAGTGCTGAAGGTCAAGGTAATTGTCAACTGATTTTAGAAGATGATGACGATCCAATCACCGTTGAGGATGTGCTTTATTTTCCAGACTTGTCCGTCAATTTATTGTCAGTGAGCAGATTAGCAGAGAAAAACCTTTCTGTTACATTCAATAGTGAAGGAGCTGAAATCTATGACTCCAATAATGATATCGTTGCTACCGCTTCATTAGTAAATGGAATTTACAGACTGGACGTTGCCAAAACTACGCAACCGAAACCAATTTCACGTAATGTTGTAAATGTTGTCAATGTAAACCAAACTAATGACAAATCAACTGTTTCAGTAAATGTAACGCAAGATAGTCAATCTTTATGGCATCGTCGTTTAGGTCACCTGAATATTCGATCAATGAATTTGCTTCGCAACAAAATTGCGACTGGCATAAATTATGACAGTGAAGAAATCAGCAAACTTTGTGAACCATGTGTGTTAGGCAAACAAACTGCCCTTCCTTTTAGTAAATCTAAATCTAGAGCAAAACAAGCCTTGCAGATAATTCATTCAGACCTATGCGGCCCAATGCAAGTTCCATCCAATAACGGAGCAAAATATATCATCACTTTCACCGATGATTTCACCCGAAAAACTTGGGTTTATTTCCTCAAGGCTAAAAGCGAAGCTTTCACTAAATTTTTATCATTCAAAAATCTCACTGAAAATGAGAAAGATACTCGTATAAAATGCTTTCGTACCGATAATGGCAAAGAGTATGACAATCATCAATTTAACGATTTTTTGCAAGCGCAAGGCATTCAACACCAAACTAGTGTCGAGTATAAGCCGCAACAAAACGGAATAGCTGAACGTGTTAACAGAACAATCCTCGAAAAAGCGCGCTGCATGTTATTTGAAGCAAATCTACCTTTATCTTATTGGGCCGAAGCAGTGAACCACGCAACGTACCTCAAGAATCGCTCACCGAGCAGAGCCATTCCTGGTCACACACCGGAGGAGCTATGGTCGGGTAAACCGGTAGACTTACTAAACCTAAGAATTTTTGGGTGCAAAGCTTATGCTCATATTCCTAGTCAAAAACGTAAAAAATTAGACCCAAAAAGTAAAACCTTAATCTTTACAGGTTTCTGCGAGAATTCTAAAGCGTACAGACTAATCGATCCGCTGAAACCAAAGACTCTCATCAAATCAAGAGATGTCGTGTTCGATGAAAGTTCTTTTGTTTGTAAAAAGTCCCATCAACCTAATAACTTGTTGGATTTTTTCTATTTCTATCCTAATACAACTGAGAGTACCATTGAAGAAACACCTCCGGAAATCGTCGAGGAAACTTCGTCACCTCCACCAACATCAACTGATGAAGATGCTGAAGAGTCCTCAACTAACGAACTTGTTTCAGAAGAACCTACCCCTTCGAACTCAGGAGAAGAAACACAAACAGACACCTCTGAACATGAAGAGTATTTATCCATTGAAGAAGATTCCAGTTCGGAAGAAACAGCCTTACCTCATGTCAACAACGAAGATATTGCCAAAGTCATTCCAGAACTATTTGGAAGACATTCAAGAAACCGACATCCACCAAATTGGACAAATGATTATGTCATGTCTGTAAGTAATTGTGATCAAATTATTTCTCTTGACAATTCTAGTGTGCCTGAGACACTATCACAAGCACTAAATTGCCCAGATAATAAACTTTGGATTGAAGCGATGAATAAAGAGTTACATTCATTCGAAGTAAACAACGCTTGGAAATTAGTTGACAAACCTCAAAACAAAAAAGCTATAGATTGTAAATGGGTTTACAAACTCAAACGCAACCCTGAAAACGGCCAAGAATTAAGAAAAGCTCGTTTAGTAGTAAAAGGTTGCGCTCAACAGCCTGGTATAGATTACAACGAAACGTTTGCCCCTGTCGTTAGGCACTCTAATATTAGATTGTTGTTTGCGCTGTCTGCAAATTTAAATCTAGACATCCACCACCTAGACGTAAATAATGCGTTTTTACATGGAGTCTTAGAAGAAGAAATTTACGTTAAACCTCCTGCTAACTTAAATTTACCAAATAAAGTCTTCAAACTTAATAAAGCTGTCTATGGACTCAAACAAGGTTCCCGTTCATGGAACAAAGAAGTTCATTCTTTTTTAACAAATTTAGGATTTAGTCAATCTAAATTTGAACCTAGCATCTATTTTAAATCTATTGACAATAAACTTATAATCATTGCTGTTTATGTCGACGATTTTTTTGTGTTCAGTAACCATGCGCAAGAAATGAAAAATTTGAAAAAACAGCTTTTTACCCGATTTAGCATCAAAGATTTAGGGGAAGCATCCAATTGTCTAGGCATGGACATTTTACGTAATCGTAAAACCAATGAAATCAAATTGAGTCATAAGACTTATATTTTAAATCTTTTATCTAAATATGGTATGTCCGATTGTAAGCCGGTTAAAACACCTCTAACCGACACCAAGTTCGATGTGAATGCAGTATCAGATGAAGAGCTCGTCAAACCTTATCAACAATTGATTGGAAGTCTTTTATATTTGTCTGTCACTTCTCGTCCCGACATCTCATTTGCTGTTACGTTTCTTAGCCAATTTAACCAAAGGCCAACGCCTCATCACTGGTCGTGTGCCAAACGTGTCCTGCGATACTTGAAAGGCTCGCAAGATTTAGCTTTAGTTTACAAAAAATCAAGTGACGACATCATTGGTTATTCCGACGCAGATTATGCTAATAACTCTCCTGATCGAAAGTCTTTTTCGGGAAATACCTTCATCTTCGCGAATGCTTCCGTATCATGGGAGTGCAGAAAACAAACAACAACAGCACAATCGAGCACGGAATCCGACTACATCGCCCTTTCAATGACTGCCAAAGAAGCTACCTATCTCGGCTACATTTTGGAGGAATTTACCAAGCGGAAAGGTCCGATCAAAATCTTTGACGACAACCAAAGCTCCATGAAGATCGCCCAAAATCCCGTCATGCACAACAGGACGAAACACATTGATGTCAGGTACCACTTTATACGTGAGCAATTGTCTGCAGGTAAAATTCTTCTAAAATTCTCCCCTGATGCTGAGATGGTAGCGGACATTTTCACGAAACCATTGCCCGCTCCGAAGCATAATTTTTGCGTTCGAGCTATGGGCCTCCATTAGTTCTTAGATATTTGTTAATCCCTTTTTCTAGTCGAAGCTGTTTGTAAATAAATGTTTTTACTTTATGGCACCGCTCAAGATTTCCAATTATCTTAAAAAGTTCCTATGTATGTTATTGCTGACAGAATTGTTATTTTAATCAATTTCCCCAATTCATTTGTGACAAGATTGTCTGAGACGATTTTTAAATCTGATTAATTTTAAATTCAATATCTTAAAAGTTCCTATGTATGTTATTGCTGACAGAATTGTTATTTTAACCAATTTTCCCAATTCATTTGTGACAAGATTGTCTAAGACAATTTTTAAATCTAATTAATTTTAAATTCAATTTCCAATTATCTTCAATTGTTTTTTAGATCGTTCCTTGACTCGAATTGTTTTTTTTACATCAAGTTTTAATTTCAATTTGTTTGTTTCAATCCAATTCTTAACTTGATTATTTTTGAATGTTCATTATTCCAAATACAGTTTGAGGGGAAGTGTTGAAGTGCACAACCTGTTTTTAGATTTATCGTTCTGGGTCAACCTGACTCTGCTATCCCCTTGACCAATTAGAGCGTGTCAGCCTATTATTCATTATTAGTGTGATGGCCACTACGAAAAGTCAATCGTCTTCATCCATTGTTTCTTTCTTTAAATAAAAGTACGAAGTTAAACTTAAAGTTCAATGTCTTTTACTTAGTTCGTCTCAAACCGATCCTACCTCTTCAACACCTACGAAGTTGTCTTTGTTTATTTCACCTACTGTCAGCGTTGATTCAAAATTTGCACAAAAATGTGCATCTTCATTCTGCCCAAGCTAACGAAACATTGCATCAGAGCTTCAAATGAGTAATTTTCCCGCATCGTTCCCATTCTCTAGAACTTGCACCAAGTGATTTTTACCTGCAACTAAGCTTAAAGACCTATTGTTATCCACTGAAAACCTGGATCAGCAATCATGCCCGGAAGGTCCAGTCAACAGGAATTCACCTGTTAATTCCGCGGTATGAGAAGTGCTTACTGAAAAGAGCGGATTACAAAAAAAAGTGTAGTAGAATCCTGTGAATTTTTTACAAAATTTAATGTGGCTTTGATTAAACTTTTGCTTGTACCTCAGACACAAAAATGAAAAAATAAAAACCCTGGTAAATATCGGACCCGCGCTGACGATAGGTGGATTCAGAAATAACAACTTCACAGGGGATTCTAGGGGCCAAATTTAAAAAACCTTGAGCTTGTTTCAAAGCTGAAAGTTTGACACATTATGTACTTTTTGCAAATTCGGTTTATCTTTACAAATTGGAGAGATACGGAGTAACTGTGCTACTTTTTAAATGACCCTCACATATTGTTCTTTTTCAAATTCTTCAAATATACCTCTAGATATTAAAAAAACCGTTGTTCACTGCATAGAAGTAGGAATGACTGCTCATTTAGTGTTAATACTAATCAGAGGAAAGGGGACGATTTCTTTCTTGTGCTTAAAAATTTACTCTTCATAATCTTATCCTCTTGAATCTCAATTTGAACTATTAGTCTACGCATTTTATTCTGTAAAAGTGTTATATCATCTTTTAAGATCGACAGCTGGCTATCCATTTTCTTGCTTTCGAATCTTTTTTAGAATTTCCTCTAGTGAGATGTTGGGGTTTGATATCTGCATGCTCTTAAAATTTTAAATAATTGTCTTGTCAATGCTTATTATTTTTTTTTTTTTAGTTATTTCTTCCTTTGTAAACAGGTCAGTAGTCTTACCTGTTAATGGCAACCATTCATTTTGATCCTTGATCCCTCAAAGTGAGTTAGACTTTCTACCCTTCTAAAATGTGTGCTCTTGCTGGTTTCAGTCTTATATCCATGGGGCTAGTATCTGTTTTTTGAAGGTTCAATTTTCAAAACGTCACTTTAAACCAGCCATGTTGTAATTTTATCTCTTATTCCAACCAAGTAATTCTTTCCTAAGAACCGTACCAAAGCTGCCAAAATCTTTAACTTTCTCCATCGCCTTGGTCCAGTTGTTTTTCAAAGTCTCTAGATTCTTTGAACTCTCTGGTATGAAATTGGGCTCCTCCCCCGCTCTGTCATGATCTTTTCTGAGTAATTCAAAATAATGAAAAAGCTCTTCTTTTTTCTTATCTATTTTCATCATTCTGTGAGATAATTTATGCACAAACTCAAGGTATTCTCGAACCAAATTGTTTTGTCTCCTTATGTGCTTAATGTGCTTGTATAAGTCTTTCAAATCGTTTCCTTGTTTTTCAGGAAACCGTATGCTCTCTTCTAAATGCATGATTCGATTCTTCAAATTATTAATCATAGGTTCCAAATGCTCTATCTCTGTCTCATTGCGCATGCCAAGGGGGGCGTTTCGCATTTTTTCAAGCTCGTAAAGATTGCTTTCAGTTTCTTTATGAAGATTATCTAACACGTCTGGACATTCCCTCGAAGATAATTCCTAAAATAAAGAGAAGAATCAGTCGTGGAAAATTGACTAAATGCTCATGTTTCTTTGAGTATACACCTTGTTAACCTCTTAACAACCAGGCTTAGGTTACATGGAAAAAAGGAAGCCATAACTTGATCTTTAGTAGGTAGTTAAATATGTATTCATACTCCGAAGCGTTCATTTTGCCTATCTCGGTAACTGAAGGCACTTTATGAGACATTATTTATCTTTTTTTTTTTTTTTTTCAAGCAGTTTAAGTGTCATATGCCATTAATGCCCCATAGACAAAGATGGAAGAGAGGAGAAGAAGGAAAGATGAAAGAGAGAAGAATCATATCCATGTCCTTCCGAGGTGACAAGATCTGAGTCCATAAAATCTTCTAAAATTCGGAGTTGTCTTTTTTTACTGCACATGAGATATCGAGTTACAAAGAAGAGTAGCTCGGGCGTGGTCTTTAAAGGGTTAAATGAGATTGAAATGCTTTTTACACTTGTCCTAATTATTTTTTTGAATTTTTGTTCTGTTTTAACATCACAACAATTTTACAGAACTCTCCCCTTTCCCCTGTACTTTTAAGGGAAATGAAACTGTTATTTTTAATTATAATCATAATTTGCAAATGCTTGTCAAACATTGATAGGTAGCATATCTTGTGGGAAGTTTCTAGAGCTGCTTAGCGTAAGTTAGAGAGCCTAAGTAAGGTCAGCAGGTATCTAAGTACTTAGTGCACGTGAGAAATTGAACGTTTTGTATGATGTTATCCTTGGTTTGATTCTGGGATGTATGCTCATCAACTTCTGAGCACTCTATGTTTTATCAATAGACAAATATCGGTAATTTCTTCTATCTAACTTCTTTTACTTGTGAGAGGTCTTAAAAAAGTTTAACCCAAGATTTTCATCTAACAAGCCAAAAAAAATATATTTCTTTTCAAAATGCTTCAATATATGTTGTTTCCGTTTCGATAAACATTGTTGTACCTTTTACTTTTAGAAACTTACTTAGTTAGATTTGACTGCCTTTCTTTTTTTCAGCTCTGTTAAGGTGATTCCAGGCAAAAAATTTCCAGATTGCAATTCGCCACTGGTTGCTTTTGGGAAAAGTCATGTTTTTGGCATTTTAATTTGAAATCAAAGGAAAAAGCAAAATCCAAGAACGTCAGCACCTGCAAACATTTTTTATGGATTTTTTGAGTCTAAAATGAGCAAAATTGGTTTAGAATTAAAGCCGTAAATTATGAAATTAATTTTGCCGCAAGCTTAGTGAGTGAGAGTGAGCGCACTGAGCACGAGGGATAATATGTCTATCTGCCTCACTCACACTCATTGAGGCTTATGGGAATTTTTGTATTTCGTAATTTCCGGCTTTATTTTTTAGTTTTTCAGCTTGAAACTTTCAGGGTGTCTACTTGTAATATGCTCGCAGGTGCTGACGTTCCTCAAATTTGTGCTTTTAGCGTAAATTCGTCCATTTCAGCCAAAAACTGTTGACTTTTTGAGCAGGACAATGCGGTGTCTACGGTTTGAACTAATGAACCCTGGAATCATCTTAAGATATAGCAAAAAAAAATTAGTTTACAAAAAATAAATTCCCCTCGACGTATGTACCTACTTCTATTTAATGGTCAAAATAGCCAGCTGCTAGCCCTTACCTTTTTCTTCTTTTCTGATTTTCTGGTTGTTTTTACATCCCCACCATACTTTGAACAACAGTCTGTGTTAAATGATTCATTGAGAATTTGCTTAACAGACTCTAGGACTTGGAACATTTCTTCCAGTACAGCCTCTTCATTCTACAAGTTTAAAATTGCAAAAATAAAAATGATTTTGCCAAATCTTTAATTGAGTGAAAGATTTTGACGGTTCAAGTATTTCTGTATCAAAAGGAGTAACACCATGGGTACTGCAATCAGGGGCATAAAAAAATTGTAGGGGTCAGGAGAAAATTTATGGTTGGTCATTAACTCTTTCCACTCTTAGCTTCAAGTTGGAACTTCCTGTACTCCACTTAAAAATGGGGAAAAATGCTGTTATAAAGAGTTATTGACCGATTCTACCTTTTGTGGCTGTATAAAATGTATTTTTTTCACAAATTAAGTGTGTGTCGAACTGCGGTTGACAATGCAGCGGAACCCGGAAATCAATTTTGTTGATCATAGCTCGCCTGTGAAGCGCATCCTGTAAATAAATTTTGTCAAGCACAGCTCGCCCAGGGAGCAAAAAGGGTTGAAGTTCCATGAGTAGAAGCCCTTGCCACGGCTTCTTTTCTAAAAGCATTTCAGGTTTGAGTATGCTTCTGTTTCTGGTATGCTCCAATAAAATTTGCTGTCATGACTCAAGTAGCTCAACCAAATGATTAATCAAACGACTCGCTTCACGACTGTCCTCAATCAACTTGCTAAGGTTTTCAAGAATTTCAAGAGTGGAGCACCATTCAACTCTTTAGCCTCATCATGTTGTGAAAGATCTGTTGTCTTTGACGGATAAGCTCCTTAATGTGGCTCTTGCAAACTTTTGCTATAAGCATATATAGTCCAATTTGATGTTGAGATCAGCGAAAATCACACTAAAAAATTCTAAAATTCAATAATAAACTCACAAAACTGCTGTGACGGCAAGATTGTATCGGCGGTTCAACGCAGGTATCATGGGAGATTCCTGTCCAATTTGTCACTTTCTCTACGGAAACACAGAGATATGTCTCAAATTAGATAGGAATCTCCCATGATGCCTGGGTCTTTCTGCCATTAAGTAAACCCAATTCTGAGAGTAAATTTCATGATTTTTTTGTGTTCTCATTGTGATTTTTAAAGGTTTTCATGCAAGAATCAACTCTTCAGTCCCCTGTAGCAAAAGTTTGCAAGAGCCCCTTCAGGACTATAAAATTCATTATGGCTCTTTGCAGAAGTGTATCCGCAGATATTACTCTTGCTCTCTCCTTGCCTATTTGAATGTAGTTATGTGTAAGGAAAGAAATAAGGGCCAAAATCACATGATATCCTCTCCCTCCATCCTTCAAACTTATGTGTTTGAACAAGCCAAAAGAGAGTAAAGACATATTCCTGGATACGCTGCTGGCTCTGTGTAAGAGAAGTGCCCATCTTAAAGAAGGTTTTTCTATAAGAATGCACCTGTGCCAAAATTTCTTGATGGCTTGAGAAGTTATTGGCTTGTAGCATATTCACGTATAACATGACAAATGTTTGGGACAGCAATAAGTTGAAGATTATCAAGGCCAGTCAATTCTGCCTGATACCGCATGACTTGTCAGGTGAAGGTCGAATTTTAGCAAAGTACTTATCAGACTGTGTATAAAAGCACCTTTATAAGATTTTGACCTGGACAGATATAACTGTTTTCCTTTCATTTATGGCTATCTTATACTATAAACTACCAAATCATATGGATACTGGTACAGTAACCTTTTCACACTGTGGAGAACATTCCTCAAACATTCCGCAAACATCTGGCGACTGTTCATCACAAACCACTGCATCACATATTGAACTAGACTCCACTGCTGCGGAAGGATTAATTTCTGAACATACATTTTCTCTTATCGGTAATCCCTGGGGAAAAACAAAATCCATAATTTTTCACTAAAAAGTTATTGATTGTAACGTCTGGATTATCCAACATTGGACCAAAAGGCTCGGTATTTAAAACAAAAAATCATTGACGTTCCTCTCACGGAGTAGGTGGTTTTAGTATTTTACGTTCATTTATGACAATCCAAATTATCTACATTTCACAATTGGTCGGGTAGTCAGTGTTTGAACTGTGTTCATTGCATCAATTCATGAGTGTAACTAAGTAAGGGAGTAGAAAATCTCAAAAGAAGAAAAAAATTTATTTAGAGAGGAGAAGATTAGCCTATGATTTTGAGAAAAAGCTAAGTAACTTTTCTTTGGGATGTGACTGGTGGCTCCCCTGGAAAATTTCCCTGCTTAAGCGCATGTGTATCATCCAATTAGAGCCAACAGGCAGTTGTCATTGCTCAGAGGTAGATACAAAGCACTAGCACATCTAAAACATTTCTGACTGGCTTGAAGCTTAAGTACGACCATGGCTTTGCATTAGTAACTATAAGAAAAACTGTAGCAAAAACTGTTAATTAAGTATAAGTAGCGGTAGCCACCCCGTTCAAGTCAATTTTTTTATTTTTTTTCAAAATACTTTTAAATCACTTAACTCATCAAAGGGAGTCAAAATTGCCTTTCTTTTTAAATCATTGCTTATTATTATCGTGTGATGATCTGTAAAGATTATTTTTACGATACCTAATATTATGATATTTTTATGATAAATTAAGTTAGGTACCGAAAGTAAGGAGGATACAAAACTTACAGCATGAGAAACAATATCAAGAAAATACTGTCTATTTTCTTCGCATTCAAGAGACCAAGCTCGTAGGTCAGTGTAGGAGAGATAAGTTTTAAGGCGGCCGGCACTTCTGGTCCTAAATGTATCTCTGATCTGATTTTTACCGAGGAAGACAAGCTGTTTTTTCAAAATGTAGGATGGCATTGTTAAAAAGGACATTAACTTGAATTTTAACTGTGAAGTGATTGTCACCACAAAAAAATTTTGGAGTATGAATTTTGTAAACAATAAAATAACCTTTCTTCACCATACTCTTCTCTAACATATGAGCCTAAGTGATAGTCTAAAGTTATTCTACCAAGTATATAATGTCTATAAAAAGAGCACCTGGCATTGCTACTCATTTAGTATTTTTCATTCAATCTTCATCTTCAGTCTCTTTTATCTTCTGTTTATCAACGGATGTTTCCTTCCTAAATCGTGGGATTTTAAAAGTCCTCTATCAAACTTTCATGTACTTCGTAATAATGACGAAAATTCGAATTGGGAGAGGGGGGATTCAGCTGCCATTTTTACTTTTTTCTAGATGGAAGTCTGTTAACAGGATTTCAGACGCTGAAACGTCCGAAATATCCTTCAAAACAGAATGATGCAGTGTCGCTCGCGCTAGCGGAAGGTGTACGTTTTAACTTGGATTTTTGATAAGCGTAGCGGAGAAACTGACGTTCCGTTCGGAATTGAATTCTCGCGCTTTCTTTTGAACTTTGAACCTTACCGAACGTGAAATGAAACCGGTTTGACAGTTCGGCCCTCACCACCCACCGCACTGTTTGTTGTTGTTGCAGTTGGTTTCATTTTTAGGTTATAATAATATAAACAGATTAGTGGCTCGTAAATTTTTTTCCATCGCAGATTTTTCCGACTCGCAATTTGCGATGATTTAGGGTCGTTCAGTGTAGAGTATACTTGTGGTATATTCTAGTTCAGTGAATCCATGTTTTATTTCTTATTTTCAGTGTTCGTCATCCATTCAATTTTTTAGATTCAACCAAAATGCAAGATCCACGGCCCACCGTCCCGATGGGGATTCAAAGTACTGCAGGAGCTATCCCTATCAGGAATGAGAAAGGTACGCCCACAGATAATCTGACTCTCTTTTCAATGATATCCTTGAGTCATCTATTTACTCTAAATGGAGAAGCTCACTAGAGCAGTCCTGCTGGATACTCAAAATGGTCAGACCATTTTGAGTATCGGGTTCTGACGAGTAGCGGTGTGTGCTCCCGAACTGTATCAACACGCATTGGTGAGTGGTTGGTCAGCGCAGAGTTTTGACTCGTTGCTAATCTCACTGATGCACTTTGTTGCAGTTCGGAAACAGGCACCGCTACTCGCCAGAACCCGATACTCAATATGATCCTGCACTAAGTAGGAATAGAAAGGAAAATATTTATTTGTCTTGTTATTGTTTGCTCATTGTTTCTTGTGATAAATAATAAATAAATTCTAAATTCCAAAGGTCTTGACATCATTGATGACTCTCAAAGGCTTGCAGAACTTAGTCGGGTTGTTATTCATCAACTTCACCATTACGCTACTGTTTGAACTCTCAAAGGGGCTCTTGCAAACTTTTACTCTAGGGGATTGAAGAGTTGATTCTTGCATAGAAACCTGTAAAAATGACGATGAGTTCACTAAAACATTATGAAATTCCCTCTCAGAATCGGGCTTAGTGGCAGTTTAACACAGGTAGAGCTCATTTCAGAAGTGTAGGCGGACCTAGACCGATAATCTTTGGAATTTGTCAACATTATTTTTGACATTACTCGATGAAAATGAATAATAATGAAATTGAGTGTTCACTTTTCAACGAGGAAAACTTTAAACACAAAAGAATAAAGTCAGGGGCTTTGGTGTTGATTTGAAGGAATATAAAAGTTGAAAATTCGCCAAAGATTATGGTTTTGGTCCGCCTACACTTCTGAAACGAGCTCTATCATGGGAGATTCCTGGATCTAACTTGAGACATATCTCTGTGTTGCCGTAGGGAAAGTGACAAATTACACAGGAATCTCCCATGATACCTGCGTTGAACTGCCATTACCATCTTGCCGATATAGCAGTTGTGTGAGGTTATTACTGAATTTTAGCCTTTTAAGAGTGATTATAGTTATTTTCGCTGCATTTTACAATAGATTGAACAATTCATTTACTCAAAACAAAAGTTTGCAAGAGCCCCATTTGATCATGAACAGATGAAAGGACACTGTGATCAATATTCTGTCAGAGAGAAGGGACGAGATATGATTGAGCAAAAGCATGGCCTATTTGCACACTTTACGTTGGAGCTGTATAGGTTCTCTTCCTATGAATAATAGAACGCCCCATTATTTTACTCTGGAGCTGCACTGGTGCTTCTCTGATGAATCAAAAAATGCACCACTACTTTACATTAGAGCTGCACCAGTGCTCGTCTTTTAAGTAAAAAAAAAAAAAAAAAAATGCACCTCTATCCGATGAAAACTTTTCCCTTTGTATTTTCATTCTCTTGTTTCTCTTTGCAGGAGAGCTTGCCATGCAAAAAGTGAAAGTTCATCGTTATGTGGCTGGAAAACGTCCTGATTATGCTCCGCAGTCGAGTAGTGAAGAGGAATCAGACGATGATGATTTCATCGAGACCCGGCGTCAACAGCTACTGCAGGAGCAGTATGATAAATATGAAACTGAACCAGCTATAGCTGAAGAAGGAGACGTTGATGATCCTCGACTTCGTCGGTTGAGGAGTCGACGGGTTGTTGATGATGAAAGTATCGAGGAAGAAAGAAGAGCAAGGCACAGGTAAAAAAAAGTTCTTCTGATTAGCTTTTCTTAATCTATGACCTCCACTGATTTTGGATCCAGGGATGTAGAATGTTCCAGAAGGTCGGATATTTCACGCAGTTCGGGATTTTTTCCTCACAGGATTTCTGAAACATTTCCTCTGAAAAATTTGAAAGGTTACAATGTTTTTTTGCCTATTGTAAAGTATTTTAGCAATGCATGAATGCAAAAATGACTTGTATTATTGAAATTTTGGGGCCATTTTTTTTGCTGGGCAACTTTCCTCATGTTTCGCACCATCTGGGGATAGATTGGACATTTTTTGCACCCCAGTCTGGATTAAAGTTGTTTATCATTTATCACCAGTCAGGACTTATTACACATGTTCACTCCTGCTTCAGAGTTTTATAGTAGGCCAAAATTTTAAAAGTGTTCATAATTGTTTGAAAATATTTACCCATTTATTTATTTATTTATTTATTTTGTATTATTAATTATTCATGAATATTATAGCATTGTAAGCTGTGAATGTTTGAGATCTTTTAAATTATACATGTCTTTAGTCATTCTAAGAGTCTTTCAAAATTTTCTCATAAAACTTTTGTCGTTTGAAGTATATCTTGAAATAAAATGTTTTCTTGGCGTTTAAATGAAGTAAACAGTAGATCTTGGTCTTCGACCGTTCGCTCAAAACAAGTGTTAAAAGTTAGTGAGGCAAGTGCTTTTCGCCAATTTTTTTAAAATTTTGAAATTTTGATAACTTGAGTAAAATCAGGGATAAATATAATGAAATAATTAAACCAATGGTTTATTTTTTTTATCGAAAAGAACAGCATGCAAAATTTCCTCCTAATCCTTGTTATTATGGTCGAGTTGTGAGTGTTTTGGAGTGGAGTTGTAGCCCCCAGTACTTTAAAAAAAGAGAAAAAATGTTCATACAATTACTTTGAAATATTTCCAGACATATTCATGAGCCAGAAGTGATTCAAGATGATTCAGAAGAAGAAGTTGAAAGACGACGGCGAGGGGATAGTAGCGAAGATGATGAAGAAGAAGATGAATTGAGCGATGAAGAAATCGAAAGGAGAAGACAATTGCTACATCAGCGTGTGCTCAACCGAAAAGATGAACAGGTGATTTAACCCTCACTGATAAGCTGAAGATTTTGCTTTATTTCATCGTCCGTGTTTTGAATGATCAGATATTCTTAATCTATTGAACCGATTTTTCAGATGAAGTCAATTTATCTCTCTAGACACTCAAAGTAGCCTACCAGTGAACATCTGGTGATTGGTTTGCACCATCCACCATTGCAAACCTTTATAGTGATAATCATCAATCATGACACAGATTCATTTCTCGTCATGATACTGAACATTTTGAAAGTTTAGTTGTCAAATGCTCGTTGATTTGCGAATATTTAAAAATGACGTTTGCTTTGCACCAATCACCGAATGCCCACTTGGAAGCTACTTCGAGGATCCAATCTGATTTTCTGAAGAGGTCTTAAGCAATCCAACACCATTTTTTTCATTTTTAGTATGAGTTTTGACTCTATTGTTGATGTTGGAAAGTTTAATTCCGAAGTCAAAACTTTTGAATCTATAATGGATCCGTCGCAAAATTTTGCTACTGCTATAGAGGGGGCCAATTTCTATGTAAAATCACTCGTTAATAACGTTGAGAGCATCAGATTCCAAAATCCACTCATAAACTTTTTTTTTTCCTCTGTATGTTTACAATTTCACCAATATTTTTGGTTTGTAATCAACTGAATCACTCATAAACTGTATAATTGCCTCTAACTGAATTCAAAGATGGCGGTTAAATGAGAGGGTCACAACGGGGAGTTCCATCTAATAACTTTTTATATTGAGGAATGTGATTCATTATAGAAGGAGTTGCTATTAGATCGAACTCCCCCATTGTTATCCCTTCATTCGATCGCCATTTTGTAATTTTGTTAAAAGCATTTATTGAGTGTGTGAGTGCATTTTGGAACTTCCCGATGCTTTCAACGTTATTTTCAAGTGATTTTCCACAGGGATGGACTCTCCATAACGCTTGGCAAAAGTTTCAACAGACCTATTCTCAGAATTACTTGGAAACTAAATTGAAATTTTGCTTATTTTGCTATGAGAGTAAACTTCCGCTGTTTGTTTTATGTCCCAAGAAAAGGAGATTGAAGTTGTTGATTTTAGATTCATTTCTTCCCTGTGACGGTATCATCATTTCTGTTTGTTTTTCCTGCAGGAAATGGAAGTAGAAGATGAAAAAGTACCATCCTCGGAAGAAAGTGCTGAAGAATCTTCAGAATATGAAGAATGTTCAGGTAAGATCTCATATTTTAGAGTAACAATGTAAGGCTTTTGTTTTCAATTTGCCCTTTCCGATTTGTTTGAGAGAAAATTATAGAAGTATTTGCTGTTTCTCAAATTTGACTATTTGTACTTTGATGAATTTGAGTAAATTAATAATGCACTAGTAGGGTGACCATTTGTTGCGTAAAATTTTAAAAAGCTGTTGCAAAGAAACTACCTTTTGCATCGTTTCTTGCAAGTTCTCTGCACAAATTGGCAGTCGCCTCGATAGGAACAAGAGAAGTTGTGAAAGGATCTGGCGCTGGCCTTATGAAAAACGGTTCCTGTTGGATTTTTAATTTTGGGATCTCAATTTAAAGCTTTGGTGAGGCTGAGCCAAAATTCTCACGGCATCAACTCGATCAATTGATAAGTTTTGGAGATAATCAGTAATCACACTTAAAGCACAGTCTAAAGGGGTTACGAGGAACACAACGGTACCAATAAAAAAGTTCTACGTTGTACAGTTAGCAAGAAGGTCAGCACTGAATTCAATACACTGTTCTTTTGTTTGAGGGTGCAAATCGTAAGCAGTACATACTTACACAGGGGGTCCATCTGAACTTTGAGCTGAGTTTTCTCTAGGAGGATTGAGTTTCAGACTTTTTAAATGGTTTCAATTTTATTTTTGTAGCATTTTCATCAGAACTGATTGTCCATTTGCCTACAGCAAAACCTTATAAGAGCCTCATTGTGGCAACGGACCGATTGTAGGTTGAATATAAATAATATAATAACAATAAAAAATGGAAAAACAGAATGTAAAAGCACCAATTGTACCCAGCATCGGATTTAGGCACGGGCCACATGGGCCCTGGCCCAGAGCGGCAGATTTCTTGAGGCGGCAAATTTTTTAAGGCTTTTTTTTTTTTAATGAGTGCTGTCGCAAGTGCAGCTTCGAAATTTGAGGAACAGCTGACACGATGGTTGACGAGTAAAAAATATGCAAAGACTCGGAATTTTAAATTGCAGTAGCGACTCGAGGGCGCGGGGCAGGCGGCTCGGGCAGCGGCCGGCGCATCATTTCACAGCCTTGCGTCTCATCCGAATTTAGGCTTGTTGCTGATTTTCTTGCCGAAAACAACGCGGTGCATAACTGCGTTGTTAGCACCACTAAAATCCAAGTCATTTTGGGTATAAAATATCAGAAAATCTCTCTAAAAATCACAAAATTTTGCACTTTAAGGAGGTTAAAATCACGAAAATTTGCGGTGGTGGACCTCCAGACCCCCTCCTAGCTAGGCAGGGATGCAAAGTTGCCCGATCGAGCAATCCGTGGATCGCATGAAAGTGAGGAAATTTGTCCATTTTCTTTTTATGGCTATAAGTTTTTCCTGGAAAATGTCTCAAATTTTCAAAAACAGTGTTCAAATGTTAAAATAAGAAAAAAAAAGTTACCACTTTTCAAATGTTTGTGAGGAAATTTTTTGAAAATCCTGTAAGGAAATTTTTCGAAAATCCTGGGAGGAAAAAGTCTCGAATCGCGTGAAACTTCCGGCGTTTTGGAACATTTTGCATCCCTGCAGCTGGGGGCGCCCCCCGACCCTCTTTTGGGCATGGGCTTGGATGGGGCGGCAAATAGTCAAATGGCCCATGGGCGGCAAATGTATAAATACGGTGTTGATTGTACCACTCTTTTGAGTGTCAATCTGTCAAATTTTAAAAGTACTAATTACTTATACTACTCTTTTGATCAATCGATCAATCAATCAATTGTAAAATGTGCCATTGTATTTTTATTGATTCTTAGATTCTGAAGAGGAGACAGGTCCTAGACTAAAACCTGTATTTGTTCGGAAGAAAGATCGATTGTCTGTGATCGAGAAAGAAAAAGAAGCTCAAAAGAAGAAGCAAGCAGAATACGAGGCAAAGAAAGCTGCTGAAGATAGGCGAAGGCAGACTCTAAGAGTAATATAGTTTTCCCTTACTTACTTAAGACTTTTAGTTAGTTTTTAAGCCCTTGAAATTTTTTACGATCCTTTCTCTGGTCAATTCTATTTTCAATCTTGAAAATTAATATGGGAAAAAGTTGTTGAGCAAAAGTTTGACAAAAGCATCGAAAAATTTACCTCCTAAGTGTTATTCTTAAATTTGATTAAAACTGAAGGACTGAAAAATAAGGAGTATGATTGTTGAAATGACGAGTTATTTGATTGACTAGTTTCATTAGAATTTTTTTTTTTTTTTTATGGTGTGCTGGTGCGTGTAAGCAGTGATTGTGGCTTAACTTTCCTGCAGACTTAGACATGCCGTTTTGTGTTTATTTAATGACATTTTTCAATTCATTGATGATTCCATCAGTTTTTCAATCGGTGGAATCATTGGTGAATTGAAAAATGCCATCAAATATGCATTAAGCGACAGCTCTGCTTTACTACCACTTCTGCTGTACTTTTTTTTTTTTATACTTGCCTTGGGCGGGTATTTTGTTTTCGTATTCAAATTCTCTTTTTCTCAGATTGTTACCGAATGGTTCGGTTACTCCTATGTTTTTCTCACTTTGTAGGAAACAGCACAAAATTTCAAGCAACATGCTTAAAACCAGAGGCCAATAATGCTTTTTGCGTTCGATTGATCGAACTTATAGTCTAATGGAACAGGAAATTGGACTCATAATTCCCCCCCCCCCCCCCCCATCCCACGCCCACTGAGAAAAGTTCTCGCTTACACAGAAATCGATGTATGTATGTATATCGATGTAACTGTTTCTTCTGGAAGGATTTGCACAATGTAGAAACTGACCCATAACAGAAGTATACAAAATCTTCTCACCTGGATAGCTTTATTAGAATTCTGTGTCCAGATAAGCACTCTTAAACACACTTTTGTTTAAAACCACGTTCCACTGGATTATCTACAATTTTCAATTTAAGGTTAAAAAATATGAGGCAAGCAAATCAGGATTAGATCGCCCATGCTGCCTCTTTTTGAGATAAGACTTATAACATGCATCAGACTCTCTATCGCTATAACTTGTTGGTCACACGCTTTACAGATTAACCACTTTGTTCTGCTACAGTTCTAACCTAATTTTTTTTTGGGGGCAGGTGTTTACTTCTTTCACTGATGGTGCTAATTGAAACTATATGTTTTTACTTTCAGATGGTCGAAGATGAGATACGGAAAGAAACAGAAGTGAAGAAAAATCCTACTGATGAGCCGTCTTTGAACGATATTATCACTGATGACGAGAATGATGAGATGGAATATGAAGCATGGAAACTAAGAGAGTTGAAGCGAATAAAAAGAGATAGAGAAGAACGTGAACAGTAAGTCTTTCGCTAATATCAAGCTCTTCTTCACTATCAAATCCTCCGAATAATTCGGTTAAATCTTGATCTGAAAGAGTGATTTGAATTGCGAACAAAATTTCAGCATTTGAGAATCAATTTTTGTTTTGGAAGGTATTTTTGACCCGTATCTTGCAGTGCCCTCTGAGAGTATTATAAATGCCTTTTAGCAAAAACTATGGCTGTAACCATTTTACGCCCTGTTTTTTGTTAGTAAAATTGCAAGGTGTTGGTTCGAGCACAGTCTGTTGAATATTGTGTTCCGTAAACTCTGTTATCTGGTTGAGTTCAGCTGAATGATAAGGATAACACAGGTGACAGTTTTTTAGAGTCTCTTGGATACACGGAAAAAAAAAATGTTAAAAAAATGTGCGACAAGTTCTACATGCTGATTTTACATTATGAAAGTGCTGACCTAGCCATGGACGAAGTTAAATGAGCATTTCCAGATGTTGAACCAGCATTTTTATAATGTAAAATCAGCATTTAGAACCTGTCGCACACTTGTTTAACAGCTTTATTGCTACATCAGCTAATTTTTTTTTTTCCAGTGTAGTATAATAATCATTTTATAATTAAAGTGTGAAACTAGCCTTCAGAATCGGTATTTCCACCTGAATAAATATTTCCTGTTTTCATTTTCAGTTCATAAAATAAATAATATCTAACCAATACAATTTACTGCAAAAGAAGTGCAAATGTTCCTCTTTATATTTTTATTTATTCATATTATTATTGTTTTTTCAAACATAGTGTCCTGTATCAGTTGTTAATAAATTTATGCAATGGTTAGGTCTACAGTCCCTTACTGGAAGCACAATGCCGCCTTGACGCTTTACGCATTTGAAAAGAGTCGACCATGTGAACAAATTTGAAGATTAAGACTGACGGTGGGCGCCTCCTTGGAAGCTTAAAACCAATGACCAATCAGAACTCATTGAGCTTGCGTTGGTATTCCCTACAAAGAACTTCCATCAAGGAACTCAAGTTAGATAGAGAATCTCATCTAATTTTGTGTGCATTGGTCTATTTAGTATCGAAATTTTTGTAACGTCTTATTGAAAGGGACACTTTTCAACTCTCAAATTTTTTGTAAGATCATCTAGTACAGCTTTTTTTGCTAAAAAACAGTTTGAAATATTAATTTTCTTGATCAACTTTTTAGAATGGAAAGGGAAAGATCAGAGATTGAACGTCTGAGAAATATGACTGAAGAGGAAAGGAGACAAGAATTTCGCAACAATCCCAAATTTATTATCAACAAAGCTGCCAAAGGAAAGTACAAGTTTATGCAGAAATACTATCACAGAGGAGCTTTCTTCATGGTAAGTTTAAACCCTCCAATAAATTAATCCACCAACTTGAAAAAGAAAAAGAAACTACATTTTAATGCATTGTGGATTTTAATTTGCTTTCAATATAAATGTATTTTTTGCTGAATC
Source organism: Trialeurodes vaporariorum (assembly GCA_011764245.1). NCBI lineage: Eukaryota > Metazoa > Arthropoda > Insecta > Hemiptera > Aleyrodidae > Trialeurodes > Trialeurodes vaporariorum. The sequence continues at coordinate 31,723,892 of VMOF01000001.1, forward strand.
TGGAATGTTCCATTCCTAAACTTGTCAACGGCTCTGCTTCAAGATATCTCATAGTTGGCAAATTTATTGGAAAAGATGTCCAAGATAGCCGAAATTCTTTAGAATTTTGCTCTCAATAAATATCATAACCTTTTACACTTCTAAATGTGAGATACAGTGAAAGTTCGTTGTGTGGAACGTCCTCTAAGTGGAATTTCTGGCCAAGTAGAATTTTTTTTCAGCACAGTGAAACCTTTCATACTCTGACCGCAATTTCCTAAATGGAACTTTCACGAAGTGGAATTTTTTTCGGGGCAGGACCGAGGTTCCACACAATGAACTTTTGCTGTACTTTATTGAGAAATCTGAAGCAGCTAACCTTGTTAAATTGACCATCTTATTGTTGGAGTAGCTGAAATATACAGGGTGTATCAGGGTGTATATGTCGTCCTTGTAACCACGTATTCTAGAGGTCAAAACAAGACTAGTTTTTTCTATGAACATGTGTCCGAAAATGCCCTCCTTTTGAGCTATAGCCCCCCAAAGTTTTAAAAATGTATGGTTTTTTTGGAATATCGACCATAATTATGAACCAAATGTCATGAAAATAGGTGTACGCAGGTAATTTTACGTGTAGAATCCATTAATGACTGTGAGAAATTCAGAAATTTGGTCTGACTGTACTTTTCAGGCAATCTTATATGTTCAACGGCACAAATTTTTTGTTACGGATTGAAAATTTGAAAAATAAAAATTGAAATCAGATGGGAAAACTACCCAAAAGATATTTGGTCCTCTTTTTTTTGGTTGATACAACGCGTATTAAGCAAGATAATTGCTGCACAAGGTGGAAAAGTCAGCGCTTTTACCACAAAGAGCGGCAGGAAGTATGCAAACCTTCACTCCGCTGCTTCTTCCGGCCGCCAGCTACAGTGAAAGCGCTGACTTTTACACCTTGTGCAGCGATTATCTCGCTTAATACGTGTCGTATCAATCAAAACTTAGAGGACTAAATAACTTTCTGATAGTTTTTCCCATCTGATTTCAGTTTTTGTTTTTCAAATTTCCTAACTGTAACGTAAAATTTGTGCCGTTGAAAGTATCAGATTGCCTGAAAAGTACAGACCTAATTTCTGATTTTCTCAAGGTCATTAATGGATTCTACACAAAAAATTACGTGCGTACACCTATTTTCATGACATTTGGTTCATAATTATGGTCGATATTCCAAAAAAACCATAAATTTTTTAAAACTTTGGGGGGCTGTAGCTCAAAAGGGGGGCATTTTCGGACACATGTTCATCGGAAACAATAGTCTTATTTTGGCCTCTAGAAAATGTGGTTACGTAGGTTTCTGATACATCCTGTATAGGCTTTAACAAAGTCGATAGATAAGAACCTGGCATCTCTTTTTACTTTTTTAAAGTGTTTTTATTTGTGATACATACATCACACAGCTTGAGGTCTAACATACCGAGGACAAAAATTATGATGATGGAGCCACTAGGTAGCTGAGTTGATTGCAAATATTTTTGTGCAAAAAACGTCCAAAAATTGCGAAAATTGTTGTTGTGTCATGAATTTTTCATTATATGTTAGTAAAAGAAATGGTACTGTTTAGAAAAGGCGATTTAAAACTATTGGCCCTTTTTGAATACTTTTCAAAACAGTTCAATGCGAGATGCCACAACCTTAAATCACCTAAAAGATGTATGCAATCCCTCTTTTCCAGTTTAAAATTTTGCTTAGATTCAAAACTGGCCTCGAGTTGAACGAATTGAACTGTCTCTACAAAGTCAAGGCCCATTTTCCCTTCTTCCACAGAGGCACCAGCAAGGAGAGCAAAAGGGGCAGTTGCTCCCCCTCCCCCTGGAATTTTGGAAAATGCTGACTTTCTCACCAATTTTCCAAAAAAATAAACTGAAATTGGGTGAAAATTTATGAAAATCAATAGTTTGTCCCCCCTGAAATTTAGTTTCAAGGTTTTACCCCTCCTCCTTGGAAAATTTTCTGCCAGCGCCCATACTCCTCTAAAGTAATTGCTTCTATGCTATGTATGGGCGAAGAATGAACTGTACTCTACAAGAACTTGTGGAGGAGGCATCGAGCTAACATTCCTTGTTATGTATGGGAAAAAAAAGAGAAAAAAATTAAGATTTTGACCCTTCTTTTGTTTTGTGCCCCTCTGAAAATTCCCATGAAGTTAAGGGCCCAAGGCGCATGAAATTTTACATATTTTGCAAATATTTCAATTCAAACAATCAATAATTTTATTATTTTTTCATAAGTTCTCTCTTTATATCACTGTTTCATAAAATCATATTTTCCATTTCTCTAATATTCTTGTGTTACTGTTCTTAAAGGATCATGATGATGAGTTGTTCAAGAGAGATTTTTCAGCAGCTACACTGGAAGATCACTTTGATAAAACAATTCTTCCTAAAGTCATGCAGGTAAACATTTTACGAATAAAGTCTTTTAATTTTATTGAGGAACGAGTGTCTTACTTACTCATTGACACTCAGTGTAGCAAAAGTGTGCAACAGCCTCATTAAGATGAATAACGGCAATTAAGAAATTTAAGCAACAACAACAACGACAGAAAGAAGTAACTATAGTCTGTTTGTTCTAACTTGAGTCCTGAGTTGGCGGTAAAAGAATTTTGGAAAATAGAGAATGGCAACACTTCAATAGGTTGTCATAGCCCGAGAGTCGGGCAACAGCCCTGTCACCTCGGCTGACTGACGAGGGTTAACACTCCTACTTTGCCACAGAAGGCAAATCTGCCTGAATCTCCAGGTCTCAAGTTAGAATGAACAGACTATAGAAAAGGATAAGAACCCAACTGCCTTAGCCACTTGCCATAGCTCGCTATGATTTTGTTTCAAAGTGAACCACTGGGCTTCGAAGAGAGAAAAAGGAAATGTAATAAAGGCAGGGTGATCACGATTTGTGAAGAGTCCCCGCTGTGGAACTGTTGCAATCTTTTGCTGCAGCTGATTTTGGTGTAAAATAATTTAGAATAAGGTTGGCAACATCAGGAAGTTCCAAAATTGATTAAGAAAACTCAATAAATGCGTTTAAAAAATTTTAAGGTGATGGTCAAATGAGCGGGTCTCAAAGAGAGAATCCCATCTAATCGCAACTTTTTATGCTGAGAAAAGTGATTTTTCATAGAGAAAGCTGCAATTAGATTGGACTCCTCTCATGTGACCCATTTGGACTGCTTGCAATGTAGCAGAATGGTATTATGACCTTTCTCCGGAGCACCATGCCCTTTAGGCCCCAACAATAGAAAGAAATAAGAATTTAAAAATGAAGTGGCAATTTGTTGTGATTCGTTAAAACACAGAATAATACAACCAGAATGGAAACTCCCATAAGAGCCAATGGAAGCAAGTTTGAAATTTAGCGGCACCAATAGGTAACGCTGTGGTCCTATATCCCAACATGGCGGACGTTGTTGATTTGTGTTGAAACTCATTTATTTCTGTTAATTCTGGAAAGAAATCTTATTTTCCGGCCTCTTTTTTATACTACTGGCATTTCAGAATGAATATTTCGCGGATCATGTCCTATATTTTTTTTCGCGTGCGAATCCAGATGTAAACATCCTATATCCCATCATGGCGGACGCGGAATGAATTTGCTTCAAAATCCGACAGAGTTTCCGTTCTGATTGTATTATTCTGTGGTTAAAAGTTAGTTACCATGACCATTATTTCTAAATATTTGACAAAAACGGAGCCAAGATTTTGACAAATTCTGCATGTCCTCTGTAAGGGGGAGTTCAAGGATTCTCTAGACTGCTAACCGGGTGAAATACTGAAATGGCATGGCGGTGCCGAGTCCATTTGGCAATGCCGCAAGTAGATACCTTGGCTACTCGCGGAAGCTGTACTTTGGGCATTCGGGCACGCACGTCATAGTATCTTGAATTTCGGAAGGATTGTTTGGGAAAATCGCGTAGCGTGAGGTCAGGGGACGCGATGAGCGTTTCATATCATTCGAGGTTTGAGAAGTAAAATACCGGGGGTTTTCATGGCCTCAGGACCTTTTTATAGTGACACTGCAGTGCATTTAAGGAAACGTTGTGATTGTTAGGTATAAGTTAAGCGCTGCGGTGCATTAGTGATTGTTAAATATAAGTTGAGTTTAAATTTACAGATTCCATAGTAGGTAATCAACAGTGCGTTTAGAGTCAATAAAATATAAACAAACCCAATTAGAACACCCTGGGGACATAACAATACATCTGAATTTCCAAATAATACTTACAACTAAGCTGTTGAAGTTCATCGGTCCTTCGGTGAATTTCTGAACAATCACAGGCGCAGTGTGTTCATGCTAAAAATGTCTGTTTACTCTCTAATAACTTCCAAAACACCTGTAATGAAGTATTGAACACACGGAAATAGGTTGTTTACTTCTTTGAGGTAGGATTCATTGGCTTTATCGGAGGTCTTAAATCCACCGATGTATTTTATCAGGAATCAAGAACAATCCGTTAAATTGCACCAGTAAATCAGAAACAAAATCGGAGAATTATAGAATGACTCAGAGCTTCACGAGATTAATAGTGGAGCTCACTGGAGAGTTTTAGAACTCCCCAATATGGTCTTTAAGCATACCTGGCTGCTTTTTTGAGGTTAGAGTCGTCTTGGTATACATACGCTTATGGAGAGTGAAATGTTGGTGAAATGCAAAAGTGATTTATCCTCTCTAAATACAATTTTCAACTCTTTTACTGCTTTGTGGAAGTAATTAAGCACAAAACTTTCATTACTGACATACTTTCCAGTTTTGGTTGAGCTTCAAAAAACAAACCAAATACTCGATAATGCCATAGGCAGGCCATAAGCTTACATATACCAAGACGAACACTAACCTCTGAATCTCAAACAAAGCAGCTTGGTACGAGTAGAGACAGTATTGACTACCCCTAATCAAGAGCGTTAGTCTTGTATCCATTCTTTTACTTAATCGTTTATTTTTTTACATTCCAGGTCAAAAACTTTGGCCGAAGTGGAAGAACAAAGTACACTCATCTTGTTGATCAAGACACTACATCTTTTGAGTCTCCATGGATGGCAGACACAACACAAAATATTAAATTTCACAATAATCAAGCAGCTGGTATGAAACAAATGTTTGACAAACCTAGTCTCAAGAAAAGGAAATCATCTAATTCATAATGTTGAAAGGTGTAAATTTGCACTTTGTAAATAAGTGAATGTTTTTTTTTTTTATTCTTTTTTTTTCCTACTTTAAGTTTAAAATAATAGAAATAATTTGAAATTTGTACAAAGCACGATGTATATTAATTTTAAGATTAGATTTTTTTTTTCGTCAGTTTTAATTTACATGTGTCTTCTTTACTTGCACCATTGTATCCTTGATTCTCTAATAGGGCACTTGACTGATCCTGGGATTTGTGATTTTCCTGGGAAATCCCGTTGATTTTTCCACAAGAAAAACGGTGGAGCCCTTAAAAAAGCTCACAAGTGACTTTTTTGCGGAGAAAAAGCGACTTAAAGTTCGAGGATGAAATAAACGTTTTATATCGGCTAACGTAGATATTGATTATTGCATCATTCAGATCTACTACTGCCGCGCGCTCTGTGCAGGGGATTCTCATGAATGGAAAGTATCTGCAGAGGTGCGAAATGTTCTTTTCCTCCGCAAGTTACACACAAACCGTAATTGCCTGCGCAATCCGAATCCCTCCAGCCTTCACAATGATGACCTTTTTACTACGATGTGTCCACAATTGATGACCAATATGCTAAAGTGCTTCACTCTGCACTCCTGAGTATCCGTTCTCCAAGTCTTTTTTGTTTTGTTATCTCTGTCAGCTCAGAAGTGAAAAACTGGAGCTTTCAATTCTGTGACCCCTCACTAAGGTACTGCTTCAACCCTGCTTCTTGCCATTCACGAGTAATAACTTATTGATTGACTTTTCAATAGATGGAACAAAATGATGTAAAGATTTCATTTTCTGTGAAGTTTTAGGAGCGCTGAAATTTTTGCATTTCTACTCAAATCTTTTGTAACTCATCATAAATCACATAAATTCAAACAAGGTATAAACTCACGGCATGCTGCAAAATAAATTAATAAAGCACAGAAACTAGGCCAAGTGGGTGATCGCGGAGAATTGAATCATAATCAGATCGAAAACATAAAATCAAATGGGCTTGCTACTGCGTCATAGAATAAGAAGGTGAACAGAAGCGAAACTCCGACCCGGTTCGGGTCGCGCTGTCATGGCCGACCTGGTTAGTACGCGGTGGTTCACAGCATGTAAACAATCAATAAGTACTCACGTTTTCTCAGGCTCTGGGCGCTCTGGCATCGGTTTCGTGAGCGCGGGCTTTTCGAAATGGTTCCCAGCGTACTAACCAGCTAGGCAAAACTAAGCCTATCCGAGTGACCCATCGTCTCTTATGGGAGTCTCGCTTCTGTTCACCTTCTTATTCTATGACTGCGCAACTTGATCGCCCAGGTAACCAGGAAGCTAACCTCTTTGTGTTCCAGACGACAGAGATTCCGACCGGTCTCCGCTCGCTGGAACCTCAGTCGACTGAAGTATGAAGAGGTGAGGAAGTGATTATGACCAAAGTCCATAAACATAAGGTCTGGCGAGTAGTGCCAACTCGGGAAATCCAATGTTTGGGAACCCATACCCCCATTTACTTTAACATTCTTCCCGAGTTCACCGCCATCTTGGATCAATGGTTTCAAATGGAGAAGTGGCTCCCAAACTGTGGACCAACGAGATGAGCCAAAAGCTACCGGCCAGACCTTGTATATATGGACCTTGGTTATGACGGGTTTCCTGCGCGATCGAGTTGCAGCCTATTTGATTTAACCTTAATCCAATCACAATTCAATCTTCCGTAATCACCCCCCCCCTCAAGAAGAAGTGAACCAAGGAAAAAGAAAACAAAATACAAAATAAAATAATTTAGTGTTTTTCAATTTCTTTCGGGTGTTACACCAGTATTGTCATACTTCAATGCAAAGTTGAGAGTATTCTCAAATGCAAGAGGAAGTACAGTGTTTTCCATGGAAGGAGACAAGTTATAGGACCTTGGTCCCTGGCTGTTCGATCGTTCCTAGAATGGGGGGGGGGGGGCAATATTGCAACTTTTCCGCCCACCGCAAATCGCCACTCATCAAATTCAATTTACGGTCTTCTGTGTGATCTACTAGCAGGATTAGGGTCCCTCAGGCAAGCCTCTTAATTTGATTTTATTCAATAGCAAATAGCTAGAAGCGCTTACAAAGATGTACAATTTTAAAATAGGCTGTGAACTCCCCCCTCCCGCGGTCATAAGAAAAATCTGGAGCAGCCACTGGGCTAGGGTGTAAATGACAGAGCAGCAGGCTGCTCGCTTGCGTTAGCCATTTTTTTAAATTTTCGATTTAACACGTTTATTGAGTTAGTGAGTCAATTCCAGAACTTTAAGCAGCTCTCAGTGTTATTTTCTAATGATTTTCCACTGGAAGTGACCCACTCTATTGCTGTGACAAAAGTTTCCGACAGATCCATTCCTTGATACATCAACAGTGTTGCCATTCATGGCAGAAATTATCTGAATTTTATATTAGTCAAATGGGACAAATCTGACAATTATCCAAAAATGGCCACACTGTACTATTGACATATTAAAGATTTTCATGAGCTAAGTTTCTCCCTTAAGGTTGTGGTTTGGCCACTCTTCAAACTCCTCACACCTTGCAGGCGAGGAGCCAGTGCGAGTGGGGTGGGAGGGCCATTGCAGATCAGCTTCACACTCACATACGCATAACTGCGGCAGAGGTCCCTTTAAGTCCCTCGTACAGGGTGTACCAGACCACCCAGATACAGCATTTTTCTCGAAAACTGCAGAACAAAAAGATTTGAAACAAAAAAATCAAGGAGGAAATTGACCCCTACTTTGTCTTTTTTGATATCTTCAAAAGCCCTATTGGAAGGTCTTGGGGGGGGGGGGGGGGGGGGGGTTCAAATTTTTTTTTCAAGATACAAGGCGAAACTTAGCTCATGAAAATCTTGAGACAGTCTTTAATTCGTCGATAGTACATCAACCAAAGTATAGTGAGGTAAATGTGGATACTTTGAGAGAGGAAAACGGATAGAGGGCAAATATGAAGTAAACATTTATCCTATAACAATCTCTTTATTAAATATTAAGTATAATTAGTTACAGGATTTGTCAAATACGTTGAAAGAGGGGGGGAAAATTAACCTGTTTCAGCTAACAAAACAGTTGACTGATCATGAATCGCTACCTACATGTTAACTCATACTGGATGTTCATGCTTTTGGTAACAGGTCATATAGATATTCATTCACATCATTTCAAAATATGTACCAAGGACATAGACAATGGTAATAATGGTGCAGTGAAACTGGAATCAGGGGTCCAAAATGATCCAAAACTTTGGAAGTTTCACGCAATCCATGACTTATTCCTTTACAGGATTTTCAAAAAAGTCTTCACAAAAATTTGAAAGTGATGAACTTTTTTTCCCCCCTGCTTATTTCAACATTTCAACACCGTATTTTTAAAAATGACCAATATATTCAAAATTTTGAGGCCATTTTATAAGGAAAATCTTGTCTTTTTTTTTTTAAACCAATGGTAAATTAAATGACGTTCATATTTTCAATCAAATCAAACGGCATAACCTAATCAGAATGAGTGTAATTTTTAGTTTTTTCTTCCATCCTATATAAATAGAAAAAAAAAAAGAAAACTTGGCCAAATTTCGACACTTTCACGGGATCCACGGATCGCTGGATCGGGCATGTTTTGAACCCCTGACTGGAATTAAAGGATGTTTCGCACATTTTTGCAAACCACCTTCTTTGATTTAAAAGAAGAAGTCAATTTAACTATGCACTAAAACTTGCAACAGACATTCATCACTGTCTGAATTTCTCTAATACATATAATCAATTTTATTTCATAATAATGATGATGATTTCTGTTAGAGGCGGGGAACAGTTAAAACTTCTGTACAAACTTAAAAATAAACAAACACCTTGACTGTATCACAATGACAATAAAACAGTAAAATTAATAAAATTTTGTTTGAAGAAAAAACAACAAATAATAAATAGTTATAGAATAATAAATAAATAAATCTAAGAGTAAAATAAAGTAAAGCGAGTCTCCTAAATGATAAAATTGGCTTGAATATAGACTGTATATCGAGCGAAATACACAAAAGAGCAATTTCTCTCTGACTTCAATGACGCTGCTTACGCAGTAGTTGATATCTGCAACATCAAAGAAAACAATTATTTAGAATAAATAGATAGAGAGTAGAGTAGAAGTTAAGACAACAAAGGAATGAGTCTGATGCAATCCTTCGCTACAGCGATAAGGAAAGTTAGTGATTTCCATGTAAAAACACATAAAAATCACATTGAAATCTTCATAAAGACTTTATATCCACTCACGAACCCATAAAAGGCGGTTTAAGACAAATCCATGATGGCCGTCAAATGAGCGGGTCACAATAAGGGAGGAGTCCCATCTAATTGCAGCTTTCTCTATGATGAAACACTTTCCTCAGTGTAGAAAGTTGCAATTAAACAGGACTTTCACAATGTGATCCGCTCAATTAACCACTATCTTGGAATTTTCTGAAACGCAGTTATTGAGTTTTTGAGTCAATTATGGAACTTTCTGATGCTCTCAACGGTGTTATTTTTAAGCGATTTTACATTAGAATAGTCCCTCCCTATATCGAGGAGGCAAAAGTGTGCAACAGATCCATTAAATGTGCTACACTTAGTCATTTTGAAATTTTGGACTGAGGTGATGACTCTTTTCAATGTTACACAGAGAAAAAAAAACTAGATACCACAAAATGTTTGTTTGAAGAATAATTTTTTAGGTGGTTAGGTGGTTTTAGGTCCTTAAAGAAACAAAACAGGATTAAGTGAAAACTCCGTAAAAGAAAAAGAGAATCAGACAAAGTTCAGCCTAACAGCGTACTAACTTGTCGAAAGCAGTCTCGGAGTAAATTTTTCGCACAAAAGAACAATATTTATCAAGAGATGGGCCCAACGCCCATAATTTGCAACTCCCTCCAATTCTTCTGAAGAAATCATTAATTACAGATTTCGCTCCCTGGTCAAATAAAGAAAGTAGCAAGCAAATACTATTCGAAGATTATTTGGTGATGTTTGGCACCGTGATAAAATTAGATTATTTAACAGACTATTTGGTCAATTGACTCTACCTCCTTACTGACAATGCAGCCATATCTCTCGCATCAACTTTGTTGCCAAACTGACTTCATTATTCCTGATTATTTATTAAGGCTGCAGTGACGGGATTCCAGGATCGCATGTAAATTGTGGAGGCTCCACCAAAATGATATTTTTTTTTTTTTTTTAAATTATCTTAGGAAAAAACCCAACATTTTGCACTCCTTTACACTTCAGATGGATTTTAGAGGCTTTTCAGCAAAAAGGTCATCAATTTTTGCAAAAAATTCGTCAATGTGTAAGCTGGGGGGTTTTGGATTGCGGAAGCAATTGAGGAGTTCTTCAGTAAATGGGCAGATAAGCAAAATTATAGTTGAGAGAAAATCGTGATTCTTTGTTAAAAAAGCCTGTAGTTTCAAAAGTTTTGGATCTTTTTTCAAAAGCTGAAGTTTTTTAGATAGATTAAACCTTTAGGAATAAAATGCAAAAAATTGCAAACCTCTAGCACTAACAGTTTTTTCAAAATTGCATTTTTCAAAAAACAGTTTATCCGCCTTTTTACCGGCGAGCCATTTTTTGATCAATTTTTTTCAGACAAAAGTAATAAGACTTCGTATTTGAAGCAGCGGTTGAAAAAAATGAAGCTTAATGTTGCTTTTTACTTGGTTTTTACTCAAATAGCTAGTAAATTTAAGAGAGGGTACCCATCTCAATCATCAGAAAAGTCACTCAATCCTTGATGCAGTCAGTGCAATAGTGACTACATGAGTGTTGCTAGACATATTTACAATAAAGATAATTTCCCATAAACCCCCAAAAAATATTTTGTTTGCTTTTTCCTTGTTTTCGCAAGCTTCATAAAAAAAAAAAACAAAAAACAAAAAAAAAATTACATCAGACCCGAGTATGCGTTTAAACTTTTCCGAATACTTAAAATGATTTTCGGCCAAAATTGCTTGTTATTTTTGTGGTGAACAAGCAAACACAATATATATTCGGGGAGCTTAGGGTTTAAGGCGTCCAATGAAGCGATCTCCGCAAGAAGGGAGGATACGCGAATCCGCCCTTTTAATGAAGAACTCCTCAATTCTGGTTTGTGCGTAAATTGCAGAGGAGAAGAATATTTTGCACCCCTTCTGATTATTTGGTTACCCAACTCTGGTTGCACACAACTTTGAAGTAACCAGTTTTCAATGTTTAAACACATAATGACAGTTACCTTCGGCGACAGCGCTCATTATCCAACCAGTCTTGATATTTGTACCACCATTCTTCCCATTTGACGTAATCACTAAGAGTTAAATCCCGCAAATATCCTTGCTTTTTGTAATATGCATATCGAGTTCGGACATCGTCCCAGCTACCGTCCAGACCTACAGCAGCAGTTGATGATGGTCTGAAACATTTGATCGAAAATGATTTAATGAGGGGTTTTTGGCTTGAGCCAAGCATTTTCAAAAATGAATGAAAATAAACTTCAGCGTTCGCTTTTCATTGAGGAACTCTTTAAAACCAATAGGTTAAAGTTGCGGGCAACCTTTAGTTTGATTTGAAGGAACAAAAATATATGTTTGCCAAGGATTATTGGTGAGCAGCGCCTACACCTCTAAAACGAATTCTAGTGTGCAGCTATGTTTAAAAACTTAACAAAAATGGAATACTAGAAAAATACAATGTTAACCCAACCACACTAAACCCAGAGTGACTTGTTCCATGCGTAAAAAAATTAGTCCATTGAGAAATGTTATACTGACCCAGGGAAGGGTGAAGGCGGGGAATCCATTTCGACCGTGAACTGATCACCAGAAGTTATTTTCAAGTTGCGGTGGTGTTCTAGGTCTCTATCGATGCTCCATTGAGCCATGCGTCCGAATCGCTCGGATAGTGTCATACGAGGCAGAGGAGACGGTGAACTGGAATCCTCTGAAGCAGATTCTGTCTTGATGGGTCGCGGCTGAAACAAAGAAAGGATCTCTAACTTAGCACTTCTTCAGACTTTTTTGCTTTATAAAAACAGAGTTTTAACAAGCAGGTGAGAATGCCAGAGGGCAAATCTGATATTCTGCTTGTGTTTCCACACAGTTTTGCTTCCAAAAACCCTTTTCTAACCTTTACGCTCGGGTGTCGAGTCCTACTCGGCAAACTTTATTCGCCAGTAGTGTAATCTTGATATTTTTATTGGGCAAAACAAGCTCTGAGTAGATGCACCATGGGTGGTCTGGGGGAACATCTCCCAATGAGATGGGAGTCCAGGGGTCCTCCTCCAAAAAAATTTGAAAATTAAGGTTCTCTCAGAGGATATTTTCAGCAATATCATCAAATACAAATTGCACCAAATTTACAAGCGTTGCGAACGGATTTAAGGTACATTTTGTCCATTTTCTTCAGAGATGAAGGGAATTTTTCATTTTTGGATAGGGCTTCATACAGATTTGACATACACATACAAAGTTTTAGCATCTTGGTAGTAGTATGTTGCACTACTTGAAATTACAGGCAAAATGAACATGCAACACAATTCAAAAGTAAGGGTTACAAAAATTGAGTAATGGCTGAAATTCGTCTCTACAAAAAATAACAGTTGGGCCATTTCAAGATATTACTAAAAAACACTGTTCAGATTATAAATCATAGAATTTGAATTGTAACAGCCAGTTTAGAGAAGTCAGATCATCAAATACCTTGAAAGCACTCTTTTCACGGTCACGCTTCTTCTGTTTAGATTTCCGCTGCTTTTCTTTCAATTTTTCATTCTGAGCTCTAAGTCGAGGATCAGGTCTAACTGATGAACGAGGAACAGAAAATGAACGAGATCTATGGGAGAAAAAAAAATTACATGGTAATTCAAGAGCCAACAAATAAATGCTTAAAGGTAATTATAAGTAAATAGTCTCCACTAATTTGCAAGAAAAAAGCTAAAGTGATTTAATTTGATTCTTTTTGAAGAGAAAAAAAATCAGGTGGGGAAAACTTTCACTTCAAGGGTATGATATGATTTTGTTTAGATGATTAGTTTCAACACATTTGTTGTTTTCTAGAACATCAACAAAGCTGAACAAACAATAAAATAATCAATTTCTTGAAAAAAAAATAATTAAAAGTTCTAAATAACTATAAAATTGGGCACCGCAGCGGGACTCGATCCCAGGGCCACCGATTCCTCAGACGGCACTCCAACCCACTCGGCAATGCTGACACTGTTTCAACAAACTGTTAAATCTCAAATCTGTTTAATCTTAAAACTGCCGACATTAATAAAAATCCCATTTTTGGCTCTTTTGCAAATTCGTCTAGATAAAGATAGGGTAATTTTTCATAAAAATAACAAAACTAAAAACACTATATTATTTTCATAAAGTTAACACACTAATTGGCATTTATAGAGTGATACCTTGATCGTGGAGGAGGTGGCCTCGGCAAGGGAGATCTTGGTCTCAGACGAGGTTCCTTCGGTGGTAGTCTTTCTTTCCTCACCCTTTCACGGGATTTCGGTTTCGGCGAACAAACGCTACAATGAGAATCCGAGCAACTGCTAACAGAGCCTGAGCTGCCACTTTCTGACCTCCTCTATAAATAAAGTTAAACAAGTAATGATGAAGAGCCTGAGCTGCAACTTTCTGACCTCCTCTATAAATAAAGTTAAACAAGTAATGATGAAGAGCCTGAGCTGCCACTTTCTGACTTCCTCTATAAATAAAGGTAAACAAGTAATGATGAAGAGCCTGAGCTGCCACTTTCTGACCTCCTCTATAAATAAAGTTAAACAAGTAATGATGAAGAGCCTGAGCTGCAACTTTCTGACCTCCTCTATAAATAAAGTTAAACAAGTAATGATGAAGAGCCTGAGCTGCCACTTTCTGACTTCCTCTATAAATAAAGGTAAACAAGTAATGATGAAGAGCCTGAGCTGCCACTTTCTGACCTCCTCTATAAATAAAGTTAAACAAGTAATGATCAAGGGTGTCAATTCTTAAAAGTTCAACTTAACAATAGGCATATTTCTAACAAAGGTAGACAAAGATCCCTAATAAGGTCATTCAAGGTAAATTGTAGCTTCGTTACATTTTAAAACTCTAATTTGTATCTTGAAACTTGACATTTTTAAATGTTAGCAATGATCAAGGTCAGAGATCACTACTTGCTTGCACATTTTGGTGGAAAAAAAATTTAACAAGTTTAAGTCAAAATTACTAGTTTGAAATGTAACGGACCCTACAGTTTACCTGGAGTGACCCTGACCCTGTTGTAGTCTATCAGTGAGAAGTTGCTGATTATTAAAAAGATTGAAGGTAACATTTGAAGTTCTGAAAAGTTAGATGGCGAACTTGGATCAAGAACAATAACTGACAAGTTTTTCGAAGCTAACAATAGCCTCGTTTATGCGAGAGATCTGAACCTGGGTTGAGTCAACCCGTGTTGAGTTTCAACCTGGGTCCAACTTGGATTTGCGCATAAACACCCGTGTATTTGAACTCGAGTTCAAAGGATTTCTTTCTTCTTCTTCACTGTGTTTGTTTACATTTTTGACGAAAATGGCGGCGATGCTTGGTGCGGTACGGACAAGTGCGACCGCATAAGACGCGTGTTTAACCTCGCTCGGATTGGTGACATCGATGCCGCGTGAACCCGGGTTCTGAACTCCGAGGTGTTTATGCGTAAAATCTCAACTCGAGTTCACCAACTCGACTCGGGTTTGAATCGGGGTCGAGTCGAACCCGAGTTCAGCGAGATCCGAAGTGTTTATGCGAGCATCTCAAATCGGGTTCAGCTGAACTCGGGTTCTAGAATCCGGGTTGAGATGCTCGCATAAACGAGGCTAATGACTTAAAATCACTAAAACTTGTAGACTATGGGCCAAAAACAAGCCGTCTTTATTTCTTTTAATACAGTTTTTCTCTTTTATTTTC
Source organism: Trialeurodes vaporariorum (assembly GCA_011764245.1). Lineage (NCBI taxonomy): Eukaryota > Metazoa > Arthropoda > Insecta > Hemiptera > Aleyrodidae > Trialeurodes > Trialeurodes vaporariorum. The sequence goes on from VMOF01000001.1 coordinate 31,739,006, forward strand.
TTTCCTCACGTTTTTTTTATTGTATATTTTTTTCCCCTTCCTCTCTCTATGCCATTGCGGGGTCTACAGAGACTATTGATACACTACTGACAAAAAATCATTGAATAAAATTCAAGAGATTAACAGGCGTTTAGAATGATAGATCTCAGCTATGAATACTTTGAAGATGTTGACCAAATATTATAAATAATTGAGTCAGAATGTTACAAATATTTGTTAAAAATTTATACCCTTGCCGGTGGAGACGAAAGTTTCCTTGCCCTGGGCCTAGCTTCCGGTGATCTTGGAGGCTTAGCAGATGGAGAGCGAGGTCTTGGAACAGGAGAACGTAGTGCTCTCGGAGGTGGAGAGCGTGTGTAAGAGCTGCGACGAACTGGACTTACTGGACTACGCGAGTGTGAAGATCTTTTATCCTCTTCAACATACAGTTTTTTGAAACCAGAGTGCCTCCATCTAGATAATAAAAAAAAAAGAAAAAAGAAGTATGTAACTGCAGCCAGAAACTAAAAGAAAATACCGAAATATTTTCTGATTCTTGATAAAATTGCTGGGTGGCATGTTTTCATTTTCACACCCAGTATTGTTACTGCAAATCGGAGTACCATTCAGAAAATTGTCAAATACTAGCAAGGGTACAAATTAAAAAGAGCCACAGTATACTCATCTATACAGTAGTGAAACTCAATGATAGAAAATCAGCAAATGCCCCCCTGGTGGTCGGAAGGTTGAACTAACATTTCCGTTTGATTTGCATTTGATGCGATGCTGGCACACCCTAGTAGTCAGAAGGTTACAACTCAATTTTTCCATTTGATTACATTGACAAACGACATTCGCCAAAGCTCCAATAGAGTTTCGCTACAGAGCAAGAGCTACCTATACTTAAAGAAACTAAAGCATACTCCCCCCCCCCCCCGTCTGATCAGTCATGCGGTAAGTTTTTACTGAACCCATTGACAAACCATTTTGTTTAAAAAAAAAAAATAAATAAAACCCAAGGCAACCATAAACAATCTACCACATACGGAATCTGGTGCCACCAAGCAGAGTTTTGGTACAAACAGTCACGATGCGCAGCACTATCTGTCGAGAAAAACTGCAGACAAGCGATTTAGTCATCTATTGCTAAGTTACAGAGATATCTGTTTTCAATTTGTTCAACTTTTGGACAAACCAGCTCATCAGTGTATGACCATGAGTTAAACCACTTGCAGTTAGTTTAAAAAGCATGTCTAGGAAAAAAGTCTGTAATTTATTTCTGCAGTTCTTGACAAGTGGAACAAAATCCTCCAATTAGAAATCTTTTATTTTGGTATCCCTCCTCAAAGTAACGCATTTTCACTTTTCTAAACGTAATTTGATGACAATTTACCGTATTTTCTCGCTTAAGCCGCGCACCTTTTTTTCAAAATTCAGGGTTGAAAATCTGGGGTGCGCGGCTACGCGGAAAAATGTCAATGAAGTAACCCGCAAAGTGCGAATCAAGACTACCGCTACGCCATGGCTCGCCACCAACCAGCGACCATCCGCTGCAACGAACGACAACCGTCTGACTGTCTGGAGCTGCAGTCTGGTGTTTTTTGTCGCAAGCCCCGCCCCCAATCGACACTCGTCGTCGCAAGCCCCGCCCCCCATCGACACTCGTGCTGTCACGTGCCGTTATTATTGTTACATTGTCGCCTTTTGTTCGCTAATTAGTTCTGCTTTCACACCTCCCTTATCACCCCTTGTTATCTCCTTTCGGCTGTTCATCGTATCCTTTTTACCGACCGCGTGTTTGATCATGAGTTCTTCGCTTCATTCTTACACTGCCAGAACGAAGCTCGCGGTTATTGCGGATGCTGAAGAAATGGGTAATCGAGTGCCCGGCCGCAAACACGGCGTGTCTGAAAGTGGCATCCGAGACCGGAGAAAAATGAAGAATAAGCTTGAAAATACGAACAAATCCCGCCGAGCGTTTGGAGGTCCTGGTGCTTATTTTCCTGAAATCGACCAACCAAGTTTTTTATAAATTATTTTTATTTTTTGGTCGATTTTTACGATCCCCCCCCCCCCCAACTGCCGCAAAATTGGGGGTGCGCAGCTTATGCGAGGGCGCGGCTTAAGCGAGAAAATACAGTACCTACATATTGGAAAATATGCTCAGGTAGACTGTAGTACTTAGAGATTCAGAGAAAAGTTTTCTAGAGGCAAGGACCAACTCACATCACCTCTAAAAAGTATTACTGGAAAGAGCAGGGCCACCCTATTTATTAACCCTTTCATACCTGATGTACATTTCAATGCACATCTGAATAACAAATAATTTTATGGAGAAAATGAAAAAATGATATGCATATCGTTGGAGAAAATGAAAAAATGATATGCATATCGTTATATACGAAAAAATTGTGCCCAGATCAGCTACGATGGCCAAAAATCCGTTCCTGAACTAAAGGCATTTTCAGGTTTGAAAGGATTAAAAGTAAGTCAGTGAATTTATATAATAAACAAAACAAAAAACCAAAGTTTAGATATCTTGTCATGCTTATCAATAAGACTCATTGTATTTGTTCTATTAGTACCTATTGGGATCCTTTTCTTCAACTTCCAAGAGTTTCTTATTCCAGTACTGACTCTGAGAACCATTGTCTTTGCGGGCTTTCTTCATTACATTATCCAATTCACGCCGACGAGGAGGAGACCCTGTGAAACAATAAACAATAACAACATTGTCAATAAAACAATATTTCTCATAGGAATAAATCACTTCATATTTTTTAACAGTAAGAGTCAAGGGAAATGTAATGTTCTACATTAGCGAGGTCGAAGTTTTCCCACGAATGGTATTACTGAAGCAAACCTGCTCTGGAGACATAATATCATTCTTCTGCGCGTGTAAACAAAGAACTGTCAGAACTAAAGCTATCTGAAACAGCCACTGATTAAGAAGTGTCTCTGAGATATTGACCTATGGTCCCATCTCTACTCCCGATTCACATAATCCGCTTTTCAGTCTGTGTTAGGTTAAATTATTCCTTAAAAAAAGGTTTTTTACGTTTGGAGAAGTATATTTTGCCTCCCTGCAACAAACCATAAATGATTATGTGTTTATGTCGACAAAAAGGAGCAAAATAATTTTTTTGGTGCCTGGGAACTTCAGCTTAGAAATTTCAGATTTTTGTAATTTGACAATTTTTTTAATGAAGTTCCAAACGTAGTTCTCTTTAAAATTCTTGGTTTTGAGTTTGAATCAGAAAACTTTCACTTACCCAGACCTCTACGGCCGCCGCCTCCTTTGCCACTGTATTCATCCATCCGCAACCTGGTCTTTTCACGCTCACGACTTCTTCTGGAGCTCATGATTCAGCACCTGTATCAAAAAAAAGAAAACTTTTTAGCAAAATTATGATAAAGTGTGTCATCATATCTAGTATGAAGACATCAGGAAACAAAAAATACATAAAGGAACCATAAATACATCATTTAATTGAAAAGTTAAATTATACAATTATTTGCTGAAACTTAATGGCTCACATAAATGCAAACCTAAAAAGGAGAAGCATTATCGGTACAGCAGAATGTGTAAAATTTTCAAGAGCAAAAATGTCCTAAAAAAAGTCAAATTTTAAAAAGAACAGCCTTTATATCAAACAATATCAGTCGATAATTTTTTTTTTATTTATTTTTTTCCCCCCAGTATTTTTCTATTTGAGTTACTATGAAAAAATTTAGAAAACTTCTTTGAAGTAAAAAAAGTTGTCAGCAGAACCAGTGATGAAAGAAGCTCAGTTCTTAAATAAAACATTGCGGTGAAATGCAGTAAATAGTTTCGGCAAACAGAAAGCGCAGGTCATTACCCTGTATACTTTCATTATCAGGTTCACTCTGATGGCAGCTGATAAGTTGATACTGAAAAGTTACATCTTTTAATAAACAAAAATCATTTCTGGAATAAAGGACGCTGCACGTTTCTTATGGCGAGTGGGCCACAGTCAAGGTGTGCATTTTTTTCAGAAATCAAAACTAGGGACTATTCTAAGCAAGAGTTTTTGTGGTCCCAAAAAAATTCTTCGTCAAGTTTAGCTGCTGATAACATGAAAAGTTGGATCGGAACACTCTGTGAACTGGTTTTTGAGCATATTGTATTAAAGTGAGCGAGCTCACAGAACCGTGGTCCGGCCGTGTCTCTACCTGGCACTCTTTCTGTCTTTCTCCCTGCTCTGTCCTGACCGTCGACTCAATTTCACGAATTATGCCAAGTAGGGACGGGGCCAGGCAACCGTTCGGTTAGCTTGATCACTTCAATACAGTGTACATGCTCAAAAAATGGTTAAAACAGTGTTCTAATCCAGCTTTCAAACTTCAATAGTGCTGAAACTTGACACAGAAACTTTTCGAGCTCGCAAGAGCTTTTGCTCCGATTGGTTTTTAGTTTTGATTTCTGTGAAAAAAAAAAGTGCACCTTACTTAACAGTGGTCTAACTGCCATAGGAAACGTGTAGGGTCTTTTTAGCGATACATAAAAAAGAGTGATACTCTTTCACAAATTCAGGAATACTTTAAATAGCTTAAATAAATCATTAGTAAAGGTTGTCTTGGAAAAGATTGAACTTGAAAGTTGACCGACTTTCATGAAAACATCAGCTCTGCTCCGCTGTTAACCGATGAGGCTCTGGTAATGGCAATGCAAAGCTGCGGTTTTCACAAAAGCCGTGCAACTTTTAAATCCAATTTTTTCTAAGACAACTCACATCAATCAAGAATCACAAATGTAATCTGATTAGAAATAAATTGTAGGCAACAAGTATGTTTCAAATCCCCATAATAGTTGGTTGATATGTCTCCAAGGGGATTAAGTAAGGTTATAAAAAAAAGTATCAGGATGCACATCACAAAAATCAAGCTCTCATAGGTCTCAATCATAATTTCGCTCATAACTTGAAACAACTGCGTGTAGTACCCTGGAACACACATTTTTTTCTCTTAAGACTTGGAGAGCTCAATACTTTCTGAGGTCACCTTCTCCCCTCCCATCAAGAGAGCAACGATTCTTTATAACATTAAATTAATAAAAGGAGAGCGGCACAAGTACTAAATTCGGAATAAATTAAATCAAAACTCACTTGCGCGAATCAAATTATTTATAGTCGAACGCGTTACGCTTGGACACGGCCAGGCATCATCAGCGACTGGTTGTAGCAGGGAGCGTTCAGTGTTTTCAAAATTTTATTCAGACAACTGAGTTTTGGTTTAATTTCTTCTGATACTTTACAACTTTGAAAATAGATGGGAGGATTTTATTTATTGGCTCTCAGTGTAATCAAAAATTTCAACCTGTTAAATAACAAAATAAATAAAGAAAATTTACAAAAAATAAAAGACACTTTGATAAAAATAAAGAGAAATATGATTTTCATACCTCCATTAGCTCCAAAAAAATGCAAAAAGTAAAAACCGAAAATAAAACGATACGGTTTTGCCGAGTCGCGATAGAGAAGACGAATAGAACGGAAACGAGCGTATACAAGGTATGACAACTGCAGCTGCGGATTAGAAAGAATGGCTGGGAAATAGAGGTTAAAGGAGAAACAGGAAATGGACAGAGGATGTCAAAAGTAACACAGCAGAAATCAGACTAGTTGATGAAGGCCTTTTCAAACAGAATCAATTCTGACAAGCAATTCAAGGCGGTGCTTCCGAAAGCATGCTAACTGATGATAAGCGAAGACTTGGAACGGACCGTTTCTTTTCTTTCTCCTTCTTCGGACCGAATACTTTTTAAACGCAAAAGATTCAGATCATGCATGACGAAAGATGCCCGCTATTTTCTTCAAGATCCAGAGAATAAAGACGAGACCGAGCGCGGACACGGCATGATCAATTTTGATAACCTAAGAGACACGACGCGAACAAACGAGTGATGCCGAGACCGATGACGTGCTTGCAGACAATTCATTGAGTTCCATGATGATACCGATTCCGGAAGACTGCCAAGAGCACTGCAGTGAAAAACGCAATCATCAACGACCGTCATGGATTCTCCAGACCGATTCCGACCGGAGGTTATGACTCGAGAGGTCAAACAAGGCGGTAGTGGCAGGTTGACCATATCAATCGCGTACACGCACATGATCCAAACGAGCAAACAATATGCACTGATTGCTTGCAATTAACACCAGAGAATTTTCACACAACTTACAACAAGGAGAGAAGCTTCATTTAGACTTTAAATTTAAGCGTTAAAATCAAGAATAAATTTAAGAGAGAATAGTTCTTATATTAAATTAAAATAAGCGCTATTGTGAAATGTATTTAAAAAACTGATAATCTAAAGAAGGAAAGCATAAACAAAGACGAGTCCTGAACTAGATTCCGACTTGCTACCTAGATCAAGAAGTGGGGAATTTGAAAAATGTGGGACAAATAAAGGGGTTGGGTATGTTAACTGATGAAATTAAAACCGAGACGGACACAGTTTCATGACTCTGGGATCAAAGGTTATGCAAATAATAAACGGAATAAAAAATAAGAACTATTCTCTTCAGTGAACACACAATTAAGAAAAAACACATTAGAAAGCACCGCAAGAGCTCCAGATGAACCGAATTAATCGCGAATCAAACGAAATCATTGGTTGGCTCCACCCGACTCTTGATCCTGATTGGAGGTAAGAGGTCATTCACAGAGAGAGACAAATTAGGAAGCTGCAGCCATTACTGGAAATGATCCGGTGTAAACTCCATAATGAGGCACAAAATTATCTTCATAACCGACACAGTGGCGGACTTACCTCGAAACACGACGCCTTCGATTCGGACGAACACAACTGCGACTCTTAATTTCCAGCGAGAAGAAGACAAATAGATTTCAGAAATTTAGGCTGAGAAGGTATGAATAATATCGAGCTCAATTTTAATCCTTAGGATCTGGAATTTGGGATGAATTAAAATGGCACTGCAGAGGCTGTGTACATGGACGTGTCACGGCCGAAAAAAACTGAGTTCATTGCAAACCGTTTTGAACAGAAGGTAAACGAACGAGGCTACGATGGAATCACAGCGAAATTCGTAAATTTTCGACCGAGCGAACACCAAGTTGAAAAGGAAGTGTTTTTCTTTAATATTCTGTTAAACTTTAAAGAGAAGTGCAGACGAACAAATGGGCCACAGAGGCGTCACCACCGAACTTCGGCCGCACCGAATGCGGGGAATCTTGAGAATTACAAACACTTCACAGGATATGCAGAAAAGTTGAATTCACTTTAAATGAAACTCAATTTACACAAATGGGCATGATCAGGCGAGTGACCCGAAAATCAAAGTCATTCCGCAAATAGATCAATATCGTCGACGACCCACCATTTTTTTTTACCACTTTCCAGAGGATTCAGAAACTTCTTCTTCTTCGCACGAAAATAAATAACAGTATAAACAGGACTAAAAGGAGAGGGGAGAGGTGACATGTTGCCTAATTGCCAAATACTTTGTCAAAGGAAATTTGATTGAAATGCCCTGTTTAAAACTAGTTAAAGTCGAGAAACCAAAACGTTAGCTTTTTTCTCTCTGAATTTACGTTATTTTTCTCTTTTGAGGGTATGGGATGAGCGGATTCCAGCGACTTTCATGAAGTAAGTACTATGGACGAATTAAAGATTGTCGCGAGATTTCATGAGACAAGTTTCGCCTTCAAGGTTCCGGCTCGGCCACTCTTCATACTTCTCACATCACCATGCAGGCGAGAGGCCAGTGCGGGAGGGGTGGAGGAAGCCGTTGCAGATCAGTCCCAAACTCACACCTATAACTAAAAATGTGGGAAAATCTCGCGACAATCTTTAATTCGTCGATAGTACATAGAAGAAATGTTAACTTGACAACACAGCCGGCTACGGATGGTGCGTCGTCGCACAGTGAACAGAAAATACCAATTTAACAGTCAGAAATCAGAAAGTTCAAGAGGGCCTGAAGCCCTGAACTGAATGTTTTAAAAGCTTCCAGGACTAAATTTTACTCACCCGAACCACGACTTCTACAGGATTACAGCTGAAAAATTATCACGGAATATCTAAAATCAGAAGTTCAGCTTCAAAATACTAACTGATTGGACGTGATTTCAACTTGCTGATTTTTGACCGCTAAATTGCGAATTTCTGCTTACTGTGCGCCGTCCACAGGTGTGCGTGGGGGAGAGGAGAAGGGATTACAAAGTTGCCATTTTGAGCGTATTATCATGAATTCGTGAGTTTTTACGGAAATATGCACAAAATTCTCAACTTCCTCCTCCACCAATTTTTCTTGTAAGTTGCTGATTGGCCGAAGTTGTGAATTTCAAGATATTTTGATTTTTGAAGGCATTCCTGTGATTCGGCACGGCATGGCAACCCTGTGAAGGAAACCAGCTGATTATTGTTGTCAGAGTGGTCAGCGAAAACGGTGCATGAGCATGACATTTTTCACATTTTTCACATTTTTCGTTATCACTGGAGGAAATCCCACCACACGCGAACTATAAAGTGATCATAATAGGTAGACTCCTCTGCAGAGAGCCGTGAGATTTTTTTAGGGATGACAAAGAAACCATAAACCGCTGCTGCAAATTCGGAGCTCCGGTGTTTCTGATGCCTAAAAGAGCCGTGAGATTTTTTTGGGATGACACAGGATGACAGAACTCGACGAAAACCGCATTTTGCTGGCAAAGTAGACGTTTTGTAAGTACAAGGTAGATTAAATCTTTAAATCTTTAAATCTTTAATCTACCTTGCGTTTTCTACGGTGCGGTGCCTACGTTTTGTTACGACTTTACGTTTCTTCTGACTCCGGATTACTAAAATAGTATACTTGTCTTGAGGGACTCTAGTCTTGAGTATACTCTAACTAAAATACGATGATTATTTTGTGTTATTTTACATCTAGCTGCTGCTGTCAATCATGGATAAAACATTGAAAATACTGTTAGGAAGTACATAGATTTCCAAATTTTCATGAGTGAATTCCATTGTGAATTCAGTGGCGATAGTGATCATCGTTTGTAAATTTTCCCAACATACGTTAGAAAGGAAAATAATTACACAACGATATGAGATTTACGGATTGTTTGTCATCCCTAAAAAAATCTCACTAAATCTTAAGTAAAATCTTGAAGATTGTCAAAATTAAAAGGAGTGAATGAAATTCGAACCTCTGACCTCATATTAAGACTATCATCGGAACACCAACGCCCAGTCGCATGCGCCATGCCATCTCATATTTCTTCCCGTCGAAAATATAATATATAGGGCATCACAATGGCACTTGGTAGTTCAGACTTCCGCTGCTAGGTGTCACGCCTGTTTATGACCACCGTTGAGCAAGACAGCACACATCGCCGGAGTTTCTGTCATCTGTGTCATCCCAACTTTTTTTCACGGCTCTCTGCGTATCGTAAAAACCGAACTATTAGTGCTGGTTATGCGAGCATTTCAATCCGGATTGAACTCAATCCGACTCGATCCGTTCCTCGTGTTTATGCGGAGGATTGAACCCGAGTTGAAATTGAACTGAATCCACGTGATTCGATCCTCGTTTATGCGCGCTGTTCGTAAGATGGGATCCAGTTTGTTTGTTGACATTTTTCAAATGAAATGAAATTAGGTTATATTTCTAAATGGTATTGTTTCTTAGATATGTCCCAGAGACAAATGTCCTATCTTCTCATTAGGGTTGGTTTCAAAGCGGATAATTTGTTGAGTTTCGGAAGGCAAATCTATCTAAAAATTATTATTATTCTCTGAGTTTAGTAATTAATTTTATTGTTTCTCAATCAATAAATAGTTGTGCCTGGCAGGCATATCATTTTAGAGGTCCATTTTTGTTGGTTGCTCAAAAGTTAGATTTTCTTCTGTGAGTCTCTGCTTCACCTCCCGTTTATTAGCCATTCTTCAGACCTCAAATCACAACCTTGATTTACGAATAATATTAAAACGATTAACGGTGTTTGCTGGGGCCCGGTGTGGACCCCAGGTTAAGGACCTTTCAGTGAGCTCGGTTTCTTTTGCTTCAATTTAGTCATCAGCTTTCACTGTTATGAAGGATCATTACCTAACTGTATCTTTCGTCAAATTCAGCCTCTTTCTTTTTGTCTCACCAATATGTGTAGGGCTGGTGATTTTGATTCGATTACGTTCGTCTCCCTAATGCTAAAAACTCAGCACACATTTCTTCCATTCCGAGGAAATTTGGAGTGCCTTGTATGCATTCACATCGGTCATCATGATGAAATGCGTCAATCACAGATTTTTTTGTCACGCCATACTGGACAGTCAATAGAGGTCATTTCATGAGAGTTGGCAGATGAACGAACGGTGTATTTACCGTGCAATAGGGGAGCTAATGTTTCTGCCCACTGACTTCAATGCGCAGACACTCGAATGAACGTAAGACACAGGAAGCTGAAAGAGCTATCATCTGCCGTCTATCATGAATCGAGCTCAACCAGGTTCTTCAAAATTGAGTGTACTTACATTCTCCGTGAACTGGTGTTTAATGCAACGATAGCTTTGCGTGCAGGTCGTGGGGGGGTTTTGAGTCGCTAATATCTCGTAAAACTATTGAGGGTAGGGGAAGACTGTCAGCATAGCCACAGAATACAAATCTATCTGATTTGCCAAATCTCTGGTTACAATGCACAGACCATTGTTTAAAAATTATTCTTTCATTTCAGTTAATGTAGAACACTTACAGGAGGAGTGCCTGACCCCTGTCGCTTCATAGTTGATTAACTTTTTAGGATCGATAGTTCATAAGAATCTATATGTCACACGTGCTACGTAGGTTTCGTGAAGGGGCCTCAGAATCAGAGGAAAAAATTTGATTCTAAATTGGTCATTGAAGGAAATTACACAGTTCCAAGAATCGGTAGCGAAGCAGGATTAGAACCTACATTCTCAGGATCGAAGGGCAACACCGCTAACCCTTCAGCTGTTGATCGGTATTAGAAGATGACCAGTAGAAACTATTGAATCTTATGTGCTTCGTCATTTTTCTTTTTTTAAGGCTCATTCAAAAAAACGAAAAATTCTGTGTCAAATAGATCCTTACTATTGACCCTAAAAATTTGATCGACTTTCAAGGGTACAGTATCGAGCATTCCTTGGTTGTCGGTAGTAGGCTCTATCGGAGGCAAGAAGGAATCGAACACATTGAAGGTTATACACAAAAGAAGGGAAAAAAGGGGTAGAAGAACGAACCTAAGAACGTTGAACCTAATCTTCAAATTTGATCATGAGGTCAACTTCTTTCGAACAAATAAAGCGTCATGTTTTACTTGTGCTGTAGAAATTTTTCCCAAGAGACTCTAGTGGATCCATGAATTTGTCCTTCTCTCTGGGTGATAGGTGAAAATGTCCAATCATAATTGTCCAATACAAAAATGTCCAAGCGTAAAAATGTCCAATGTACTTTAATGTCTAATTAAAATATTTCCAATCGCCCAACGAACATAATAAACCTATTTTTTTTTTTTAGTAAATGTCCAATTAAAAACCTTGAAAGCATACTATACAAAAAAGTCCAAAAACACCCATGATATCTAACGTAAATTAGGTCCAGGGGCCCCAAAAAATGTTCGGGACAGACAGACGGTCCTTGTTCTTCAACGGTAGATGGGTTTCTAACAGAGCAGAGGCAAGGATTCGCTACTTGAGGTCGAGAACAAGTGCCGTTTGTACCATAAATTTATTGGGCCCTGGTTTTTTTCTGCTTTTGTCTCGTCTTCTTTGTTAATGAAAAGAAATTTCAAATTGGGAATAGGTACCTGTACCTACTTGTTCTAAGTATACAATCCATACCTAATTTTTTGGTTCACATTCGCCTCCTACTTGGGGCGCTTTCAAATGATTCGCGATATAGCTCTTAGATACGTTGACGTTTGGGGTATCGTCGTTTTGGCGGTATTCTTCGTTATGACTCACAATGTCCTCTACTCTCTATTCATTTTGCAAGCTTGCCCTTCATTTGTTGTTTTAAATTTCTGTGTCTTGCTTCGCCAGCTGGAGGCAAAAAAATTTTATTATCACGTTGCGCTGCCCGTAACGTGTAAATTTAAAAATTTCCAAAAACTAAGATGATGAGTGACGACGATTTTTGAAATTTGGAATGAAAGCTTTCTACCACATTGCTCGTACGATTGATGCCAGCTAGAGTGAGATCATAGACACTCCAAAGTGTAGGAGCAAATCTTGGAGGAATCGCAGGAGCAAATCTCAATGTACCCCTACGCCGGACAAACATAGGACTTTTTTTTACATTTGGACATTTACGTACGTTGGACTTTTTTTACGCTTGGACATTTTTGTATTGGACAAATTATGATTAGACATTTTCACCTATCACCTCTCTCTCACCGCCCATTTGAACGCATTCGTCAGGTAAAGGCAGATTTGTTTTGATATGAGTTGTGCCCCTTTTGTCTCTATCCTCCTCTAACTCATAAGTTTAAGTAGGAGAAGGGAGAAGGAAAATTTCTAGATCCGCCAGTGATCTTACCAGGACAAGGGCAAAAGTTGCAGAGGATGAGATTTATACTTACCTCTGACGGCAAAAAGATTAGAAGATAAGAGATGATTATCTTTAGTCTTGAGCCCTAATATTGAAGATGATTAAAAATCATTCAATAGTTAGTGGATCAAAACTAATGTGTCGCAGTGTAACAACAACAAGTAATCCTTGGTGTGCGAAGGCTGATAATAGTTGTTCTTGAACTACCACCAAACGTTAGACAGGATAAATGCCAGATGCGAAAGTGGCTCTTGACATTCAGCGCATGCCGAGAATCTAGATAGTAGACTCGCACTCGCAGAGACATTATTCAACGAGTGACGAACGTTCGCCACTCGGCTCGGGACTTGGCAAACTCCGAGTAGTGTGGAGCCGTCTTTAGCTGGTCAGCGAACACTGATGATAACTGTCGGAGCTGTGAGCGACAGTAGAGCTCATTTCATGAAAGATGGTTAGTGTCAGCTCAATTTGCTTACTTTGCAGTGGAAAAGTCTAAGTTTCTGAGCACTGCCATGAATGAGATGCTAAGTGCAAACGCACCTGCGGTGTAGATTATAACCAAGGCGTAATCTGTCATCTTTCAAGAAACCTGCTCTCCTGTTGCATAATCACATGGACCGTAACAGTAGGGCCCAGTCACAGTTAAATACTCAAAATGATGTCCAGACTGAGCATAATGAAATCTTACAATTAACGCTATGAGGTCTCAGATAAGTAATGAATCAATCGAGCGGACGATCAATGATGCACAGCAGTCTCTACCCATCATGTTTACTTAGCTTACTGCAGCTCTGAACAAAAGTAGATCGTAAATGCTGAAGTGTACTTGAATATCATGTCAAAATGCATACTTTAAACCCTCAAATGACATCTGTAGTGGGAGTTAACACCAAAACTGAGAGGTTGCTTACTAAACTTGCAGCCAGAATCAATTATCAAAGTCATGTAAAATTCTAATCGGAGAAGAGGTCACATATACAGACCGAACTTAGAGTGAACGAGAGCTCGCCCAGGAAAAAAATTGTGGCAAATAGGAGTCACATTCTGACAGCAAACTTACAAATTTACGCATTTAAAATTAAATCGGCTGCAAGAAAACGTACTTCCGACACACGTAATTTTAAACGGAACGGGTAGGTAAATGCTGATGGCTTCCAAATAAATTAAGACCTAATTCACATAATTATAATTATTATAATTAATTAATTATATATAATTATTATAATTATAATTTCTTCACATAATTATAACACCGGGTACAGTAAATTCTAAACGCCAAAATTAGCCAGAAGTGAAAAACCGAACAATAGTTGACAAATTAGTAGTAGAAGGAAAGGAAGGAACACATGATGAGAAAATGGCGCGGATTTGTTTACGAACAGCGATTTGAATCCAATCCAACTCAATTCAATCCCAAAGAATCGTTTATACAAGTTTTCCAATCCGGATTCCTCGGTCCGATCCCGCAGTTTAGCGGGATCGAGTCGAACATGGATCGAGTTGAATCCGCAGCGTTTATGCGACCCGATCCAGTCCGGTCCGATCCCTCGATCCTAGTTCAATCCGGATTGAAATGCTCGCATAACCAGCACTATTATTTTACAGACCGCTTTTCATAATTCCTTTGCCGAAATCTGGATATGTTTTGCCATTCCTCATTTTGGAATTTGGAATCTGAAATCTGGTTCGGTTTTTGGTGAGTTTTCGCCGTTAGATCGTCGAAAACCGTTGTTCAAGAAACGTCATCATCAGCTGTCAAAAATCTCGAGTGACGTGTAGCGGTGTAAGCAGTAACTCCTGACCAAATCCATTTCATTTGAACTTTCTACCAGTTTTGTCAGTCGTGTGCTACTGAAGTTTAGAATTCAAGTTTCTTCTTCCAAAAGTTAGTTTTAAAAACACTTGTAAGTAACCTGCGTGAATCTTTAGCTTTTTGTTTTTATCAAAACTTTAAAAATCTGAATCTTATAGAAGAATTTTAGCTTCTCTTTGCCACTCTGTTTCTCTCCAAACTTGATAACACCTTCTACTCTACCTGACTTCATCTTGTCACAAATTTTGTGTATATCCATTTTAAAATTGATTTGCTCGCCGTATTGCTTATACTTCGATTGAAGTTTAAGAGTGTTACAACCATCTCCTCCAAACTGACTCTTCATCAACCTCTCCGTGATCAAATGCCTTGTCATGCATTCGAGCTTGAGACATTTTTGTTTCCTCAATGCTCACTGAAACAATGTTTGCTGTCTCGCGGTTACTGCAAAGTTACGAGCTCTCTTAGAAACTTTATCCATTTTTACCGTGTAACCAATCCATGCTCTTGTTACAAGAAGTAGAAGCCGTTTCTCAAAAGTTGCTGGATGACAGCTCACTTTGCTCAGCGTATTTGAAGCTTTTGCACTTCGAACAGCAGCGTTGCAGGCAGTCTGGAAATGCTGCGACCTGTCCATTTAAAGCCTTTTTAACTATTGGTTTGAGAGAGTGCACCTCCAACAATATGTCCTTTTTCATCCATTTAAATGGACTGATTACAACGTTGCCAGATTGCTCACGACACCACTGATTTCAAAACCGATGTCCGAACGATGAGGCCCATTTTCACGCTGATTATATGCCTTTGAGGCTCTTGCAAGCTTGTTCTACAGATAGGTGACCTATCAACTTTGGAGTACAAACAAGCAAAGAAGCTATGATAAGAGTCATTTCACAAAAGATGGCAGATGACAGTTTGGCTTGTTTACTGCTCACAAGGAGAGGATACGAGTTGTGGATCACCGATTCGGTTCAAATTCAACATATGTATAGTACAGGGAAAATAAACGGACCCATATTTTGTCGTATACGCCAATGGGCAGTAGTTTCGTCATAAAAAAATTTTGAAAATCAGAAAAAAATGGGTAGAAAAATCGTGTTTTCTGAAGTAACGCCGATATGCCTGAATTGCGGCGCATTAGGGTGCGGCTTATTTTCCGAATTGTGAAATTTTTGAAACGATGGCCGGCATATGGTTTCAAATGATGTAAAAACACCAAAAAACATCACCCGAGCAAAATCGGGCAACTCTAAGTGGTCTCTCAAGGTCGCGAAAGTTTTAGGTGCAAAATGCACGGGATGTATGGTGGCTGCGGAACTGGCTGCACTCGGCCGTCATCAAAATCATGGAAATCAGTTCCTTGACATGTCAGAGTTGGTCAAAACCGGTTCTGACATGTTGAGAACTTTCTTGGAGTTTCTTTTACCACCATTTTTGTGGATCTGAAGCATGGTGGGGGGAGGGGAGGGAGAGAGATAAGATGCTACTCACGAGTTTCATGGCGGCCGCTCTTCTCGGCTGCCAAGAAAACGTGTCAAAACTTGTTAGCAAGTTGTTTCATGTCTAGGCATCGAAAAATAGCATCAAGTATCATGCCTAAACGCCAAAAAAGTGGTTCAGTTTTATTTGTGCCGATGGAGTCAAACATTTTAGGCTGCAAACTTCCCTCTTTAAAACAAGTGCTCGGTCACCTTCTATACGAAATGACCGTAAACAAAAGATCAATACGCGAAAGTGCCCGTTCCGTTTTAGATAAAGTTCTGTCTTTTTGGAATAAAGCAAGGATCCCAACACGTGACAAACAACGGTGCTTTGACTGTATAATTTCTCTACACAAGGAGTACGTAAAAGCAAAAAGAAACGTCTCAAAGAAGGAATAAAACAGCTATCGAGATAAAGAAAGGAAATTTGCCTCAAAATTAGACGATCTCTTTGATATTGCGCATTATAGGGCACTTGAACTCATTGAGGATCCCGGTGATAAAGAATGGTTCGCGTTACAGAAAGAAAAGGGGAGAAAAGGCTCAATGTTAGGAGTTGATAAGAAGTTAGATTGTAAAGAAAAGAGAAAAGAGAAACGCAACGCTTCTATCGCCAGCAGAAAAATGAAGAGTATTGCGGAGATGGAAAAAATTTCTGACTGCAGTCACTGCAGTCAGAACTTTTTTCGCTCCTCTGTTTTTAAACTTGTCACTTACATAGCTAGTTCGAGGAACTTAACTCGGAGTAATAAAATCTGCATCCATTGTTTGCTTTTTCTTATTTGATTTCTTATGAAGGTTTGAGTTAACGTCTAAGTCAATCGTCTCAGCATCGGAGGATTCCAGGACGACATGTTTTTCTAACTTTTCCATCTCCGCAATACTCTTCATTTTTCTGCTGGCGATAGAAGCGTTGCCTTTCTCTTTTCTCTTTACTTTACAATCTAACTTCTTATCAACTCCTAACATCGAGCCTTTTTTCCCCTTTTCTTTCTGTAACGCAAACCATTCTTTATCAACGGGATCTTCAATGAGTTCAAGTGCCCGATAATGCGCAATATCAAAGAGATCGTCTAATTTTGAGGCAAATTTCCTTTCTTTATCTCGATAGCTGTTGTATTCCTTCTTTGTGACGTTTCTTTTTGCTTTTACGTACTTTGTTCCAACCGTACGCTTACTCAACAAAAAAAGAACATTTAATTATAATAATTTAATTCCCTTCCGATTATTAAAGTTTTATTTTTTTGTTCTAATATGTTTTAGTTGCTTGAGCCAAACATAAACAAGGAAAGGGGGTGGGGGGGGGGGAGGTTAATGAAAGGAGGTCCATGATCTTCTGGTGACCTTTTTCATATCATCAGAAGTACTTAGAAATAACGAAAAACGAACAACAAGTAATTCCTATTCGCCGCCGTCTGATTAGAAACTGTACTTCTAATACCGACTAACCTTGAAGAGATCGCCATTCCTGTCTTTCATCAGCTCCCCCCCCCCCCCCCCCCACTTTTTATACCCTCTCCAGAAGCACCCAAGTTATGAAGAGCTTCACTTTCTCGGGTAAGATGCCATAGAACTCTCGTCCACACTCGACACGGCATTATTTGAAGACAATATCGAATTACAAAAAATTCGAAAAATAGGGAACAATTGGAAAAAATCGGGAAAAATCGAGAAACTTTAAACCATTTGAGAGACCACTAAAAGTCATCCGATTGTGCTGAAATTTTGGGAATCTTATTTTTTTATGGAATGGAACCAAAAGGCAACCATCGTTTGTATAATTTCCTCTTTTTCTGAAAAACCCTCAAATAAGCCGCACCCTAGCGGCGCATCCACATATCCCGGATCAGTAGTTGAGTGGTAACGTTCTCGCTCGCCACCCTCGACGTCCCTGGTTTGAATCCTGTTGCGCACTCCATTTTTTTGTTCTATTTCAATTGTTAACACATTTGTACTCGAAGATTTATCGCATCAGTTTTAGCACAGAATTAACGCAATAAGATCGGAAACTTTCATAACTATAGGTAGCAGTTTCTAGCATTTTTTTGCGTGTCTATTTTCTCTTCGCCTTGCATAAGGACTTTGTCTTACTCGTTTTGAACTGTATGTATATGTATGAAGTACCAGAGAGGCAGACCCCCCCCCCCTCCCCGAAGCGTGCGCGTAAGGGCTACGCAATTAAAGCTTTATGAAATGAAAATATATAAAGTACTTTTGTTCTGATTCTAATGAAAGTTTCCGTCCTGATTGCGTTATTCTTTATTAATTTATGTGTGCATTTTTTTAAAGTTTACTATCAAATTGACTAACGTAAGTTAAAAATAAAAAACAAAACAAAATTATCTGCTCTCCACATATTCTCATTTTTGTAAACATTTGTGGGTCAAGGCAAAGGGGTAGAGTGAAAGTTGAGGGGGAAGTGAGTATCCCTCCACTAATGACGCGACAGTTACTGCGGCGAAAGAACCCATTTCAAAAAAAAAAAAAAAAGTAAGTCAATTTGATAGTATATTATAAAAAAGGACGGAAAATTTCATTAGAATCAGAACAAAAGTAATTTATATATTTTCATTTCATAAAGCTTTAATTGCATAGCCCTTACGCGCGCGCGTCGGGGGGGGGGGGGTCTGCCTCTGGCACTTCATACATATACATACAATTCAAAACGAGTAAGACAAAGTCCCTATGCAAGGGGAAGAGAAAAAAGACACGCACAAAAATGCTAGAAACTGCTACCTACAGTTAAAAGTTAAAATGAAAGTTTCCAATCTTATTGCGTTAGTTCTATGCTAAAACTGATGCGTTAAATATTCGAGTACAAATGTGTAAACAATTGAAATAGAACAAAAAAAAATGGAGTGCGCAAAAAAATGCCAGCAGCGACAGGATTCGAACCAGGGACATTGAGGGTGGCGAGCGAGAACGTTACCACTCCACTACCGATCCGAGATATGTGAGTGTGCCGCAATTCAGGCATATCAGCGTTACTTCGGAAAACACGATTTTTCTACCCATTTTTTTCCGATTTTCAAAAATTTTTGTTGACGAAACTACTGCCCATTGGCGCAAACGACGAAACATGGGTTCGTTTATTTTCCCTGTACTCTATGTATGTTAAATTTGAACCGAATTGGTGATCCACAAATCGTATCCTCTCCTTGTCAGTAGGGGGGTTGGTGTTTCTGTGCACCGACTTTGATGCGTGGAAAGGGGAAGGTACCAATATCACTGTCATCTGCCATCTTTCGTGATATGACCCCTAGCACTGAAAATCTCGGAAATCGACTCATATTGAAACTATCCAAAAATACTGAAATGTAAACTGCTGCGGCAGAGAAGATTGATCTGTAGATGGAAAACCCATCTATGCATGGAAGTCAGTATTTTGCCTAGCCATTATGGTTGAGGGTTTTTATGCTTTCATTGAATAATTGAGAGGACTACAGAGATTTGTCGAGCTGCTATCATTTTTTTTGCTGATGGTTTTCATTTTAGATCTGACGATTTAAAGTAAGTAAGCCTGTAGAAGAAGCCTGCAAGAGCCCTTTTGTCTTCCTCTAACCCTCTTAAAATTATCGTTTTCATTATTATATTTATCATGGTTGCTAGAAAACTTTTTGAGTAAATTGTAATAAAGTGGTAAGTAGAGCTGAGGAAAGAAAAAAATGGACAAATGTCAAAAGGGTCCGAATCGCATCGGGAACCATAAGCGATCAACAAATGCACCGAGTTCCAAACATACTTACTTTTCCGAAAACATTCCACACAATTTCGCAGCAAACGGATGTGTCGTCCTAAGCGTGTCATGTGTTCAACGAGGCTAGTACAACTTTGTTGAATGTTGAAGGTTACCGGTGCGACTCGGCCTGTTTATGACATGTGTCCATTCTTTTCTTTCCTCAACTCTACTTAGGATCAAAGAAGAGAATTTCAATCTCTTAAATGAATCAATATTGGAATTCAAGTAAAATAAAATGATTTCTAAGCATCTGCCTTGTGCAACCTGGTCTAAGTTTCATCCTTTTAATTATACTTATGTCATAATCCATTGTAAAATTTACTTTTGCTTTTGCTTGAATTCTGTCAAATTTAGAGTAAATTCAATTTTAGAGCAAAAAGATTGAATTCATCCTGACTACCCTGAAACTTCATCTTTTCTGCTGTTTTCTTTTCTATTAAGTTCCTCACCTTATCTATTCTCTGGAAATTATCTTGAGCTATTTTTGATCCTATCAACTTGTTAATTTAGATTGTATTTCTTTCAGTAATCATCATGGATCAAATTAACATGGTATTAGAACCGGGTCAAAAATTCGCCAAAGACTCGCTTAGATTACTCAAAAGATGCACAAAGCCTGATAGAAAAGGTAAATGACTTTCCTCTCATTACTGAACGTGGTTTGGTGTAAGGTGTTCCTAAAAAATCGGACCTTGACAGTTTTGCACCTTTCAAGAAACAACAGTTTTGTACTGCCAACAGCGCAACACCATTGGTTAGTTGTAGTTTTGCCAAACGTGCTTCGGAAGCACATGTTACCTAACCTGCTACTGTTTCTAGCAAACAGATTAGCGAATACTTGATTGGTCGATCAGTTCTTGAATAACAGTGAGATCCTTATGTTTACTCTTCCCTGCTCCATTGTGAGTCAGACCCGTCACATGGTGTTAAATGAGTGAAAAATGATTAAAAATGGTGGCTGGTCGCAGGATTCCAGCTTATTATCCAGTTGCACTGATAAAAAAACAGTGGGTTTGTCAGACTAATTAGGTGAGTAAAATTTGCACGAACTAATTTATTGATTATACTCATTCAATAAAGTTGGTACAAATACTTGATATGATTAGTCTGCTGTAAGCTTCAACTTTTTTTTTTCAGTGTAGAGCTCAAACTAATTTTTTGACGTGGTGATAACAACTTTAATTTTATGATTATCTCTACAGCGCTGATGAAATCAACGCATGATTGCCATTCAAATTTTTCATGCGATAGATAGATGCCATCAATTTAACCCCGTCAATTTGTCTTGTAGTTCAGCCAGAGATTGAACACAGACAGAAATCTTGGTGCCTGGAAAATATGAGTGTTAAAATTATACCTTATGAATTTGGGTTTCACATCCAACCTTTTTTTCAGTGTGAGCGTAGCCAACATAAGGAAATTTTTCTGAACTTGTCTAAAGCATCTAAGTCCAATTAGTTGCTCATAAAACACCAACAACCTTGATTCTCAAGCATCAGAATGCCTTGTTCCTTGTAATCTATGAAAATACTATATTTTTTGTATGGGTAGAAAAAATTAATTCTCCACAGTATGATGGAGCATCAGTTTTATTTTTAAAATTTAGCCTTGTTTTAGACGTTCATCTGTATAACCACGTTTCAATCTTTTTCATCTTTGCTGCATCTCCCTTATTCTACAAACCTATTTATTCCCTTTGTTTTTTTTGTTTTTTTTTCCATTTCAGAATTTAAGAAAATAGCTGTCGCTACTGCTATCGGATTCTGTATAATGGGATTCATTGGCTTCTTCGTCAAACTAATACATATTCCAATCAACAATATCATAGTGTAAGTAAATTTTAAATCTGTTGTTGAAGTAGGTTAGAGTCCCTGTATACTACGAGAGTTGCACCTTGTCATGCTCTTCTCTTTTAAAACAAGCCGTAAGAGGAAGAAGTAGAAGTTTAGCTCTTCTGGAGAGGTCAAGAGGTTAAGAGGTTATGTAGGCCATAAGACCAAATAGTTATTCAATGTTGTAGCCAAAGCACTTTCAGGTGATTCCAGGGTCGATTAGTGCGAACTGTAGACACCACGTCGCGCTGCTCAAAAAGTCAACGGGTTACAATAGAAGCATTAATTTAAGGAGCGACGGCACCTGCAAGCATATTTCAGGAAGGTACCCTGAAAGTTTTAAGCTGAGACACTAAAAAATAAAGCCAGGATATTGGACTTACAAAAATTCCCATAAGCCTCAATGAGTGTGAGTGAGACAGAAAGGCATAGTATCTCTCACTGAGCTTATGGCAAAATGAATTTCCAATACCACAGCTTAGTTTTCAACCAATTCTGCTTGTTTTTGGCCCAAAACGCTCTTGGAGTTTGTAATTTTTCTTTGTTTTCAATTGAAGACTTCAAAAACTGGACTTCATTTTCAAGTACATGTCTTGTGGAGCTATCCTTTGGATTAAAATATGGAAAAGTTTTACCTGGAATCACCTTTAATCATAATCTTTATACCTTTCCATGAAAATTACATTCATCTCAAGCCTCATCAAGACTTAAGATAGGCTGAATTTGCTAATAAGCACTGCCTGTCATTTGTATTTTGCCTCTTGGGGCTTCTGTGAGAGCCTATATCTGAGAGCCAATCAATAATGGATTCTGAAATGGCAAAACTGTTGTAGTATATAGGAACTCTAAACAAGGTAACGGTAACCCCATGAAATATATTGTGAATCAGATAATTTTATGCACAGGGGTACCAAATTTTCTGTTTATGCAGAACAGAAACAACTGCTATGGGTTTTCTATGTAGTTGGTTCCTGTCTGCACAGACAGAAAAGTCGTTACCTCTCAGCAGTTGTCCAAATGTGCTCCAACAGGCTAATACTGCTCTTTTGGATGAGGCAAGACAGTGAGAATTGATTAATCTCATTTGGGTAAACGGAATTACATGATCTTGCAAGCAAAACTTGGAGTTGTTCGTCTCAGATTGAATCTTTACGATTCTTGTTTACATGGCCACATGATGCCGTTTAAACCAATAAGATTAATCGATTCTTGCTGTCTCGTCTTGTCTGAAAGAGCAGAAAGGGCCTGCAAGACTCCATCTTCGTACATTTAGTACTTATCGCAGCTCAGTTGGTTTCTGTGTTCACAAATGGCAAATTTTCAATCTAAATCGTTCAATCAGAAATTGACGGAAACGCTTCTATGGATTGATGGACAATCTGTGCACAATCTAAGAAATTCCCGATCGATCGGTGCGGTTGGAACAGATTGGTTAGGAAACATATTTTTCTGTTCTGATTAATAGATGAAACTCCATTTTCAAAAACATGAGAATAGGCCTGAGTGTTCGATTAAACCTAACAAATATCAAACTTTTAAAGTTCCGATCGATCGTTGCTTTGGTAGAATATGCAGACCTTGATGAGGACAGTTTCATCCCGAGAGGAAATATCTTTCTAATTATACTTCCTTAAGTAAAGGCTTTGTTCTTATTAGCTTTTTGCTCTTTTAATTATTTTTACCTCTTATCTGAAAATCACTGTTAATCTTTCTTTTTGCTCTTGGTTATGTTTCAGAGGGTCTTAGGAAATGGATTAGCTGTCAACCTAACTCTTTTTATTTATTCTTTTTTTTTTACAATTATTGTTTTAGATTTATTGAAGAATATCTACTTGTACTATCCAATGTCTCAGGAATCAACTGAATCTTATTTCAAGAGATCCCTGCCCCCCCCCCCCCCCCCCAATTCTCAGCAGATTGATTGTCTTTCTCTTGATGTTAGTCTATTAAAAAGTTAACTACCAAAGTAAAGTCCCTGAAAATTTGTTGTGTCCAAAAGTTTTCAGGATATAGAAACTAATCATTCTTGGAACAAATAATTTGAAGAAGAGCTTACTCATTTTGAGAGGCAGTTTGGCAATAACTTATTTATTGTTTTTATTTAGGAATCTGTTCTTTGGCGGTTGTAGCTGAGACAGATTATTAAAATATAATCCATAACTTTGTATCAGGACTTTGCATTTCTAAAAATCCAAAACTTGAAATGACAAGTTTCAAATATTTTGGCAATTTTCTAATCAGATCACCCCTTCCTTCCCTGTTTTGATAAATTATTTGTTAAAGTCTGGTAAATAAGTTGCTCTCTTAGGTTAAGTATGAAAGAGAAAGAGGCGTAAAATGACCTCTATATGGTTCTTTTTATAAACATCAATAGCATTACTATTCATATTATCATGTTTGTTTTTACAAAACTTTATTCATTTATTTATTTTTCAGTTTCTTGTAAATAAAAACAATTTTTAAGAAAACTCATACATTAGTAAAGCAATTGTAAGAATAAAATTCCAATTTTTCAACAAACAAAACAACAAAAAAGGGGGAAAAAAGTAACCACCTTAATAATTAATTAATAAGTTATAAATGTACAACTTAATACATGGAAAAATAAATATGTAAATAATTTAAATACAGATACTCCAAAGGCAAAAACTTTAAAACAAGTCTAACAATTGAAACTGCAAAACCTAACACCCTTGCTTATTCTGATTCTTAATCAATTGCCTTGCCATCACACATCTCATCATTTGAGCTTTGGTTAAGGTGATTCCAGGGTCGATTAGTTCCAACTGTGGACACCATGTCGCGCTGCTCAAACAGTCAACAGTTTTTTGCTTAATTTGACGAATTCACGCTAAAAACACGAATTTGAGAAACGTCAGCACCTGCGGGCATACTTCAGGAAGATACCCTGAAAGTTTCAGGCTGAAACACTCAAAAATAAAGCCGGAAATTATGAAAAACGAAACTTCCCGTAAGCCGCGATGAGTGCGAGTGAGGCAGATGGACGTATCGTCACTCGCGCTCACTCTCACTCAATAAGCTTATGGCGAAACGAATTTCATAATTTACGGCTTTAATTTTGAACCAATTTTGCTCATTTTGGGCTCAAAAAATCCATTAAAAAATTTTGCAGGTGCTGACGTTATTGGATTTTGCGTATTATCTATGATTTCAGTTTAAAACGCCAAAAACACGACTTTTCCAAAAGGCGACTAGTGGCGCTATCCATCGGATTGAAATCTGGAAAAGTTTCGCCTGGAATCACCTTAAGAGCTGAAAAAATTCTATACATTTTTAAGAGATTGAATGAATTAGTTGTGAAAGTCTAAACCATGTAATTTCACCTTTAAATCACCTGCAGAATTTATTTCTGATCCAAAATCTGGCCAATTGTCTCTGTGAATCTATTGGACATGACTGTCAGATCAGTTGAAACAAATAGGGACTCTTGAAGTTTTTGCAGCGTGAATGCCATTCCTCACCTAAAATCACTTACTTGTTTTTTTTAAAAAAAAAAAAAAATAATCATTCTGAGCTATTTTGGGTAAATCACTTAGGAATCCTGATCACAAATATAGGTATAGCGCTCTTCACAATTTCGATGGGAAAGGGGGAGGGGAAGTTAACTGGTGGCAGAAAGAAAAAGCAAAGACTTTGTACTCTGCTGATGTATATTGCTTTAGTATGATGCTCATCAGACTTTTAATCTTTGATTTGCATACTCTATGCATTTGTTAAAAATTCTTTTTTCACAAATTAATAGTTTCAGAACATTTTGATGGCAGAGAGACAAAGACGAGTCCTTCAAAAGTTCCATGTCCTCCTGAAACAAGGAAAAATAAATAGGAGAAATTAGATTGATCGCAGGTAAAACAAATCACTCTAGAGAGCTGATGAGCTCGTGATGAAACTTGCAAAATGTGTAATCAGGAGGCTAGAATGAGGCAAATTGCTAGAAAGACACTGACAATTTATCTTTGCATCGTTTTGAATAATAAGAGACAAAAGTTGTTACCATCTTCTTACAGAGTTACGTAATCATCTACTTGCTGCAAGCAGAACTTTTCGTTTTAATTTAAGATTTTCCTTGTGGGCAGCTGGACTTTGCTACTATTACTACAGTTGTTTAATAATATTTGGCAAGATGATTTCCTGTAGGTAGAGCTCGTTTCAAAAGTATAGGCAGACACCGACCAATGATCTTTGGAATTTTTCCAATGTTATTTCTCATATTGCATGGTGGAAATGATTGAAAATGAATTGAGGCTATGTATTTTCATTAAGAAACCCTTCAAAACCTGGAAAAGTAAGTCTTACGCAAGTTTTGCGTCGATTTAAAGGAAAAAGCATTGTAAATTTGCCAAAGATTGTCAACCGGGGTCTGCTTACACTTCTGAAACAAGCTCTTTGTATCAATCTTGAAAGCTAAAGCCCTGTCATACTGAGGCCGTCAGACAGTGTTGTGTTGCCAAGGTTGGCAGGAAATTCAACAATTTTGATTGAGTAAAGTGTGTACAGTTATGCACAAAACGGTGCCCTGCAGTGTCAGTAGACATCCATTCATATCAATTGCTCAAAAGTGAGCGGTATTAGAATCACACAGTGGCAAAGCTTGTAATTTGGCAACAGTGGTATTTCTTCATTTAAACCTGTGTTAAGGTGATCCCAGGCAAAACTTTTCCAGATTTAAATCCGATGGGTTAGCGCCACTAGTCGCTTTCGGGAAAGGTCATTTTTTGGCATTTTAAATTGAAACCAGAGAAAAAGCACAAAATCCAATAACGTCAGCACCTGCGAAATTTTTTTATTGCTATTTTGAGCCGAAAAGGAGCAAAATTGGTTAAGAGTTCAACCCGTAAATTATGAAATTCATTTTACGGTAAGCTTAGGGAGTGCGAGCGATACTATATGTCTATCTGCCTCCCTTGCACTCATTGAGGCTTCTGGGAATTTTCATATTTCATAATTTCCGGCTTTATTTTTGAGTATTTCAGCGTAATCTGACAGGATATCTTCCTGCAGTGTGTTTGTAGGTACTGACATTCCTCAACTTTGTACTTTGTACCTCAAATTTTGACTTTTTGAGCAGCACTGGTGGCGCTACCTATCGGATTGAAATCTGGACAAGCTGCGCCTGGAATCACCTTAAACATCAGATTTTCCTGGTGGCCATTGCTTCCCTCAAGAATCGATTATTCAACACAGGTTTGAATGAAGGAAAAAAAAACCACTGTTGCCAAATTTGCTTGCTTTGCCTTTGGAATCACATTAATGAAAACCACTGAACTAACTATGAAGGGGGTACACATAATTGGGGGGGGGGGAGTCTGCAGGAAAAAAAGCGTTCATCAAAGATTTTACTGGCAAGAGAAACTTTTAACACTTTATCAACGGCCAATGTAGGAGAGTTCCTGGACTAAGGAATGTTAAGTATTGCTGAGAGCCAATGGGGAGCAATTGAGTCGACTTGGATGAAGAATTAAGAACGAGACACAATGCATCAAAGTCAAGTTGATTGCTTGTAATTAGCTTCCTTTGTGCTTGGCTGGATAAATAAGTAAGTACCTACCTCTGAAACTGTTGGATAAGCTTTCAAAAGAAGCTTTAGACGAGTTAGTAAAAATAACCAGGTTTTATTCTCTAGTGCTGTATCTAATGCACAGTCAATGTACGTCAGATCTGAACTTCGCTCAATAGCTTCAAGCCAATGGCTCAGGTGATCTGCAAAACAACCAAAATGAAATATTCTTTAGACAACGTAATAGAAGAGAGGAGAAGTTTGAGGCATGTCTCAATAGAAGCCTGAAATGACAAGACTCACAAATCATTCCAAATATATTTGAAGTAGCTGTATAATCAATCAGAGCTCTAGCTCGGATGGTCGTTGCAAACTGAACTTACTTAAAAGAGATACAAACGATAAGAATTTGCATTCATCAGTCATTCAATCATACTCACTAAAAACAAATAAATCCAGGCTAGCCTTGATATAATGATATTTGAACCATTCTTGTGAAAATCCGTTCATTAGAAATTTTCAACTAGGAAATCACAAATGTTTTGGGGGCTCAAAAGTCAATGTTTGGCCACTTTCTGGGGCTTGATGTATTTTTTTTACAAAACGACCCTGTTAAGTAAAACATTTTTCACATGTGTTCTTTGAAATTGGATAATTTCGGGGAAATCTACAAATTTTTAAGAATGAGTCGATACCATACTTCGACGTTCAATGTATCAAAAATTAAAAACGATATTGACCTGCGGTTTGCGCCAAAAGTCTTGGAATTTATGTTCTTCTCA
Organism: Trialeurodes vaporariorum; assembly: GCA_011764245.1. Lineage (NCBI taxonomy): Eukaryota > Metazoa > Arthropoda > Insecta > Hemiptera > Aleyrodidae > Trialeurodes > Trialeurodes vaporariorum. Next base: position 31,766,683 of record VMOF01000001.1, read on the forward strand.
ACTATACAGTAAAAAGTAGGGTCATCATTTTAAAAATTAAACAAATTACAAGGGGGGGGGTGACCCTCCAAGAATCTCAAGATGTTTTGGGCCAAGGTGCGGATACGTGTTTCTGAATTCCAAACTGAATCTAAAGAGGACGGTACAAGTCCAAGCAAAGCCGAGGAGATCTCGATGGAAGTCTCAGATTGGGTCTGTTGGAAACTTTTGCTGCTGCTTTTTTGAGGGTCAATTGCGAAGTAGAATCGCATTAAAACCACACTGAAAGCATCAAAAAGTCTCAAAATCCATCACTCACAAACTCAATAAATGCATTTAAAAAAATTCAAAAATGACGGCTGAATGAGCAGGTCACATTGGAGGAGTCCCACCTCATTCCTGCTTTCTCTATGATGAATCACTTCTCTTATCGTGACCCCGATCATTTGACTGCCATCTTTGAATTTGTTGCATGCATTTATTTTGTGAGCGGATTCCGAGACTTTTCCAAGCTTGCTAAGTGATTTTCACGCAATTTAACAAAAAGGACCCTCCATAAAGCTGTAGCATAAGCTTGCAACAGGACCCAGTGACCCACTGCACCCTTAGAAAACTCAGATCTCTACAAATATCCAGGAGAACAAAGAAAAATAAGAACTTGATGAACAAAAAATCGTTCAATTCATTATAAAAATAGATTCAGATGAAGGGATTCAATTCAAAGGGAAATATATTCCGAATAAATAGAAGGATGGGTACCTTTTTCCATGCTAAAAATCCTTAGAAATGCTAATAATTGACCGTCCACCGGTTCGTTTCCAGTTTTCAAAAGGAACTCTCCAGCAGGGGGGATACTTAGATGAGATAAGAGGCGGACTTTGTCATCGTAAAGCGAATCAGCTTTTGATATTCCCAACTTTAATTGGATTCCATCGTGCTCATTGTCCATGTAAACGAATCCATTATGCACAAAAAAGTCAGCGTTGGTCCGAATTCCGTAAAATATGAATACTTGATCGCCTTTGGAAAACTTCCGCCAAGCTACGCATTGACTCTCTTGAGTTTCAGTGCTGTATTCAGTGGATGGCTAGAAAGAGAGAGAGAGAAATAATAATCCTTTGATGAGGTGAAAGGACATGAGAATTTCAACTGCTCCACTGTCTCGGCCCCGTGAGTAGATCTCAAGACTCTCACGACTTTCAAAGGTCTATAAAGCTGGTATCTATACACGCATGAAGTGCGAAAAAAATGATCAAAAAATAAATCGCGGTTTTCCCCCGACAATAATCGCGATTTTTAAAGCGCCTTCGAACGGGTAGTTATGCATTAAGTGCGGACACATGATCGAAAAAAATATGTGGCGATTTTTTCGTAGTGCCTTCAAATGAGCGATTATACAACTAGCGTGGTAAATAAAATAATGTGATGTCACTGAGAAGTTTCGAAAAAATCGCGATTTACAGTAATGTCTACAGCTGATAGCAAAAAATCGCGAAAAATTTGCTTCTTTCACGGAAAAAAATCAAGACTTTGACTTACTTAGTCATGCTCGAAAAACCCAATTTTACGGATCAGGCAAATACTCCTTGACAAAAAATATACACAGAAAGGTTATCCAGCTCACTAGACCAAAAAGTAGAACAAGTTTAGGTACCTACCTAACCGCGATATCGGCTGAAGATGAAGCATAGAGGCAGTCGTATTATTAATATTCTGCCTTGTCTTTGGTTTTATAATACTTACGCTGATTAGGAGAGGTTTTCCGTAAACAATCTATGGATCGCGTATGATATTTGGTCGGGTCCCGAATGGGGCAGTTGCGAGGGTCTTAAATTTAGTGTTTTTCATAAAGAAAACGAAAATACTTGATGGGCTGAGAACAATGGTGCCTTTGGTTTTTTCCCAAGTGTCTCGGTTTCGGAGATACACACGTGTAAAGTTGTAAAAAATCGTGTGCGTAGTGACGTCACTACGCGGATTTCCCATTTGAAACAATGTATTTTTGGGCCAAAATCTCATCTCCGGAACAATGGGGGCTTAATTAAAAACCAAAGGCATATTTGTTCTTAGCTCATCTTGTACTTTCATTTTCTTCATAAAAAACACAACATTTGAGACCCTTGCAACTGCCCCATTGAGGCACGCTGCAATCTGCATGCACATAACATTAGGTACGTATGTACTTACATCAAACGCTATTGTTGGAGATCAATAAATAATAAGGTCGGTTCCAAAGAGTATTGAATCGAACCAATGTGGAGTGACTCGAGTGCGATTAAAAGTGAGAAAAAGAAAAAAAGGAGAAAATCAAAGGATCTTAAATCTTAATAAGCAACGTAAAGTTAGATCAATTTTGAGACCTATTTTGAGACTAAAGGAAGATACTTACTTTGCCATTCTCATGATTGCACATATCCCACATCGGAATCAAAGCGTTATACGTCTTTGATCCATCAGCCGAAGGCACGAAATTTTGCCTCGTCATCACTGTTGATACTGCCCATCTGAAACAAGGAGAATCCAGGAAAGAATAATGAGACCATGTTAATGAACTAAATTCAGTACACAGATTCATAAAAATTTGAATAAAAATCAAAATAAATATGCTGAAACTTTGACGTGTTGTTACATAAAGTTCAGAAAAGGGAGATTATACATTTCTAGGTACATACATATACAGGGTGTCAATTAAAAAAGGAGCCAGGCCGGATGTCTCGAGAACGGCTCCGAATTTTGAAAAACGCTGAAACACGTGTTCGATTATTTCGAAGAGGACATCTTTTGAGTGGGTCACCGATTTGGGGGCCCTCTCTTGGGGGCCCCCAGGGGGGGTCAAGTCCCATACTTCAAATGGGGACCCCCATTTTTTATTTTATAATCGGAAAGAGGGTAAAATTTTAAGACTTTTGGTGCAAACCGAAGGTCGATATAGTTTTTAGTTTTCGATATATCGAAGGTCAAAGTTCGATTAGCACCCATTTTCAAAAATCATTACTCCTCTTTGAAAAGTCGGAAATTAAAAAACAGGGAGTCTAAAATACTCTAAGAAGCAAGCCCTTTTCAGAAAAAAAATCAATTTTAACAGAAATTTAGTCAAAATTTGGTTTTAAATCCCCCAAACATTTTTAACGTTTTTGGCCCCCACGGCTATCAGAAAAATTCCGAGACACAACCCCTATCGACTGATACATCAATCGAAAGGTGTAACAAACTGAGCATTTTGGCGCAAACTGGAGGTCCATATCATTAGTCATATTCGAGATATCGCATTGTGTAAATCCACATTTGACATTCGATATCTCGAATATGAAAAACGATATGGACCTCCAGTTTGCGCCAAAATGCTCAGTTTGTTACACCTTTCGATTGATGTATCAGTCGATAGGGGTCGTGTCTCGGAATTTTTCTGATAGCCGTGGGGGCCAAAAACGTTAAAAATGTTTGGGGGCTTTAAAACCAAATTTTGACTAAATTTCTGTTAAAATTGATTTTTTTTTCTGAAAAGGGCTTGCTTCTTAGAGTATTTTAGACTCCCTGTTTTTTAATTTCCGACTTTTCAAAGAGGAGTAATGATTTTTGAAAATGGGTGCTAATCGAACTTTGACCTTCGATATATCGAAAACTAAAAACTATATCGACCTTCGGTTTGCACCAAAAGTCTTAAAATTTTACCCTCTTTCCGATTATAAAATAAAAAATGGGGGTCCCCATTTGAAGTATGGGACTTGACCCCCCTGGGGGCCCCCTCAAAAGATGTCCCCCTCGAAATAATCGAACACGTGTTTCAGCATTTTTCGAAATTCGGAGCCGTTCTCGAGATATCCGGCCTGGATCCTTTTTTAATTGACACCCTGTATATTGATTGGAAAGAAATGACTTATGATAACGGCGGTTACTCCAAATGGTTCACAAGATAGCGAGGGAAAATACCTATCAACTCTTGTAAGCGGGGCCGAGAGACGTGTCGGGTGGCCTTACCCTGCAGCCGCAGCCCTCGAAAAAATAAAAAAAATCGGAATCTGAGAACCCCCCTCCCCTATCACACCATCCACTTGTTCACACTGACACCCCCCCCCCCCCCCCGGACACGGACAGTGCTCATGAAACGTTGGAGTCCACCAGTCTCTTTTCCGGCACGGAGCACGGACCTACTCTCTCGCACTCACAGTTCCTTATGGCTCCAAATCTAAGAGTTTCCCCACGAAGAACGATAAGCGTTTATGTGTGTGTGTGTGAGAGAGAGACCGTTTGACTAAAACGGGTTTTCTCTCGCACTCATCGTTCCTAAAGGCATCAAATTCACGATGTACCAACGTAAGAAACAATGAGTGCGAGAGAGAGAGAGAGAGAGAGAGAGAGAGAGAGAGAGAGAGAGAGAGAGAGAGAGAGAGAGAGAGAGAGAGAGAGAGAGAGCTTTCCGAAAATGGACGCCATTCGGTATTTGTAAGTACCTATCCAGACATTCTAGACTTCTCGTCGACATAGCAAACCGCAAACGAGAACACCGGATATAGTTTTTGACTGGGTCAAAAAAGCGTTGACTCAGCCCAGTTAGCGAAATTCGCCACTTGACTCCTCGATCCGCGGACTTAAAACCCAGCCGCCAACAAAACAAAGGTGAGTGCACTGAGCAAATGAAAAAGATAGGACGGGAGCAAGTACCAGCAACACCCGTCTATCAGTCAGAAACATTGAATCGCGTGGCACAGTTGATCAAAACATAGATTTTTCTAGACAAGTGACAAGACAATAAGTACCCCCCCCCCAAATGATTCAGTTCAGTATCGACCATTATTTAATTAGAAATGAGCGATTTGACTTCTCTATGACACTATGCAAGCATGCTAAGTTCCTTGATCACATACAGAGTTACAAATCTTGATTTTTGTACAGTCGCGGTCAAAACGAATGTTATAGACGACTCCTGGAGCTAGGCTACCCGCGACACTTGTCTCGGTGAATTTAGGCATTGTAGGTGGCTTATATACGAGGGTGGATTTTAAAGTAAGTTTACCTATTTTTTTTCTCGGGAACTATTAATGTTAGAAAAAAAAAACAAACCCAGAGTTGGAACGTACGTACTCTCAGATTTTTAACGAGCTACAGTTTTTCAAATTTGGATTCCGCGTTGCGGAGATATCATGGATTTCCCACACCCGTCTCTCTTTCAAACGTGCCCTCCTTTTTAGCCTCACAGAAAACATGAGTTTAAGACTTTGAAAAAGTAAAATAGAGCTGTTATTTTATTGAAACAAGTTATAACATTGTTGTGATGCATCTTACCTCATTTTTTGACATAGTCACCAGCTAGGTTCTTGAATTTTTTATATCGGTGCAAAAATTTCTGTATACAGCCGTCGTAAAATTCTTTCCCCATACTCCTCAACCAGGTTTTGACGCAAGCTGTTAATCCAGTTTCAATTCATGATGATTGCACTTTCAGTACTGACCGAAATTTTGAAGATCGATACAAATTGGATCATTTTATCAGTAGAAGAGTAGTCTATTTAGTAAAAAACATGCATTTAGGTGTTATTGCGATGTCTGATCCGGAGATAAGCTCATCGCCTGCCGAAACTCGCAGTTTTCTATAGCGCGTGAAAAGGTGGGCACGTTTGAAGGAGAGACGGGTGGGGAAAATCCACGATATCTCCGCAACGCGTTGGCCAAATTTGAAAAACTTAAGCTCGTTAGAAAGCTGAAAATACGTACGTTTCAACGTTGGGCTTGTTTTTTTTTCTAGCATTGATGGTTTCTGAGAGAAAAAATAGGTAGACTTACTTTAAAATCCACCCTCGTATTTAAACCAAAACCTAAGGAGTCGTTTGACACTCAATTTGTCCTCGCCTTGCCGTGTAATGATACCCAGATAAATCCATCAACAAATTTTATTTCGTGACCTGGGACCAATTAATGTTTGGTCCCGATCGTAATTTACGCACGCTCACTTGACGTGGGCTGGTGGGCAGGCTCTCTGATTGGTTAAAACCGCACGCAATTCAACTGGCGCACACTGCCGCACTATGGGACGACCGGGCTAAAAATGGGACATAGGACGTAATTATGGATTTCGACTTTTTCATGTTTTTTTGGCCTAAGGGGACTCTAAAGGATGTATATGAATCATAATGAATCATTTAAGATAATTTCAAATCTTATATCCTCGCCAAAACCACCTCAAAATCATGGTATGCAACGAGAAGGCCAAAATCTGAAATTTTTGACTCTAACTAAATAATGCTCAAAAATAATCAGAATCGATTCAAATTCTCTTTCCTCTTTTTCATCAGTTACTATATGACTAAAACTAACAATAAAAGTTAAAAACTCGATTAAATTATTTTATTTATGCATTAAATAAGACTTGGAATTACGCACCAATGCTAAATCTAAAATTTTATTTTCAGATAGACTTTTAAAAAAATGGCTCAAAATGGCGGCAAAACTATTTACACCATGCTATTCTACACATCCTTAGCTTTAAAATGAGTCCACAATCAGCTGCACAAGTTTGCACGTTTAGATTTTATTGACGAAAATGTATAGAATGTCTATAGGAAATGTGTGTTAAAAGCAGTAGTCCGGGCGACCAGCGCGTGCGTTGCCCGCCGCCGCACTATGGGGTGCATGGGCAAAAAACGGGACACTTGTGAATTTTGTGAGATGAAACGTATTTTCGAGAACAAAAATTGATGAGTGGTACTCGATGACATAGTAGCAAGACTCAGACATTTTTTGTTTCAGATTTTTGAATTTCAACCCTTTTGAGCCCAAATTTTTGTTTGAATTCAACAGACAGGGTCTAGACTTTGCGGTCCGTCAAACTTCTAACTTCCTGATATGTTTGTAGCATGGTGCAATCTGTTTTCCTGAGCACACCACACTTCGATAATAGCTTTGTCAAATTGATGACTGCCCTTCCATAAAAATAGGCTTAAAAGAGCCATTTACTCTCACAGTGGGCTGGGAAAATGTACGATAGGATGAAAAGAAAAATGATGGAAACATATAAGATAGTATGTTAGTAAGATCTATAAATTGGAGCGAAAATTTATGATTTTCACTGTCTATGGTAATCAGGAAGAGAGACTTATTTATATTTTTGTTTGCCTTTTTGAATTGTCTCCCTTTTTAGGCCAAATTGGTGCATGAATTCAAAAGGAAATGTTCTAGACTTCTAGGTTAGCCAACCCTTTTCATCCTAATTTATTATGATTGTAGCATTGCACAAACTATTTCATTGCGCAAACGACTCTTCAATAACCTCATAATATTAATAACTATCCTATCAGCAAAATGGGCAAAAGAGAGCCAATCCAATCGCACAGTGGGCTGTCTAAAATTTACAATAAGATACGTAAGAAAAACGATGGAAACATGTACTACTTCATTTGGACTCAAAAGGGTTAAAATTCAAAAAGATGAACAAAAATATGAATGAGTCTCTCTTCCTGATTATTATAGACGGTGACAATCATAAATATATTCATGTTCCAATTTATAGATCTTATAAACATAATACCTCTTATTTCCATCATTTTTCTTTTCTATCCTATCGAACATTTTCCCAGCCCACTGTGCGAGTGAGATGGCTCTTTTAAGCCTATTTTTTTGGTAGGATAGTCATCAAATTGACAAAACTGTTATTGAAGTGTAATTTGCTCAGTAAAACATATTGCACCAATACTGCGAACATATCAGGAAGTTAGGGGTTGGACTGACCAAAAAGTCTAAAATCTGTCAAATGAATTCAATCAAAAATTTGGGCTCAAAAGGGTTAAAATTCAAAAATCTAAAACAAAAAATGTCCGAGTCAAGCTACTTTGTCATCAAAGAGTCATCAATCATCAATCATCAACTTTCGTTCGTGAAATTGCAAGTTATCGCACAAAATCCACAAATGTCCCGTTTTTAGCCCATTCGTCCCATAGTGTGCCGGGACCATACATTTTTTGGTCCCGGGTTCGGTCACTTTGTAACCGTACGATCAAATGGATGTCTGTCATCTTCATGGTTTCAAATTTCGCGATCAGGTTTCGGTTTTCGAAGCCTATACCTCGGGAGATAGGTTTCGATTTAAATTCTTGGCCCGGTTGCAAGAATCTGTGACTGGAAAAATTTAAATTACGATAAACATTAATGTTGCAGGCAAGTTTTGTTTCGATTTGAGGCAATACAAATTGAAAAGTCGCCGAAGATTATCGGTCTAGGTGCGCCTACTATTCGGAAAAAAATCCTGAATAAAATTTGCTTTATGTTTCCGTTTAAAATACTTGTACGTCGCACGTTGGATGGACATCATTAAACCCTTTCAGTTTACCAAGTTAGTCGGTCGAATCGCCACGCGCTTAAAAGAATTAACGGATAGATAAATATTCCTACGCCGCTGTACTTGTTTTTGCCTACCTCGTCAATTGAAGGCGCTCAACTATGCATTATTCGGGAATTTCCACTATTCAACGCTCTTTTATTTTCACTGTGATGAATTGAAACCAAGTGATGCAGACTAAAGTAAATGAAGAGGCACGGGCTTAGTACTTAAAGGGTTAAGAGACAAAACACCGAACGGTTGGCCTCCTCTGATGTCCTGTCCAGAGCTCGCGGCTCCTTCGGTAGTGCGCGAAAGAAGACATTTGAAAAGTAAGAGTAACTGGTGGTAATAAAAGTCGAGCGCTCAATAAAGAGAGAAAGAGAAAGAGAGAGAGAGAGAGAGAGAGAGAGAGAGAGAGAGAGAGAGAGAGAGAGAGAGATATGGGGGGCATGCTTTCTCTAGATGGTAAAATAACGAGATGCAGCGTGGCGCGCGGCCGGCACTATCAGTCTGAACTTGTGTAGGTCATTTTCGCTCATCTGTTTAACGCGTTTTGTTTTCCAAGTCGATTGCAAGTTACAAAACGTGTTGCCGGTTTGGAAAAGTGAGGGAGAAAAATTAAGTTTGATTAATTGAAACTGTACATTTTCAAAAAGGTTCCTGACTGAGACAAGCTATTGCGTTCATACGAAGGAAGGGTTGATTGAGGAAAGTAATGTTTGTGGTTTATTCGGGCTCCGACCAGAGAGTATATGGGTCAAAATTTCAAATCGGGCCAATTGAGCATGCATGCTCCGTGAAAATTTCAAGTCAAAATTTTAACCCAACGAGTAATTTTTTACCTTCAGTACTACTAGAAAAGACTTTCTGTCGAAGGGTTCCGCTGAATTTTCGATATTCTCATGTGAACCGCGAAAACAGCCGGAAAACGCATGATGAACAAATGGAAAATAATAACTCGTCGATTGTCGGTTACGCTGTCGGTTACGTAACCGACTATTTCAAAACTACTTAATAAAAACAATGTTACTTGTTACAATAATCTCTGATGTTGATTTTTAAGGAAAATTACGGTAGTTGAATTGAATTAAAAGTTACAAGGCGGAACTTTACAGTATTACCTACACGGAAAAAAAAAGATTAGTGAAAATAACCATACGGATATCTGATTTTGGCACCTGCTAGATGTTATGGTAAACTTGACCAGAAATATGGTACATTTCCCGATACTTTGAGTAAATTCGACATGCAATCAGGTGACATCACCTAGTACCTAGTCAAAACATAGTATACTTCTGGTTAACATTACCATAACATCTAGCAGGTGCCAAAATCAGGTATCCTTATGGTTATTTTCACCGTAGTTTTTTTTTTCCGTGTACCTCTTTCGTATATTTAAGTACCACTGACTAGGACTATAGGCAAATCACGAGATCGGATTTGTTGGAGAAAATCGTTTCCAAATACAATCCATTTGCACAGATGTTGATAATTCCTGTTGAGAACGTTTGAGCATGGTTTAGAAAATCGTAAGTTATCCAGTTTCACTTTTAGATAAACTTTCAAGATGTAAAACAGTAAAATCCGTGCGTAACCGACGGACATTTTGGAACCGGGGGACAACCATTTTTCACGTTTTATGGTATGAAGAAAAATAATTTTGTAAAAACCGATGGTTTACACGTATTCTACGGAGTTTTTGGAGCATTTCCACGATCTTCAATATTCATTTTAGCCTCAAATTATGGTCAAAAACTTAGGTAAAACACCAAAAACTTGTGTGGTGGACGCATAACCGATGGACATTTAGAAACCACAAAACAATTAAAAGAAGTATTTAAATAACTTTAAAAGCAATTATTATCATTGCTCCTAATAAAACTAAGTTCCTTTGACTTAAAAATCAAAACATCGAACCTATTTGATCTTTTTTAAAAATTTAATCTCGTTGGGACACCATTTGGCCCGTTTTGAAATTATGACCCATATATGTAAACCAACTTCATCAGACATCCGATTAACGCGTAATCAAACGATTGACCAAACATTTGGGAAGTTAAATAAATGTCTTGTAGAATTTGACATACCTTGCGGTTGAGGCCAAAATCAACCACAAGCATTGCAGATGTCATCAATATTTTTTTTTCCGTGTAGACGGCCGTTAAATATGAGCAGTGGCCCCCTGAGCTGATGGAAAAGTTCTCAAATGTTATAGAATCCCGATAAATAACGGAAAAACTTTCCAGCTTTGACGTGCGGCTATTTAACACACTCCAAGGTAAGAAAATGGGCATTAACCTTTTTTCCCCCACCCACACTTTTTCACACTTTTCGTGCCTCTTTTTTCACAGAATGACTCCATTTCCTCAAAAATCCACTTCGCAACCCCTCTTTCATCCGGAAATGGGGTTCGTAGATGGATCGGAAAACAGATTTCTTTAACGTATAGCCAATGAAAGTGCTCTTGGAACAGAGTTAAAAGGATAATGGTGCATTTGGTTTGTTTATAGGTTTCATAGTTCCGGAGACCAGGATCAGTGGTAAATCGTGCAATCTAGCAACATAGAATTTTGCCCATTTGAACCCACGCAGAAGATCGAATCCGAAAGTAATCGTTAATTACTTAATAGTTCGATATTTTCCATGGGTTTAAATGGACCAAATGCAAAGTAGTCTAATTCTACCCTTCGCCATTGCTGAAGATGCAATTTCAGCCCAAGATACACAGTTTTAACCCGATCTGTCACTGTGTCCACATATGTGAACAATTTTAACACGGAGTCCAACGGAATTCCGAAAAAATTGACATGCATACAAAAAATAATACGAGCAGTGGCGAAGCGTGCGATTTGGCAACGTCCCTGTTTCCCCATTTAGACACATTAGAAAGGTCGAAATGCCTGGTCATCGCCGATGACTGAACCGTTCGACTTTTTTGGTTAATGTAAATGGAGAAAATACGTCGTTGCCAAATTTCACGCTTCGTCACTGAATACGAGACAAGTTCGCTGGTTTCACTTGTATAGGTGGTAAAGCTTGATTGAATTTCCATAATGATGGAAAGGGTTCAAGGTAACTATAAAAGGGTTCAATAAGGATTTCGCGTTTGTAAAGCAAAAGGAGGAGTAAAGACTAGTCTCTATTTAATCTGCGGATTGGTCCAAAAATCTGACAACACTGTGCTTCTACGACTATACGTCGACGCGACGCAACGGCGTACAATAGTGAATAGTCTGAGCTAAAAAAAAAATTGGCCAAAAATCAGTGAAGAAAAAAAATCACATAAAATCATCGTTTTTGAAACTTACAGTGACGTCAATGTGACAAACTTGTTGTGTTTTCTTTGGACCGAATTGCAGGAAAAGTAAGCTAATTTTACTCAAAAACAATTTGGGAATTTTTCAGCACATATCACTTTTCTGAACCGAAAAGTTTCACACTTTTTAATATTTTAATTTTTTTAACTCTATAATGGTGTTTTTTGAAACAAACAACTAAACAATTCTAATAATGTTGGGCATATATGGGTTAGTTCAAAAATTTCCAGTGATATTCCTATGCTTATAATTTACATTTGTTAAAAGTGTTGTCAGTGACTATGATTGATATGGAAAGTTTATAAATTATAAATTTATGCTAAATTTACTTTATGATTTTTGGCCACTTTTTAAGGATCTCAGACCATAGTGCGGCGACCGAAGATGAATCCGGCACTACGTGACGTGACGCAGACCAGACCAGGCTCTCCGTGATAGCGCACACGACACGGGACTTCGGAGCACGAGCAACTATAGAGTCAAACGTCAAACAAAGTTGAAACGCCATCCCCGAGGGTGTGCCCTACTCTACTCTACTCTTCTCTCTTTCTACTCTCGATCTCGGAAGCCCTAGAATAATACAACATCTTGATCCTCCTCACTTAGACTCCGTGCGTGATCAATCCACTGCCTTCCAATGTCACCAATTTTGCATAACCGGAATCTTGCCGGCGCGACTTCGCCTCCGAAGCATATCAAACAAAATTAAGTTCGAAGGAAAATACATTATGGAAAAAGACTGGGCACCGCTGTATCATGAGACGAAAGAAAAAGTGAGGCCGATCTTGGTATATGGTATGATGGACTGAGGTCTTCCTTACTCGAAAATATGAACCAATAAGCGGACCGTGACCAAAAAAAGTGGGGGCTGAACAGTGATGACCTTTTTTTTTTTTTTTTTTTTTTTTTTTGCGCTTCTCAAGTCTCAACGTCATGACTTTTACCCGACTTTTAGCCCCTCTGTCCAAAAAAGTGGGGGAGGGGCTGTAGCCCCCCTAGCCCCTGATACGGCCCGCCTGTGTATGAACCACTTTAACATTAGCTCTTATGAAGCCTCACTCTTCAAACTTACCACAGTCGATCATTTTTACGAATAACAGTGTTGAGTCCCGTGTCTTGCGAGCGCTAAGATATGATTTTTTCCGAAGCGCACGAAAATAAAGACAACGAGTACTTAAACTCGGAATTTTTTAATCTCTTTTATCGGTGGCATCTTGTCCCTGGCTTTACGGCTCCTATACGTTTTCCTTATTAATGGTTTACGCTGCATTCAAAATCTGTTGCACAGGAAATCTGCATAACTGCTGCACAGTACAGTATATCAAACATTTACAACGAAAATTAGTGTCAATTAAATGCGTCGATCTTTAGTTAAACATCGACCGGTTACTGTTTACTTCAGTACACATAACCACTCTGCTGTATTTTTTCTGTCTTAAATATATCTGGCAGGGGTTAAATAATGTTTGGACTTCACGGTTCTCCTCATAGATGTATGGTGCGTCCTTACGAAGTACGAATGGCTTATCCCCTCGTAAGCGAATACCAGTCATCTACCGATAACTGCCGATGACTGCTCGTAAGTGCCGAAAAGTCCAAACATTATTTGACCCCTGATAAATTAACCGAAGCTTTCGTTCGAGCTTGCCAACTTTAACTTGAACATAAGCTATGTACGCAATAACTATCTATTTTTGAAAACTAGAAGTATAATTTCAGTTCTTTTGGGACAGCTTCACGTCACAACTCCCATAGGTCCCAATGTTAAATTGGTTCATACCCCGCACTTCCCCGACCCCTACTTTGATGAAAACCTACTATAATTCTCAGAACTAGTACCCAGTCTTATTCTGTGATGTCTTCGGTTCGATAGTTTTTTCCACATCGACAGGCGATTAAAGAAACCCAAAGTAAGAAGATTGATGTCATCAAATATAATCAATATAAAATTATATTCCATTAAAGATTTGCGGCCTATGTAAATCTTTCGCCCACATTCAAATGATCTGGCCAAGGAGGTCAATCAAGGATCTCTATGGTCCACCAACTAAAACTGAACAAAGAAAGAATGAATGTAATGTACAATGATGTTTAAATTTGAAAGAGGTGATACCGGCAAAAATAAAACCTCTTAGTATGGAGTTGAGCTCTTGATAGAATGAGGAATAGATCTAACCTTCATGCATTGTAGTCAATTAGTCAATTAAGGCCATTTCCAGAAAAATTACCCATAAAACAACGGGTGTGGTCCTCCTGAAAAATCAGCATTTTTGAATGAATAGAGACTTTTTTCTGAAGAGCCCACCTTTTGTTTTATGGATTCTTTTGCCAGAAATGGTCTCAATTGTTCTTAAAAGTATTCCGAGAACCCTGAAAGAACGTTCCATTACAACACACGGCAAGATGCAGCGGGTCCCGAAATAAAAAAATTGATACTTATATTAATTTAGATAGGTACATTTTTGTGAATGCTGGCCACCTATTCAAACTGACCGTTTTATTATTACTTAACTACTAGATTTTGTTTTGTTTTTTTCTTTATATAAAATTCGATTAGTATTATGAAGATATTTAAAATTATAGTTTGGTTTAGAATAACTTCCAAATTTTTTAATTTTTTTTTTTCAAATTACAATTTTAAAATTTATCGGGTGATACAATTCAAATGATTCATAGTTATTTCCTCTAAAAAAAAAAAAAAAAAAAAAAAAATGTATACAGACATCGTCGTAAAAAGCAACCCCTCTCCCTCCCAGATTTACGATCGAGGGATGAAAAGTAAGCTGGCAAGTTTCTAGCCTTGCGTTCAAGTCCTTTTAACAGAAAGTTAAACATTCAGAATGGAGACTAAAAACAGATATTGAAACATTCATTCATTCGTGGGGTCGAATATGTTCTCAGTTTTTATGACATTTTTTCGATTGTACTTCTTGATTCTTGCAAATTGATTGGTTAGAAAGGAAACTGTTCCATTCGCATTAACGACTAAAAAGTTTTAAAAGTTCGTTGCCATGAAAACATAAACCTTGCTTTTTTACAAGAGCAACGCAAATAAACATCTCATTTTGACGTTCCATCGTTAAAACATCTATTAAAAATGAGTTCCAACGCCATTTATTGGTAGTTCAATGCTACTTGTCAGAATCCAACACTCAAAATACTTCTGTTCGGCCACAATTAACGCTACAGATCTCCATAGTCCATAGTCCATCCCCGCAAAACGGTCTCATCAAACAAGCAGATAAGGCAAAGTGGCACTTACGGAATTCAAAAATAAATACGATGAAAGTCCTTGTTCGAGGACTGTCAATGATGAAACTGAAGTTTTATGAAGTTATTTGAAGGGATTGTTTGACAAACAGTCAAATACCGATGGAATACCTTCATATTCAACGCGCAAGTGTTGGTCAAGTATTATATAATTTGTGGTGAATTTCGGCTCAATAATTGCTCTGTTTGATCAAATTGTTTGAACGTGTATGTACGGCAGGGCTGCCGTTTTGCGTATAATCAATGCTATTTTTCTATTCACCGTTGATTCCACCGGTCGAAAAAAGATTACACAGTTCAGTTTAGTGTCTGACTGTAATGCACGAAATACTGTGATCTATAATCTTTCCTTAATCGATGGAAACTCCGTTGATTAATTAAAATATCCGCAAGTTTTTTAAAGTCATCGACGACTCCACCGGTTGAGAAAAGATTACAGATGCGAGTATTTTAGTTTATTACAGCCATGCACTGGACTGAACTGTGTAATCTTTTCTCAACCGGTGGAATCATCGGTGAATTGAAAAATAGCATTGATTATACGCAAAACGGCAGCCCTGATGTACGGATGCCTACAGAGACCCAGATTGCTATACAGCAAAGATTGCATTTGCCCAGCTTAAATTTGGTCATGGCTCACCGCGATTCAACAGCCACAACTGTCGCGTACTGTTGAGTGATGGACAAATATTAGATTTTTTGTGTGTTTTAAATTGACGGTTTTTGACAGAATAACGGTCTCTGATCGATTATTTCAAAATGACACACCTCAATCGATTGAAATTTGGACTCAAAAGCAAAATTTCAGGTAAGTTTCGATGGAAGCTCACCACTCATAACAGTATAGGAGACTGTTGGCTGTTATTTTGTTGAGTCCCCGGACAAAAATAAACCCATTTGACGTGCCTGGCGTTCATAACACGGAAGGAACAGCATGAGTGTGGTCTCTGTATTTGTCTCTTATTGACCCGATATGCAAAGTGCTTTTCTTCAACCACAATGGGGCTCTTACTGACTTTTCCTCCGAGCGATTGAAAAATTAATTACATAGTAAAATCTAGCAAAAATTACGAAATTCATTCACAGACTCACAAAATGACTATAATTTTAAAGTGTAATGGCAGAGCAACGCAAGTTCCAGAGGAAATTTCTATTTAATTTGAGGCTTCCATCTGTGTTTTTCTGTTGAGAGAGAGCACGGAAAAAAAAGATTAGTGAAAATAACCATACGGATACCTGATTTTGGTACCTGCTAGATGTTATGGTAAACTTGACCAGAAGTATGGTACATTTACCGGTGCTTTGAGTAAATTCGACATGCAATCAGGTAACATCACCTAGTACCTAGTCAAAACATAGTATACTTCTGGTTAAAATTACCATAACATCTAGCAGGTGCCAAAATCAGGTATCCGTATGGTTATTTTCACCGTAGTTTTTTTTCCGTGAGGTAAATAAGATAGGAATCTCTTTTAATGCCTGCATAGCTCCGCCATCTTTGCTCTTAAATGGCGGAGCTATGCAGTCGTCATGGGATGTTCCTGTCTAATTTATCTCTCTCGCTAGAGAAACACACCGCCAGCTAACAGCCTCAAATTAGATAGGAATCTTCCACGGTACCTGCGTAGCTCCGCCATTACGCCTTAAACTTTAAAGTTATTTTGTGAGTTTGTGAGAGAATTTCGTAATCATTTAATGTGATCATCGTAATTTTTGCTGTATTTTACTCAGTGATTAACTGTTTAATTGCTTACAGCAAAATTTAGCACGAGTCCCTTTTTACCCAGATAAAATTGGTCAGTTCATACAGGCCCATAATCAATTCCCCAAACAGAGTACAGATGTGTGTGGATTCATAAGGATATTTATGGATCCGTATGGATGTCTTATCGATCTGTATAAATATCAACGCTTATTTCCATATATCCATACAGATCCATACGATATTTATAAATATCCATAAGGACCCATAAATGTCCATACCGTATAAATGGGGAATTGGTTATGGGCATGTATGGACCATTTATACCAGGATATTAATCGCTAGATTTCTCCCTGTGGATGTAGATTATTGCAATGACGCTCAATGGTACTTTGAAAAAGTTGGCAACGTTGTAAAAGAGTGAAATGAGGGTCTTGCCCAGTCCGGGCCTGGGCGCTGACTCTGCAAGTTGCAAGTCTCGAGCTTTTACCTACAGAGACCACTTACAAACTTACTTACACTCGCTGCGTCCTTTTCCTTTCAGGAGGTTTCAATGTCAAAGCTTCGACCACCGCACCGCACTGCACACAATAAAGTCGTCCGTGCGGTTGTTGCACCGCACCGCGTACGTACTTACACCAGTACCACGGAGGAGAGCAAGTTCTCCAACGCAAGTAGATATTTAGCGCCGCGATTTATCGCCGCCGGTATCATCTTACTTTTCATTTCCTTTCCCTTTTCGCGGAGAGGCTTTTGCTCTTTGGCTCTTTCGCTCTTTGGAACCGCTTTACCGCGATGCTTTTGCTATATAGCTGCCTTGCCCCTTGTCTTCCTCACGGCGTAAAATGGGGTTAGTTCCATATCATTCGCCTAGTTTCGCACTACTTTCTATGGCAGTATGGCGCGCGTCTCCTAAATGACCCGTTTTGCGAGAGGAGAAAACATTCTGCGTGCCACGCCATGGTCACCATGCCATGCCGTGCGCCGCCGCCTGACCACCACGAGCGACTCGCCTCAGATATTGCAGGTTGATTCATATCACTCGGGGGAGTGGATCTTGAATCTTGATCAAGAGTCCAAAGGTGCTAGTTATCAGCCTGTTGAGCACTGCAGCACGTATTCTGTGTTATCGTTGACCAATACAGAGAGAGAAAAAAAAGAGGGGGAGAAAACAAAGGTTTTTACGGTAACAAGAATGCTTGTTACCTTCTTGATGTTAGAGTCCCTTGATAGAAACTCCTTATAGGGAGTACGGACTTCATATGCATTTGAAACAACGAGCTATAGATATAGAGTTTCCTAAGGCGTACTTTTTAGGTACCGCGGAGGCAGCTATAGCTTAGAAATCTCTTATGGAAATTTGCACAGGGGCTCATAGTTTGTTTGCCTCTTATTATTTAACCTTAAAATTAAAAAAAAAAAAAAAAAAAAAGTGTGACGGATCAAGAAACAATAGAGACCACACACTAGCCGATCGCACGGTGGACGATTTTATTTTCGGGGACTCAACAAAATAACATGAGGAACAACATCCAACGAGCCCTATGTGGATTGTTGACCGACGACCAAAACTTTGATGCTTCATTCTGATTGGCTACAGACATCAACATCTTTGCTCAACAGTCCACATATAGGAGCTGTTGGGCGTTGCTTTGTTGCGACCCCCCCCCCTTCCAAAAAAAGTTGCCCCCATGGACGAGATAGGTAGTGTGTGGTCTCTGGACGGATCCATTAGAAATTGGTTTGAAATGAAGGGGTGAACGTGTTTTTGAGTGGCTATATCTGGATATAAAAATCGATAAATGTTTTTCTTTAGGAAGGATTTGCACGATAAATAAACTGACACATGACAGAAACAAAGCAAAATTTTCTCACCTGGATAAATGTATTAGAATTCAATGTCCATAGCTACTCGATGTCACACTTGCACTTTCGTTTAAAGCCGATTTCCACTGAATTAACTACAATTTTTGATTTAAGGTTAAAAAATAGCCCTAGCTGCCAACCTTATTCGCATCTCAAACCAATAATAAACCCGAATTTATCAAATAATTCTGGGAAAACAACATGCATCGAATAAGTAGGTACATCGGACTCATCTGAATCCCATTTTAGGCATCCTTTATACAAGCTTAAACGATTTTGATCAAACAGGCAGGTAAGTAAAGCAATATGGCACGAAATTCAAAGATAAACACGACGAAAGTGACTGCTTCCGGACTGTTGAAGAGGCCGAAGAGGGTATTTGAAGGATTTGCTTGACGGGGCGTCAAACAACAGCTTTTGTTTGACAAACAACGATGGAATATTTTCGGCTTTAACGCGCAACAGTCGGTCGCATCTAATGTTGGGCGAGAATTTCGGCTCAACGATTGGTCTGATTGATGAAACTATTTGACCGTGTATACAGATGCCTTTTAACACTGAAAGAATTATTTTTTTAATCCAAGGTGTATTTCGTTAGAGTTAAAGAAACTGCACAGTGAAATATTGACTGAGGAGGAATTCTTTTAACCCAAGGAAAATGTCCGCTGCTTTAAGTAAAAGATTCCTTGTTGTGACAGCGATTCTACTTCATGCAACAGAACTTTACTTCGCGCAAGGAAAGCTGTCACAAGTAAACGTGTTTCCTTGTTTTTAAAGAAGTGATTTCTCTCACAATCAGTGAATGCGGGGTTCAGATGAGTCCGATGTATTTGATGCCACCAATGCGACGCGCCCCGAAACCATCAATACGAAAAATTTGTTTGAATTGAAGAAGCATACTTTCGCGGGTGAGCTGTTTATTAATTTGATCGGATCCTACGTTTTTTGGGGCTCACTT
Source organism: Trialeurodes vaporariorum (assembly GCA_011764245.1). Taxonomy (NCBI): domain Eukaryota; kingdom Metazoa; phylum Arthropoda; class Insecta; order Hemiptera; family Aleyrodidae; genus Trialeurodes; species Trialeurodes vaporariorum. The sequence goes on from VMOF01000001.1 coordinate 31,786,086, forward strand.
TAGAGCCGACTGGTGCGTTTACTATAGTAAAAGTTGGGATTTTTCTGTACCCAGCGGCTTGCACTTGCATAACGCGGGGTTCACACGAAGACGAGCCTGATGCCGGCTGGTTTCCAACGAAACTCCATCATCGGGTTAAGAATGAGTGCGCCTCACCATTCGAAAAAATACGCTTAAAGTTAATTGACAGCCAGCGTAGAATGCTTACTAGATCATTCACGAAAAAAGCCCATGGAGACTGTAGGACTGTAGGACTAGGTAAAGAAAGAACGAAATTACAAACACACAAAAAAGAAACAAACAAACCAAACCTGCGCGCGATCAATTTGGCAGGGTCATATGTTTCGATAAATGAATCAATCTACGACGGGGTACAGTTAAGGGGGACCATTTTGGAGGAATAGGGGGATAGGGGGGATTAGTTCTTCCTCATCGCGCTGTGCCGCGCGGAGTGAAGTTACTGACGGGAAGGCATGGGCCAGTCGAGACCCGAGACCTCATCTGGCTTCGGAGCAAGCGGCGAAAGTGATAGCGCGTTAGTACAGTACCTGCGATACTACGATAAACTTGGTTCGGTTGTTGTTTTTTTTTTAAATGATCCGTTCTATCCGGCGGATCTCGCGCCGATACGCGATCCATGTGCTTACGAATTTATGTGATTCTATCGATTAGTGTTTTAGTTCCGCGATCGGACAGAATTGGTTTCGCAGTGAAATAGGTTCTTCCGTTTATCCATTCGCACCCGTGCTGACTTTTCGGTGTGCTCTGAAAAAAAAGAAGTTACTAGTGCGAAAAAAGTTCTGTTTGTTATGTGACTCCAATTGGAAACTTTAAGCTTATTCCAGAAGGACAGGATTTGCCCTAAAAAAAGGTGAGCTCGACTTTTTTTTACGTACGCTTAAAGGGGTGCGGTGCAGTGCATGCTTTGGAGAAAATAACAAGGGAAGGGTGAAGGTAAGGGGGCTAAAGTTAGAAATTTCAGCGCAGAAGCAGTTTAACTCGAGTTCTCTAGAGTAAAAAAGTTACAAGCGAGACGAACTTTCTGTTCGTTCGTTGCAAAGGAAACTTTGAACTTTTTCAAGGAGGACATGCGGCAAAAAAATAAGTCATAGGATTTTTACGATCATGACGAATGATTTTGGCACTTACAAAACTAGATGGCAAACTTGACCACACGTCGAGGTGAATGAAACAGACAAACGTCAATATGGAACCTTAAAGTCAGGCATGTTTTACTATTTGCTAGTCTCATTCAATTTAATGTCTGATCAAGTTTACCATATTTTTTGAGAGGTGCCAAGTCAGTTAATCTTGGCTCGTAGCTCTTTCTGTCTATTAGATTATTTTTTTTTAAAAAAAAAAAAAGTTAATGGGGGAAATTTTGAATGAGAGTTTAAAGATAAAATTAAATACTCCTTAAAATGGTTAGAACAGGAGTTACACTTTCGACGATTGGGGTTGTGTACCCCGGACAGGTCAAAACTCCTCTTTACGCCAGGACATGGATCCGGCTCAGGCTCCGGACTGAAACTCCGATTATTTTTGAGACCGGTTCTCTTCTAGCTATTTACACTGAGAGAAATCACTTCTTTAAAAACAAGAAAACACGTTTACTTGTGACAGTTTTCCTTGCGCGAAAAGTAAAGTTCTATTGAATGAAGAAGAATCACTGTGCAACAAGTAATCTTTTACTTGCAGCAGCAGACATTTTCCTTGGATTAGGTTAAAGGAATTCCCCCTTAGTGAATATTTCACTATGCAATTTCTTTAACACTAACGAAATACACCTTGGATTAAAAAAATAATTTTCTCAGTGTAAACTGGAACCTTTCTGAAACGGATCTTAACGAGCTCAGGAGCCATTCGTAGGCCATGATGTAAAGTGTTCATATAATAAATCGAATCGGCAGAGCACCTCTCAAAAACGTTAATTCTATAGCTTTTCATATGGATAATTTAATTCTGTCTCGGTTCTTTTTCGGGGGAGGGGGGCAGTCTTCACTAAAATTGAAGTCTGTTCTGTAAAGTATCCCCACAAGGCAAAACTTATAATAATGATATTATACTTCAAATATTGCCTCGATAGAGACCCGTTTATAAACGGCTGCGCTGAGGTCACATTAAATATTAGGTAGTTAACTATTCGTACAGGAAGGCAGTAGTTTTGCATACCCTTGAAATTGAAGGCGCGTATACAGCCATAAACGTCGTCCGCCAGCTCCATTTCAATTTCGACTCATTATACGATACTGTGTCGAAATATTGTTTCCAATAAAACTCAAGATGAATCTTCGGTTATTAAAAGCACACAAATAAGAGGCTGGTTCAATTTATTATAATGCAACTGATCAATATTTAATTACGGCGGCAGAGAAGTGGCGTCGCGTCGTGTGCCACCGGGCGACGCTGCAATATTTCCATTAAACTCGTGTAAAATATCGATCTCATGGAAGTTCATTGTGAACCCCCACAGTTCGACTTCTTTCAAGGGCTTTAATGGACAAATTCCGGTGTTGCTAATTTTCACGCAAAACCACTGTGGTTCAGTGGCATCAGACCAAAAAAAAAAAAAAAACTGTCTTCGAAAAAATTCGCACTTTTTTTTTTACCGCCTTTGGTTCACATCAGAAGCTCATTAGGTGGAAAATGGAGAATGTGCCTTATAGCGCGAGTTTACCAGTTTTGTATCGTGTGATTGTTTTAATTAGATAAGAGCCCCACCCTTCCACTTTCACAAATACCTAAAGGCTAAAAGCTCATTTCTGGAGCGATGCGGGCCCTCTAAAATTCGACTGCGAAAGTCAATATTTCTATTTCTAAATCATTGGCATGAGAAAATGTGTTCGATTTCTTAGAGCTGAGGTTTCAGGGCCTAGCTTGTTTTTTGAGGATCCGGCGATTACTGGTCCGGAACAAGACTTTTTCCGGACATGAAAAGTTTTCGTTTTTCGCTTCAGAAACATTTTTAAGTCGTTATTTTCTAAGAAGAAACCAAGTTATCTGACTCATTTTAAGCTGTGAAATCGTTTAGATTATCGTTGTGAAAGCTGTGAACTCAGTTCTTAGTTATTTTGCCATTAATTGCTCACAGTCTTTAGTTTTGTCCATGAAAAAATGTCCGGGAGATTCCGTACTTCTTCCCATTGTGCGGCGGTCCAACGCCCGTCTCACCTAAGCTTCGAGACAGCAAAACTGACCAATCAGGAGCGAGAATTCATAACTTTAACATCAATTGGAGGCTCACGACGTCCGTTCGTCCGTGCCAAACGAAACTTTGGCTTAGGCAACGGAGAAACACGATCCACACATGACACACTAAAAAAAAAAAAAAAAAAGCTCAAACTATTTTCAGAGTTAAAAAGATAGATAAAACTTGAAAACAGTTAGATTTACCATTTAAAGTGGTTTGAGGAACACAACGTGGAGGTAATGTAACTATTTCAAATGGTAAAAATTACAGATTTTTAGCTTTATCCATTCTTTTAACTATGTAAATAGTTAAATTAGGTACTTTTTTAGTGCACGGAAAAAAACTACGGTGAAAATAACCATACGGATACCTGATTTTGGCACCTGCTAGATGTTATGGTAATGTTAACCAGAAGTATACTATGTTTTGACTAGGCACTAGGTGATGTTACCTGATTGCATGTCGAATTTACTCAAAGTATCGGTAAATGTACCATACTTCTGGTCAAGTTTACCATAACATCTAGCACAGGTGCCAAAATCAGGTATCCGTATGGTTATTTTCACTAATCTTTTTTTTTCCGTGTGTCATTGAACTTTTATTACAATCAAAAAGTGAAAAACTAGATTATTTCCTTTTATCTCATGAGCCTTTTTTGTGGGAGAAATAAGTATACATCGGGTCTTGTAGTTCTATTTCCTGTAACCCTCGTCCCGTTCTCACGAATCCTCAATTAAGTATAATTTGAACCGCTTTGGTTTGAATAGTCCCAAAAATACCTTAATTCCGATCGAAGACCGACAAAACTTGCACTGATGGCAAGAGCGGTGCGAGTTTCAATTAAGGACAATTGCACGGTAACTGGGATTTCTGCTAATGCCGAAAAACGTCACAGAAATTGCACCATGAAAAGTCAAAAGCTACCGCAAATGCATATCTCTGTTAAAAGTCGTATCTTTTATTAAGTTCTATAGTAAAGGACCGTTTAATTTTTTCTCTTTTTCTTCTTCTTTTTTTAGATTTATTAGTGAAACAAATAAAAATAAATTACACCTACTTACAATTGAAGTAATACTAAATTGAAGTAATACGTAAGTAATTGAAGTAATACAATGGGGCAGTTGCAAGGTTCTGAAATGTTGTGTTTTTTATGAAGAAAATGAAAGTATTTGATGAGCTGAGAACAAAAATGCCTTTAGTTTCTAATTAAGTCCCATTGTTCCGGAGATGAAATTGTTGCCCTAAAATACATTGTTTTAAATGAGAATTCCGCGTAGTGACGTCACTACACACACGATTTTGTGAAACTTTACACGAATGTATCTCCAAAATCGGGGCACTTAGGAAAAGATCAAAGGCATCATTGTTCTCAGCTCATCAAGTACTATCATTTTCGTTATAAAAAAACCCACAATTTCAAACCCTAGCAACTGCCCCATTGAAGTAATTTGTAAGTAGTACTACTATGCGTAACTTACTATGGGGCAACATCTATTATTATTGCTACCCACTTTTTTTTTAACAAAGTGGGGGGAAGGGGGGTTGATGGAGGGAGAAAAACAATTAAAATGAGTAAAAATCAGTAATTAAACAAATAAATAAATAAACAAACAAGCAAAAACGACTAAATAAATTAATAGATAAATAAAATTAAATAAATGAGTAAATAAAATTAAGGGAGGTTATAGTTTTGTGAATCCCCTTGTGACTAGTTCAAAGGGTTTCCTTCTGCTAATGCGTCTGATTACATCACTGTTATCGAGAAGGCTTATTACGGCCTCTGGATTCGGGTGGTAATGCAACCATGTTTCGTAACTGCTAGCCAGTTTGGAGATGTACTCCTCTACAGACTCAATACCTAGATCCCGGTGGATGTCAGCATAGAGCTCATACATTCTCGCATCAACAATTAATCTCAAGATTTTGTTTTGTTGCGTTTGGATTAATTTTAAATTCGAGTTTTCAGCACAACCCCACAGCTGGCAACCGTAACTCCACACAGGACGTAGGACTGTTTAGTGAATCGTTGAATATTACAATAAGTAGCTTTTTAAAGAGTCAAAACAGACGAAATGACCACACAGAATCAGCATGTAGTACCTAATTAAGTCAAGGCAGAATGATCTTTTAACTCTTTAAAAGCAACGTGATCTCAATACATCTTAGATTTGCGGTTTGTTTTTGTTGAACTTGCTATAAAAGAAACACCTTTCTAGGAAATTTTTATTCGTTTGGTGGTTTTAAACGTTTAAATGATGCCATTTCTATGACAATCATCGGTGTTAGCGAAAAGTCCTGTTACCGTGGAACCGGAACTACCATCAGAGACCCTTGACATCTAGACCCTACTGCTACTTGGATCCTCAACGGTATACAACGACAAACTTAGGACGATTAACGAGTTTAGCATATTCACCGTACACTGGGGGGGGGGGGGCAATAATGGCCGTATTGCTGTATATGATCACCGCACGGTCCAATTAATTGTATTGTACCACCAAATTAGTTATATATATATATATATATATATATATATATAATATATATATATATATATATATATATATATATATATATATATATATATATATATATATATATATATATATATATATACCATTCATATAATTCTACTTAGGTTTTAGTAAGAAAATCGGATCGACAAAACAATTCCATACATCAGGCTGTATAGCTGCATATAACACGGCTTTGAACCGTACCTAACCGAACCGAACCGCGAACTGAAAACCGCTCCGAATCGCCAAATCTCTAAACCGCGAACCGAACCGCGAACCGTTTTGCAGAAAATGCCTTGAACCAGAACTGGACCCTGAACTGATTCACCAATTTCTCAAAAGCGGTGCAAGTTACTCCGACCAACGATTCTAAATAATACTGTTTTCATCAATCAAGACATCAATTATTGACATAGAAAACAGCTAACAGAAAAAGTAATAGAAAATCGATGCTTGCCAAGATGCTGTAGCCGCGACAGAGCATTGATTTGCAAGTCTATAGTTTGATACAATTTTCTTAGATTTTCTTTTCTATTTTAAAAATGTGATTTTTTTTATTTTTTATTTTATCGCTTTACCTAATAGTCTTATAAAGTTGAACCGGTTTGAACCGAGCCCGCTGTCCCCGTGAACCTGAACAGTCGAACAGAACCGCGAAACGGTATAACTACCCGCGAACTTCGAATCGCAATTTCAACCGAACCGAACCGAAGATTTTGCCGGTTCAAATGACAGGTACATGATCACTTACCGTTTTTGATTAAGTACGTATCGGCTTTTCTTGTTCTCTCTCTCTCTCTCTCTCTCTCTCTCTCTCTCTCTCTCTCTCTCTCTCTCTCTCTCTCTCTCTCTCTCTCTCCCTCTCGTCAGTGTAAGCCCACCCGGACCTATACTCTATTTGGGTCCCACTGTATCGATCTGTTTTGATTGGAGCTTGAGAGGCATCTCCAACGGAGCAAAGTGACTATAAGGTCATCGGTGTATCGAACAGTCAACAGAGGCCTACGCAATCTTTCACGTCGGACTCGGACAATGAGAAGCGTCGAGTTCAATAACTGACTCACGCCCGCCCTCACTTTTTCTGCGCACGCACGCACACTCAGCTGGCAAAGCGGTTAAATGTTAATTATTCGGTGCAGTTTACATAACTTGATGACCCGCACTTCGCACCATTCAACTCAAAAAGGCGCAAACGCAATCGCGCGTCATTCCAACCGATGCTTTAACTTAACCCACCCCCCGCCCCCTCCCTCCATCCCTCCCTCTCTCCCCCTCGAATAACTATATCAATCAAAATGAAAAACATTGTAATACGAAGAATACACATACTAACAAAGCTAAAAGTTGTCGAGGCGGTGGGTAAAGTTTTCGATTTCGAAGTCAGGTTCGCGCGCTTTGACGCACAATGGGACGGAACCTGATTATTTTTGGACTGCATACAATAGGAGGAGGAGGGCAAAAACGAAATTGACCAAGAATCATCATTTTTAAATTACTTAGATAGTCAAAAGGTGGTTCTATTAAAACAACTTCTAACCTCTTGATTGGAGTGAAGCTTTTGGCATGCCCAGTCGAGGCAATAAGAGGAATGTATATTATGAAGTGTGTTTCTGATATTCGATACAATGTTCTAGAGATGACTAATTTTAGTTGTGAATGTTCAGAAACGTTTCTTATCATATTTCGCATGTTTTTGGATATTATGGCTACTTTTCTAAGTAATGAGAATTTAAAAAAAAAAAAATGGAACAAATCGTGAGTTGGATTTAGTTCTTTGCTTTTTTATGTTGTTTGCCATTGAAATAGAAATAATTAAGCCACTTAGCATACCATACGAGTACACAAAATTTCCTTAAACATCAGATTTTGGTCTGGTTTCCATGAAAAAGTCTAGTAAAAGAACTGTGAGCTACAAAACACCTGTAAATGTGGCCCAAAAAATATTAAAATTGGCGTGAAGGTTGGCTATCAGAACCTTGAATATATGCCATAAAGTCCCAGGATTTAATGAACAAAAGATAGGAGTTTTACACATAAAACTGGTATGGAGCCGACTTCCCCCTCTCCTTGGGTGGCTTGGGAGGATTCAAAAAAGTAAAGGGCTTTTACCGTCTCCCCCCTCCCCCGAGATTTCGCGTTAAACACCGCCACTTAAATTCCATTTTTTTAGGAGCGTCTGACGCATTTTTTTAAAAAGGAAATTTCACATCAAATGACGCACACGGCAAATGTTTTCGGCAACTTCACCGCCTATTTCCATAATTAAGAAGATTTGTGCCACAGTGCGATGCAGAGAATGAAGAGAGCCGCAGCGGCCACTCTGAGCTCATCTTGCATAGCTCTGCTGCTCTGCCCTCTACTCTGCGGTTCCCATGGTCATTGTTCTACAGCGAGTTGGCTCACTGGGTTTCATTATAAGGCGGCAATATAAACTCAACATCCCCTCCTGTTATTTGTCGCTCTCTCTCTCTCTCTCTCTCTCTCTCTCTCTCTCTCTCTCTCTCTCTCTCTCTCTCTCTCTCTCTCTCTCTCTCTCTCTCCCTCTTTTTCTCCCATTAGTCCATCGCTCTCCTGCGAACACCCCACCTCGTCGGTCACGCGTCAGCGAATAAGAAATAAACAGATGAGCACAATGCACAGATGAAGGGGAAAAAATGTCTTGAGATTCACTAAAAAATTTATCAACTTGCATAATTGCAAGAAGATTGTTGAGTTTAAAGAGAAACTCCAAAACCTTGAGGTGGTAATTGGCAAAGAGCTGTACACAGTGGTGTCACAAGCAATCTGGCAACGCTGCATTCCTTCCATTAGCACCCATGTGAAGTATCTATTCAGGGAAGTGAACTGTGCACCCCCAATCGTTCGATCGTTTGTTTCACAGATTTAAATTGACGAAATACGATGTTGCCAAATGTTACGCGAGACGATTCGAGCCACAGGGTACAGTTCGTTGACCCATCACATCGGCGCCAGTGCACTTTTTTAAAGTTTTTATGTTATAAGCAAGTGATGACTACAATGGGACTCTTGCAAACTTTTGCTTCAAGCAAATGAATAGTCCATGCTGATGTAATGACGGGCGAAAATCGCAAAAATCACGAATATAACATCGAAAAAGTCTAAAATTCAGTAATAAACTCATAAAACTGCTTAACGGCAAGATTGTAATGACGCTTCAACGCAGGTATCATGAGAGATTCCGGTCTAATCTGTCACTTTCTTTGCGGAAGCACAGAGATATGTCTCATTTTAAATAGGAATCTCCCATGATACCTGCGTCTTTCCGCCATTATGCTCGATTCTGAGAGTGAATTTCGTGATTTTCCAGTGTATTCATCGTCATTTTTACACGTTTTTATGCAAGAACCAACTCTTCAATCCCCCGAAGCAAAAGTTTGCAAGAGCCCCATTCGTCACGTCATCCATCTCACGTAAAGGCAAAATCCGATTTTTGCAACTTTTATCAGGAGAGCGAAAAGAAAATTGACTGACTCATTGGCTTTTTAATTACTTACGCCTATACGTTTTCCGTATAACTTGAGAATGTTCAGAATTTGACATTTTTGACACCACAGATCGTAAGAGCGTCATTTTTTACTCTTAGGAATCGAAGAAAAAGTCAAGTTGTCAAATTTCCGACTTACGTCAGATGGACCCGTGTTGCTAGATTGGGGTGAAAAAGCCATACGCTTTATACATTGATTTAAATGAAGGACGATAAGGCTTTTTACCCTCGATCTGGCAACACTGGATGGACGAAGAATTAACTAATTTAGCAATAACGTAACCATACACCATTCCTGGCAGAGGTTTAAGTCCCTAAAATGTCTTAGTTGAACCTAACGTGAGGCAGGGAGTAAGGGTGAATAGAATATCGTCAAAAATGTGCCCTTTTTGCGATAAAATTGAATCAGTTGGTGGTCCCCTATGGTGGGGGGAGGGGGTCACAAAATTGCAAATAGATGCTGACTCGGAATTCTTACTATTTTCGCAACCAATGAGAACCCAAGAAGTAGTTTTTTCAAACTTTCTTCAAATCAATGAGATGCAAGTCATGATCGAGAGTTACTTACGGATTTTTGAGTCACTGATTCCCGCACTATCCCTTTCGTCTGCAGCTTTTATTTTATAGCCTTCCAAAAAAATTCTTTCCAAAAAAAGGCCTAAACATGTTGATATTTTCCTATCATTCAATATTCTCATTTATTTTAGGACCTAATAATATAGCATACCTTATTGTTTACGAAAAAAAAAAAGAAATAAGAGAAACAAAATACAGCAATTTGAAATTGGGGCCCAGAAGATCCCGATTGAGTACCCACGATTATGAAAGAGCTCGCGGAAATTTGAAACTTAAATATAGATCACCTTCCAATAAACGGGAGTAAGTACAAATTCAACATGACTGTACAGTGTACAATGTACTTACAGTCGAGGAAAAAATTGTTTTCAGACGACTCCTAAAGTTAGACTACCCTCAAAACTTATCTCAATAAATATAAGCATTGCAGGTGGTCCCACCTGTGTCAAAAAATCCCAACAGTTATCTGAAATTCTTTATGACCCTGCCTGTGCCTATTATTTTGGATTCACTGTCGCTAGCACTATAATTATTTTACTATATACTGTTACTGTTAGTGAGAGTAATTTGAAACTGCATGATCAATCAGAAACTAGTTTTGTGGTAATGCGATAGTAATTAATGTGTCGAATTTAAACCAATCACATGCAGGTTTCATGATATACGTTGAATTGACTATAACAGTCCATCAACTCCCATCGATGTTGCGTTAAGAGCAATCAACTCGGTCATTTCGATGATCTTTTAACACACAATATTTAATCGTGTAAAACTTAGGATATCACGCCCCCTCTCTCCCTCTGCTTCCTTTTAAGACAAAAGACATAAATAAAACCGGAGCTATGTTGAGGTTAAAAACGATTTGTTTCAAAAGCAACAATTCGAGACAACACAGAGAGCTATAGAGGAACTTTCAAAATGAAAGGGGGAAAAGATCATAAACAAATAGACTAAACGATTGTGTAAGACTATTACTGGGAACAAATCTGTTACAAATCGAGAGAACGAAAGGTTGCGCGGGGTTATAAAAGACTGTCGTTTGTTCTCTCATTCTCAATCTCATTGGAGCATTGGACCACATACATTATAACACATTCTGGGCCGATCGATAACCTGACTCTCTTTGCTGGTACCGGTACATAAAAAAAGTAAGCGCAAAATGATTCGGGTTCGCGGTGTAAAAAGACAAAAGAGGCAAACCTCAAAACGCGGCGATAAGCGACAAGGTGGGTAAGACGTTTCCGCAAGCGTGGTTACTGGTTACCTACTTCTATAGTTCTATAGTTCTATGTTCTATGGCGCAGTCACATTTTTCAAAGAATCGGTCAGCCCCACTCGTAAGCTGCACTACAACGCAGCGTTTATCGATTTACCAGACCGCGCAAGGGGGGGGGGGGGGGTAGCGCGATTTAAATACAGCATGTTACAAACTACCTCCTTGTAGATGCATTTTTTCTCTCGAGAAATGTTTACGTTTGACAAGGACTCAGCAAAAAAAAAAAAAAAACAAAACAAAAAAAAAAAGTAGAAAAATGATAATAATATTGTTACAGCCTTATAGTATTGAGGCATATCGGATAAAAATGAGTTGAATCCATTGCAACGCGAGAGTGCAGCTTGCACATTTCTTTTTTGGACATAGATCATAAATGAGGCCGTTTCTGGAAAAGAGGCCAATAAAGCAAAAAGTGCTCTTCAGCGTCTTTAGGCTTTAGCGTCTAAACTCTTAGGTGTTTAATCACGATGCTGATTTTTTAGAAAGCACACACCTAATGTTTCATGGGTCCTTTTTTCCAGAAATGGCCTCTAATGCACTGAATTTTAATAACTTTACATAATATTGATAATATTGTCAGTTTCTTATACTTTTTTGTCTTTCTTAGTCTTCATTTTTCTTGTTTTCCTAAATCGCATTTAATATTTTTTACGTCCTCAATCAGGCTCAAGCTGTCTAAAATTCACCGCTTTTAATATTTTTGTCGGACTTAAATCATTGTTTTTGTACCAATATGGAAAATGTTGCAGAAATAAGTAAAAGTGGTGTAGGGTCTATGGCACGCAACAGTTTCTTAAAAGGAATAATTGTATTTGCATTCACTTCATTTCTAATTTTCATCACTTTTTGTTTTTGTCTTTGTTTTTTTTTTTTTGCGCGGCGATACCGGCCGGCGGTGAAAAGACGCGACGAAGTGTCACTTGCCCCAAAACTGGCGTCTGATTGGTCAAATATAAAATTGCGAAATCGGTCAAATGTAAATTTTTAGTACGCAAACAGTCTACACGGCAACGATGTCAAAAATACAAGCTTCGAGTGCGGAATCGGTCGTAATTATCGAAAGAGCAAGTGAATGTGAAGGAGGATAGGTAAAATACGGCGTGTTTGGTGCACACTGCACATGGGACCGCGAGTGAGCGCGTATCGGGGGAAAAAAAGAACGCGGACATTCGTGACTCTCGATGACGGCGCAGAGTTGCTAGATTAAGCGATATCGATTTGAAAAAATTAGTTTCGACGCTGTGGACCGTTGGAGAAGCGATACATCAATACATTGATTGGTTCGGATTGAACAAAAACTCGAGTATCGGTTATCTGAACTAGATTTTACGACGTAAGTTTTTCGTTGACAGCACCCTGTGCCCTAGGCGCACGTTTCACGGAAATGCTACAGTTGTCAAAATTCATGAAATTGATTTACTAATTATGGGTCAGTTGCAGCAAGCTATTTTTTTTTTGTTTTTTGTTTTTTTTTTTGTTTTTTTTTTTGAGAGGGTGAAAGTGCAAGTCGGGTTGATCGCGAGGGGGGGGGGACTCTTTTTCTCGAAATAAATTTTATTCAAAGATATTATGCTGTGCAGATACGCGAATTTGTAATACTGGACGTAGAAAATGGGTTGAAGTTGAGTCCCTTAGAGGAAATTTTGTACCCTAAGGGCCGAGCATCAATATGAGATCAACGGAATCTGATTGGTCGTTGGTTTCAGGCTTTTACGGAACAAAAAAAGAGTCAAAGCCATTGAAGGCTCCACACAAAAGAGTCGATGAGGGGAAAAAGAAGAAGACGAACGTACGAGAACGGGCCGGAATACCGGCAAATAAGCTTGTCCGCCGCGACCGTTTAACTTAACCTTCGAATTCGTTCAGATGGATGACTCTTTCCAAATGCATAAAGCGTCGTGTCGGCACTCCCTAACAAAACGTCCATAAATGGACCCTGGGTTAAGGTACATAATGCGCCTGCAAGAACGGGAGGATACCACCAGTTAGTTTCGTAACACAGTATACAAATGTTAATTATGTGCCTCAAAGCTTTCAAGTTGCATAAATGCTCCAAAGTCCATTCTCTGAAACATATTATGTATGATTGACTGGTGATTATTTTAATGCAAGTTGAAATTTCGAAATCTCAAAAGCCTATGAGGTACTTACATACATACTCACATGGCTTTATCTTAGATTAAATCTAGCCCCAATTTCAATATTAGGTTATAAGATAGGACTTTTGGAAGAAAGAGAGGAAAGCAGACAACGAAACTTTTAATCTGTTGCTTCGCAAACGTTTGAAATTTATCAGAAAATTTTTCGCCATATTCATTCTCTTTTTTAAGCTTAGTTTTTAAGCTTCAAATTTGCTTTTCAACCACTTACCTAATGCCTCACCGCGGGTTTGCAGACCCCAGTTTGACAACCCCTGGGATAGAAAAAGGAACGGGTACATCACATGAATTTGGTCTCTATAGAGGTCTCTATCGATATATCGATGACAGTGGCGTCACGAGCAATCTGGCAACGCTCCATTTTGTCTATCTAAACTCTTGTTAAATATCAATTCAAGGAAATGTACCGCGCAGCCCTGGTATTTCGATACTTTCCATGGGTTTAATTGAACGAAACTCAACGTAGCCAGGTTGAACGCGAAACCACTGATCGCAGTCTTTTTCTATAATGTATTCCAAGTAACTGGCGAACGGAGAACACAAATTCCCGTATCGGCTCTATTGTAAAGACCGGGTGAAAGAAAAGTCTCGAACCGGCAACAGCGCGTAAGAAAAAAAAATGGTCAAAATTCACCCCAAATTCTCTGAATGACGAGAATTTTAACGACGATTTTAATCTTTTCCACGGGACAAGCTTGCTTGAATTCTTTCGGTTCTTACAATTCTTTCACGCTAGTGCTACTCATAAAACTTTGGGCTTTGCTGATTTACATCAGAAGAGTCTCCAAGGAGGGGAGAGGGGGGTGTTAATCAAACACTAGCCGTAACTGTTTTGATGCTAAAGTACCAAACACAAATGACACTAAGCTCATAGTCAATGATACGAAAAGGAATAGGTATGAGGCCGTCCCACGGTAACAGGACTTTTTGCTGACGTGGATAAAGGAAATTACATCATTAAAACGTTTAAAGCAACCAAACGACTGAATATTTCTGTCAAAAATGTTTCTATTCAAAAGTTCAACGAAAACAAACCGTAATTTTAATAATACACTTGAGTCACACTTTTCTCGAGGAGTCAAAAGGTCATTCCGCCTGTTTTGACTCTTAATATAAGCTATATAATTTAAATGATTAATTAAATTTACGATCCGTTCTTTGTATAACATGCTGAAAAAAAACGTCTTTAATAGAATCTTCATTTGTTACGTAGGTTTATTTTAGACGTTTTCATGATGCAATTTCTATAAAAAATTTTGGCATCAGCGAAAAGGCCTGTTACTGTGGAATTACCCGTAAACGCATCACAAAAACAATACGTCAATGAAAAGCCCAAAGTAAATTACTTGAAAATTAAGGGCATTTCCGGGAGGAGGGCCCATAAAACAACGGTGTACTCTTCAGCCAAAAAACTCCATTGGCTCACAATGCACAATTTTCAGGAGGAGCACACCCAATGTTTATTGGACCCTCCTTCCGGAAATGTCCTGAGACAAGGATTGATTTGTTCGAAGTTCGAAACAAATTCAAGGATGTTTGTTCGAGCGAGGCTCCATAAGAACTAAGAACTAACAGAAATTGGTTCATGTATGAGGAAGTCCTGTCCATCAGCCCGTGCTAGAATTGGCTTCACTTTTCCTAAATGTTACGAAATAGTAGTGATCTATAATGTATTTGAATAAAACCACCGCTCTAAACTAAATAACTCTTTAGGTATTCGGCAACCATGCCTAGCACGCTAGATCAAACATCAAAAGGGCCATCCTCGCGGATTTCGTATTGTGGTTTTTGCGGTTCGGTGCCAGTGGATGGTTCGACGCACGAGCGCAACGAGAAATTATCTATCTCTCTCATTCCTCCATTAAAACACGTATGTTAGACAAGGATAGACAAGAGGGATAAAATCTCCTCTTCCTTTCCTTTTTCAACTTAAACATTCAGAGGGAAAATGATAGAGAAGAAAGAGATCCTTGGCCACTGGTTTGACGATCAGGAAGGATGAATGAAGGATCCATGTCGGGGTGGAACGCAAACGCAGGATAAATTGAACGGAAGTTTAATGCAGAAAAAGGATCAACTACGTAAGAAATCAATGGCAGTTAGTTCTATTCTGCAGAAAGCCTGCCTCCGTCCAACTGTCCGAATCTCCGGCGAGCGAAGAATCGGGTTTGATACCTTCTCTGTCTCTATCTCCGACCCGGGACTATGAGAGTGAGCGCGAACCTTATATTTTTCGTCTCTAACCAGCCGTGCAGCAATCCCAATAAATCATTAGTTAAACCAGGAATGGATTGCGCAAACTACGAATCCCAATCATAACTGGTGCGGCTGCACTCGAACTCCGACCAGCTCTCGTTAAAAAACCGATTCCTCCCTTTCTTTTTTCTCTCTGTTTCCCCTCCCTCTCTCCGCCCTCCCCCTCCCCCAAGCGGTTTATTGACGCGTCTGCTGCGTTCCTCTACAAAGAAAATGGATAATTGGAGAGCATACTCAATCATCCTTATCAACAAAGCTTTTTCTCAGTTGTTATTCATATCTTTGATGGTAGTGGTGTCGCGTCCAAACTGACAACGCTGCATTTCGTCCATTTAAACGCATGATAAAGGTCGAACTAATGGGGATGCGCAGTGCATGGTCTCCAATCGATATTTTGCACAGGTTTAGCTCTAGATGGACGAATTGCAGCGTTGCCAGAATGCAAACGACGCGCGACGCTGCAAGGAAATTAATAAATCGATAAAAGGCATTGTCAGGCTACTAGTGGCGGATTTATAAATATAGATAGAGGAGAGGTCTACAAAACCTTCTTTATCAACAAAAAGGCAAACATTTGGCTCATTGGGGAGTGGGGGGGGGCTGAAGTCCCCTCGACCCCCCCCCCTTTAATCCGCCCTTGCAGGCTAAACAAAACATGGAGTAATCAAATTCGGTTATACTAAAGTTGGTACGCCTAAAGTCCCAATAGTTAGAGAGTTAAGACAAGTGAGACCATGGGCGCCGCCATTGCGGATGCGCTTTTGCACATATGTTTACAATCCGAAGGCCGTTTTTGTGTTTCGGTCCAATGCAAAGATTACAGTGCCGTCGAATTGTCAATGGTATTATATTTTACTGCTTTTGCTGATCGACACCTATTTATTCTTTTAAAAATTGTTTCGGGCATTGTAGACATTCTTGAGACGCATCATGATTAAAATTAACAGGTCCATTGACAAATAGCTCTTTTTTCCGCAAAACATCGCGAGACATCCGGAATTAATGTAAACAAACATGCAAAAACGCATTCAACGGCGGCGCCAATAGAATCTAAAACTCATTTCCGAATCAGAGGTTGACCAGACTCTTGTCTTGACTCTCTGTACATAAAAGGATTCTACGTCAGCCTAATGGTTAATCTGACCCTGCTTACTAGAGCTCTGATTGCACTTTTCGCAGAGAGGTTCCTCGAACTTTATAACTTCAGCGCTTTCGTTTGAAGGTCATACTTGAACAGGCTCGAGAACACGCCGCGCCGCGCGCCGCCGCGTGCCGAGAGAGACGCGCGTATACGCACATAAGCGCGCCAAGCGTAGGAGGAAGCCGCAAGACTCGACGCGATGCGTCTTGGCGTCTGTCGCGTCGTCGGTTCACCCACGTCAACCAACCGGGGGGGGGGGGGTGGTTAAAGCTGCGGAGAAAGGTGGGGATGGAGGGGGAGGGGGGAGGGGGGAGGAGGAGGCGGAGGAGTCTTCGTCGTCGAGATGATGTAATGATCGTCCGAAACGACCGACGGCGACGCGACGATGCGATCGTTATGCACAAAATGATGCCTCAAGATCGGAGACCGCGGTGCAGCGTTGACAAATCGTGCAGCTTTCTAGCTCTCTACACAAGAACACATAGGAAAAACCGTTGAATCCGACAACACCGCGTACGAGACCTGGGGACTTTTGACTTGCGGAGCTGGTTGAGACCCGAGAGCGATGCTCTGACCGTGAACTTACAGAAGAGGCGAGCAATCCTCATTAACCGCAAACGTGCAATTCGAGAATACAGTCAAGTGGAGAGAGGGGAGAAAACTTGAGAGGGGGAAAAAAGGAAAAGGAGTAAGCATAAAAAGTAAAATATGGGATCGGATCTACCACAGAATTCACGGACGGATGGACCGTCAGGTCTTCCGATTTTCGATACTGATACAGAGGATTGATAGCTAAGATCGTTCGCTGATTTAATTTAGTGATTTATATCTTCGGTTTCTGTAGTTCCAGCAAGGTGAATCAAACGTACAGGAAGAGGAAATTTTCGCAGTAATTAAATGCCGCCGACTGTATGGACAAAGTTTAAAATGAGGGTTCTTTTTTAACGATGGCAGTAAAAATAGTAAAGGAAGTTAGAGCTCGTTTCAGAAGTGTATAGGCAAACCCCAAACTGATCATCTTTGGCATTTTTCCAACGTCATTCCATCATTCTAACCATTGTTTCAGTCTCATATGATTCCGAATAAACACGATTCTCGATACAGACACTAAGAACATAAGATTATATCAGGCGCCTTCAGTTTATCATATAGGCAATTCCAACTCCCCCGAGTACGAATAGTTAACTACCTTCCCTATACAAACAGAAGAATGACGTTCTTTCGAATGGGGCTATTGCACACTTTTGCTATAAGCGATTTAATAGTCGATTATGGCGTAAAAACCTCAAAAAATAACGATGGCGGCACTAAAAACTTCCAAAATCCACTCCTAAACTCAATAAACGCAGTTATTTGCGCGAGCGTAATGGTGGCCGAAGGCACTAACAATGGGAGATTCCCATCTAACAATTCTGAAACTCCATCAAGAAGTGACCAATAAGAGACTACTTTCATTTGACACCGGTGTCACTTGGTGTTGCGGTACCATTCATCGGATGTGGATCACTACTCTGATGACTAATTACTCTGTGAATCATCCTTGTCAGCATAGAAAGAGTGACGACATTAAGATAGGAATCTCCCATTGTTAGTGCCTTCGGCCACCATTACGCTCGCGCAAATAACTGCGTTTATTGAGTTTAGGAGTAGATTTTGGAAGTTTTTAGTGCCGCCAACGTTATTTTTTGAGGTTTTTACGCCATAATCGACTATTAAATCGCTTATAGCAAAAGTGTGCAATAGCCCCATTAAGCTGGTCTATAAAGGGTTAACAGAGCCGAGCAATATTAACGGTATATTTATTATGATGATAATCTCATCATGATTCTTATCAGAGCACGTTCGACAAATACTTCGTTTCAAGTTTTCTAAAAGTTAATATATAGGGGTTAAAAGCGTTTCATATTAGGAAATTACAGCCGATGTGTTTTGTAATGTTTAGCAAAAATTAAGTGGTATATTAAAACTCTAATTATTTGTATAAATATTAAAAAAAAAAAAAAAAAAAAAAAAAAAAAAAACCCCTTGGTCAAGGTGTGATCACATCAATGAAATTACAGGGTCTCCTGACTATAGCTTTATACCGATGCACGACAGAGTAATGGATCTACATTTTTTTAACCACCGTGACATTTCACAGGTTAATTAGGTTCTGCATCTCAAGGTTGCTGTTTTGAGTAGCTTTATGATGATTTCGTGCAGGCAACGTTCATTGCTCAAGATATTAATACTAATTTCACCACTCATATTTTATACGTATATATAGTCTTTAGAATCACGATGAGAGGAGGGGGCTCCGCTGGATTATTAATCATTATTTAAATCAAAGGATTCTCCTGGTTTTTTTTGGGGGGGAAAAATCTAAGAAGAACGCAACATCTATACTTATATACGGACACTTTGAGTTCACACGTATGTAGGCGTATGTTACTGTTGCGCTTGAGTGCGATACAGCGATTTTACGCCAAGATCATACTCCGTGAAATGGCATTAAAATAATATTAAGGAGTAGCAAAAACCCTCAAAATGAATTTCTGAAGAACTAAACTAGGAAAAGTACATGCTTCTACACTATCAAAACACAATAAAATGAAACGTTACCGTTGTGAAAGCACTCGCCTTAAAAGTGGCGTATAATACGAAGGTACTTTGAATGGAAGCAGCTGTCATTGATAGGCGTAATAATGTACGCGTTCGATTTCAAGGGTAAAGGTAAAACAACATTTTGACTCCTCATCTGCAGAGTTGCATTTGAGTTGTGTGTATGTGTATTTAAATACATTTTTAAATTCGCTGATAATTTCATCGGTTGACCAAAAAATTCAACAGTGTACTCAACAGTTTTAGTTCAGTGCATAAGTGTAATATACAAAAAATACTCGCATTTTGTAACATTTTTAAACCTATCATTGTATCACCGTTAATTTTTCAAAATATCTGCAATTATTTGTTATAGTCACTAGTCAGCGACGATTCCACCGGTTGAGAAAAGATTATAGAACAGAGTTTGTTTTCGTTCATTATAGACATAAACTTAACTAAACTGAGCAGTATTTACATCAACCAGTATACAAAGAATCATAGGTGAATTTTAATTACCATTCAATAAAAACAAAACGGCAGCGCAGCTCTGCTTCTCAGCGAATCAGTGCAAAAAAAGTCAACTATTCAAAGTTTGGTGTGACCGTAGTCGTTGAAAAAATGAAGCTAATAATTGAGTTATTGAGATAAAATTAAGAAAACAAAAACGATGTTAAAGTTTCACGCTGAGCTCCTTCAATTTTGGAGGTAGGCAAATTTGTTACTGCCAAGTAGGAACAGTTAACTATTAACAAAAATAATTGACGTGTATTCATTATCAAAGAAAAAGCTTCACCTTCTGCACGCCATCATGCCATGCCATTGCGTCTTAAACTAATGAAAACTTATAAAAAAAAATGTCTTCTTCCTTGTCATGTTTAGGCTTTTGAGAGGGAATAAATGGCGAAATTGCCAAAGGTTTATAGGTAAGGCTGTTCTTTACAACTATATACAACAGGAACGACAAGAATCATTTTCTGTCCTAGTTTTTCTGAAAAAACTGTAAAAATACTTGCTCACTTGCGTCTTAAAATGGGGTCTCTCTCTTTCTCTCTCTCTCTCTCTCTCTCTCTCTCTCTCTCTCTCTCTCTCTCTCTCTCTCTCTCTCTCTCTTCACCCTTGATTCTTTATGTTAGACAAGGATGTATGAAGGGGATAAACCCCCCTCTATCTCTCCTTTTCCTACTTATACATTCCAAGAGAAGATGAGAGAGATGGAAGATAAACTATTCATGCGCTACTAATACTACATACATTCAATCTTCCAATCTTACTCATGGCAAGCAAAATAAACGAAGGGGAGTTTTCAGTTATAATCAATACCAGTGCGAGGGCTATATTATGCACCTACTTTCATACGACTACACGAAATTATTTTCTCCTTTGACCGGGATATTTGAATTCGTACCGTTTCAGTTCGCATTGGTACTTGAAAATTGGTAGAGCCCGTTGGTTGCTGACCCGCCCGTCCGTCCGTTGGGGCTGGAGGGCTCCCGCGGTCAGCACTCGAATCAGCAGCGCAGCGTACCGAGCTGAACTCGGGGAATGTACGACTGCTCCGCGGGTCGGATCCAAAGCCAGAGAAAAAAAAAATGGAGCACAATCCAAACGTTCACAATATAATTATTTATCCCACGTTTTTCTCTCTTGCGCATTTCAAACGCGCAGTTATATAACAATGAAATATTACGACAATTTTTTTTGCTTCTATTAAAGCACTGCGCCTGGAAAGATATACGTTCTGTGAAGCAACGATAGATTGGAAGCTCATCGTTTATCGCCAGGCGCCGTTTCGATCGTTCGTCGTTTTGATTCACGGTGTTTGATGACCGATCGTTGATCATTGGAGAGCGTGCAATGGCCGGACTCTGCAGCTAGCCGATGGCGATTCGATGATTTAACCCGGCGGCCAGCGGGCGGTCAACTTTTACGCCTCGCTGATAGCTTGCCATTTGCCAGGCTCTGGGAAATCGATTAATTCATGGCTGTAATCACGAAATATATTTTTATTGCAGTTTCTATGGAATGCATCGTTTTCAAAGGGATTCTGTCCAGGAGTAGTCCATAGGAAAGGTATCAGCGAGGAGCACGTCCTCCATGAACGCGCAATTCGCGGTGACATAATCTTTGACGAGCAGTTCGGATCAGATGAAATATGTTTTGCACAAAAATATATGTATCGTTAGGATGAGGGGTGAGGTGCAGGGGAGGGGACTCAATTTAAGTCTAGGTAGTGCTGTCGAGTGTCGAGGTATTAACGGCATCAAAATCATCAAGCACGTCTAACGGCGATTTTTTATCCCCGCGCCCTAACTGATTTTCTGCAAGGGTGGATGACACCGATGCAGCACTCGCGGCCAAGAATTTGCACCCTTCTCGCGAGAAGCGAATTTTATTATTCGGTTCGGGTGAAATGGTTGTGTGTTTTTTTATCGCACCCAAACTGCGTTTATACGGTAAAGATGGATAACACCGATGCATTACCCGAGTCTTGGTATCTGTATACCCGTTTCGCCCCGCGAGGTGGGGGCGAAAAGAGTAACTCAACGGTATAAGAAAGAACAATAAAAACGCTAGGCTCTTAATCGTTTTGTTAACCCTGGCGTTTGGTGTCCTTCGAAAATATTCGAACTTCAAATTTTCACTCAAATCGCACAGAATAATAAAATGTGCTTTACAAGCAAATTTATGCGCCTGTTGGATTTGAATTTGAACATACATCAATCAGAACAGATCACGAAGTTTTCATAGATAACGTATTCAAGTTCCCGATAGATGTCCGCAGATTCAAGCACGAATATTCGCCCTCAGTCAGACCCGCAATCAAAAGTCGGGAGCAGATATGCTGGATAACTTTGATGACATCGTATAACCTTAAAATACCAGATAAGCATTTTCATACAGATCCAAACACCTCGGTATTCGATCACTATCCTAAAATACGCGCATAAACACAGAGAACACAGAAAAAACGCTTTGGTAGAGCTGACAAAACCTTTGGTAGATAATAACTTAGCAAAAGACTTAGGAAGAGCTAACCAAAGATTACTTATACTCCAGATATGGCACTAGCTAAAATCTTGTTGAGCGCCTTCATTGCTAAAACACATACACTGGCCCACGGTTTGTTTACGTTTCGGCGAGCGAGGGACGTGCGGGCGGGGTGGGGCCAGCCGGCTGGCCCACGACCCCCACCCCGCCCGCACGTCTCTCGCTTGCCGAAACGTAAACAGACCGTGGGCCAGTGTATGTGTTTTAGCTCAATTTTAGGAATGAAGGCGCTCAACAAAATTTAACATTGGCAAGATAGCTAGTGCCATATTTGGAGTATAAGTAATCTTTGGAGCTAACCTAAGGTTTTGCACACTCAACTGAACAGATTTTTCTGGGTGAACCAAAGATTTCGTTGGATCAACTAATGTCTCTTGATGGATAACTTGTCTACCATAGTGTTTTCTCTGTTTTTTTCTGTAAAGAAGCACAACACAGCTCATCCCTCCATTATTATTGTGTACGAGTTGTCATCGTGCCCCTCATCCACAGTTCACGGAAAAAAAAAGAATGGTACAATTTACCATACACCATAGCTGATTTTGGCATCTGTCAGACATTACGGTAAAATTCACCAGAGAATGGTAAATGCAACGTAACGTGTAGTGAATTAGGTTAACCGATTGGTAAAGTTTATAATATACTCTGGTGATGTTTACCATACTTTCTGGCAGACGACAAAATCAGCATTAGTGTATGCGGTAAGTTGTACCACTCTTTTTTTCCATGTTCTCCAATTCCTCCATAACGACCATCATTTAAAGATTCTTCCAAGGCGGGACCCGGTGAATTTCAATCGGATTTTGACGAAATCCCCGTTAAAGGCAAGATTAATTATTCAAGGCGTTCCATAAAGTTTTCTTAAACGAGAAAGGTTTGAATTATTTTTCCAAATACGATGAGAGGGAAACTTTGAGATCGAACTATTTGCTCTTACGTCCCATGTACTTAATTACTATCGGCTTCAAAATTCCGACGTGGCCTTGAGTACTTGCTTCGCAATAACTACCTACACATTTGTTATTTATTTCGTTTCTTTACTATCTGTCTTTTCAAAATGGCTTATTTTCTCAGGGGTTTCCTTCTCCATTCCATGTAACTAGCCAATAATTATTCCTTTTAAACCAAACACTTCTGATCGAGCGATCGATAAAGATTGACTCACACGCAGCTAGAACCCAGAAATATATTCACTTTGGGAGAATCCAAGAATTCGCCGGAGCGCTGGAATAGTGTCCTGCGGAAAATACTAAGAATAGTTCTATTTTTATAAAAATATATAGGCCTGTGCGTTCGATTGAACTAATTTTATCAATCGCACGATCGAAACGAAACTATTCGAAAATATTGAATAACATTGTCAATTGATCGGTCGAAAAATGTCGAATTCTGAATCCTATTTTTGATCATAGAATCAACATTTGAAAGAGTCAGCATGGTCAATGCAATTTCAAGATGGAAGTCGGTACCTGGATCGCAATATGCCAACCACCTGAAAAGTGAAAAGAGGGTTGAAACTGAAAAGAAAGCGCAAATTCTGCGATGCGGATTTGACAAATAACTATAAATTTCCTCCGTTTTCTCTTGGTTCCTTCGGATAAAGTGTGGCTTTGAAAAATACTGTCTTCAAGATTCATAACTTTGAAGTGATAACAAAGAGATTCAAGAGAGAAAAGTGTAAAAACTCTACGCAAACTCGGTTTCAGTAGAACAGATTCTTTTGACCGTGAAATGTGCAAATAACTTTCATGGAAATCTACATTGTAAGTGAATTTATGCGATCAACCTCACAGATACAAAAGTGCGACGTTCAGGTGCCGTGCTACCGCCGCGCGCCGCTGCGTCAGCTGCATGGTTGCCAAATTTACACTGGGAAAAAAATCCTCAATGGGTCTGTTGCAAACTTTTGCTACAGCGCTATAGAGTGTGTAATCTAATGTAAAATCGCCTGAAAAGTCCAATGGTGGCATCAGAAAGCCATGAAATGCAATAATAAACTCAGAAGAGGCGTTTAATGAAATCCAAGATGGCGGCAAAATATCGAGCAATCTGTATGCATGCACCACAAACATTCAAGGATAGCCAACCTCACAATATCCATCACAACCAATCACAACGTAAACAAACACATAACCTAAACCTCCAGTGAGGTTGTCAAAGTTGGCAATCCTTGGATGATCATGGTGCATACATTAAGATTCCTCGATATTTTGCCGCCATCTTGGATTTCAATAAACGCCTCTTGTGAGTTTAATATTGTATTTCATGACTTTATAATGCCACCAATGGACTTTTCAGGCGATTTTACATCGGATTTAACACTTATTGTCGCTGTAGCAAAATTTTGCAACAGACCCATTCGAATAATACTACCAGAAGTACAGCGATATGTCAACTGAGGAATTAGTATCGCTTTCACTGGAAAATTCAGGTGTTTCCATCAGAATCTGCTCACGGTACCAGAGTTTCCTCCAAATTTTCAAAAAACTATATGGTGTAAATACCAGAATTTTTGTGCTTCGGGTGCTTTTTTTTTCAATGTGAGGAGGAGAAGAAATAGGTACAAAGAAGAAAAAAACAAAAGCATGGCAGGTAATGCTATACCAGTCAAAAAAGTTTTGAGTAGGCGCGTCTGCTTGTATTTGACGTTGGGCGGACTGCACTCAACCGATATGAACCGAGAAAAGAGCTGTTACAGAAACCGCGACAGTGATGTCATCCGCCCATACCTTGTATGCTTGCTTCATTCGCATGAGTTTAAATGCATCAATGAAAAGACGCATGGAGGTGCGTCTGTAAACTCTGTAAAGTGTAACCCATAAGCGCGTGCGGGCTAGAGAGCACTAGAAATCGGTTACTCAATGTGGATCTGATGTGCGTTTGATTGACATTTGATCGACATTTTCCGTTCGATCGGAATTTCAAAATTTTTTGTTCGACCGATCAAGATTTTTTTTAAAAAATGTCGAGATTTTCAGAAAATTTCGTTTCGATCGATCATAATTTTTTTTCGAGGAAGTCATCGCACTCATAGCCGGAGCCGGGAATTTGTTTTTCTCTGTCTTTGCCCGTTTGACTGCAAGTGTTAGAAAAGGACCAAAATAGGGACTGAAATCTCGTGACAGCCCCTAAACCATCTTTTTCTAACACATGCATTCAAATGGGCTGAGAGAGAGAGAGAGAGAGAGAAAGGCAATATCCTTGCTACGGCCAATCCATGTCATCACTCTTTGGGTTAGAATTTCAGATGCTCTGTCAGAGACCCATACCCACGAAACAACCGACATTGTGAAAGAAAAATGGATTGAGCGCCTTCGATCAACGATACAGGCAAAAGTAAGAACCGCGGAGTAGGAATATTTGCTTGCCCGTTTGATCAACAATTTCAACAGCGGAGAGGCGAACGGTTTTGATTTATTTTATACTCGAATCTCTTGAAGAAATGTTGAATAGGGAGTACATTTAAAACGCGTTGCATAATTTGAAAAGAGCCGACCCCATGAACGAATTCGAGGGTTACGTTCAACGACGGACTCTTTCCTCTCAAGGCTTACCGCATCTTTCTAATGAGCTTTAAATGTCTTCCCCTTTTTTCCCACCTCCAAGAAAGCCTATAAAATCAACGACCAATCAGAACTCGTTGATTAATTAACAGGGTTTCCTCTAGGGACTCTACTATTACTTACTTCCAGATAAGGATTACCAAAAGTAAATCAAGTTTTGAATAAACTTTCAAAAGCCATTATATTTATTATTTTGTTTTCCTTGTTTCAGGTGAGTTCCAGATTCTTTCATCGCTGCAGTCTGCAGTTAAATCTGACTATCGTGAGTTTGAATTTTTTTCATAGTTATACAATCAGAGCCATAAGTCCTGCGTCGACGATTCGCCGCAACCCGCACTACACGTAGCCCGAACCTCGCTTGGTCTTGAGAGAACGAAAGAAAAGAAAAAGATAAGAGCGTTAATTTTACGTGTAGTGCGGGTTGCATCGAATCGTCGACGCAGGACTTATGACTCTGCTTGTACTAACTATAGAATTAGTGGGTAGCTAAATATTCCTACTCCGCGGTATTAATTTTGCCTATCTTAAAATTGAAGGCGCTCGACGAACCATAATTTTCCAAACGTTAACAATTTGGCTGTCAATGAGAGACAATGAGAGATGGAGTTACGGAAACGCATAACTCGGGCGTGGTATTAAAAGGGTTAACGTGATACTGAACGGAGTATCAACTCCTATTGGCATAGCAGCAGGAGCTATCCTAGTTAATTAAGTTAGGCAACCGTGCGCCGATTTTTGAACAATAAGCTTATTAAGAGCAACATCATCATCATACACCGATAATTCTGGGAAAACTTTTTTCTCTCTTTTTTTTGCGGTTAAGACGCGTACGATACTCGACTCACGGCTGCGCGCGCGGCCTCAAAAGATGTGCTTATCGCGCATCGCGGCTGGCTGTCAGGCGTCACGCACTCCTGCGTTTGCGCGTATCGTATATGGTTACGCAAGAGAGCACCAAAATGCGAGAATTGATGAATCGTAATTGCGTCACTCCGCTCCATGAGACGCGCAGGTTTTTGTCTCAAAAACGATTTACTCCAGATTATTGTGCCTTGATCTCTCTCCTCCCCCCCTCCCCACAATGCTTATCCTAGGAGCTTAATGAGGCCTGTAACGCCACAGTGCGGTTCAAATTCGGTTTAGATGATGAACGCGAAATTTTGTCCGAGCGTTCATTACGAGCCTCCGACTTTTGATACGGAAGTTTACTCCGCTACAGGACAGGCTACATATTGATTGAAATATACGTTTTGGAAGGTACACATGCTTTCGGCCATCATAAAGAGTTGTTCGGTAAACAAGCGGTATGGGTCCAGAATCGTGATTTTGATGCAATAATCGCAGTTGAAGCTGATGATTCAATGGTTTAGCGGTTGGAGCTACTGACCAGCATGATGGGGGCTCCGGGTTCGAATCCCGGTCTGGCTGACAAGTTCTGACGGTAACAGAATTAGTTACAATCAGATAGCGAACGCAGGAGGGGGCTAAGGGGGCTGACGCTCCCCCCCAGACCACCGATTTCTAGGGTTGGAGGGGAATAGGGGACTAATTTTCAGTTCAACACTCATCTGTGCAAGCCCCCCCCCCCCCAAGTTGTGACTTCCTCTTCGAACGGCGGCTCATATACAGGGTGACTATAAAAAAAGTCCCCTCTCAGAAGTTGGAAAGGTTGCTACTCGAGAAATTGAAGGGGCTTTTTACCATTTCATGTCCAATTTCTACGCAAATTTACCATGAAGTTGACTTTAAAGGTGAAATACATGCAAATGAGGTGGTAATAAAGGACTTAAATTTTGTGCATTGGTATCGTACTGTAGTTAGAAGAAGTCCCTATAATTTCTCGAGTGGCAACCACTCAAACTTCTGAGTGGGGAATTTTTACACAGTCATCCTGCATGGTATTGGTTAAGTCAACTATTAAAATGTTAAAGTATATTGATCCAATAAAAAAAAGAATGCGATGAAGACGGAACAAATAATTCACCGACGGACTCACGAACTGGGAAGAAGTGAGGATGAGTGATCATAAGACGAAGGAATTCAGGTCGCTGATGAAACCCTACCATCCGTTGAAAACAAGGGAAGAAATCGAAACGGAGGACGTTAATTACATTTAATATCATTATTACCTTTGCAAGGAAGTATGGCGGGCGCGCGTGCGGGACCAAAGTAATGATTGGAAACGAACTGCACTTCATACCATCATACCATCATACCATTATACCCCCACCCAATTATTGCCCTGCTACACATATATCCAGAGTAAACTTACGTAAAAAAATCCAAGGTATACGTACAAAGTATACACAAGTACGGAAGACAGGAACATAAACCTACTGCAACTAAAAAAGGAAAGAAAGAAAGAAAGGAAGAAAGAAAAAAAGCATGCGCGTGAACATGAACAAACACACACTTACACAAATACAAACACACTCTTACATTCGCGCGAAGATTGTGCTCATGTTCCTCCAGTTATACTATAGCGGTCGTGGAATGGAGCGAAGGAAGTACTTCCTCTAATAGTTGACATTCCATTAATAAAAATGTTGCAGCGGCGATTTGACTCGTGCCACCCGCCCACCCTCTCCTGTCCTCCTCAGGCCGTTATGCCACATCACACTGGGACGCGCGGCTGCTGCGGGCGGCGAACTGCGCAGGCGTGAAGGAATATAATATGGAGTAGACTAGAGGTGCATCGACTTCATCTTGAGCGTGTGTGTTATACACTCACGGCCGGAGGATAGAGGGTAAGGGCGGGAGAGGGTGATGTCACGGAAGAAGGATCGACTTCTGTTCCGCCGATTAAAAGGACGATTTTGATCAACGGAACTGGCGCACAGAGAGTCGGGTGATAAGACGAACGACCTCGCACGTGTTTCGTAACAGGGGCCTCTGGGACCAATAAATGTTCGGTCCCAACTACCAACGCAACGGTCCTGCTCCCAGATGATTGGTGAGCTCATACGACCATTTAAACCCACACGTAATTACTCACCATCCAACATCTTTCGGGGACCGTCTGTACCGAATATTTATTGGACCCTGATCAAGTTGGCAAAAAGTCGGACTTGATTGGCAAAACCTCACTTTTCATGAATGGTTACATCTGATTGGTCGGCGATGCCGATTTGAGAAATCGGTTGCACTTAAGTATGACTTTGATTGTTTTATTTTGATCGAACCACTGATCTTGCAGAAAAAAACCTTTAAGACCTTCGTTCTTTAGATCCCAAGATGTCAGCAGAAACCATTGGCTATTTCAGGAATTTGTCGGTTTCTCTCTCATCCTACTTGAACGCTAAGAGGGTTAGGAACGGAAAGAGGTACGAACCCCTTCCTCCATATATCCTTTGTTTACACATGTGTTCAAATGACCGGAGAGGGAGAAAGAAACAATCTTGGATCCGCAATGGTAGGACCCAATGAAGATCAGACTCACTTTAGAGAAATTTCAAAATTTAGCAATTTCACTCATAATTGAACGAACAAAGAATCTTAAATTTGGTGGCGGAATTTTTAGTTCGCTCTATATTCATCGTGCTTTGTTTTTTCGTTTATAATAAAACATGGTTCCAATCGAAAGTCACAAATACCTTATTATCAAGAAGCATTAGTGGCACGTTATTATGAAGATTATAACGTTATTAAAAACACTTCTAACAACTAGAAGAAGAAGAAGATGAAGAAGAAAAAAAGAAGAACATGCGTCAGTTCAAATTGATAATATCATCGTAGTTTGGAGAAGTTATTTTTGTTTCATTCGTAATTGTAAATGAATGAAAAACATCAAAAATAAAACACGTTTTCAAAACGGATCAAAATTATTATATGTACTTCAGATAATTCAAAACGGGAATAGACAAATTTGGACAAAAATATCTCAAAATGAAAAAAATGGAAGTTCGCAATTTTAACAAAATAAATTTAAGAACAAAAAGACGAAATCAATCTAATAAAATTCTGAAAACAAACACTCAACCAAAGCCTAATTTCCAGAAATCAGATAGTTTATCTCAGGTGTGAGACAGTTTTTTTATGGGCGGGGCAGAATCCGAGTGTTCCGGATATAATCGGTCTTGGTGAACGGTGGAGGCGCGCGTGAGCAGAACATCAATCGGAGGCGCGGCGGCGGCGCCACCTGGCGGCCATGTAACGTAACGTAAATGTAAAGCGCACGTCTGCAAAAATGTTACTAGCACGTATGAGGAGGGCGTGAGACGTGAGACGAAGGAATAGCGCGAAGCGACAAGAAATGCGCGATAAAAGACTAATAAAGCCAAATTAAGAAGGGAGGATAAAGACAAGGGTATCTGATAAGACAGGCAGTGGCGGTCCGTGGCGGCGCTTAGAGGACTCAACCGGAAAAATGCTCAAAAAATAACGAAAACATCAAGGGTCGTAACACCTGAAGGCTCCCCTGCCCCCTCACTTTCACCAGGGCTCAAAGAAACGTGAGAAGCAAAAGAGAAAAAAAAAGTCGGCACATTATTTCAAGCCCCCCCCCCCAAGAGATAATATAGATATTTGTTATAGCGCGAAGCGACAGGAAATGCGCGATAAAAGACCAATAAAGCCAAATCAAGAAGGGAGGATAAAGACAAGGGTATCTGATAAGACAGGCAGTGGCGGTCCGTGGCGGCGCTTAGAGGACTCAACCGGAAAAATGCTCAAAAAATAACGAAAACATCAAGGGTCGTAACACCTGAAGGCTCCCCTGCCGCCTTACTTTCACCAGGGCTCAAAGAAACGTGAGAAGCAAAAGAGAAAAAAAAGAAGGCACGTACATTATTTCAAGCCCCCCCCCCCCCCCCCAAGAGATAATATAGACATTTGTTTCCAAAAGATACATAATTGTAGAATGGGGCTGTTGCAAGCTTTTGCTGCTAGCGATTTAAGGGTCAAGAATTCAGAGGTATAATCCACGAAAAAAAAAACAAAAACAAAAACAAAAAAACAATAAAATCGCTGAAAATTTTGAAAATCCACTCCTATAAACTCACAAAGTGCTTTTGAACGCGCAAGCGCTGGTGGCTTTCTAGGAGAACCAACAAGCGACATGGAGCAACTGCTTCACACTTCCTAACTCAGCGTCTAAGTCTCTTGAACGCGCTTGGACGATTATTTGTGAAATTCGGAAGCTTCTTACGATGGTATAACGATGAAAGGTACTTTCTCGGAAGACAACGCGCGATAAAAGGAAAGACATCGATGCATTTCATGGCAACGGAAGCCTTCATGAGACGAAATTTCGCCAAAATTCATTGACGGAGCGGAGGAAGAGAAGGCGATTGTGCTTTTAGTGAATCCATCGCCACTGTCGAAAGCGGCTGTAAAATCCAACCGACAAAAGAGGCGTTAAAAAGAAACAAAATAATGGCGGGGAAGCCGGGAGCCCGTTGAGTAATTTATGTGAATTCGATTTTCGCATACCTTAAAAAAAAAAAAAAAGACTCTCAATTATGAATGAATTCAACGAACGCTACTCACGCACGGAGGCGGGCTAAGAACACACCTCACGCCGCGCCGCGCCGCACGCGTCTTGCGGTGATAAGAGAGGGATAGGTCTCTAGTCTCTGGTCTCAAGCCGACAATTTCATTACACCAGTTGCACAGTGGGCCAGAACGGTCGTTTAACCGGTCAAAATTCAGCAATGTAAACTTGCCTAAACTTATCATCGTTGGAAAGCTTCCGACGGGCTGATCGTTTACATTTACGCTAAACCGATAGTAAATACTACTGCTGTCGTAAAAACAGCTGATAGTAAAGAATGATGCAATTGGTCAAGCACTACAGGTGTATAGGGCTTCGCCGTTACTATGGTGACCATAGTTTGTTGCGTAGCCTTCATAATACTGTCGGGAACGGGGGCTAACGGTCAATTTAACTATGGTTTTCGTAGGAACAACGGCAAAGTTTTACAATGTTCGATCAATAGGGTCACTCAAAAACAGTCTTATACATCGTTTCGACGAAAAATTAAACGTTCAGACGGCAGAACTGCATTAATATCACTTGAGAAATTGTAACACGTATGTTTCTACACTGTGAGAGAGAAATCACTTCTTTAAAAACAAGGAAACACGTTGTGACAGTTTTCCTTGCGCGAAGTAAAGTTCTGTTGCATGAAGGACAATCACTGTCACAACAAGGAATCTTTTACTTGTAGCAGCAGACATTTTCCTTGGGTTAAAGGAATTCCCCCATAGCTAATATTTCATTGTGCAGTTTCTTTAACACAAACGAAATACTGCTTAGATTAAAGAAAAAATTCTCCCAGTGTAGCTGAAAAATGTAAACAGAGAGTCTAAAATCAATTCAGCTACAAATTGATAGTTGGAAGGATCTGAAATTTTGTATTATTTAAAAAGAAAATTTAAGCATTTGATATGCGAAGAATTAAGGTTTTGGTTTTTTCCTAAAAGTGTCCCAGTTTTGGAGATACATTCGTGTAAAGTTGCAAAACTCGTTTGTGCTCTGACACAAAGCGAGGAAGTCCCATTTATCACAACGCATTTTGGGCCAAAATCGCATCATCAGAACTATGAAACAAGGTTTATTACCAAACCGCATCCATCCTCGTTTTTGCTCACCGAGTATACTTTCATTTACGCATAAAAAAAAAAAACATTAATTTTAGACCATTACAACTATCCCATTCTTTAAACGACGAAAAAAAAAGGTTACCAGAAGCACAACGATATGAGAATGGAGGTAAGGTCTGGTACTATTACAAGACTTCTGGTGCTTATTGTACTATGGTTGTACAAAATGTTGAGGAAATTCTGGTAGTGTGACCATATTCTGATAGTAACAGCAGGCTCAAAAGTACTAGACTCTCCTCGGTTCACAATTTCACACATCCCCGTACTTCTGGTAATTAACTAAAATTAAATAAGTGATTTTTTTCAGACAAATGATTTAAACCTGTTGATTTTTGGCCGCCAAATTACACATTTCAGTCTTCTGTGCGTCGGATGAATGAAACAATGCGCTCGAAATCATGCTGCAATAAAAAGTACTTGGAAAAAATAAAAATTAAAAAAAAAGAAGGTGAGTACGAAATTGAATTGAAATGTGGGAATTTCTCACAGATTGGAAATAAAGTTGGACGGGAAGGTGGGTTGGGTTAGGACGTACGACGTACGTACGGCAGGAGCTCGGCTCCTTGGTTCTTGCATTGTGTTTATCTTCAGTTTCCTAGTCTACTTTCTCTCTCACTCTCCTCCGAATACTTGAGTCGCGTCCGTTTCAGTTGAGACTGAGAGAGACTCTAAGCTCACAAAATAATCCACCGTTTAATTTTTTATTCATTAGTCTTACTCGGCGTTGCATTTTACTTTTACTTTCAATGCCAATGCTAAGGTGGTTATGCACGCCACGGAGGCTACGCAGCGGCTGGCGGAGGCGCGGCGTTAATCGCGCGCGGGCGGGCGGAGCTGCAGGAAGGAGACAGACCGGACCGGATCGCATCATCCGTCGACCGCTCCCTTAATTTGAAAACAACGCTTGGACCGATCCGCGATCCGTTTCGCTTATTCATTGCTAGATTTGATCCGAGTTGTACCAGCTTAAAGTACACCAAGTTTTAAGATGAACTGCTTCATTTTCTATCCTGAAATATTGTAAATTAGCAATATATATAATAGTTAAATCAGTTCATTTGAGAAAAAAGACTGTTAAATCAACAGGAAAAGTCCAGTTTTGGCCAAAAGCATGCACGTTATCGTAGCAAACAAGACTCTTGAAATCGTAGGAAAGGACGCCCTGTTCATGCCTGTTAAACTATCGAGACATTCTGTGATTTCAAGGATCTTCGTCGTTACGATGACGTCGTAGTGATAGGACGTCCTGTTCATTCCTGTTGAACTATTAGGACATTATGTAACTTCAAGAATCTTTATCGTTGCGATAACGTCGTAGTGATACGACGTCCTGTTCATTCCTGTTGAACTATCAGGACATTCTGTAATTTTAAGAATCTTTATCGTTGCGATAACGTCGTAGTGATACGACGTCCTATTCATTCCTGTTGAAATATCAGGAAATCTGTAATTTTAAGAATCTTTATCGTTACGATAACGTCGTAGTGATAGGACGTCCTGTTCATTCCTTTTTTTTTATATATATATTTGAAACTACAAGGTGGAACTGGGGCACGACAGCTCCCCAGCCCGAAGAAAAAGTTTACAATACATGAAATCTTCAAAGAATTAATTCATATTACTATAATTAAGGTGAAAAGGATTAAAAATGTTTGGTACAAAGGGTACCATAAGATGATTGAACTGCCCATTGGGACAATGGGCAGTTTTTAATTTATAGGTTTTTCATTCTTGTTGAACTATCAGGACATTCTGTAATTTCAATAATCTTTATTGTTACGATAACGTCCAATCCTTTGGCAACAACTGGACAGTCAACAACTCGGAACTTTCCCTGTTGATTTAACAGTTTTTTTTTTGTTTGTTCTTTTTTTTCTCAGTGTAGCAGTGCAAAGAGAAATTATCTATCTCTCATTGAAAACGTATGTTAGACAAGGATAGGCACGGGCCGCACGGGGGATAAAACCAACTCTTTCTATCTTTATTTCTCTAATACATTCAAAAAGGAAATAAGATTGAAGACCTCTGCACTGACTTCTCTGATGGAAAAGCTTTGGTTTCTGTCATTTTCCAGTGTTTACTCGACGATTTATAAACTGATCGAAACTTCAAAATAGCACGGGAAAAACATTTTGGGAACCGGTAAACCTCAAAGCTTGCGACCTTTTGCACCGCGGCAACAGTTCAGGAAAATGTCGTGAACTTTGGGGAATATTAGGAGTATTAGGCCCATTTCGGCGGGATATTCGACCACTTAGAGTCTTCTTCTACTTTTAAATTCTGAATTTTCCCAAAGTTAGGGGCATTTCCCCAAACGTTGACAGTATTTCATACCACTATTGCCGGTGCAATACGACGCACACTTTGGAGAAATAGCGCCAACATTTTTTTTCCATGAATGCCGTCAATTTTATATACGATCTTATGCTGTCACAGCTGTATGGAATGTAGGATTATAGACATTTTCGAAATACATAGTAACAAATAATGCGTCGTAAAAGTTATGCTCCGCTATGAAATACTCGAGAGTTTCATTCATGAATTGTGAAGAGTATTTGAAACAAAATTCTAGAATTTTAATTGATGACATTTAAATCCCATAAATATTCCGCAAAATTATTTATAGTTCACAAGTCGACGGGTGTATCTCATACATTTTCCAGGAATCGGGGATATTCTCTAGCTTCCAACGAAGCGTGAATCCAGAAACTGCACGCCGGCACGCGTTCACCTTTCTATGCGTGCAAAAATCAGGGTTGCCAAATCGTTTGATACGATGAATAAAAAAAAATGAGCATTATTTGATTTAAAACGGAGGAGGTACACCTAAGATACCAGGGAACAACAAATGCTCTTTTAAGGAAAGATAACTCTTAATTCAACTACTAATGGGGCTATTGCACACTTTTGCTATAAGCGATTTAATAGTCGATTATGGCGTAAAAATCTCAAAAAATAACGATGGTGGCACTAAAAACTTCCAAAATCCACTCCTAAACTCAATAAACGCAGTTATTTGCACGAGCGTAATGGTGGCCGAAGGCACTAACAATGGGAGATTCCTATCTTAATTTCGTCACTCTTTCTATGCTGACAAGGATGATTCACAGAGTAATTAGTCATCAGAGTGATGATCCACATCCGATGAATGGTACCGTAACACCAAGTGACACCTGTGTCAAATGAAAGTAGTCTCTAATTGGTCACATCTTGATGGAGTTTCAGAATTGTTAGATGGGAATCTCCCATTGTTAGTGCCTTCGGCCACCATTACGCTCGCGCAAATAACTGCGTTTATTGAGTTTAGGAGTGGATTTTGGAAGTTTTTAGTGGTGCCATCGTTATTTTTTGAGGTTTTTACGCCATAATCGACTATTAAATCGCTTATAGCAAAAGTGTGCAATAGCCCCATTGCAAAAAGCAAAGCAGTTCACAAAATTGAATTTCACAGGTGGAACAAAAATCGGGTTTAAAGCTTAATACATTTAAATAATAAAAAAGGGATAATCAAGCATAACGATACATCAACCGATGAAATTTCTGGTACTGTCACCAAAATTCTAGTATGTGTACCATACACCATAACTTTGGAAATGTGGATGAAATTCTGGTACATACTACGCCTAGATTCTGATAAAAACAATAGAACTGTTTGATGAATGTACAAGAATTCTTCAGCTGACATATCGGTGTGTTTCTGGTAAAATTATTAGCATTTAGGAATCAATTTTTTCAGTGTGAGTAGTTTCAAAAATCTCAACAAATATTTTGTCTTTTTGTTCAGAGGTTTATTCGGTGGTACTTTTTCACGTTCCTTCCCCTGGGTTAGAGGAATGGTTTTTCGTATAAAAAACTATTTGTCTAATTTTTGGACTTCTCCAGTTTCTGAATTTTGTGGTTCAATGACAGGTTCAATTTTCAATTTTGTGGAGATTATTGGAAAAAGAAAACCGGTTAAGTTTAGAGCGGGGTGCTTAAATTCCGTAAGTCCGAGCTAAAATGCGGATGATGAGCTTAAATAATTTCATTCGATACAATCTGGCAATGCTTGTGTAGTGCGGCTGAATTTGACGTTTTAAGGAATTCTTGGCCGGATAAGATGAGAGTAGTCGAGTCCCGGGATGGACCGCGAGACGTCATCTTCTCGACGCATTCCTTCAAAGTTAATTGGTTGGCAACGAAACAGGAAATATTTTTGCGGGTAATTTGAACTCTTGACGTCTTGAGTATTACTGGCAGGCGTCTAAATGTTTTCCATGACTATTTTCGTCAAATCAGCTCTGAACGCGCTTTGAAAAATGAAAGCATACATTATCTTTTTGACAACTGTGAGTATTTATCGTTCAGATTATTAAAATTCAGACGTCAGTTATCAAAACTTATGGTATGTTAAGGATTTTCTAGTTTTCCCCCTTTTACTTCTTCTGGTGATTTTTCAAAGAAATCAGAGCCTAACCTTTCAGAGCAAAACATAAGGTTTTTGCGAAAAAGGTGCATGAAACTCCAGAAGAATCTCGTTTTAAGTGCAAAATGTTACATCAGTATAAGTTAAAGCAACAATCGCAAAATAGGCATGTTTTATCTTCATAGCCCAGCGTTTGAGTCACTCGGCTTTCATATGATCACCTCTTGTTCGTTGATTCATACCGTGGCCGCTTCAAACATCAAAACGACGCAGATCCCTTCAATTATAAAACCAAAACTAGTGTTTTGGTTCTTTAATGTTTCTCTTCAAATCTAATTACAGTTACTAATAGTATTGAAGCGCTGCGTACATACAGTCCATTTTTCGCGCAATGAAAATCTGACAATGGAGCTGTTGCAAAATTTAGCCAGAGACAGGCGATTTAAAGTTCGATGTAGAAATAAAAATTTCAAGAAATAACGAACTCCCAAACTCATAGAATGCTTTCAAATGAGCGATCGTAATGGTGGTGTTAGGCACTAATAATGAGAGATTCCTACGTGCCAATATATGGTCACTCTATTTAGAAGTAGCCAGTAAGTGACAACTTTCCTTTGCACTTTTGTCACGGTAATTAATCCCCTATTATAGCACTGCTCTGGTGATTAGTAACTATCCGAATCTTCCTTCTCAGCATGGAAAGAGTGGCACAATTAACCCGCCGTTAGCCGCGCGGGGTCTGAAAGACCCCACGGCTTGGAAAACCTAAGGTTTTAAGATGAAATAATTGAGATAAAAAAAAAATCACTTCAGGCGCCTTCAAATGAATGTTTGAACTGCGTAATTCGTAAAAATCGACAAATATGCAGTCATTTTTACGACGTAAGTCCCAATTGAATTCGTCAGTTTTGTTCAGTTATGTAATTTTGCATTTTTTTCACGAAATACTCGTTTTAGCACGTACTTTAGAGGCTACCTAGTATTTGACCAAAAAAGGTGGCAGAAACTGTTTTTATCGTCCAAATGATTTGAAATTTGGTACCCGCAAGTATTCTTTGACACTAAATTCAAATTTTGCATCAGTTTTTCAAAATTTGAAAATTTAAGATGGCTGCCGACAAATTTTCCGGCAAATTGGTCGGCAGCCATCTTGGATTTTAGAATTTTGAAAAACTGATGCCAAATTTAAATTTATTGCTAATAATCCTCCTAGCTATCAAATGTCAAGTCATTTGGACAATAAAAACAGTTTATTGCAACTTTTTTGATCAAATAACACATAGTGCGACGCCCGAAACGAACAAAAAATGTTTAGATGGGCGCGCCGAGCAGCCTGCCTTTGCCCCCCCCCCCCCTCCGTGGTTTCGGGCATGTAGAAAGGGTCAGAATTTGGCCCCAGAATGTTGAACTATTAAATGACAACTCAGAATTTATGCAATCATCATAAAATCTATTTTTTTTTTTGGGTTATTTTTACGATGAAAAGTAGGAAAATATCAGAATAATGAAAATGGAGGGATATCGTTTTAGAGTGATTTTGAGGAGCCTGTAACTCAAAATTTTGCCCCCATAACCCCATGAGATTTTTTGTTTGTTTGCAACAGTAATCATGCTGAACACATTAATGCACAAGACGGTGACTAAAATTTCAATTAAATGCCCCAAGAGTAAGGAAAACTGCAAAAAAGTAACAAATTGATATTTTTGAGGGAGGTGGCTTTGAACCTTCACATTTTACCCCATGAGATTTTTTGTTTGTTTGCAACAGTAATCATGCTGAACACATTAATGCACAAGACGGTGACTAAAATTTCAATTAAATGCCCCAAGAGTAAGGAAAACTGCAAAAAAAGTAACAAATTGATATTTTTGAGGGAGGTGGCTTTGAACCTTCACATTTTACCTTTATTTTTATTTTTTTTTTCCGACCCGAAAAACTTGTTTCTCGTATATACTTAAAACGGTATTCCTAAATTTTTTTAAGAATATAGGAATCTCCCATTATAAGTGTCCAACACCGGCAGTGTGATCGCGTATTTGAAAGCATTTTATGAGTTGTTAAGGAGTGGATTTCGTATGTTTATAATAATACCAACATTATTTCTGCTACATAGCTTTAAAGAGCGCTGACGCGTATATGTATAGTGCAAGCGCCTTATAACATTCGAAAAGCCCCTTAAATCAACAATATAGCACTAGTTTGCAACAGCCCAATTCTATTTCTCCAGTGAGACGACTGTAGAGAGAGAGAGAGAGGGAGGAGTATCCTTTATTCCATTCCGCTTCCTTGTAGTGAAGCGTAAATGACTAAAAGTGCAAGTGCATTTTCTATTCTGCACAGGACGTATGCTTGTAAGAGTGTGAGTGAATATGAGTGTCTTTGGTCTGGAACGCAAATTTCCGACCGATGCGCGAAGCAGATGCCTCCTTAGTTGCCTCCGTGGCTGCGGAAATTAAAGACCTTGCCGAGATAAGGGCGTTATGTGAAATTTATAGTTTTTAGAAAAACGCATTTGAAATTTCCAAAAAGGTTTTTTTTATATTAAAGTAGGAAAAAAATGAAACCAAGATTTCCGATTCATGCCAACGCACTACTAATGAGATTAACCTACAGTGGTCACTGAAATATTGCTTTTACTTATTGTAATAACTCGGAACATTCATGCAGGTTTTAAAGCCCTTCATCGGCAAACGACTTTATTAAATGTAGATAGCTTTCGTCTCTTTTTTTAGCAGTTACTTTCAAAGTTGAACTTTTAAGCACTAATGTACAGTCCTGTACTTTCATCAGTGGTTTTGCACTTTACTTAAATCACATTTTTAACCCCCCCCCTCCCCCCAGTGGAAGGAGACAAAAAACTTATTTTTTTTCGATAATGGATATTTTTAGATCCAATGCTTCTTTGTTTTGTTTTTGTTGTTGTTTTGCAAGCAAGTTCTTATTAGGGTTGCACTTTTGTTACTTTATTACAGTTTTCAAAAACTCAGTAATGAAATAAGAGGGTTTTTTTCAAACGCTGACAACACCGAATTTAACACAAACGTGGGGAACCTCAAGTCCATTTGCGGGTGCAATGTAGCAACTTTGCATGTCGGTTCATTTAAACTCATTAAAATTCGATTCGAGGAGTGCACTGCGCACCTCCAATATTTCGACCTTTACACGACTTTGAATGGATGGATGCAACGTTGCCACATTGCACGCGCCGCACTTTGCCAAGTTGATACTACATAATTTCCTTGCATGTTGAATGGACAATAATACAGGATAGATCAATTTCCCTCAACTTATAGATATGTAAAATGATATGATTTTCATTCGTGCAGAGGCGTCATTTCGGGTTCGGCTTGTGGGGGGGGGGCAAAATTTGATGACCTTTTTTTTAATATTATTATATTTTGCTCATCAATATTTTATTTAGACACTCTAAAGCCCTGTAACCTATATTTAGGGCCCTTTAAATTCCAACAGAATCAACCCCCGCCAAATTTTAGTTCGAATATTGTTTTTCTCCTTAAAAAAAAAAAAAAAAAAAGTCATCACTTTCCACTTTTGTCCGACCCTTGCCCCCCCCCGCAATGACGCTACTGCAATCATTATCATCTAAAGACGCTAAAAGACAGAGCCACTTTCCTTTTGAGTCAGCCGATGCCGAAAAAGAAAATAACTACTCGAACATCAAAAAAATCTTATATCAGATCACGAATACCTAACAAAGACGATTCCGATGAAGGGCGTGCACTTTGAAAGTCTCTAACGACCAAAGATTAGTCCGATCGTTATAAAACTTTCAGGGTATATTCTTGGGGTACGTAGACACATTTCGCCGATCGTCGAAAAAGGCGTTAATCGCTTAACGCCCTTATCTCGGCAAGGTCTTCAATTAGTCTGATGATCGAAGATTTCCGTGATAATCCTAGGTCTCATTGCAAGAAAGAAAAAAATCTTAATGACTACAAGCCACAAAGAAAGCACTCTTAATGCCCACAAATAAAAAGAGTTTTACTGTCTAGTGGCTAATCTGAAAAATTGGGGGAAAAAAAAAAAAAAAAAAAATGTCACTGAAATAGAGGACGTTTTAGAGGTGTAGGCGCACCTTGACCGATAATTTTCGGAGTTTACGGAAGTTATTTCTCAAATTACAGGATGAAAAGGTATGTAAATGCATTTTGAGCGTTGGCATTCCTTGGAAGAACTCTTTAAAATAAAAATTTCAAGTCGGAGGCCAGTTTTTTCTTTGATGAAAGAATGGAAATTTAAAATTTTGCCGAAGATTATTGGTATGGCGCGCCTTAAACTACTGAAACGAGCTCTGGCTATGTCTACGAGATAAATGTGGGGGAGAAAGGGCGCAATCGTATCAGCCAAAATTTAGGCACTTCCAAGCAGTCACAATTGGAACTGCAGTCATTAACTATAGTTGCTCACTTGACAAAAACAGAGCATATGATACCTCATGTTCATCAGTGCCATATTACGGCTTTTATGCCGATTTGTTTGTCAAGACACTTTGATTTTGAACGTGAAATTACGTCGGAACGTCATATTGACCCATCCATTGGTGTTTTTACAAAAATGGCGTAACTTAACTAAAAAAAATTCAAAATATCTCATCATAGTTATATTCCTCAGCGGTGAACCAACCAGCCTATCTCCACGTAATTTTTGTGTGAGATTTACCAGGTTACACGCAAAATTAGGGGGAAAAATTAAGAACATTCCTAATTTTGCCCTTTCTTTAGAATTGTGACATTTTATCGAGGTACGCCTCATTGTAAAAACACGGACAGTACTATCAGGCTTAAATTCCACCTGCAACTCTCACAGTCTTACGACATGTTGCGTGGGACATGCGTAGATTCAGAGACAAAAATATACTTGAGACCATCACGCACTAGCCGATCGCGCGGTAACAGACTTTTTTTTCATCGGGGACTCAACTGAAAAACATTATTAGGAGCAACATCCAACTGAACCAGACGTTGACTGATAACCAACGACAAAACTCTGATGCTTCGCTCTCATTGGCTAGTGGCTACTGACCTCAACATCTTTGCTGATCAGCCAACGTATGGTCCTTTAGGGCGTTGTTTTGTTCAGACGCCGGCAAAATAGTTGTCACCCGATTTTAAAATGGGCGAGACAGATAGCGTGTGGTCTCTAGCAAATATTTATACCTCCTAAATCTGAAATTTGTGTGACTCTGCTTTGATAGTTGATCTCAATTTTCTATGCTTAATCGCCGAATTCCAACTAAGAGTCCAACAACAGAATGACGTCATTCGAATCGATATCGGACTTGAAAATCTGCCTACAAGTTTCACAGTTTTATTCTGCGTGCATCGATATCAAGGCTTCAAAGTGTCATGTTATGTCTGCACCCGCATACTATTTGTCGCTCCCCTCCCCAACCCTGATCCAATTACCCGCGCCATGCCATCGCGATCACATCGCCCGCTGCGCTATTCCGCCAGCCGCTCGCGCCGCGCCGCGGCCGTCCCGTTCTGATCGGGATGTCTTAATTAGCGTGGCTTTAATTGTCTTTCGATTGGATTGTCCTTTTATTTACGTTTGCGATTCAGACATTCGAGTTTAAACATACAATATACGACATTGCACTAGTTTCTCGATCTTGTGTCGACTTCGACTCGCAGATCGATCTTTCCGATGACGGTGAAACCTCTCTCCCCTCCCCCCTCTCACTCTCTCTCACTCTTTCCTCTCTTCATCACTACCCTCTTGTCTAGCGTGCACAGAGGGGGGGGGAGAGAGAGAGAGAGAGAGAGAGAGAGAGAGAGAGAGAGAAGGAAAGAGAGAGGGGAGAGGAAAGTTAAACAATAAAACAGCTTCTTTGACCCGGCCTAATCTCTTGACCTCATCCCGCTCCTCGGCTGCTGCGCTTAACGAGCAGCGCAGCGCACGCTAATCAAATTGCTTTAATTAGAGCGGTTTTTTTTTCCAATCGCGTTTCAGTATTGTTTACTTTTCACGATTTTTTTTTCTTCTCTTCGATCGGAATTCTAGTTTATTGAT
Source organism: Trialeurodes vaporariorum (assembly GCA_011764245.1). NCBI lineage: Eukaryota > Metazoa > Arthropoda > Insecta > Hemiptera > Aleyrodidae > Trialeurodes > Trialeurodes vaporariorum. Next base: position 31,828,941 of record VMOF01000001.1, read on the forward strand.
TGTGAGGTATCAGCATCAGCACCACCGCGTACTGCGCGTATTTCTTTAGATTTAATGATTGCGTTCAGCGCTGCATTCACTCTCCTAACGCCATTCTTACACAATAGATCTGTTGCGAACTTTTGTGACTTTGAGCCTTGATTCTTAAACTAAACGTTACAAAACTAAGGATGCGTAAAGTAAACACTTTTCAAAGCAATTAATTTACTCAAGAAACCACTTCCATTTTTAAACCAGTAAGATTATTAGATACATACTACATAATACAAGAATTGGTCCGTTGCAAAGTTTTGCTACAGCGTTATGGAGGATAGATTATCATGGAAAATTGTGTGAAAATCAGATTGAATGCATGGAAACGTCTCAAAATTTCCTTACAAAGTCAATTAAAGCATTTAACAAGATTCCAAGATGGAGGTCGAATGAGGGGGTCACAATGGGGGAGTACCATCTAATTGCAACTTTCCATGCTGAGAAAAGCGCGCTTTTATCATAGAGAAAGCTACAATTAGATGGGAATCTCTTATTGTGACCCCCTCATTCGACCTCCATCTGGGAATTTTGTTAAACACATTCACTGAGTTTTTTAGGAGATTTGAAGACTTTTGGATGCCTGTTGTGTGATTTTCGCCCGCGATTTTTCATGGGAACCGACCCTCCAAAACGCTGTAGCAAAAGTTCACGGGAAAAAAAGACTGGTAGAATTTACCATCTACATTGCTGATTTTGGAGTCTGATATCAAGCATGGTAAATTTTACCATCATATGGTAAATGCATCGTACCTTGTGGTGAAATGTACCAGCACTACCGGCAAGTTATCTTCATTTACCACAAGTTACGTTGCATTACCATATTATGGTAAAATTTTACCATACTTGATAGCAGACTCCCAAATCAGCTATGCAGAATACAGATGGTAAATTCTACCCGTCTTTTTTTTCTGTTTTCGCAACAGACTCACCCATTGTATACAGTTTTGCATGCTCAAACTTGAAAATGCAAAGGCTTTTTGAATACTATAAAATAAGAAGAAATAGGGGGGGAGGGGGGTACGAAGTAAAATAGAGAGAAATTGTAAGTACTGAAGTCACACTCTGGCCCGATATTGATCATTCGTAGGATTTTCCGTCGAGGAAAAATCAGAAAATACCAAGATGTGCCAGATGTGCCAGAAAAGAACAGGTGAATGTGGCTAACAACACTGCACCGCCGCAACGGTTACCAGAAAAACCACAAACACGCCATTAATATTGCACGGCAAGAAATGCGTTCGCAAAACGATCGGTGGCTAATTTTAAGAATAGAAGTAGTATGCGCCCAGCTATCAATAACTCCGAGTATCGAACTTGATCATTTTCCAGTTCATAACCACTCGAGCGATCCCGAGAGATTCGATCATTCGATCACTTTCACGATCGTTTAAAGATCTATAACAATGTGATAATTTCAGCCTGGTGTGCATTGTGGACTGTGCAGACCTACAATCGGAGAAAAAGAAATACGCAAATTTTACTCTCGTTATAGACACCGCGAGTGAGCATTGCATCTGTCAATGTCATTCATCCGTTTCTTTTCTAGTTGATTAATTTTTTTTGTTCACTCTCCTCGTCCTCCTCCTCCTCCCTTCTCATCCGTTGTGAATGGTAGATCGGGCTTTATTGTTCTTGAATACGAGTAACGAGACGTCTCATTTCTATAAATGGGGGAGCAGCTGAACAATCCTACGGAAGATGCTTTTCCGCTTCGGTGTTTCTATTTGTTTTTCTTAATTCTTTTTCTTATTTGTGAGTGCAATATACCTACGAATGAGAGTTTGATAGATATAGGATTTCATTGGCTTTACCTCGCAAAATAAATAAATGTGTCGCCCCTTGTATAGACAAATCGTGATTTGTCCAACACTGTTTTGCCAAATCCTGACATTTTTTTTTTTTTTTTTTTTTGTTTAAATTAAAAAATAGGTCGGAACTTCTCCAGACACAATAAATTAAATTGCAAAAATCTCGAGCGTCGATAAATAAAGGATTTCATTAACTTTACCACGCAAAATAAATATCAATATTAATGCCCGTTGTAGACAAATCCCAGAATGGGTCTAATGCATGTACTTTTGCTACAGCAATACGACACGTTGATTCTGTGGAGAAAATCCACGAAATAATGATGTGCACGGTCAAAAATTTTAGAATCCTCTGAGCCTTAACTCAGAAAATCGAATCCGCAACAACACGCGGTAAACAACACCCCATTTTTACCGAAGGGCTACTAACGCAGTACTACATCATTTAGACGGAATACCGTGTTTACATAAACATCCAATTCTTGCATTATATTATAATGTCACGCAAACCGGGAAAACGTGGGCAGCAAAGTCAGGCAATATTTCACGCATTTAATTATTATTACGGAAAAGTCAAAAGTTTGAGGTTATAATGCTGTATACATTTGTTTACGTACAAGTATGTCGGTGTAAAAAGTGTATATCAAGTGTATACAGCGCAAATTTTTTAAGATGAACGTTATTTCCTGAGGTGATGAGTGAATTTTTTAAGTTTTGAATCATTTTTTTACGTTAGAATTAATATGATATGGCATTACTTCCTGGTTTACGATTGATATCAGTTTTTTTATTTTTTTTTTTAATGCAATAATCTTTCAAGTATTGGCGATGCTAGCTATATACTAACATGGACGCTACGCCACTAGATTTGAGAATCCATTCACATTAATTCACTTACTCACGCTGAATTAGGATTTAGGAATAAACCCGAAGCGACTAGCTGAACAAACGAGATCCTAGCGCTTCGCCCAAGAAATCGAAAGTGGAGTAAGTGTTGCCGAAATTTGCTCTGAAAATCCTTAATGCTCGATTACTCATGAGCTCCTCTCAACCCATGCGATGGACTCGCAAAGATCAAATCATGACATTTTGAGTGAAGTTAAACCGATCAAATTGTGTCGGTGCGGCAGCGTTTCCTATAAGCGACCGAGGCGCGGCCGGCGCGAGGAAGAAGTCTGTTAACGAAAACTTGTAGCTCTAACATGAGCGGGCGGCGAGCGCGGTGTGGCTATCAATGGGCTAACCTATTACGAATCAATCCCATTCATGATGCAAATTAATCATGCGAAGTATCATTAAGACATAATTAGTCGTCTCAAATGAAACATGCGGAGCAGCTAACTACGCACAGTGAAAAAGGATCGTAGGATACCGCGGGATCAATACATTTCGTCCAGACTATTCACGTGGGCTCATTATGCAACGTCACGTTGCAGTTGTTCAGCTATAAATCCCTCTCTAAACATTGGTGGATCCTGCAGGAATCAGAATTTGTCCTTATCTCTCTTTTCTCATTAAAACGAGTGTGTTAGAAAAGGACAGAACAAGGACAGTCACGTGATTTTCACCCCCTCTTATTCCATCCTGTTCTAACATATACATTCACGATGCTCTCTTAACCCTTTTAAGACCACGCCCGAGTATATTCGTTCTCATGACTAGATCTGCCTCCTAAAATTTCAATTTTCAATGACAAGTTAAAGCGATTCTAAAACAATATATCGTCGGGCGCCTTCAATTGGGTAGATAGGCAAAATGAACTCCGCGGAGAAGGAATATTTAACTACCCTGCACTCAATTCAAATGATTGAGCATTGTCTTGTCTCGTATGTGCTAGCGCCCCTAACGGGAACAAAGATACCTGGCCAGAATATGCAACACGCAACACACCTAATACACGTGTGAATGGGGTGCTGTGTATTGCTTATTGCATACCCTGGCTAGGTATCTTTGTCTCCGCTAGTACATACCCGGTCGTGAAAGGGTTAAAGAGATTCCTTCAAATAACTCCATCAAACACTGGGAAAATAAAGCTGAAAATATTGTCGAACACCATCCCAAATCCTCGGCATCAGAATCGATGATTACTATGTAAAATTTTCACAAACTTTTAACTTATTCTTTACTTTAAGATGCAGTGGAGGCTCGTGCGATTTGGCAACCATGCAATTTTCCATTTAAACTTAAGTAAAAGAATCGATTATTTTATATTGATTAAATGAGAGGAGGGCACTGTTGCCAACTTTCACGAGCCGCCACTGTTCAGATGGATATTGGTGAAAAAAAAAAAATAGTGTAGAGTTATGAGGTAGCGATTTAGAGCCGTTTCTTTCGCTCAAGATTCTTCAAGTCGCCGAGCCGCAATGCGCATTTTCATTTAACCCTTTCGCGGACTGCGTCCAACACAGTGGACGATCATTTAGATGAATCTTCATCAGGAAAAATCGGGAAAAAAAGGAAGAAAGAAAAAAAACCGGCATTCACGTAAAAATGTTCGCACAATACAATGGCGAAGGTATAAATTTTGGTCTTATGAGTTTTCAAGAAATGATTAATTACAACCGAGGTTTCTGAAACGAAGCTCTGGTAGTAGTTACAAAACTATCTAAGCAATGACTTACCAAGTCATATGAGCATCAAGGAAAGGGAAAGGGGAGGGGGTTCAGATGATTTTGCGCCAAGTAATAAAAAGTATATCGAAGATAAAATAAACTGTACGACTGAACCAATTATTATTATTGTATACACTAAAGAGTACACTCTGCTGGGTACAATTGATTGAAATTCGTAACTTATCGCACTACACGCACGATAACTTTTCACCGAGGAGGAATCTTGATTGGCCTTTAAAGCCAGTGCTGCCGTTTTGTGCGCCTTTAATTGCATTCTACTATCCATCAGTTTTTCAACCAGTTGCAGCAAAGATTACTTATATTAGCTGAGAAGTCTACCTATGGCTTAAAGAAATACTCAATTCAATAATCTTTGCTTCAACCATCCACAAATCACCGATGGATTGTAGAATGCCATTTAGAAAGATCAACGAAACGGCAGCTCGGCTTGCGGAGCTATCTTAACTCGCATACCTTGAATCCATGCAGAGATTTTTCTTCTCAGTTCGAATAGAAAAACAGCAACCCTACTTACTCCAGTGTCAATTTACGAGCATAGATAAATACATTAAAAAAAAAAAAAAAAAAAAAAAAAAAAAAAAAAAAAAAAAAAAAAAACGTTCCAATTCAACGATTCTTTACAACCGTGAAAACTGAACACGCTCGCTGCCCCGCGCCCGGTAAACCAACAAGACCTAGAAGATCACGCGTAAGATTTGAAGAAGGAGGAAAAAAAAAAAATAAGTAAAAAAAAAGTAGTGATGAAAGGTGGAGGACGGAAGGACAAACTGAAAACATGCTCAGATGCATGTAAGGAATTACGCGCATGTAAGAAATTAACATTTAAATGCATCTCTGATGATTTGAAGCGAAGTGAAAGCAAAAAGATGAGGAAGCCGGACCGACGCACAATGGAGTGCGTCAGAGGGAGGGGTCGGAAATGGAATAAATTACTAAAAATTCAAATTTGAATGTTTTTGCAGTCAAAAAACAAACTACAGAGGGTGATTCTAATAGAAAATGTCACAATAAATCCAATGAAACCATTGCCAAACGTCTACGTTTTGTATTAACAAAGATATAAGTATATTTATAATTGCCACGCCATGTCAGGAATCTTCCATTGACTCGCTCCACTGTGCGGGGACGGAGGTAGAGCTCTAGCTCATAGCCAGAGCGCCAGAGCTGGTCAGTTACAAATCTTGCTCCTCCGAGCAGGTGCTCGGTGCTCCTGATGCTTAAGATATGATTCTCGGTTTATGGTGGCTGGTGGCTCGTATTGATATCATATTTCGCTATAGGTACTAGGTAGTAGCTAGTAGTCGCAGTTCAAGTTATCGACACTCGGCACAACAAATTGCGTGCGAAGAGAAAAGAAAATATAAAAAATGCTCGCGGAGAAATAGTTGTATCTTGTAAGTTGAGGTGGATCTTGTCTGAAGTATGTTCCGCGTTATTCGGAGCTCTTGAATGCGGTAAACAGTAATTAAAGCACGTATTCTTGGGGTTCTATAATTTCTCAAAGATTGCGTTTCTTCCTTTAATTAAAAGATATCAGGTCGAACAGAAATGGAGCAAAGCTGGTGTACACAGAAAAAACAGAACTAAACACTTTGGTATAGTGCTGACAAAACTTTTGGTAGACAAAATGACCCAGCAAAAGACTTTAATAAAGCTAACCAAAAGTTGTGTACGCCTAACTAGAAGAGATTTTGCTGGGTGAACCAAAGATTTGGTTGACTTGACTAAAGTCTTTTGGTGGGTCATTTTTCTACGAAACGTTTTGTCAGCACTACCAAAGTGTTTTATTCTGTGTTTTCTGTGTAAGTCCGACTTGCCTTCATCTATAAATCTGACCTAATTTTTACTCATTGGTCACGATTTTTGGTCTTGTAAAAGCCTCTATAGAAGATAAAATTAGATCCTCAAAGTAAGTACAGTCCAAATTAGGATAGCAGTGTTTGGTGTGCAACAAGCATAATTTTCAAATATTACACGGAGAAAAATTTCTGGTTGAAATTGCGGCACGTATTATTAATAATGGGGTAAAAAGAAATTCCTTTTAAAATCATACGAATTTTATTGATCCAACGATTCGTTCTTGTGATTCTTCTGAATCATCAGAAAGTTCAATTGGACCAATGATAATTCTCGTTGAATCAATAAGAATTATTATTGTTTTAAAAGGAATTTCTTTTCACCCCAATTTTTTAATACGTTCCGTAATTTCAAACAGAAATTTTTCTCCGTGTAGCGAATGAACAGACATTTTGACGTAAAAACTTTTAAAATGTTGTATATCTTGACGGGAAACTAATCTTTGATATGATTGATGATGATTAGAGGCACCTTTTTATCGTCAAGTTCAAATCCCTAATTTCGTCAAGTTGTAATGGAGATTTCGTCATGAAAAAGGGAGATTTCATCTAGTTCAACTTCAGTGTTTTTAGCTTTTTTTCAGCGAGGCAACAAAATTTTGTTGTTTCTTTTACTAGTGGCACGACAGTGACAGATTTTACGTGTTTGTAAGAGGTAATCAAGGAGAAAAAAAGGTATCCAGTGGACAGAGATGCAAAAGCGGGCTTGAAATTTCTTTCAGGGCAATTTTTTTTTTTTTTGAAAACCCTCCCTAAGACTAGTTCTTTCTATTGTTAAACGCAACTGTTCCGCTTGTGACGAGTCCGCTTGAGATTGAATGACATGTCACCAGTTTTCTTGAATTTACAAATCGCAAATTTTGTCAACTCGCAAACTTGCAAAATTACGACAGTTTCGATAATTCGCGAAATCGCGAAAAAATTCGCCGATTTCGCGGGACGTTTTGCGCGAAATGCCAAATTTCGCGTTTTCGCGGAAAAAGTCCGGATTTCGTGTTTTGACGCGCGGCATTTTCGAAATCAGCGAAGTATCCTGAGGTACTTTGTTAGTGCGGGTCCGGACTCAATTCGCGGCGTTTTCAAAATTTCGCGAAAATCGCGGCTGCAAAAAAAAGGTGCCTCTAATGATGATCCCCGACATCATCGATGCTCGTTCAAGGTTTACAAGCCGCCAAACTATGATGCTGAATGGTGCGTACACAGTCACTTTATTAAATAGATGTTCAATTTGGAGGCTACTTTGAGAATGCAATTTGATCTTTTGAAGTAGCCTCAAAACGCAAAACAAAACAAAAAACACAAAATGAAATGAAGTGGCGACTCACGAATGATGCCTGAAATGTAGAAGTACAACCTAAACTTCGATTGCACGAAGAATACTCACCTGAAACAAAACAGAGAATAAAAAATTAACTATCAAACGTAAGATACAAGGTAAATCAGTTCAAGTGAAAAAGTACTGTCGGGGACAAAAAGACTGTCAGATGACTCCTCAGATTTTTGTTTGGGCAGGCCACTTGCGATGTTTAAATTCATTGAGATAAATATTAACGGTAAAGTTACCTCCAGGCACAGAAAAAACCGTAAACAACACTTGGGTAACGCTGGTAAACCTTTTGGTAGAAAAAAGACCTGACAAAAGACTTCATACTTGCGCCAACCAAATCTTTGGTCTACCCTGCAAAATCTGTTTAGTTAGGCGCACAAAACCTTTGGTTAGCTCAACTAAAGTCTTTTGTCGGGTCATTTTTCTATACCAAAGTTTTTGTCAGCACTACCAAAATTGTTTTCCGTTTTTTTCTATAAAGCCTGACATTCTTCTTGTCCCCGACTGTGCATGATAAAAGATTAATTGAATACAGTCTATTGCCTATTAAAGTAGAACCAGCTTAGTACCAGCGACAGTATAGGTGTTTTACAGCGCAGCATGTTTTTTTGGCCAATGTAAAGAAAATGCCAGTGCGTCCTCGCTTTTTAAAAGTTTTTACCGAGCTATATAATAGGTGATTTCGGATGTTTGCAATGCACTCACCTCCACCTAGTCTCACATCCAATTTTTGCTAGGAAAGGGACACTTTGTAGGGAGGTTTGCACTCAGTGGCGAGGCGTGCGATTTGAACACATTCCTATTTCCCATTTAAACACGTTAGAAAGATCGAAGTGCTTGGTCATCGCCGATTACTGAACCATTCGACTTTTTTGGTGAAAGGAGCTGTTGCAAACTTTTGCTACAGACTTATTAATAGTTGATTATGGGGTAATACCCTGTAAAAATAACAATTAGCTCACTAAAAAATCACGAAATCCACTCCTAAACTCACAAAATGCTTTTAAACGCGAGACCGTAATGGCGGCCGGGGCCGCGGTTTGCATTGGGATTCCCTATCTTCAATCAGCGCCATCTACACGAGGTGTTCTCGCAACACCACACAAGAAGAAGAAGAAGCATACAATTGCCATAAGAAAACCGCGGCCTCGGCCGCCATTACGGTCTCGCATTTAAAAGCATTTTGTGAGTTTAGGAATGAATTTCGTGATTTTTTAGTGCGCTAATCGATATTTTTACAGGGTATTGCCCCTTAGTCAACTATTAATAAGCCTGTAGCAAAAGTTTGCAACAGCTCCATTCAAATGGAGGAAATACATTGTTGCCAAATTTCACGCCCCGCCACTGTTTGCGCTGGGTATCTATACTTGTCTCTGAAACATCCACATCAGTACATAGTTTTCAAAGTAAATACATCTGTTTGAGTAATCGCAATGCTGAAATCAGCAGGGCTTATACGAGCGATTACACTTATTACAAGTCCCGCACGGAGTCTCCGAATGATGTCATTCGACGGCCGGGGCCGCCCGCCGCCCGCTACTCCAGCCAGCAGTCAGCACCCGACCCACCCCACCCGCTGCTCCGTCGCGACACTTTTAAAGTCGTCGCCGCGACCACGACAATTACAGGTTAGGTTACGGGACACGGGACTCACAACGGTCTCTATGACCCGGGCACGTGCCAGAGCCGTGTCAGCGCCCGCCGCGACCCGCGAGTAGCCTCGAGGTTCGCGGGCGGTTCGGCGCGATGCGGTGAGGGTGTAGGTAAAGTAAAATAAAAAGAGTTAAGGAGTTGAAGAGTTGAAGAGTTAAAGAGTCGCCGTGCTTAAGCGGCATGCACTTCCCGCATGGCGCATGTCCGTACTCATACACTCATACAGTCCTCGGCCTCGTGTGCTCAATCGCGATCATTTGGAGCACAGTGGGCCGTGCACGGACGAGTGTTGACGATTCCAGCCTCTCTGAGGCTGTTTTTTCTAGTTCCTTTGAATCTATCGAACCCCATTTATGTATGTAATGCCTTTGCTGGAAAATTTTGAAAATTTGAGCTGCTCAGGAGCTGTAACTGGCCTTCTTTTAATCATCCGGATCCCTTGTTTTTTTTAATTTTTTGCGCAAAAATTGTTAAACTTGAAGCATCTCAGCTATACTTTTAGGTACCTTAGGACCTCTGTGGTAATTTTTCCCGTGGAAAGCTTTATTTAGAACATTTTGACAAATTCAGCCTCTCTGAATTACTTTAGAGTTGCTTTTAAGCTCTTTTGGACACCCCCTCCAGATCTCCTTTTTCTTGAATCACCCTGCTTCAGATTGCCATTCTTCGTTCAGACTGGCACTTTACTATGCTTCAGGGCGAAACTCTTCGTTCAGAGTGGTACCCTCCTACTTTAGGGTGCCACACTCAACTCAGAGTGGCATCCTCCTACTTTAGGGTGCCACTTTCCGTTCAGAATGGCACCCTCTTATTTTAGGGTGTGCCGATCTCCATTCAAAGTGGCAGGTCCTGTTGTTTGGTGAAACTTTTCGTCCAAATAAGTGGCACCCTCTTGTTTTCAGGGTGACACCATTATTTAGCCCAGGTGATAATTTTTTCTAACTCTATTTTGGGCAGGCTCTCTTCTCCGCCTCTATCCCTCCCATTTGTCCCTCCTTAGTTCCCGTTGTTCCTCTTTTTTCTTCTTCCCCCTTTTTTCTTAATTTGTCCCCTTTTTCCTCCTTTTTTCCCTTTTTTCCCTTTTTTCCCTTTTCCCCATTTTCTTCTTCTCTTTTCCTTTTTCTTCTCTTTCTTCTCTCTTTTCTTCCCTTTTTACTGCGGGTGTCACCCCTCCGATGCTGTCACCCGGGGTGGACCGCCCCCCCGCCCCCAGTTAGTACGCCACTGGTTCAAGGGCGAGAGGAGGGAGGAAAACAATTTTCTGTATTCGCCTATAATTTTTTTTTTTTTTTTTTTTTTTTTTTTTTTTTTTTTAAATTTTTAAAAAAATAAACAAATAAGGCTAAACCAGTTGTTTGTCTCTCTTGTGAGAGACAGTTTTGCGAACTTTTGATTTCTCCGATTAACGGTTCAAGTGTTAACAGCACGAATGTCGACTATTTATCCGAAGACAAAAGACCGAAACTACTCGTCCGAAAAGATGTTCGGTTTTGACCCAGAGTGCGGCGGCCGCGTTTTCTGCGGCTCCGAAACGTGCATCGTCGTCACCCGAGAAGAGCTCAGGCTTGACGCGACGGCGCGACCAAACCGACGCGACGTGACACGTGACAAGACGTAATGCGAGTTGCCCAAAAAAAAAAAAAAAAAAAAAAAAAAAACTTGAAATAAATAGAAAGAAAGGAATATAAAATCAAAGAAAAAGAGGAAACAATCACAGAAAATCTGGATGAATGATTGTGTTGATAAATACATTACATAATAAAAGCAGAGGCAACAAGCTCTATGATGATGTGAAGGGAGCTAGATGACCAGCCGACGACTATAGGTAAGTACAGTTGGAGTAAGTATAAATGATCGGAAAAGGTAATTCCGGACACACAAGCCCAACAAAGCGACAACATGTTCAATTTTGCTTTCTTGCATTCATGTCTAATGGGGCTTTGAACAGACCTTAACTTTAGACATTCTAGATTCGCGGTTCTCAGAAATTTCCGGGGGTCAGGACCATAGATTACATGCAGATATGGCATAAGCCCGAATTTTGTTAAGTTGACTCCGGCCGTGATACAACCGGGCAAACAGAGGGGATCATAAAGATTATATATAGAGAAAAAATTGCATTTTCCATGTTTGTCTGTTACAAAACTGTTCCATGTTCCATGTTTGTTCTAGTTTCGCGAACAAACACAGGAAAAACGGGAAAAGTAATCTTTTCGAACCAGAATTCCGTAATCTTCATGATCCCCTCTGTAGGACAGGTATACCAGCTTGTATCACGGCCGGCGTTTTATCCATTTTCACTTAACACGGGCGAGATAGCTTGTGCCATATCTGTATGTATAAGTAATCTTTGGTCAGGGCTGATGGACTTTACCGCGGGCCCACGCTTGTGAGTCTGTGAGTGTGAATATCATCGCGCACGCCCGGAGTTGACTTTTGGTTTTGTTGTTTTTTTTTGCTCATCGGTCTCGATCGAAAGCAAACTATGGTCTACTTGAATTAAGATTAGGTTGATATGTCTTGGATTGGGATATTGAGACATCAGGTATGTTCACTCTGGTGTTTCCTAACTTAACAAGCAATATTATTTTGAAATCTGTTAAGAGCTATAGAGTATAGAGTCAGTTTTACAAAAAAGATCTTTGAAGAATGATTGAAATACAGCCATCGAGACGTTTAATCTTTGCTTCGCAGACATTTGAAATTCCACTGCTGGTTTTAACGAAAAATGTATTTTGATTATTACCATAAATCTATAGTTAAGGATACGCGAATCGACATTTAACTATTACGTAGAAGTAATTCTGGTAGCCCCAAATATACATTTTTCTCCGTGAATTCCTCTTCATCCTTGTTTCAGATGCGGCCAGCTATGGGTCCCATTTTGGGAACCACTGTTCTAGATTATTCACCATTCTATAATATTCGACAAATGCTCCAACCTTTTTTTCGCTTTGTTTCAGGTAATATCAATTGAGTCCGTCTTCTTTGCCCTACATAACAGTGAGTTACCAAACTTTAATTTATTTGTATTATTACTACAGCTTCTTTTGGCAAATCGTTTGACCCATCTAAATTCTGTCCCAACAGATGGCAACAGAGGCGTCATCTTTTAAGGCTCGCATAAGGAGTTGCGTCGAATTTTGTTTCATGTCCATGTGGGTGTGGGTGTGAAAGAAAAACCGTTATTACCGGGGTCCCGCTCCCGTGTGGCGCGCCCCCGGAGAATCGGGGGTACCAGTTACCAGGTAACTGGATACCTTCCATTTTTGGGCTGTAGGAAGTGGACAGGACAAACGCGAGTTCTCGACACTCACTCTCTCTCTCTCTCTCTCTCTCTCTCTCTCTCTCTCTCTCTCTCTCTCTCTCTCTCTCTCTCTCTCTCTCTCTCTCTCTCTCTCCCACACACACACACATTCACATTGTATACTCAGCAAACAGCGCAATGATAGTTTCAAGCACTCGCGACTCTGTTGATTTCTTTTTTTTCTTTTTCTTCCTTTCTTTCTTTATTTTTTCGTATTTTCCAAACGACAGCTATCCTCGCGATCTGCGTTTACGTAAGTCTCGCAGCTTTGAATGAGCTAATTTTCAACCTCTTGCGGGCTGAAAAACAATTACTTTGTACGGGCACACACATAGTCAAGTCGTTGCAAACAAGGAGCTTGCTTTCTGGAGTGTGCATTTGCTATAGTATTTTAATGACCGGGTCGACTCGGTCTCTGCCTGTCTGCGCGCGCACTCGTGGGAGTTGCATCGTCGATGCTTGAAGCCGTGGTAAGCTTTTGGTGGGTGGGTGGGGGGGGACAGGTTGCCCCGGGCATATAGGCGTAAAACTACGCGGAGTCTAGATACCCAGTGCCCCCCCCCCCCAGAAAATCGCGATAGAAGCAATTCTGGGCGGGTACGTAAGGAGAAGAAAATAAGGAAAAGAAAGGAAAACATGATTTTGATAAAAACGCTAACTTCATACTTGGGATGTGACCAAAGCCCCTCCTCCTCCCTTTACCTAGAACAATTTCCCAGCAGCACAAAAGCCTGAACATCACTAGGAAAGCCCATCCAGTAGAAAATTTTGACAGCCAAAATAGAACTGTTGAGTATTTAATTCAAACATTAAAAACAACTAATTACAAGTGGAGTTTGAAAAGATATACCGCATTTCGATACATAAATCGATTTGCGATATTCCGTGTTTTGGTACTTCAGTCTGACTTTCAAAATTATTGACGAGATATTTTGCGGGGATACTCTTTACAAGCGATTATGTAGTACCTTACGCTCTTTTTTATTGTCTACTTGTGGCCGCAAATGATTGGATATTACTCGAAATTAACCCCTTATGGGCAAAGCCCGAGTACATCGTTAGACTATTTAATATTGTTTCAGTCTTCATTCCGGATAAACGCGATCATCGATGAAAGCATTTACAAGATAAGGTTTTCTCCGCGCGCCTTAAGTTCGCTGTATAGGCAATTCCAACTCCCCCGAGTACGAACAGTTAACTACCTTCCCTGTATAAACGAAAGAGTGGCATTCTTTTGAACTAACCTTGTCTTTAAAGGGTTAAGGTTAGCAGAAATTGGCACTAAACGCTGAAAATTCACACCTACAATCCCTACTTTTTTTTCTTCTTGCCGCTTATTTTTTGAAAAAGGGGACATGACTTAGTAAGGCGCAGCTATCGTTGTACAAAATACTACACCTCAAGACGAATCGAACAGTACCAGGTGTTATGGGGTTTTAATGAGCGTTTTTCTTGGAATCCTAGGCAATAGATCATATAACGCTTAAATTGACAAAAATGAACTGTTTGGTGTATAATAAGTGTCCGCGGACGCCACCTTCTTGCTCGGGGGTTTTGTACTTGGCCTGGTGGCTATACCGCCACTTATGACTCTGGTTTGGATCGCTACCCGTGTTTTGTCACAGCTGATTGCAACCGATGATTGCAACCGATAATTGCAACCGATGATTGCATATTGTTGGCTAACCGTTGACTTCTGTAACGCTGTACTAAAACTGTCAATTGCGAGAGCGCGAGCTTTGAGCGGCTGAAGAAGAGGATAGGAAAGGAGAGGGGCTACGGCTAGGTGAAGGCGAGATTTGGTGAGAAATACAAAAAGTGCAAGTAATGCTTCACACACAGACACATACGCACACATACACACGGATAGAGATAGAATAAACACCACTAAAATAACAAATGCTTGAGGTGACGGAGAAGGTGAGAGAGTTGATGAAAAAAGAGGAGGAATCGCATTTTAATTTCGAGTCGAGGACCTGAGATACACCAACCATTCAAACCATTCAACGTTACACCAAGTCTATCGATGCCGGTCACAGCAAGATGAGGAATAACGTCGTCGACCCCTTCTCCGATTAATATCGACAGTGTTGCCTCGTCAAACAACAAAAATATCCCTGGACAAAGGGAAAAGTTATTCCCAAAACATCCTGTCATTTTAAAACAAAAGGAAAATACTTTTTGTGATACTAACGGAAGGATCGCTTGATAAACGACAACAAATTCAAGATCTCGTATTTCACCGTATTTTATTTGCAGACCATGATTTGAAAAAAAAAAAATAAAAAAATAGGAAAGTTTCTTGTCCTTGCTATGATAATGCTGAATTTTCCCGTAGACTTGTATGACAATTCACGTAAGAATGGTATAATTCTTTCATAAAAATACCAGAAATATTTGTTATTGTACAGACACGGATATAGAAAAAAGGAATAATTCATAATCTTAGGAAGTAATGACAGATTCGGCAACGCTGGGACAGGGCCAAAGTAAGATAATGAGTCATAAACTCACAGCCTCCCCGCTGTTGAATGATACGCGAAAAATATTCATTTGCAAACTGATCCGCCTATTTTAAAGTCTCATTTCGCCCTGGTTGATCTGATAAGCTAATAAGTCGTGGGAATAGTTGATAGAAATTAATTGCTGAAGATAAAAAAGTGGGAGCTTATGTATCGAAAGGATTTTGAATGTAAGAGTTGGAGATATGTAATCCTGTCAAGTAGAGACAATCGTTGAGCAAAATTTTTCAAATTGTTCCCCCTCGTACATTAAATGGGGCTTGTGAAAAGTATAGAGGGTCATGCTCGCGATATTCCGTAATTAATTTTAGTGTTCTTAGGAAGTGTGATGTTTTGAAGCGAGAAAACACAGGTGTTTGGACACAGTTAGTCAAGAAAAACTTAATCTGTGTGTATTAATTTTTTCGGATTATTGACTTTGGAATGAGATGGGGGTGAATTTCGATGCTTTTATTCTGTTTTCAAGTCACAAACATGCAAAGTCTCATTTTTTAGCAATAATAATTATGAACGACATAAAATTGCCTCCAAATATTTTTCAATGAGTCACTCGTAAACAGTGGCGGCTCGTGCGATTTGGCAACAGTGTTTTTAAAAAACATGGAAAACAATCAAAACTCGAGGAGGCTGCCAGCCTCCGCTTGAATCGATTTTTTACCCAAATTTAAGTGGGAAAAATGCATGGTTGCCAAATCTCACGGGCCGCTACTGCTCGTAAAATGCCTACTTTACTACGCACAAAGGATTGAAACACGGAATTTCTCGGACATATTTTACCGAGTAAAAGTCAAGATAATGAACATCCCACCAAAAACCTGCCCCCCCCACTTATAAGAGGGGACCGCGTAAAAATAACGGCAAGTCAGATAGAAACACGGACTATCTCAAAAACCTGCTCCGACTATATACAAATGTATCAACTGAAAGAAATGATATCGTCGTAACGGCAAGATTATTGTTCATTCGTTCACACACCATGTTCCCTATCATAATATATCTCTTCTGTGAAACGTCTGTAAGTTTTGCCTCACTATTACTGAGGCTAAACAATTTCCTGGGAAAAAAAATTAGGCAATATTTTTAAATTTCAAAATTTTCTATTTTAAGTAAATGAGCCACTAATTAAAGAAACCAAAGGAGTTCACAAAACTGTATCTGACAGGAGCAACAAAAAACAGTTTTAAAGTCGAATAGGTTGTTTTAAAAATTTCAAAAATATGCTACCTTTTCATCTTGCAAAATAGAAAAAAGAATATTTTTTGACATACATTAAATTTGGCTTGAAAACGGATTTTTTTCTTCACGGTAATACAATTTTGGTTTCTGCAATTAGAAGTTCATATTTTTCTCGCACAATCACCAATTTTTCCGTGAAAACTTCCGATTTCATTCAATTTTTCTGCGAAAAAAATAAAAAAGGGAACACTTTCAAAACCAAAGCAATGTGACAAGTGACGAATGTTCTTTCCGCGTGGCTTTCATCAGTGAAAATAGTTCGATCAACGTTATCTCAGGAACTTTCTTCTATAGGACTCGGGAGTCGGGACATCTCTTTCGTTCATTTCGCTTCATCTAGACCAGAAAAGCCCTTGTTCAATTTCACGACACAGTAGTACATGTAAGACACGACTTCACATCCGGACTATCAATCGGAAGGACAGCTTCACGGGGAGACACGCGGCCATCCGCGAAACGCGTGCAAGATAAAAACACCCAGAACATCTCGAACATGTTCTACTGTTAATGAACAGGCAGGCGGAGAGAGAGAGAGAGAGAGAGAGAGAGAGAGAGAGGGGAGAGAGAGAGAGAGAGAGAGAGAGAGAGAGAGAGAGAGAGAGAGAGAGAGAGAGAGAGAGAGAGAGAGAGATGTATCACCAACAACAACAACAAAAATAACAAGGGCAAAATGAGCATGCCTTGTTTCGCATGGGGCATAATGGTAACTTGTATACTGCATGTTTGCATGTGTGAGTGCGAGTGGACCGGTACACGGACGGAGGCGGCGTCTACCTCTACGTCTATCTGTATCTGTATTCTCTGTACTTACTTCGCAAAGCTGAAAATTTCTCCTCAGACTGGACAGAGCAGATCAGCGCATCTCTCCTTCTCTCCGTTTGTTGTCCGGTGGAGAAGCGTTGCCAGATTGCATGAAAATTCGACTATTTTACATCAGAAACAATATGAACAGCTAATGGAGCTGTAGCAAACTTTAGCTTCAGGCTTATTAAGAGTCAATTCAGAAGTAAAACCCTGCAAATAGGACGATAAGCTCACTAAAAAATCGCGACATTGAAACACCCAAACTCATAAAATGCTCTCAAACGCGAGATCGTAATGGCGGTGAGAGCCGCCTTTTACATTAGGTTTCCCTATCTTACTGAGCTCCATTCGCAAGAAATGTCCTCGTGACATCACGCAAGAAGAATAAGAAGAAGCATATGACTGCCATAAGATTTAGGTGGCTATCACCGACATTACGATCTTGCGTTTGACAGCATTTTATGAGTTTGGGAGTGGATTTCGAGAGTTTTCGATGCGCTAATCTATACACAGTTTCCTACCTTGTCTATGTTAAAATCGGGTGACAACTTTTTTTACGGAGTCTCAAAAAAAAAACAAAAAACAAAAACAAAAACAACGTCCAACTGGACCATACGTTGGCTAATGAAGATGTCGAAGTCAGTAGCTAATAAGAGCGGAGCATCGAAAGTTATAGTCATTGGTCATCAGTCAACGTATGGTCCAGTTGGATGTTGCTGTAGGTATGTTATTCTGGAGATTCCGTGAGAAAAAAATTAGTGCGTGGTCTTCAGTTGTATGTTGTCTCAGCTTCACCTTGAGTTAAATGGGGGGGGGGGGGGATTTACGCCACCATTCGGCATCAATGTCCGGTGTTTCACTTAGTTTCTTGATCTCGGCTCCGGTATCGCGGGTAAGAAAGCGAAATGGTTTGAGCTGGTACGTTTATTAACCGACTACTAGTAACCGACACCCTACATTTTTGCTCCTCCGGTAAAAAGACACGTGATCTCGGCACGAGGACAGTAAAAACGGTGCAAAAGCACGGAGTATGCGATATAATTACCCACAATGCACCACAAAAAAACCCGATCTCCCGTAGTCTGCTATAGCGAAGAGCAGCGTTGCCAGGAAAGATGGGGGACCTGGATGGTTGTACGGTTTTCCCAGTGAAATTGAGTCCATTTCTGGAAAAAAAGGCCCCTAAAACAAAAGGTGCGCTCAGTGGCGTAACAATAACCCACTCAGCCCCCGCCATTGCGGGGGGGCGCAAAGAGAGAGGAGAATAATACAGGGCGAAGAAAGAAAAGGAAAAGAAGAGAAGAAGGAAGGAAAGAAGAAAAAAAATATAAAGAGAAGAACAAAAAATAGGAAAAGAGGGACGGAGATGATAGAGAGAGGATTGATAGAAAGAGATGGATGTTGGAAGACTCATTGACGAATTCGCAACAATTAAGGCACGAAAGAAAAAGTTTTGAAAGAACAGGTGGGCGATTTTTGATTTAAAATTGACAAATAAAAAATAAATTGATTCATAACTTTTCTTTCGTCGGAGAAGTTCTATGAAGCCCCGGGGTCATAGGCCGGTAAAGAGTGGAGAGAGGAGGAGAGGGTTGGGGAGGGATGGGGTAGGATGGTGAATGGAAGGAAAGGGGGGGGGGAGGCGCAGCTCTTTTTTTGCGTGGGGGCGTATGCATGCCTAGTTACGCCACTGGGCGCGCTCTTCAGACAAAAACGTCTATTCTATCACAATGTTGATTTTTCAAAGCGAGCACACCAGTTGTTTTATGGGTCTTCGACAGCCATCTTTGATCTTCAACACATTATTTTATTGAGTTTGAAAATTGATTTTCAGACTTTCCGATGCTTTCAATGTGATTTTCACGAGAGTTAAAGAGTTTAGACGTGAATCGACCCTCAAATGCTGCATAGCGAAAGCTTGCAACAGGCTCGTTGAAGATTTTGTTTTAAACGTTTGGGGCTTTCCAGAAGTATTACACTGAGAGAATTATTTTTTTAATCGAAGGTGTATTTCGTTTATGTTAAAGAAACTGCATAGTGAAATGTTGACAATGGGGGAATTCCTGCTACTCCAAGTAAGAGATTCCTTGTTGTGGCAGTAATTCTCCTTCATGCAACAGAACTTTACTTCGCGCAAGAAAAACTGTCACAAGTAAACATGTTTCCTTGTTTTTAAAGAAGTGATTTCTCGCAGTATATTGTTATACATTTTTGGGATTCTTAAGAATTCAATAAACTCCTTCAAAATGTTTCGGATTTTTTTTTTTTTTTTTTTTTTCGTTCCCACAAATGCGTACGTATGATAAGACAACAATGTCGAAAAATGAAGAAGAGGGGTTTAATTAAAAAACAAACGGTCAAATTACAAGGGCGGGAATCAATCGGTACACATGATTGGCTGTTATTAGAACTGAGAAACTCCTTGAAAACGGAAGTTACCTAGCTCGGAATCACAGTTGTTTAGTTGTTCAACCTTATAGTAGGCGTAGTTGGACGTGAAGGACATAGAAACCAGCAAATTCTGGAGAAAATTGCGGTTTCAAAGAAAACAAACAAAACACAAACGAAAATGCTCGAATAATTTCCCTTCGGTTTTTGTCACATTAATTTTGGTTATTTCTTGTTCCGTGTAAAGCACAGTCTAAATTCGATGCGCCCTTTGAGACACATGAGTCCAGGTGTCCTGTTGGCCGAGACAAACAGAGACTTAGCTTATGCTAAACTCTAAACTTCCCGTGTTATGAAAAAAGGGCAAGTCAAAAGGGTTCAATTTGGTTTTGGTGGCTTAAGACAGTCATTTCATCATAATTGACTCACCTCTAACATTTTAAAACTATACTTTTCATACTAATTAAATTTGAAACTATTAACTTTTTATCGGATGAGGCGGGTCTTTCACTCTTACCCTTCCGCTTCACTAAAAAATTTAAAAAATAACAGGAACAACAAGTTTTAGGGTAAAAAATGTATTATAAAAGGTTGCAGGTAGGACAGTTGTGATGAAATAGCCTTTTATTGGAAATTGTAGGGTTCATAACAGTCAGTGGCGGCTCGTGCAATGTGGCAACAATGTATTCTGTCTATTTAAACATATGTACAGTAATCGATCTTCAGGAGGTGCAATGCACCCCCAAGGTATCGATACGTTTGCATAGATTTAAATGGCAAAAAAGCATGGTTGCCAAATTGCACGAGCCGCTACTGATAACAGTGAAAAGGAACTTAGGTAGACTGAGTTCAGCTACTTTCTGGGTCACTTTTAGTTCAAAGTAGCCCTGATTTTTTGCATAATCTGTGAGACAAAATACTCACGATCGGAATGGAGTGAATTGTTCTGAGAGCAATCGATTCTATCAACGCATATCAAGACGATATATCTTCGTTCGACCAATTTGTCTTGGCCAGGAAAGCATCCGCCCTATATTACACTTCATGAGAGCAAACATGTCTCGCAGCGGTCTATAGCATTTCACGAAGCAGGGCGGATCGATCGCCGATCGATTCGAAGCCTACCGGTTTAGAATTTATCGATTCTTCGGACTAGACGCTCAGGGATTCAACTTACCTTTCGATCGAAGCTCAGGAGGTGAACGTAAAAAACAAATTTGCATGCTTGCGAACCACGGTTACGGAATACGGAGAGCCGAGTGCCGCCAACAAGCGATGCATCACTGAATACATGCGTGGTGCAAATAGAGGAGGTATGCAAACGTCGCAAACTTTTACAAACAAATACTTCCCGAAACTAAAGTCTCTATGTGTAAAGCGTTAAAACCCTACACTGCATAGTGTATACCAAAGCGTTTTTCTGTTTTTTGTTTGTTTTGTTTCTCTCTCTCTCTCTCTCTCTCTCTCTCTCTCTCTCTCTCTCTCTCTCTCTCTCTCTCTCTCTCTCTCTCTCTCTCTTTTCTGTAAGTAGAGATTAACATTGCGATGACCGTCAAAGGTGTCCGGGGCCGCCAAACTACGATAGAGGATGCGGTGCGCATCAATGACTTGATGTTTACTTGGAGGCGACTTTGAGGATCTAATTTGATTGCCTGAGGAGACCTTAGGAGTGAAGCATCACTGAGAAAAATTACGTGTTGCCGTGACAAGGCGTCTGTTGAATACTTAACTAACCGGAAATTTCGGTAGCTGTAACCAGAGTTCCGGTAACTGTGACTGGAATTCCGGTGACAGTCACCGGATGTCCAGTTACTTCAACAGAAACTTCCAATAATGTAACAAGAATTCTGTTGAATACTTTCTTAAATGGTTGAATTAACGGAAAATTTTTTCGCAGTGATCATAGTTTTTTTAGTAGGTCATCAGTCAACATAAATGGGTCATTTAGATATTGCTTCCTATACGTGATATTCTGTTGAGTCCCTGAAAAAAAAGTAAACCACCACGCGATCGGTTAGACGTGGTCTCTCTATACATATATTGTCTCTCGTCTCGCGGCAGAACTATAGCAAAGCGCCAGTCAATTTGGCTGCCAAACTTTGGACGCTCGCGCCTTCAATAGATCGCCTGCCAGTGCAGCGCCGTTTGTGTCAGCTAAAACCGAGACTCGACATCGAGCCGAAATCGATCCCAAGCAGTGACTACGCTTAAAAGTTCGGCTCCTAAATCCTCGACTTAAACGACTCGCTAGTCGTTAGTAGTTACTCTCACTTTTCATGAGCTCCTCAATGCTGCACCTCAACTTATCCCCCTCGTCTCCCCCCTCCCAATCATCCGCGACACTCCCCCGCTGGAAGCTCGGAGCACGAGAACCGGCGAAATTGAAATCGTGATCCACAAAAAGCATACTTCAGCTTCCATAACTCCGCGATCCAGGCGAGCATTAAATTCCGTAACTGCATTCATGGATTTCATGGATAAGAGCGCTCAGTCGCACACGGCCAAGCGCGGCGCGGCGCGTCATAAAACACGTCGCTACTGACTAGTGCGGCGCGGTGCGGCAAAGCGATATCAGATATGAACATCTAGGACTTTAGTGATGGATCGTTTATAAATGGATCAGACCGAATCAACCACGAGATAGAGGAAGAAGAAATAAAAAAATATTACGAAATAAAAAAATCGAGGCAACGAATTTGAGAGCGGGATTGTCGAAATTAAAAGTTTTGGTCCCATATAGTATACCTAATCAAGAATCCTTGAAAAAATTGAAATGTGAGTGAATAATGAAGATCGGGTTTCGGTTACAATGGCGATATTAGGAGACGTGCGAGATATATGCAATTCTGACGTGATGAGTTTTACAGATATATCAACGAAGTATCATAATTTTTTTGCCACTTTTGAGCTGGTGATAATATGAATTGATTGAAACTTTAAAACAAGTCTACATACGATATCGGTGGGCTATAAGTCGAATCGGAAATGAAAGTAGAGAAATGTATACAGTCGATTATCAAGTCATCAAAGATTGCTTTTCTCTCCATATTCGTTACACTCGAGAATTAATAGGTGGTTATTTAGTTGGTTTTTAGCATCTTCGAGGGTTTGCACTTTTTTATTTTTTTTTTTTTTTTAAACGGACCCTTTCCTTTCCCAATACATTTCCCAGTCAAAAATAGAATTTTGATCATCATAGTTTATCTAAACGCAAATTTCTCAATAATGTCCCTGTCAATTTTTATGACTTTCCATAATTTATATGTAAATGATCCACCACTATAGAGGGCACGGCAAAAAAAAGGATTAACATAAATTGATTTATTTATTAATACAAACCATGTTCACTTTTTTTTTTAAACATACAAATCAATATCGGTACCAAATCCGTATGTGTTTAATTTTATGAAAATGTCGAATTATTATTTGAGATCTGTAGAATCCAAAAAGTCACGCAAAAAATGTTAATATGACAGCTCGTTGCCTTGCCATTTCAAAACGGATAGTTATTTATGAACGCCCCTTAATAACTCTAACCTTAAAAAATTTTTAACGAAATTCCGCTTTTCACTTCGCAAATCGAGACAGGTTGAAAGTTCCTGGAAACAACACACCATTTCAACCGAAAAAGTATAGCTCGAGAAATCAAACAAGAATAAAGCGAAATTATTGTAGCTGAGGGTTTTGTTCCAAAAACCAGGCAGTGGCCATAATCCGCAATTGAGAAGTTCTTTGCGGAAAAACCACGTATAAAACAGAGAGTGTGCTTGTCCTGAAAAATTCATAGTTCCAAGCACATTATTGTGTGTGTTTTTGATGAGTTAATTGGGTTTTTCTTTCTTCTACCTGACAAAAGTAAAACCCGTTTAACTGATCAGAAACACACTCAATAATACGCTTCGAAAAAAGAATTTTTGATAGCAAACATAAGCTCTCTATCTCATACGTGGATTTTCCAAAGAGCTCCTCAAATATTTAGGGAAGCACTCATTAAAATAATCGCACAATATCAGCGACAATGCGAGTCTTACAATTTATTGATCGTGCGGTGATTCCAATATGAGATTAATGACCCTCAGAGAGAATAGGAGGAGTGGAGGAGTCCACGTTGGACCTGCCTGCGAGAAGAGGTACAAGAAAGCTCATTGACAGCCGCGGGTTGAATAAAACGATTGTGATTAAAGGAGACAGTTCCATAAATGGACCCTACTCAGTTCAATAAGATCATATGCTTGAGGGAGGGTAATAAATTATGAATCCTAATCCACTGTTGCCAAGTTATTCAAATAAATTACCTCGAATCAACGTAATTAATTCAAAATGGGGCGGTTTCACACTTTTGCTAGAGCAACTTAAGCGTCGATTTAGATGTAAAAACCTTCATAGATAACGATGATACAACACTGCAAACTTACGAAATCAACTCCTAAACTCATAATATGCTTTTAAACGAGCGATCGTAATGTCGGTGTTGGGCACTAATAATTTGGAGACTCCCATTTTAATTTTGTCTCTCTTTCTCCGACGCGCGCGTCGGGAAGGTAGATTCACAGAGTGATAGTCACGAGAGGAGTGATTAACAGCCAATTAATGGTGCCCTGACTTCTGGGGACACCGGTAACAAAAGAAAGTCGTCCCTTTTTGGCCACTTCTTGATGGAGTGACAATATTATTAGACAGGAATTTCCTATCATTAGTGCCCAACAGTGACATTACGATCGCGCGTTTAAAAACATGTTTTTAGTTTAGGAGTGGATTTCGCAAGTTTTTGATGCACCCATCGTTACATTTAGAATGTTCTTTAATCTAAACTGACACTTAAATCGCCTGCAGCAAAAGTGTGCAACAGCCCCATTATGATCATAGAACATTCGTCCAATGATTTTCCAAGGCATTTATTAAAATAAAACTATCATAAATTAGTTAGGTATCCGAAAACACTAAAGCAATAAAGATTGTAAAGAATACTAATACTTGTGGTCCTCTCATGAATTTGACTGAAATGCAAAATGGAAATTTAATAACGTTCAGGTCAAGAGGATCGGATGGACAAAATTATTAAATGGTCATAATGTATGTTGGGCAAACATAAATTGGACCGAAGTCATTGAGCGAACGTTCCTGAAACCTAAATTATTAACCCTCTAAGGACCGGGTTAGTTCAAAAGGACGCCACTCTTCCGTTCATAAAAAGAAGGTAGTTAACTGTTCGTACTCGGGGGAGTTGGAATTGCCTATACGATGAATGGAAGGCGCCCAACAATACCTTATCTCGTACGTATTTTCATCGATAAAATCGTCTTTATCCGGAATGAAGACTGAAACCATATGAAATAGACCAGAGAAGAGAAACGAGTACACTCGGGCTCGGCCCATAAAGGGTTAACTTGGTTCAGTTAGATTCATGCATGAATCTAACTGAACCAACATGATAACATGTTATCTTTAAGGAGGAACGTAAGTCATTTGTTTTTTTCCTTCAATCCTAAACTTTGAATTTTTTTTTGTTGAAATATGGACCCACCTCAATAGACAATTCTATGAATATTGTTGAGTGGGTTGCGTATCTGCCCCTGAAATTTAGCCCTTGAAGAGAAAAAAAAATGTTCACTGGCAAGACAAAATCTCAGGCTGTAATTTATCTCTTGACTTGTTCTTTGGCTTGTTTGAGGAATATTACAGCATTACTTCAACGGTTTTTGATTCTATCATTGAAAGTCTTTATTTGTTTTACATTTTTTTAATTCCAGGGTTAGTTTTTCATTACTTTTACAGATTGTAATCAACGTAGAAAGACCGCCTGTGATCAATGGACCCAAAAACCTTTTACTGATGATGTAGCCTAGATTCTTTTTTTTTTCTAAGCTATATACACATCACTGAATAATTATCATTCGAGTTTGCTTTCAACCGTGCATCTTATTAGACAACAACGCTTTCAAATCAAAATCAGATTATTAATCATCGAACGTAATACGGCCGGAAACAAGAAGAAGACCGGGGGGCGAGCATCGCATCAGGTCATCTTCAACATCATCATTGCAAAAGGAAGAATGTGGGGGAGGGGGGGGGGGGGGTTGTATGGGACGTATTGTTTGGGCTGTGTCGCACTTGCGTTGCGGATTGTATTATGATTATGCGGAGGTGTCCCCTCAGTTTTTGTCCCCTCCCCCCCCGCGCGCTCCCATCAATAGATTTTTTGCCGTCCGTCCCGTCAAAGCGTGGCCGCACATCCGAAGAACAATCGCAGCGCGCTGACGGGCGGCTTCGTAATCGAATCGAATCGAAACCAAACCAAACCGAATACACCCAATCGACTTTTACAACTTCGAGTATGCTCCGGTCTGCTACTTCATCTGTAAATGACCGCTACATCTATCTACAGGGTGTTAGAGAAAATAGGGCTCCACTCAAATTATCTTGGATACGGTTGCGAGTTTAGAAAAACGCTAAAACACTGTGGTTCAATCATTCGCGGGAAAAAAAGACTGGTAGAATTTACCATCTGCATAGCTGATTTTGGAGTCTGCTATTAAGTATGGTAAATTTTACCATCATGCAAATGGCAAATTTTACCATCGCATGCATATGGCAAATGCAACGTATGTATGTACCTTGTGGTAAATTACGATAACCTGTTAGTACATTCCACCACGAGGTACGTTATATTTTACCTTATGATGGTAAAATTTACCATACTTGATAACATACTTCAAAATCAGCTATGCAGATGGTGAATTCTACCAGTCTTTTTTCCCCCGTGTTATTTCGAGGGAGACACCATTGGGGTGCCCGGGGGGACCCGAGGGGCCCGGGGGGATCCTTCAAGTAATTTTTTATGAAAATATTTTGCTCCATTGAAAATTTAAGACCCAATATTTTTTCTATTCTTAAAGAACCATTTCATGGGGAGTCACGAGTTTTTGAAAACGGGTTCATATCAAACTTCAAACTCCGAAAAATTGAAAAAAAGATACGGTATCAACTTTCGGTTTGCGCTAGAAGTCTTAAGCTTTTATCTTCTTTCCGATTGTTAAATGAAAATGGGGGTTTTCATTTGAAGGATTAGATTTAGGGGGGGGGGTGAGAAGTAGAACTTACCGGGGCGCAGGGGTCCTAAAATCGGCGACCCCTATAAAAGGTGTTCTAGGAAAGAGCTACACCAGTATCTTGGCGTTCTTCAGAATTTTCAACCGTTTCCGAGATGATGAGGCTCGTGCTAACTTCAGTACAACGCAACGGATCAAATACTTAATTTTTGAGTAAAATCCAGCGAAAATTACGATAAGCATATTAAAAAATTGCTGGTTAATTCACAGACTCACAAAATGACTTGACAGTTTAAAATGTTCTATCAAAGCTACTCAGGTATGGGAGATTCCTATCTAATTTGAGATTTTCCTCGAGTATTTCTATCAAAAGATTGACAAATTGTAGACAGGAACCCCCCACATGCCACCTGCGTAGCTTCGCCATTTAAGAGCAAAGATGGCGGACCTACGCAGATATCATAGGAGATTATTATCTATAATTTCGTCTGCGTCTCTCTGTCGAAAGTTTTGACTCAGAACACACAGAGAAAACCCCTCAAATTAGATAGTAATCTCTCGTGGTGCCTGCGTAGCTCCGCCATTACGCCATTAACTTTAAAATAATTTTGTTGAGTCTACGAGTAAATTTCGTAAGTTTTTAGCACATTCATTGTCATTTTCGCTGGTTTTTACGCAATAATTGATTTATTCAATCTCCTACAGCAAACGTTAGAAATAGCCCCATTTGAGAGGAATCTGTTTTCTCTGACACCCTGTATATAACAGCCTCCGTCTTGTTCTCTATGCATCGTGACTCCTCAATAAGGATAGAACCGGGAGCTGATTAATTTCAGCTGAAGTATAGCGGCCAATTTCTGACCCGGGAAGGAATTCGATTTTAATTGGATCTGCGTCGCGTCGGTTTGGTTCGGGTCAATCTCCAATGATTTGAATCGGTCGTATAGAAAAAGACCGAGCACCAAAGGCTATGATCAGTTACCTAAAAATGCAACTGTATCTAGGCCACCCGCGCTGCACCCCGCGCGTTTAAATGAAGCATCTGCAAAGTACAGACGAGACGTGTGAGATAGACATATTAGACGGCACTGCTTTGATAAGAGCTTTCCAGAGCTACTCGAATGGAATATGAAAAGAAGTTAATTGTATATATGACGCAGAATAGCATTTCACAAGCTGAAGAGACTAAATCGCGATGAGTATAATTGATGGAAAGTATTTTTTGAAACGCCTCTGGGGAGGTGAAGACTTTGTAACGATTAAAGATTCCTCGATTGCTTTTGTCGAATCGATATGATTATATGAAAGCGGTTCGAAGATACCAGTGATTAGCTAGGTAGCTATTTCAACGATGTCCATTGAGATACATTATAAAGCCTTTATTGACGCGATTTCAAGTGCAGATTTCAATGCGATGCAAGAATTAATGTGTCAATGGTGGCTCGTACTATTTGGCAACTGTGTTTTTTAGCCATTTGAACCAATGCAAAAGTATCGATTTCTCCGGGATTCAGCGACTTCCCTGATAACCGATTATTTTACGTAGGTTTAAATGGAGAGAATACATTTTTGCCACACTGCACGAACCGCCACTGTGTACTGTATGGAGAGTCAATCGATTTAAGGCATGTTGAGATAGAGGTATTCAAAGGCAAATTGGACAATCTATGTTTTGAAACAGGTGCGCGTGCCTAAGGAGGATCACTCGACAGTCGACAGGTGTTTCATTTTGGGTAATGGCTAAGACTGCTAAGAGTAATTTATTTTTAAGAGAACGGAGCCGGATCATCAAATCAATGTCTCCGCAGAACATCTTGTCAATAACTTCAAAAAGAGGGCTGACAGTACCAAAACACGGAAAACCGCAAATCGATTCTTGTATCGAAGTGCCAGATTCCATATTTTGTACTTTCAAACTTGCTTCCAAAGTTATGGACGAGATACTTTGCAGATATATTCTTTGGATGGCGGTCCAGTAACTATATAACATTCCATTTACTGGAGGATTTATTACTTTTAGCCTGTAATTTGATTTGACTACAGTGACTGGATAAACCACAGTGCGGTCATTTTGGTCGTCTTTCTGATTGGTCGGATTCCTTACATCGCGAATTTGAGCATTTAGAAGTATTTTAACAGTTTTATAGGGTTCTCGTAGGCAAGTTAGACACGACAGAAGTTCTTCTGTCAAATTTGAAACATATTGGTTCGCAAAATCAAGAGAAATCAAGGATTCCCCGTAACTGACCCCCCGCAGATGCGCACCCAACTTAACACGGGCGCCATAGGAAGGAAGTGCTTTCCTGAGTCACTAGTAAAAAATATCGCAACCCCCCGCCCTAAAAATGGTTTATACATAGCATTAATGACTATTTTCAGACGGGGGGTAGAGAAAATTTCATTCCGAAACCCAGGAACAATCCTACTCCCCATGCTGCCCATGCTAAAGTGGGTGCACTATTGAGGGGTGGAGGGCAAATGGCCGCACTGTGGTTTATCCAGTCACTGTAGATTTGACCGAATGGTAACGCTCAGGTGATAGAAATCGGCACTAAACGCTGAAGATGCCTTTTGAGTACGGTGTTCAATAGTCGCACCCCTGATGAGTGTCCACGATCGATGTAACTTACGCAAACTCGTGCATGATGCAATACAGAGTAAAATGTTTTGTCGTAATTATAGGACTATGGACTAATACGAGAAATTCCTCATACTGAAATTCTCATTGACTCAATGATTCATTCACTTAAATAATTACAAGAGCTAAGCGATTGGATCCACGACAGTTCTGGTGACTAAAAGAAATTTCTATTATGACCCGTGAGGATGCAAATATTTCTGATGATAATTCTTTCTAGTTCATAATTAACGGGGATTTTTTTTTCTCCTTGAAATGAAAGATTAATTTACAAAAGTTTCCCGATTTTTTCTTTATTCATCTACTTTTCCTTCCCTTTCCTATCATTTCCTTTCCTTTCCTTTCCTTTCCTTTCCTTTCCTTTCCTTTCTTTTCTTTTCCTTTCTTTCTTTCATATGATCTTCTTTTCTTGCTTTCTCATTTGATTTTTTCACGTACCTAGTTCCTTTTGAAAAGTCCAGGGTTAGGCAACTGCCTCCTTTGCCTTCACCCTCCCAGCACAGTGACCATGAATACACCAATGATTACTTTGACTATATGTATAAAACAAAGTAATGATCAAAGTATGACACCAATTTGATTCAATCGAATAGGCCTCTGCCATTAAGGAAAGCTACAGAAAAGCTCATTCGAATTTGATAAACCGCAATTAGGCGGTTGGTCGATGATTAGACACTTTTGCATCTGTATGGTTCCTAAATGGTAGGGAACTTCGGATCAGTTATACTCTGGTCTCCACACACATCCGATTAAATAGACGCAATCCCCCCCCCCCCCCCCCTGCCCACTTCTGGCCCTCGGGCGAGCCTCGTCAAGACTTTCACACAAAGTAAATGTGAGTGCGGGGCTGGGGCCACTAAAATGAAATGTTATTTATACATACAAATCCAACCGCGCAAAGAGAGGCGCAAAGAGCCAACTTTTTAATACCTCATCGCTGCTCACTCATATCAGCTGCAGTTTGGTGAAGCTTTGAAGAGAGTGAAGACACACTTTAAATATTTTGAAATCGCCATTTATGGTACGTTGCGCGTGTAGCTTTTTCTTTGTCCACAAAGCAATAACGACTGAGGACAGGGCGCAAGGAAAGATCTAATTGTAAGACAAATGAAATGCAGCGTTGTCAAACTTTGATCATAATTTTGCTCATCCTTGCGCAGTCGGGGACAAAAAGAATGTCAGACTACTCCTGGGAGGTAGGCTACCCAAAATACTTTTCTCGATTAATTTAATGGGGGCAGTTACAAAGATCTGACATGTTTTTTTATAAAGAAAATGAAAGTACTTGATGAGATGAGAACAAAGATGCCTTTGTTTTCGAATTAAGTCCCATCGTTCCGGAGATATGAGATTTTGGCCCAAATTACATTGTTTAAAATGGGGATTCCGCGAAGTGACGTCACTACGCACACGATTTTTTACAACGTTACATCACGTGTGTATTTCTAAAACTGGGACACTTGAAGGAAAAAACCAAAGGCACCATTCTTCTCAAGCTCATCAAGCACTGTCATTTTCTTTATAAAAAACACCGAATGTTTCAGACTCATGCAACTGCATCACTAAGTATTGTAACTCGTGTCGACCAATCACCGTTTTCCATTATTGTCCAGTCTATTCAAACGTCAGGAATTAAAAAAATCGACCTCCTGCAGGAACCCATACTTAACACCCCTGACTTTTGGATATAGACTGGACAAAAATGAAGAACAGTGCGATTGGTGGAGACGAGTCTCACGGTTGCGGTTGCCAAGTCTAACCAAAATACGAAATTCATCTGATTGGTTATCAGACAGTCTTGTGCATCTAATAAACAGTCTATTCTTTACCATATTTTGATTAGATTTGGCAACCACGTGACTCATCTCCACCAATCACCATTTTTCATTTTTACCCAGTCTATTCAAAGGTCAGAAATTTCAAAAATCGGCCTCGGAGTCCCATAAGAAGTGAGAGATTGCTATTCAATGTTTCGTTGAAAAGTTTGACAAACCAAAACCACTGATGGTGGATCTAGGAATTTATCCTTCTCTCTCTTTTCCCATTAGAACGCGTGTGCTAGAAAAGGACAGATTAGGGGCAGTCAGGCGACTTTCTCAGGGCTCTTCTATCCTTTTCTGACATACATGCGTTCTAATGGGAAAAGATAGAGAAGGACAATTTTTTGGATCCACTAGTGTACACAACTTGCACTTTCATCTGCGCGGAGTATAAACTGCTGAAAGACACGTGCGCGCAGTACTAACAAGCATGCTCGACTTGCTCAAGGCGATAATGGACATTCGTAAATTCCTGATTCACATACGGCTGCGGGGGAAAAAAAAAAAAAAAAAAAAAAAAAAAAAAAAAAAAAAAAAAAAAAAAAAAATTCAAGATAATGTGTATTCCGCATTTGGATACTTACAACATTGTAATGTCTTTTAATACAGTGGGTACTGAAATTAAGCCTCCTTCATAAGAAGATATTCTGATGAAATGTCGCATAGCAGCACCGAACAACATTAAAGTTGCGCAATGAACCGAAAAGTGAGAAGGAGGGGGGGAAAAAACTCAGCCGGAAACGGAAACGCGGTTTGACCGCATCCTTCAATAAGCGACGCGACGGTTGCACTGCAACTAGGAATGACGAAAATCGAGAAAAGAGAAAAAAAAATTAGCCGCTCAACTTTCAAAAATCATCGCGTTACTGCTCAAGCGCAAAGTTATTTGAGGTAGATCAAAAAAATTAGAGATGAAATGAGGACAGCGTCGGTCAAAATTGATCAATTGACGCATTTTTGAACAAAATTTTACGTCAAGCTCAAGAAGAAGTTAAAAAAAATTAGAGAGAGAGAACAAGATTGGTGGGTTAAACAATTTTTGTACGCGGTCTGATGGAGAAATCAATCAAAGAATCAAAGCGTTGCCGCACACGGAGAAAAATGTTCTATAAAAACCGGATAGAATTCTAATAAAATGTTCCCGAAAAGAAATTACGGTAAAATGAAATTCCAACTTCAATCATCATGCTTGGAACTCCTGTGTGTTATTGTTTCATTTTGATAAGTTTTCGACACAAATGTCGGTCTTTGTACCATTCACACCCTTTTGTGAAGAATTGAGGATATTGAAACGTAAGAATTCGAACAGACGCCGTCAGTGCTTACTGTTTATTTCTTTATTGAGTCAGCTGTGATGTGACAGTCGGCCTTGTTTATTTAAATGTGCCGCGCTAATTTCGCGAAATATCGTGCACGTGGCGGAAAGATACAGGGGTAAATGGTGTCTAGTGTTTTTCTCAATTTGTGAGTTTATTAATGCATTTTGGTGTTTACTGATGCTGCCGTAGTCATTTTTACGGCTTTTTATAACATACGGAGAGACACTTGAAAACGCTCTAGCCGAAGTGTGCAAGTGCAACAGACCCATTGGTAACAGTAATCAATTGAATTCGTTGGAATACCTAATTTCTTGGTAAATTCAATTGCACATAATATTTCACTAGTTGAGGCGAACCAATTCTTTTTTTCCCCAGTGTTTCGTTTATTTTATCAATTTTATGATTTATTAATTTTATTTACACTTTAATAGATTCTGATTTGGATTTATAACTTTTATTTTCTCTCTTTTCCTATGTATAATTTTTCCTTTGCTCGATTTTTCCCTTTTCCCAATCTAAATAAATAGGAGTATATTTGGCGCCTATAATGAATTGACAGACTCCAAGGCCATCTTTCAATGCAGATTCTAATTACTATTGTTCAGGTTGCAGTTCTCACAATAAATGCGCAGTCTGCTTCGCGTGCTTAAGGACAGCTCTTATATAGTTGAATATTTCTCCTCGCTATCGGCAGTATATGAGCATGCGCATTCAGGCTATTCAACTTACTCTTCGTAAATATACTAAACGATTGTATCGCTGAGGCTAACTTGGGTCGATTCATTCTCTATTGTAAATCGATTCATTCAAATTTTGCTGCCTCATTATTATTACAATTAAACTGAGAAGATACAATCTTCAGAGATCGATCCTTGGTTTAAAGGTCATCGTTCCTTCGCTTAACTAAACATCGTGGATTTATCCAAAAAGCGAACGTACATGCACTTACAAATTCATGATATTTTAACGATGAAAGTTCCTATTCCACACGACGAATGAATCTGCGATCTGCTCTGGTCTGCTCAGCCTACTACCTAACTTCTTATTCTATGGGAGTATTGTATACGGAAAGCAGTGGGATTTTTTGCTGATTTTTCCTGATCCCCCCCCCCAATTAGAAAATCTTCTCCCCTTTGAAATGATGCCTTTAGATTATTATTTTTATTTTTTTTTCGAGGACTCAATAAAGTTTAAAAAATTAGTGGAATGATGGATGCTGACTGGTGTAGTTCCCCGTTTAAATTTTTCTTCTTTCTCTCTTTTGCAAGACTTTAATTATTCATTTTTTTCCAAACTTAGAGTCAAATTATTTTGGGTTCTATAAGAGCTAGGAACTTAATTTTTATTAGGAAAAATCCGAGTTACCCCAACTACAACGATACTGACGGGCCTTTTGATTCATTGATCACACGTTTTTCTACATTGATTCTAACCTGTTAAAGTAATTAAAAAGTGAACCTAGAATAAAAAAACATGAAAAAAAAAAAAAAAAAAAACTTCTAATGATAAAATAACGAAACAATTTGGTGTCGTTCTAAAGAACAACATTTTATCTACCAAACAAGCCAAAGAACAAATCAATTAATCAATTACAAAAACCTGAGACCTGATTACCTGAGTTTTAGTCACTCGTGCATGTGTGGCTTTTTTGGGGCCTAACCTAACCTATAGCCTAGCCTGGTCTTGTAGAGTATCGCAAAATTACCAGAATTCCTTGTAATTTACAAAATAATTTCAAGCGATTTCATGCAGAATTTCTGGCATAGAGAAAAATTCTTGTTTTTTTTTTACCACCCAAGTTTCCGTTTAGAAATAACAGAATTTCTGTTTCGAAACAAAAGTGTTTCTACTCAGAAATAATACGGGCATAATTTGATTACATTTTTCAATTTTTTTAGGCAAATTGACCTTTTTTTGGGGAATTCGGAAGCATTTTTCCAAGATTTGTCGGAGTTTTCGTAAGGAGTTTGCCTCCTCCTCCCCCCTCCCCAAAGATTTTGGAAGATGCCTTTTCCCCCATTTCCCTGGGAAACTTTCAACTAACGCCCCTGAAAATGAACAAAACCTTCATTTTGGGGACAAAGGGTATTATTCACACTGCAGTTGTCACCAGTATTTTCCTGTGAGCAGCTCAGCAAACGCGAAAGTGTGACCTCACTTGTGACTTGAAACGAAACATCATCCGACAAAACTTATCAATGACGCCATGTAAAAGCTCATCCGTTTAGGGCGTAAGCGCACATCTTTAACAAGACGCGCGGACGGAGGATCAATAAACAAAGCTTTCTGTCAGCTGACTCCTAACGCGACACGGGATGCAAGGAGACCACAAGATGACCTCAGGAGTCGGGCGGGAGGAGATCAGTATCAATGATTAGGCTCTCAAAGACACAAAATCGTTTCAAAGAGTGGGACGAGGGTATATTTTGAAATCTATTGTCTCTTACACCACGAGGATACCGCACACTGGATCGAATAACATATTTTTTCGGACATTAAAAGTTGTAGTTTTGTTTTTTTTTGCTTAAAAATATCTTTGGGTTGATATTTTCTTGCAAAAACCGCATGACAGTTGACTCACAATAAGCTCAAAAATAAATAATTTCGCACATTTTTCACTTATCTTGCTATTACTTGTTATTCGTGATGTTAATTTGTATTGTTTTTTTATGATTATTATTAAGATAAGATTTTTTATTTGATTTTTTTCAAATTTTCATTTTCTATATTTTTCTTTCATTTCAGGTTTTTTTTTGTTGTTGTTTTTTTTTGTTTTTTATTGATTTATTAAATTCGATTATTTTACTTTCTTATTTTTTTAATTTTTTTTATTATTACTAACTATATTCGATCTTTTTTACTGTTTTTTTTTTTTTTTTTTTTTTTTTTTTTTGTTTTTTTTTTTTTGTTTTTTCTTTTGTTTCTCTGTTTTTTGTTTTTTGTTTTTTTTTTTATTCCTATTATTTTATTTGTCCGGAAAATTCCATGTTTCGATCCTCTGAGCGCCGAGGCCGCAAGCCGGACGGACGGGGACGGGACAGAAGACAGAACGAGACGGGACGCTTTCCGCTGGTTTCGGTAGCCAATGGGTGATCTAAGGGTGTGGGTGGCCCCGCGCAACACTTACATAGCTGCTGCGACTCAGCGAGATGAAGAATGGTGCGGATACCGGAAAAGTTGCGGTCCGGTCCTGCGCTTGGTCAGTGGACACGTGGTGACAGGGACCCAAGGCGTCCCAATGCCTGCAAAGTTGGATGGGAGCATTGTATTGAGAATGGTGGGGAGGGAGGGGGGAGTACGTGATCCAAATGGCGTGGCTCAGTGTGTCCCGTGATTGCGGGACTTGCGGCGATCGCGGAATGAGCGATGATCAAATCGACCGGCCATCACACGAACGATAAGCGCAGGGTTGCCTTATTTCAGGAATGAAGGCGTATTTTGTAACGTATACTATACCTAGTATTTCTCATAAAAGAGAGTGAAAAAAAATAATTATTAAAAAGCTCTATCGAGAATTTGAGGTGAGGACAAACTAGAGACCGTTGCAAAAGTGTAGGCGCAAAAATTAACCCTTTTTCATCCACTTTAAATAATTTTACGTTCAGTAAAAACTACACTGGCCTTTGATGATTGTTTCGTGAATTTAATTTTACAACTAAATCCCCACTAGCTAAATACTATATAACTTTATAAATCCCAAATTCCCATCTTTAAACTGAAAATCTTAAGAGTTTTCTGGCGTTATTTCTCATATTACACAGTAAAAATGAATGAAAAAGAATTTGAAATGACTTTTCATTGAAGAACGCTTAAAAATCGAATGATTAAAGTCACGGGCACAAGTTTCGTTTTGATTTAAAGGAATGAAGATTGAAAATCCACCAAAGATTATCGGTGAGCTATACCTTCACTTTTATGACGAGCTTTCAGCTTTGCCTTCAACGATGCTGACAGAGATGAATCCTCAAACCTCACGAAACTGTTGGAATTTCGTACAGGCAGCATTCTTATGAAATAAGGCAGTTTCAAGGGTCTGAAATATTGTGTCTTCGTGAAGAAAATGAAACTTTATGAGCTAAGAGAGTCTTTGGTTCTTTCCTAACTGTCCCACTTTCGGAGAAACATTCGCGTATAAAGTTGCAAGATAGTGTGTGTGTTGTGACGTTACTTCGAGGAATCCCCATTCAAAACAATGTATTTTGGGCCAAAAATATAAAACTTAGTAAGTGAGAGGTTCAAAGGCATCCTTGTCTTCACTTCATCGAGTACTTTCATTTGCTTACTAACAAAATACCAAAATTTAGACCTTTGCAAACTGCTTCATTTCTGAGAATTGGGTTGGATTGGATACCTAAATCATCCTTTTAAGTCATTAGTAAATATCGAGATGTCTCACTGTATCAGTGGCGGCTCGTGCAATTTGGCAACAATGAATGCCCTCCATTTGAATCCATGTACAAGAATCGATTGTTGGTGAATCAGCGCTTCACTATCGAATCGACTGTTTTACATAGAATCAAATGGAGTTGAGCCATTGTTGCCAAATTACACGAGCCGCCACTGAACTGTATGATCATTTTTTAAGACAATGCAACTCACCACACAGCAAGCTCGACTTTTTACTTCTTCTCGAGAATTGATGACTAGACTTGCACAAATTTTGTTTACTGCGGCAACGAAGGGGTCATGCATAATTCTTGTGCGCATGCTGAAAAGGGGGAGGCGGGGGCTGATCATCTCATGACCAATGAACGGTGACCATCTCACACGCTCGACTGCTCGACTGAGCGAACGAGCGCTGACCAGAACCGGAACTCACCCTCAGGATATTTGATAAAGATGGAGTTCTAGCATTAACAAGAGCTAGCCCTAGCGTTTCACCGGTGCAGGAGAGACTATGGATTGCAATATTTTCAGCATGAGTAGATACGCTATGGCGCAAACCTCTGTAATCTTTTTTGCAGCGGTGCAATTCTTCGGTGAATTTTGGAACTCCACCAATGACCAAAGTTACATGATCGGAATGACTTATACGATACGAGTCGGATCCGAAAGAATAATAATGTCAGTGCAGCCAACTTTGGCGGGATGGTCACGAATTTTAAAATAAATTACATGGGAGAATCGGTATGAGTTTACGCAAAACGGCAGCCCTGAATAATGATGCGACAAGCGCGCAACCGAACCTTCCCTTCGACAAAAGCACATTCTAATGGTGACATCATCCAAGAACTTTGGATTAAAGCATTTACAAGTCTGTGTGTAGATCTCGAAAGAGGTAAGTATAAATGGCTTACGCTTACACTATGATGCAACGTGACAAGTATTTACGTATAACTCAGCGTTGCCCAACAAAGGCAGCCCGTGTATGGGGCTATGGGGGGCTATAGCCTCCCCCCTCTATTTTGTGGACGCGGGGCAAACACTTTTTGAAAAATAAAAATAATAAAAAAAAAAAACACAAACAATGAGGAAAAAGGTGCACCTTTTTCTCATTGACGAAGTAGCTTTCATTCATAAATTAAATAAGTAGATATGGTTACAAAGGAGACGTCAAGCTTGTTTATATAAAATTTTCAAAACCAAAGTTACTCCAACTGAAAAGTAAAAAAAAAAAAAAAAAAAAAAAAAAAAAAAAAATCGATTTTGTTATCCCCCCACACTTTTTGACCCCGCCATAAGTAGCCATTACAAACTTTCTTACTAGGAATTTTTCCCATTTCAGCATTGAACGAAGTCGACGATTTCAACTGGAGTTTTTATAGCAGCTGTAGCAAAAGTTTGCATCAGGCACAATGAAGGGCTCCACCGAAAAACGTTACGACAAAACTAATTTCTCGGTTTTTTTTCCTACTCCACAAGCTGAAAGGGGGGGGGGGTGTATACGGCCCTATTAAGAATATTCTGTGATGATGTTATGAGAATCAAAAATTCCTTAAGGAGAGAGAAAAAAATCGCAGGTGAATTGACGGGTTCTTTTGTTATACTCCGACAAATGCGGCCCCAACTGCTGATACAACGTTTTCCGATAGAACCCTTCGA
This sequence comes from Trialeurodes vaporariorum, assembly GCA_011764245.1. NCBI lineage: Eukaryota > Metazoa > Arthropoda > Insecta > Hemiptera > Aleyrodidae > Trialeurodes > Trialeurodes vaporariorum. The sequence goes on from VMOF01000001.1 coordinate 31,867,376, forward strand.
TTAGATATCATTATAATTATAGGTTTCCGACTAAGCAGCTGATTCCGGAGGGGGGGGGGAGGGGAGACCAAAAATTCGTAAAAACTTTCGAGACAAATCAAGACTTTTGAGATCAGATCATCTTTCATGAGCTTCGATATTACACTAAAGGTAGATTTCTGAGATTCTTTGCGTTACCTTAGAGAGCAGAAGGAGAAAATATTATAGAATGAAAAAGAAAGTAACGAGCAAAAAAGTGTGAGTATTGTTTTTCTCTCTCTTTCTCTCTCTCTTCACGAGAACATCGTATCATGTCATATACGCGAGGAGAATGAGCGAGCAAAAACTGAAATCAGAAGAAACATGAAACGAAATCGATTTGTTAAAGAGTCGCCGCTCGGCGCTCATCAAGATACCAAAACCGACATTCGTATCGGTATGGATTGTGGCGCGGTCTATGAATCGGCCGCGGTACTAAACACAATCACATTATATTGCGGGAAGCGGGAGTGATTGCGCGGACAAAAAAAAAAAAAAAAAAAAAAAAAAAAAAAAAATGAAGAGGAGCAACGAGAAAGAAGAAGAAAACTCATTTATTTGTAGAAAGAAAAAAAAAATTGTGAGAAATGTAGAATGCTCGCTAATTGAGCCCCACTGACGGGACCCATCCATAGTCGTCGATGCTTTACTGTTTAATGACACGAATTATGAAGTGACAGGCAATGGTTAGTATTTACGAGAGTTTTTATAGAAAAATAATTCATTCCGTCAAAGTCTTTCACTCTTGTTATACGGTTAGTTCATTCGTTTGTTTATTTAGGAGAGTTCTTTCACAACAACAAAAAAATAAATAAATAAAAAAAATAAAAAAAAACGTGTTTAATAAACTTCGCAGCGAAGGTTTTTTCGCATTCATATTAATTTAACGCAGAGTTAGTTTTGAGAGCGTCTTGCCGGTTAATTGTAAACAGAAGTACCGTCCATTTTGCGGATCTTCAATGGAACTCCAGTCCATCGGTGATTCAACCATTGAAGCAAAGATTATTGATTCGAGTATTTCTATATGCAGTTGCTGCACTTCTCAACATATATTTCATGCCATCTTTGCTTTAACCGGTAAAATCATCGATGGAAGTATTTTTATAAACCATCGTTATACTTCTCAACTGATAAAAATGATCCTCGCAGTTTGCTTCAACCAGTTGAATAACCAATTGATTGCAGTCGTAACATGCATCCTATAAAATATTCGCAAAATGGCAGCACTGATTGTTGATGCGACGAGAGAATGTAATTTCACGCCATTTGAGACTCAAAAGTGGCAAAAATGATACTAAACGATTTGGCACTTATAATAGGTGGAAATTATTTCAAATTAAAAGAGCTGGTTGCAAGTCCTCTTTTTTTTCTTTTTTTTTTTTATAAATATAATGGATATAATCCTGAACAAAAACACAAAAAACGATACTTCGGGCGGATAATGATGAGAGTGCGGGCCCGCAAATTTAATGAGGGAGGGGGGGAAATAAAACCCAATGGAAAAGAATTACCGAGCGAAGGAAGTTCGATTGAACATCCTGATGATCGATACATTTCCACAGGTTCAGATGCAAGAAAGATGACAATCGACTGTCAGTTTTTGTGACACTTCATCCGCGTGACGTCACCTATTATAGCTTTACACGGAGTTCAACAACGTTACATCATTTTCAGCGCGTCACATGCAGCGATCACATAGTTTGTTTCAGAAGTTTGGGCAGCCGATCGATGATCTTCGAACTTTGTCCAACTTTATTTTTCATTTTGCTTGATGGCAATGAATGGAAATAGATTATGGAAAAGAATGAAAATAAATCGAAGACCTTGCGAGAGAAGGATGTAGATTCTACATTGTAGATGCCAGTGTATGCTATTAAGAAAAAAGCAAAAAAGAAGGAAATAGGGAACACCGCAAGATTTGATTTCATCGATTCTCTTCTTAGAAATATCGAAAAATCCCTGTGAAACTTTCAAACGCGTTTTTCTCTAATGCATACATTTTCTTCTACACCCTTCTCTCGGCAACGTCTTCAACTATGGAAATAAGTGAAGATAACTTATGGAATTGAATGAAAATTCATTCTGAGCTTGGATTTTCAACAAAGAAACGTTTTAAAACCTAAAAAAGAAAGTATTACGCAAGTTTTGTTCTGACTCGAAGGCATGAAAATTGAAAATTCGCTAAAGGTCATCAGTGAGCTCCGCTTACACTTCTGAAAATACCTCCTATAATATCTACCTTATTGAGTAATACTAAGCGCTTTCTCGATCAGTGAGCCTTTTGAATTATGTGTGCGAGAGTTTTTTTTTGTTTTTGTTTTTGTTTTTTTTGCTTGTTTTTGTTTTTGTTTTTATATTTAATCGATGAAAAGGGTATTTTACAGACGGGCACTTGTAGGAGCTTCAAATTGTTGATTTTGGTAGGTCCTAAAAAAATAAGGAGCATTGCTTATAGTGGCGTCTTAAAATCATTGTACAAGATCCATCATGGGCGGCTTGGGGGTTGTTGTTGGGAAGGCTTGAAAGTGACCCTTTTTTTTCTTCTTTTTTTCCAGACAATTAAGGGCGTAAAAATGAACAAGTGTGCGCGTGTTTAAAATCGGGTCATAGGTAGATTTGTTTCTTACGGAAGGAAAAAAAAAATGTCAAGCCTGCACTTTTTCAGATAATGAGGAAGCTTAAGCCCCCCCCCCCCCCCGCACCTACGACAAGATCAGGAATGACATAACTACTTAAAAACTAAAGAAAATAGGTTAATTAATAGAAAAACCGCAAATAAAATGTGATAAAGCATAGAGATGGGCAGATACTCATTGTCGGGCGGATTGCAAAAAGAAGCGGAAGTGAAAAACCCGGGTAATTAAACAAAGCAAATTGAAAGAGAAGACATCAACGACGAAAGTAAATGAGGAAAGATTCGGTGATAAAAAATAAAACCAAAGACGATCTTCGCTTTTGATAAGGATGGAATAGGGCCGGTCAGGGATAGGCTCGACAACGGCAACACCAGCGGGTGGCCCCGACCGTGGCAGAGCTTCTAACGTAACTTTCACGGTGTCATAGAGATCATGTAATAAGGCGATCCGGCCAGGAGACGGTAAGACGGTAACAGTATCCCGAAAAAGTGAAAGGCTACCTGAACTTTTCAATTGAATCTGGAGCCTGAAATTAAACACCCATTGTGCTTTCGCCGCTGACATAAAATGCCTGTCTATCATGAAGGTTGAGGCACTATCACTCATGTGGCCTGTCGGTGGCCGCCCTGCGCCAGCACGGAGGCGGGAGGCCGTAACCGTAGTAACGTAATCAGCCGAAAAATAAACGACGCTTCATTTATTTTCTTTATGTTTTGGATTTAATTTCTTCTTCAAAATTTTAAGCGCTGATTTGCTAGAGTAATATGTGCTCTCGTGCATGTTTGGCACAAGGCTGCCGTTTTGCGTACAAGATACGCATTTTTCCATTCAACTTTAATGTAAGTTTTTTTTTTTTAATTTCCCGCCATATATTTTGCAGCACTGGCTTTGCAGGGTTCACGTCTCCAAAGTTGCCAAGCTTGAGGATACAAGCACTTTCTTTAATTTTATGACTAAAATTTAAGGCTATTCATATTATTTTTTTTTTTTTTTATTTATTTTTTTTTTTTCATTAAAAAATGGAAAGAGTTGTCTGCCTGAACCAATTAATTCATAAGCGCGGTACGACTAGAAACCCTTTATGGGCGGAGGGGTTTGCCCTAAGAATGTACTCGACTCAACCTTCGGGAGGGGGGGGGGGTTAAAATATTGCTATTTTTTTAAGATTGCAAATTGTGAGGAGTTCCACTGCTTGAAATGTTGATTGTGGGACGTGGGTACACAAGATAAGCACTAAGCATAAGTCGATAAGGATTTTGAAAAAAAAAAAAAAAAACAAACAAAACAAAAAAAAAAAAAAAAAAAAAAACAAAATACAAAAAAGCAAAAAAAAACTATAGAGCCGTGCCTCAAAAGGACTGACTAGAGTCACGACCTAAATAGCGAAAAGTGGATTTTTGGGAGCTTTTTATTGCATCAGTCCTGTGAGAGTTTGCTGAGTTTTCGTCCTTAAAGTGGAAATTTTGTCTGTTTTAAACTATATTAAATCGTTTCCTCGGGAACAGGCCATTTTATTTGAGCGCTAAAAAACAAAGAGGCAAAAATTACTGTGTTTCGGTGCCTAAATGGAATAATTCGGTGATAAAGAATAAGAAATATGCAGAAAGGGCAAAACATTCGCCCTAATATCCACAACTCGGCAACTTCTTACTACAGGCATGTGTATCGAACTCTCAAAAAATGAACATTGGAGATTAGGCCATGGCTTTAAAGACCATTTGAGGCAATATGGGCTTTAACCATGCTAAAATAAATTTGTTTTGTTCAAAAATGTTACTAGAATTGGACGGCTTTATAGAGAGGGCAATAAACTTTCCTAAGTTTGTGCGCAGAACAGAACCAACTACCTAGGAAACCTATAGTCGGTTTCTTTCTGCAAAAACAGTTAAAAAGATTCCAATCTGCGCATGAAAAGCTATTCGACTGATTGAACAATGGTTTTATCGCAAAAAGGCACATCTCATATTTATAAGCCCTTCTCTCGAACGCCGCATTCAGCATTGATTTGGTTTATTGCTAAAAGCTATGGGTGAAGAGAAAGGAAACCAACTTGGCAACACTGTGCATTGTGAAGACGATCAAGATAAATGATAAAGCTGCGTGAATCGAATTTATTTGCGCTCAAAAGAAATCAAAATCCAAAGACGTTTGACAAAAGAACCGGTAACATTATAAGTATAATGAGACGACGGCGTACTTTTTAAGTTTTCAAGCTGACGTCTTAAATTTACAACGCACGCATTAAAAGCAGTTAATGAGAAGTGTGCGCGCCGTGTGCAAACGTATAAAGCGGTAGGAAAGGATATAAAAAAAGCGGAATGCGTGGAAGTCATATCCTGAAAGTAAAAAGATTCATTCTGGTAGGCAAGTTTTGTCAGTAGAGAAAAAAAAGCAGCTCAAATGGGCTTGAGGGCGGAATCTATGCAGATTTAATACGCGATGTGCTTTTGATACCTTTCGCACTGCGATATTCCAAAAGGTGAGGAATTTGGAATCCCTACGAAAAATCAAATATTACACGAAAAATTGAGATGAAATGCCAAAATTCATTGGTTCTGAAGCTTCAACCCCGGAGATAATTGAAAAAATCTAAGTCCACCCCCTCCTGATTTGGGGGGGGGGGGTGCCTTTACTCCTTTTCGTTATCCAGCAGATAGCCCTTAAACTCTAAGGAAATAATCTCTGGCTCAATACTGTCAGCAACAAATGATTGCAAAGAACAGGAAGTGCGGTTCCAAATACATTTGGTTTGGCCACGATGTGGACTAGTTGCAGAGGTCCAACATTTAGTGGTTTTTTTATGAAGAAAATGAAAGTACTTGATGAGCTGATAATAGAGGCTCCTTTTGTCCCCCCCCCCCCCCACCCAAATGTTCCAGTTTTGGAGATATATTCGAGTAAACATGCCAAAATTGTATGAGACGTGACGTCGCAACGCGAAATTCCCATTTAAAACAATGTATTTTGGGCCAAAATTGCATGCGACAGTATAAAGAACTATGAAACCTAGTAAGAACCAGAAACCAAAGGTATAATTTGCTTTCAGATCAGCTTGTCGGGAATGCCGGGTACTTTGATTTGCTTATCATTGGCGGATCCAGCAATCTGACAACAGTGTATTCTCCCCATTTGATTGCATGAGAAATAATCGATTTGTTATGGGGCTGTAGCCCCTCAAAGAATCGACAGTTAATCATACATTTAAATGAGAGGAATGCGCTGTTGCCTGATTGCTGGATCCGCCTATGTTGCTTATTAATTTGCTTACTAAAAAACACCAAAATTATCAGACCCTTGCAACAGCCTCATTGGCCCTTGTCGCCGCTCTTTCTTTTCAGCACTGTAGTTATGGTCATTTTTTTATTTGTACACACCTCTCTCTGCTCCAAAGAAGAAAAAAAATGGTTGATTAAACAAATATGATGTTAAAAGCTGTGACCTTAAAACTATTTTGCTAACGGGATCCTGAGTCAACAAACTACTATCGTCAGATTGACGAGTTGACGACAGACAAAATAGATTGTCGATTTAACAAGTTGATGTGTAAAATACACGGAAAAAAACTACGGTGAAAATAACCATACGGATACCTGATTTTGGCACCTGCTAGATGTTATGGTAATATTAATTTAGAATTATACTATGTTTTGACTAGGTACTAGGTGGTGTTACCTGATTGCAAGTCGAATTTACTCAAAGTATCGGTAAATGTACCATACTTCTGGTCAAGTTTACCATAACATCTAGCGGGTACCAAAATCAGGTATCCGTATGGTTGTTTTCACAAATCTTTTTTTTCCGTGATACACAAAAGTTTTGACGATACTGTTTTGCTAAATTAATAAAATCATTTTGTGGTCAGACTATATTGACATTAGAATTGTTAAACCAACTAATTTTATTATTGCAGAGTATATTGCATACCGATCACTATTAAATGATAAATAAATCAACCAAATAAATTCCGGTTAAAAGAAGAAAATAACATGGCTTTATGATACAATAAGCTACAGTTGAACGGAACTCCACCCCCTCCCCCCAAAAAAATAAATAAATAAACAAATAAAATAAAAAAAAGAGGACAACTCTGATTATGAACAAGGCGTAAAGAAATTCAGTTCAGTGCGCGGTGACAAAAAAGATGTGCCGAAACCCGGGATCGAACCAGGGACATTTAGATCTTCAGTCTAACGCTCTCCCAACTGAGCTATTTCGGCTGGTTGCGGAAGGGGCCGAAATCGCAGTATTTAAAGCCCAGGAATCTTAAGAGCACGGCAAAAGATAATTTACCCACGTATTCTAGATCTTGAAAAAAAAATCGCCGCTTATACGTCACAGTTAAAACATTTTGAGAATCTGACGATGGAAATAAGAAAGGAAAAATGTGAGGTTGCGCGAATACACGCCGAGTTGCGTACGAAGTCCAAGGCGAGCCAACGTGGATGGGTACTAGTAGTTTATACTTTAGCCGGGAGGTGTCTCTGCTGTGGGTAACATGAAAGGCGCGCGAAATCTGAATGAGCGCAGACTCGACTGACGCCCGCGTGTAGGTATACAGCGAGAAACCAGAGTGGAGCATGGCGCGATGCGGCGCACGGTGGATCGAGTCAATGGGGAGGGTCGGACATGGGCAGGAAAAAAAAAAGTCAAATTTCCAATAACTTTTTATGGTTTTCTAGTAGTTAAACATCTACAGGGACTGTATCCATGGCTCATAGGTCATTTCACCCCCCTCATTTGACGTGCGGGTTGCCTAAACTTGACATGGTAGGCAATGTGAAATTTACCGTCTGATTTTTAAGTTTTTCTTTTGCTTCCGCATCAGATTTTGAAAATGTAAATCTAAATTTCGATTAAACTGGCTTATTGTCCTCTCTCTGAAGAACATTTTCACATGTCGTTGATATTTTCTGGCATTATTATAAGGGGAGAAAAAATACTTTGAAAACTCGCTAAAAAAAATTGTGAAAAAAAGGGGGAAAAAGCTCTACAAAAAAATGTCCCCATATGTCCCCTAAATGCTTTTCTGGGTTGTTTTCTACACCTCCTCAGGAATGCATTCCAACAAAAATTAGCCGCTAATACCCGCTAATTTGAGCAAACGACTTGTTTGAATGAGAGCAAGCCACGCGCGTTTTGAAGCTTATCTCGCTTTCCTCCTATCACAAAGATCGCGCATCACACGATATCTCCCAATCTCGATAAGTCCTCAATTGATAACTAATTTTCACTGATTTGCTGATGTTTTGGTGGAAAATAAACAAGATTTCAGTTCCCTACGTGCATTCAGCCAGTTAATCGGTGAATTGGTGTTATACGTTCAGTGTTTGGTTTATTTACTTTAAATGTTACTTGTGCCGTTTGTTTTGACAATTTTAATACATTAATAATGTTATTAACGTATTTGCAATTGTTCAATGAACTCTACAACAATAAAAAGTCGTTAGATAATTGTGATCATCTGGTCGCGTTCATAATAAAAAACTATAAAACTTCGTTCGACGAACAAACTTTGACTGAAAAGTGCCGCATGTTTTGTTTGAAATTGATGAATTGTGGACTCTAAGAAGAAGGGCAAGGAATTTCTCCCAGAGGCACTTGCACTTCTGAAGGTTTGCCCTCAAGACACAATAAAAAAGACGATGATGGAGAAGACTGATTGAATTTATTCGTTGATTTTGAAAATTTGTTGTAATAAAAAGATGCACCTAATTTTTCTTCCCTTTCTCCTTGTCTTTATTTTTAATGCAACAAGAAAAATTGAAGTTAAAGAGTCTCAAAAGATCCACAAGGACAAAGAGAAAAACGAGGAAGTAAAAATTGGTAGTTTGACTGAAAAAAAAAATAAAATTGTTATATTGTTCCGCGTGTGTGGGCGTATAACGAAAAAAGGAAGTAGGGGGTGGGGGGGGTGGGGGGTGGCGGCGAAAAATTAAGTTGATTATTCAGCAAAGAAATAATGTGACATTAGTAGTGAGGAAATTGTGACCCCCCCCCCCTTCGCATAAATATGTCACAAATCTAGAGAAACCGCCTACTATTTATTATCTATGCCTATTTCAGCCGTTCAGTACCGCATAGACGCGTGCAATGTGTGTTTTGAGCATACCGTATCCACTAATGATGAGAAAATGTGTCAAAAGACATTTTAGAACTCATAAATTGCCTAAAATATCATCAAAAACGGATTCTACGACGAAAAATACATGAGGTCACAAATTTCTGGGGAATAACATGGGCGAAAAAGCTCCATACTTAGAGGAAACGAAGCGCGTAATGCACCATGTCCGACCCCTCCCATTGACTCGATCCACCGTGCGGCGCGGCGCGGCGCGGCACCCGTTATGGAACCTTGAACATCGTGACAATGACTGCTGCTGCAGTACTCGAAATTTCCCTCCTCCCCATGCTATTAGTAGGTGTATTCCTTTATTCATCATTTTCTTCGTTTAATTATTTTATTTGTTTGTTTCATTTTTTCTAGGTATACAGGGTGTATCTGAAACATAAGTCGTCCTTGTAACCACGTTTTCTAGAGGTCAAAGTAAGACTTTTGTTTCCCATGAACATGTGTTCAAAAATGCCCCTCTTTTGAGCTGCAGCCCTCCAAAGTTTCAACAATTGATGGTTTTTTTGGAATAAAGACCACCATTATGAACCAAATATCGTGAAAATTGGCGTCCTTGGGAAATTTTAAGCGTAGAATCCATTCATGACCTCGAGACATTGGCGGATCCAACCCTCCCGAACGAGGAGGAGGGGGGCGAACTTGGGATTTTTGCCCCCCAGAGACCCCAGACCCCCTTTTCCTTTTTTCTTTCTTTCTTTCCCCCTTCCTTCCCATCTTTTCCCTCTTTTTGGCCGAATGGGGGGGGGGGGGCGATCGTCCCTTCCACCCCCCTCCTGTATCCGCCAATGCCTCGATAAATTTAGGAATTCAGTCTGACTGTACTTATTAGGAAATCTTGCGCCTTTAACGGCACTTTTATGTTACGCATTAAAAAATTGAAGAATAATTACCTAAATCAGATGCAAAAACCCTCAGGCAGATTTTTGGTAATTTGTTTTTCTTCTCTCGATACGGCGCGTTTTAAGCGAGATAATCGTTGCTTACTGCGGAAAAGTCAGCACTTCTACCACGGAAATCGGCAGTGAGTATGCAACCCGCCTCTCCGCTGCTTCTTCGGGCCGGCCGCTTTGGTGAAAGCGCTGACTTTTCCACGTTAAGCAACGATAATCTCGCTTAAAACTAGGTATTTCCTCTATTTTTGTCCGTAAATCTATTTCTTTATTGACATTTATCTGTATTAATTATTCACCACAATATCCATTATTTTATTTAGCTTTCCACGAATTCGTTTATTTTTTATTTATTTAGTTATTTAGACATTTTCCTGTTTCTATATTAATTTATCTTGCTTTTCATTTAATACAACATTTCTTTACATATAAATCTATTCATACATTATTTTGAGGAAAAGTTTGTATCTTTCAAGAATGGGAGCCCTACGAGTGTATGTGTATACAAATACTTCGTTAATTCCTGGTGATTAGAATAAGTATTGGGAGATCACAAAAGTGAACTTGAAACATTCACAGTCATAAGAACAAATGCAGAGTTCCGTTCGTACCTACTCCGGAATCGGTACGAATAAACCTGCAAGAAATTATTCGAAGAAATTATGATACTTTATGACACAAACCAAGAGGATATAATTTCTAAGAGGATACCATTTTGGAATTTATGGAATGATACTTCACGACAAAAACCTTTTTTAAATATTTCTTAGAGGATTTTGGAATCCATGAAAACTTTGTTCAAGGCATTAATAACTCAACGGAAATACAGACAGTAATTTTGAATGATTGCCATTTTTCAACATATCTCACTGACACACATATTTCAAGAATGTGCATGGCAGCAAAGTTATACACAACTTTGTCACCTTTCAAGTCAAACACTCAACCCCGTGCCATTTAAACATGATGAATGATGCAACATCATTGCTATCCAATCCAATAGAAATGTTTACAAAGTTACGCTATCTAAATTATGCAATAAACTGCGTAATGAATGCATCGTTGTTGATCATTGATCCGCCTAGCGAAGCATCGTCACCCAAAGAAAGTGAAATAGAGGGAAGATGGGAGGGAGAGGCTGTGGACTCTTCTCAAATACCAGCGAACCGGTTTACTGGGGGGAAACACTGAAAACAGGTTACATTTAGCACATATTCTCTGACCGGATGCATAGTAATAACCGTCATAGATACAAAGTAAGTATCGAAAAAACCTAAAAACCGATCGCATTGCGTCGATAATTTGAGAGGATAAAAATATTAACACCAAACACGAAGATAGATAGCTTGAGTGCAAAAACGAAAGACGTAACAATACAATTAGCTAACGGGAAAATGTCATAGGAATTGTAAAAAAAAAACCTGTTAAAGCCTAAGCCTGTTAAAGTCTAATGTGTGCGTCTAAAGCAGCGGTTCCCAACCTTTTTTGGTCGAGGACCACCAATCTGACGATCGGTGGAGGCCGCGGACCACCAACTTGAAAAAATGAACAATCTATTAAATTTTTTTCTTTTTTTCTTTGACAATGGAGGGAGGAAATAAAATCTAATAACCTACCCAGCTATTTTAAATACAGCCACCGGTTAAGAACCGCTAAGATAATTATTGAACAAAAACAATAATTGAAAACTTTCAATTTTGAAATTAATTTTGAATTTAAAAAACCGAAAAACGAAAACCTCGAAGGAGGAATTTCATCAACTTATAAAAATTTGGGTTATGACTCGTTCAAATGATAACTTTATTTTTTTTTTTTTTGCTACGTAAAAAAAATATTGGTCACAAATTCAACGTTTCCACTTTCGGGCGAAAAAAACGGGAAAAACTCGGAAAGGTCTTCGCGGACCACCAAAACTTGGTCCATCAAAGCCATCAAATGAAGAATATTTCTGTTAAAGGCGTATCTCTCAGCAAACTCTTTAAAAACGGATCGTAAAAATGAATTGTTGACAATATACAGCTTTTTAAGAGTCAAAACAAGCGAAATGGCCTGGCGCAAGATGACCAGTCATTACGTCATGGCAAAATGACCTTTTGAATCCTCAAAAGCAGTGTGATTTCAACGTAAAATTAAGTTAACGGTTTGTCTTTACTAAACTTGCAAAATGAAAAACTTATGGCGGAAAAATTCATTCGATCAGTAGCTTCAAACGTTTTAAAGATGCCATTTCTATGACAAGTATCGACGTCAGCAAAAAGTCCTGTTACCTTGGATTCGCATAAGAGCCTTTCATTTCCAATAATAATAGATCTGCTCGTTTAGTGTCAGCTGTCTACTGATTCATAAGATACTTTCTGCAAGAGTTGGGCAAATAGGGGTGGTAATCGATTGCACCATTACGATTCGTAATCGTCGTTTTTCCAGAGGATGACTATATGGTAATCAGAGCTGATTTTTTACAAGTCACCCATCATATTAGTTGCAGAAGAATCAGATCTAATTAAAATTAGATTCCCTAAATATGTATATTATATGAGAGTTTGCGCCATGTCATTCAAAATGAAAAAGAAGAAGCGGTTCAATGGAGCCACCAAGAGGCAAATTGCAAACGGAGGATGACCGTTTGCCTCTGCGCTGTTGCCGCTATTTCGCTATCTCTTAAGGTTAGGTTCCGATTCTCGACAGTAACGACCGTTCTTGAAAGAGATAATGTTTTCCGCAGAATAAAATTCAAGCAGCCGAAAAATTAACAATAATGACCGCGGTCACTGTTACTGCAAATGTGTAATAAAAGCGAGTACGCGAAAAGTAAACAAACCCTTCGCCATTTGCATTTGCCTCTTGGGGCTTTCTTGACAGCATAAATCTGAGCACGGAAAAAAAAAAAAAAAACATTAGTGAAAGTAACCATACGGATACCTGATTTTGGCACCTGCTAGATGTTATGGTAATGTTAACCAGAAGTATACTATGTTTTGACTAGGTACTAGGTGATGTTACCTGATTGCATGTTGAATTTACTCAAAGTATTGGTAAATGTACCATACTTCTGGTCAAGTTTACCATAACATCTAGCAGGTGCCAAAATCAGGTATCCGTATGGTTATTTTCACCGTAGTTTTTTTTCCGTGTGGATTCTAACACGGCGCAACTCTCGTGGTAAATAGGGACTCAAATTAAAATGAACCTAAAGCAGAGTTGGCCAACCGAATAATCAGAAATAATGAAATCAGTCTGGCAACAGAGTTGATGCTAGAGATGACACCATTGCCTGAGAGGAGGAATGGTCAATTGATCAAATAATTTGTCAAATAAGCTGATTTTATTGTGTTGCCAAACTAGACAAATAGTTGGTCGAATAATAAGTATTTGCCAAACTCTGCCCTAAAGTTTATTTTAAATCTTTGAAGACAACGTTTATTATTACCATCCAAAGGTTTGACGATTATCGATTATCCGGTAGAGGTAGTTTCAGAAGTGCAGGCGGACCTAGACCGATAATCTTTGGAATTTGTCAACATTATTTCTGATATTACTCGATGAAAATTAATGAAAATGAAATTGAGTGTTCACTTTTCAACGAGGAACACTATAAACGCAAAAGAACAAAGTCAGAAGCAAGTTTGGTTTTATTTTAAAGGAATTAAATTTGAAAATTCGCCAAAGATTATGATTTAGGTCCGCCTACACTTCTGAAACGAGCTCTAATCGTGTAATTAATTACACTCCTTTTTGCCGAACTCAGCTTTCCACCAACCACGAGCTGGTGCGCAAACGTGTTGAATATGGAAATCAGACACATGTTTTTCAACATGGCCCGTCGATCCGCATGTATAATTCTCTCCGAAGTCTATCATTCCCGTTGCGTTCGATCTTTAAAAATAAAAACTGCAAGTCGGCGCAACCGGCATTTTTCAGTTCCTGACAGAGGCAGCAGGAAGCAATTTAAAGCCGCAGATCTCTTTAACTGTATCGCAATCGATGCCTCTTCCTTCGCAGAATAAAGCGCTGATAATAGCCTTTATCCATAATAACGCCTTGGATTTGTCTTGATGATCGAAATACGAAAATCCCGAGAAAATGGGCACTTAGACTTGATTGCTCTCCTCCAAAGCGGGGGCAAGCGCGTGACAAACTACTTACCTAAGGTTACGTGACATGGACGCGAACGCTAAAACCATAGTATCACAACTGCAAGCGCGGCGTTGCCAAATATAAAAGATTAAGACTGAGCAACACGCACTGTAATTTAGTTTAACTAGTGGTGGTGGGGGTGGTGGGGGGGGGGGTGGGGGGGGGGTCACCAGACATTAATGAGATCTTTAATCTTTATCATGCTTATTGTAACATCAATGACACTTGGAAAAAATTCAGTGTCTTCACTAAAAAGCATGCTCTCGATAATATGTAGCTGTAAAGTATTTTGCTCAAAACATTAGCTTCTTAAACGTTGCGCTGTTGCCAAACAAGACACGATTGGAGTCATTTACTAACCTCGAGATTCAGAAAAAAATATCAGCCAAATCTTCACTTTTATTAAAGTTGGTGCTGTGTGTATCAATGGTGGCTCGTGCAATGTGGAAACGTCGAATTTCGTACCTTCGAACCCATGCGAAAGATACAATTCGTGGGTGTTTACCGAACACCTAATACTTTGATATTTTCCACGGAGTTAAATGGACAAAATACAACGTAGTTTTACTGTACATTACGCCACATGCCTATAGAGAGTAGGAGAGACTTGTGCTCAACATAGGTATTACTTCTAATTCTTTGAAAAAGCCAGTCAAAAGCATGGTCTTTCGTCTTTCAACGGATGAAACTTTTGAGTGACTAATTATACATATACAGGGCTCATATAAAATGAGTTCAGACTTTTGGAGAGAGATCCTGATTCCCGGTCGATGATAAAAAGTTGAAAAATTCGGGAAAAAACTATTACCTTCAGAGGACCTCAGAAAAAAAATTCTGGTCAGCCCCCCCCCCCCCCCCGGAGGTGGCACAGCCTCACAAAGCCGAAAATACACCCCGTGATGCTGATATTTCGCATAATTCAAAGGAGAAGGGGGGGTCAAAATTGCGCGGACTTGCATAGATGGTTGCAAGCATATTTGTCAATTGCACGAGCCGCCAGCCCACAATAAGCGAAGCCGAAGCCACATTTAAAATCGAACTTTGCATCTTTTGCAGCAGAAAACTATGAAAAATGCTTTAGAATAGAGATTTGGGATTCCAAAAGGTTTTAGGTTCTGTATCGTTTCAGGTGTTTTTGCAGTGGTAGCTAGAAATCAATTTCAAACATTACGGTTCGAAATATTGCAATCAGAGCTCTAAGACGCAGCCGGTTCAGCTCCCAAAATGAACTCCTATAGCTAGCGCAAAAATTCAAACGGTAATCATTTAAATCAATTCCTGTTCGTGTGAAAACACTTATTTTCAGTTTTAAAGTAGATACTAATCAACAAGGTTTAAAGTTATTTTTCATGGTATTCTCCCGAGAGAGACCCAAAATTTGATTTGAAACGTGGCTCCGGCTCCGAGTTCCAAGCTGCCTCTGTTGGAATTGCCATTCCATGTAAGTACAAATGTTTCGCCGTCTGAAAACTTGCACAGAGAGGTCAGGCCTTAAGGCCGAACATGAACTTTTGACCGACAAGACGAGGGACAACTGAAATCGAATAATCCTAATGGTCAAAACGGCGTGACTTAAGCATAAAAACACGACGTATTGAGTCTACCGGTTTAGAACAATTGAGACTGCGTCGTGTTTATATGGCCACGGGACGTTTAAACCAATAGAATTAATCGATCCCCAATTCCCCAGTTCTCTTCAGCCAAAAGTTCATAATCAGCGTGCTGATACATAGCAAAGGCGTATACAATTGAATCTACATATACACACGTTGCATTTGGTCCATTTAAACTCGTAAAATAGATCGAGCTACAGGGAGTGCAGTGAACTAAACATAGGGTGGGCGGCCGGCCCTCGCATTAAACCATTTTCATGGTGTTGAATTAGGGCTGACGTTTTGCGGATATCGAGAGGCATTGTTTAATGTGTCTGTTGCAAACTTTTGTTACAACGATAAAGAGTGTTTCATCGTAGGTAAAATCGCCCGAAAAGTCCACTCGGTGGCATCAGAAAGTCGTGAAATGCATTAATAAACGCACAAGAGACGTTTAATGAAATCCAAGATGGCGGTAAAATATCGAGCAATCTGTATGCATGCACCTTTAACATCCAAGGAGTGCCAACGTTGACAACTTCACAGCTTCAAAGGTTATGTGTTTATTTACGTTGTGATTGGGTGTGATAGATATTGTGAGGTTGGCTATCCTTGGATGTTCGTGGTGCATGCATACAGGTTGCTCGATATTTTACCGCCATCTTGGATTTCATTAAACGTCTCGTGAGTTTTAAACTGCATTTGATGACTCTCTGATGCCACCAATGGACTTTTCACGCGATTTTACATGAGATTGAACACTCTATAGCAATGTAGCAAAAGTTTGTAACAGACCCATTCATCGGTGCATGATTAAAATGGTTGACAAAAATATTGAGCAATACGCGCATCATTAGAATGACTGTAACGAAAATACTATGATCCGTAATATTTTCGGCCACCGATGGACTCACAGTTGACTTTAAAATTTGATGGTATTTTGATATTCACCGGTGATTCCCCAAGGTAAAATAAAAAAAAAAAAAAACCCCCACAGATTAGAGTATTTTTGTGCGTTACAGTCATTCTGTGGAAATGGGCAGCGTAATTTTTTAGTCAACCAGTGGAATCATCGGTAAATTGAAGAATTCCATCAAATTTTAAAGTCAACTGTGTCACCGTCGGTGGCAGAAAAGATTATAGATCATAGTATTGCTGTGGGTAATTTAATCGTTCTGTTGAACTGAACTAAGAAATCTCTTTGTTAACCGGTGGAATCATCGGTGGATTAAAGAACTTTCTACTTGACACAGAGTAATACAATCAGAATAAAACGCAGACATAAGAGCAAATGAAAACATTTTTCTTGGTTTCGTTTTCGTTATTAGAGATGGTACTCTCTGCCTTTCACATTATTTTGAAACTTAATGTCGATAAATAACGTTTTTCCAAAAGAATTGAATGTTTCAAAATGAATCCAAGCAGTTGCGTATAGCGTGCAATTTGGAAACGTTGTGCAGTGACCATTTAAACCCAAGTAAAAAGTCGAATGCAAAGGTGTTGGCCGAACACCCAATAGTTCGATCTTTTTCATGAGTTTAAACGGACAAACTGCAACGTTGCCAAAGTGCACGCCACTGAATCTTAGTTTCATTCAAAATGGCAGTCTCTGTCTTTTACATTAATTTAAAACTGAATGACCATACATAAAGTTTATCCAAAACGGCGGATTAGAAAATAATGTTTCAAAAAGAATCTAACAACGACTTTCTATTCTGATTATGTTGTTCTACGTATGCAAAGTCTGTAAAAGGTAGTCCTGTATTGAATGAAAGAAATGCGACATTGCCAAATCGCACCATGTGCTTTCAGTCTACAGACGTGGCAACCGCGCCAGATTAGTGGCCAAAGCGGACGAGGAAGTAAACTTGGACCGTGGTGTGGTGGTGCAGCACCGTACGGGTACGGCTGCATGGGTTGGCGCGCGCGTCAAAACAGAGATACCAAAACAGTATCAGTATCAGGAGCGGCTCTCCTCTCCTGTGCTACAGCGCATGCGCAGTCCCCCCCCCCCCCACCCACAATTCCCTTTAAAACCGAACAGCGGGCAACGAGCCGAGAACTTGGGAGGGAGCTTTTTAACGGCGACTCGCGACACGAATGTAGAATGGAGGGGTAATGGCAAAAATCTGGAAGAATGGAGGGGCGCGGAGGGGAAAGATAAGAATCGGGAAGACGGAGAATTGGCGACGATGACGGAGAAAGTGGAGTGACCGACTGATAAAGCGCACAAAAGAGAGCGTACATTAAAAATTTCGGAAATGAAAATGTAAAATAAGGTACTTATCGGGATTATCTGAGAAATGTGCTGATTTTACTGGGTCATTCCGGATAGGATCCATTCGAAACATCCGTCGAATTTTGAAACAGTAATTATGCGACTAAAAAACTTGAAATTGTCTGCTTCACTGCGACGAAGCATAAGTATAGTATGACCTCCGACGTTAGTCTGAACCGGTGCGGTGGAGTAACCGTCATCGAATTTGAAAAAATTACAAATATTTTGATAATTTAAGGCAGTGATTCCACCAATTGAGAAAAGGTTACATACACGGGTATCTTCGTGTATAATAGGCATAAACTGAACTGAACAGTGATTTTTTTGGTCAATCGATGAAAACAGCCCTTCGCCTACCGTAGCTCGCAAGCGCAGCGCAGATTGAGATAAGTCAACGCTTGCTCGCTCAAATTAAGTGCGGGTAGGTAATATCCCTACCCAGCTATGTCAATTTTGCATATCCATTGAATTGAAGGCGCCCGGCTACACATTATTCGAGAATATCAATGATTCGGAGTCGCTTTTACTGTCAATGATAAAAAACGGTGTACATTACAGAATGGTGCTCTGAGAGGGTTAAAAAATTCCATTAAATTTACACAAAGCGGCAACTTTGCTATGACTCCGGCTCTATAAACAGCCTTGAAGCCGGAATAATGGAGATTTTGCAGGGTTTTGCTGTCGCGATGAATGCGGACTATCAACTCAGTCGACGTACTCGGAAAAAAGGTTGGGTAGTTGGGTACTATTTCCCCAAAGTCTACGTTCTATTCACGTACGCTTTGCACCCCCAAACAAAGGAACAGTACCTTTAATTTTATTAAGTGCCTTATTTCTCGCTTATCACAAGACGTAGAAAATGTTTCATGAACTCTGTTACAATTTTCCATGTGGACAAGGAAATCGCATTGATTTCCACAAAAATCACATTGATTTCCGTGTAAATCTACATGGAAGTCATCAAGATGGGAAATTTTAACAGGGTAGGTACATGAAACTTTTTAACACGAAAACTTTTCTGTTGGTATCACCGTGTTCCTCGCGACGAAATCTGGAAGAAACAATCATCAAACGTATACTGCTTGAAAAACAAATGCAACAATCCTATACTATGTTCCGATTCGTACGTTATATGCTCTTATGTTTGGGGTGTAAAACGTACTTACGTAGTGCATACACGGGTGGTCTACATGAACTTTGAGCTAAGATGCCGTTGCGAGAAGTGATTTTTAGGCCTTTTTACTGGTCTCATATTTTATGGGCTTATTTTCGTAGAATTTCACAAAAGAATACCCTAGTAAAAATGTTCCATGAACTCTGTTCCAATTTTCCATGTGGACATGGAAATCACTGTGATTTCCGTAATTTACACGGAAATCACAGTGATTTCCATGTCCAACCTAACCTAATTTACATGGAAATCAAGGCGATTTCCATGTCCACATGGAAAATTGGAACAGAGTTCATGGAACATTTTTACCAGGGATATTGATGGGCCATTTGCACAGCCCTGAATCAGCGTAATGCAGCATTTTACATTAGGCTTGATAGTCCATCTATGCCTACGCAGCCAAACCATTTACCCTAATGGATCGTCCAACTATGCCTACAGCCAAACCATTTACCCTAATGGATAGTCCATCTATGCCTACAGCCATAAACCATTTACCCTAATGTGCGGCGACCGGTGCAGCACCGACGACCAAAAACCAAGGAAGGAACACAGGAACATACACCGAACGCGAACCACACATACGATTCGCGACCGAGTAGCCCGGATTTTATCGGGAATCACTTGGACCGCAACGACAACGAACGGACCGACGACCGTACCGTAAAAGACCGCGCCGGGCGGCCGCGAGCAACGCTAAAAAACACGGACGAAGCGGCACGGCGCGGCACACAGTGAATTGAAAATTTTATTTTCCCGGACGTAATTTTACGAATTAAAAATCTTCATTATGAACAATAAAAAGTGGCAAATAACTTGAACTTATGTGAATTCATTCATGTTACAGCTTAGTTAGTTAAATATTGTGGTTTCTGCAAACAAACAAACAAACAAACAAACAAACACTATTATATTTTTAAATTTAAAAAAAAAAAACACGAGACTTCTTATGTCTAGAAAACCCATGTTTTGATCCAATGTGCGGCGGCCGGCCGCTTAAAAACCGCTGCGAACGTACGCGAGCGCGACACATTATAATCTCGATAACGTGCAAGTCACCGCCACCGGTGCGATATTGTCAACTATAAAGCTGTATATTGGACGTTACATGAGTTACATGACTACGTACTCTCTGTAACAAGTGTTCCGGAGGAGCGGAGCTGAGGTATAATGTCTGTTCCGGTTCAAAGGCGTATATATGATGCATGGAAACAGCTGATATTACGCGGAAGGATGTGCGAGTCCAAAAGCAACCGGACGTTTGCTGTACTTACAAACGTCATGCATACGAGGTGGACTTGGTGGAGTAAAGGAGACTCAGAAAAGTGAGCGATTCCTTAATAACTGAGCTCGCTTGAAACTGAGACCGTTCACAACTGGAGTGCCAATCAGGACTGCCATTTCGCGGCTATTAAGTTTAATTCAACAATGGTTAAAAAAAATATTACACAGCCATGTTCCGTAGTGTAACTTTAACGCACGAAAGTACTCTGATTTGTGACCTTTTTTTAATCGTGGAATTATTAGCGTGTATCAAAGTCCCATCAAATTTTAAAGTCAATGGAGTTTCTATTGGTGAAAAAAATAGTACAGATCAAGAGCATTTTTATGGGTTAAGTCACATTATTGGACCAGGACTCTGGACTGTGTAATCTTCCCATCGTCCGCGGTTGAGAGTAATTGATGAATTAAAAAAAAAATATTTTTAAGATTCGCAAAACGACAGCCTTGGTTGAAACTCACAGCTCACCACTAGGGTGCCTTTAACTACAGTCGCTTTTGGGCTTAGAGACATAGAGTCTCTCTTTTACATAATATGTATACAAAGGCCATTGAGCAAATGCTAGGGGCGCGGGGAATTGGGGGAAATAAATTATTTGCCAATGATTTGGGGCCCCCAGTTGAAGCCCCAAACGTATACTGCGAGAGTTCAGATAAAAGGAGCCACGGGCGCCACTGGTTAAGACAAGCAAAAAGAGCTATTGGTTTCTGGCAAATAGTACCGAGCCGAAAACCTCGTGACTGTGTCGTTTTTTATCTATGCTCTTACTGTTTGGTGTCTTTTTTAATGCATTTTATAAGTCTTTTGATTTTTTATTGAGGTTGTTTATACAAAACTATCACGAAAAGAACTATTTTATCAAACAATAAATGTTTCAATCCGAATGAAAAATGCATCGTGCAAGCGCGCGACTCCGCCTCCAGTGGCAAGTCTCACGCAGAGCCAAAAGGTGTCAGCAAATCATATGCTGGCTTCGCTGGCTACCCTCTTAGAGACGGTTTTTGGACGACATAATCCGGTGAAAAAGTTCGCTAGTCGTTCCAAACTATCTCTCTCACTCTTACGTGACACCTATGTATTGCTATCTTCCCATCATCGTTAAAATGGTGCACACAGATATATTTTTGGCGACTTTTGGAGGGGGGGGGGCAGAAATGAATTTATCGAGACATTTAAATGCGATTTTGATGAGAAAATGTGAATACGGGGCTCCATGAATATGGAGTTTGACACAAGAAAGAGATATAAATGGATGCATGAGGGTCACGGGAGAGAGAGAGAGAAAGAGATAGTTTGGACGGCTACACGAGTTTTGTTATAGCTGATTGCGCCCGATGACTGCATGCGTTTGTTGGCTAACTGTTGACTTCGCACTAAAACCATTTATTGGCTCAACGCTCGCAAAAATCGTATTTTCGCGACTACTCAATCGATCACATTTACAGTTATTGAGGCCTTTCTCGGTTACCAAAAGAAAGAGAGAGAAAAAAATTGAAAATTGTGGTAATATCGAGATTCAAAAGTCATTCAAAAGTTATCGCACACCGTATTTCAAAAGGTAAAAAATTCAAACATTTGATACCTCTTTTTTTTTTTTTTTTTTTTTTTTAAATGAACGATGATGTACTTCCATTCAAGCGTTTACGAGAAGGAAAATCTAAATTACTGAATCCTATTTTGTTACAGGGCTCCACGCTTGGAATGGAGCACTCATGGACGACAAGTCTGATCATAATTTTGGCACTGACTGGTCCATCCTGGAGCGACTCAATCAAGCCGAATGAAACACTCAGCACCGAAACTACGACAGAGCCATATTCAGATGAGGAGCTCCTGCCCGAGGCAGCACCTCTCACCGGAGATCAGGTTAGTCTCTTTCAGTAGACGGCTCTTAGTTTAATTTGACACGATACGAGAGCGAGATATCTTTATAATTTGATCGTAAAATAAAAAAAAAAGAAAAGAAACAATAACATGATGAAAATAAAGCAGAGGATACTCTAGTTCCGCTTCGTCTTGAGGAGTCCGCAAATCAAACTCCAAATCAAGCACGTAAGAAATTCATGGACTACATTATGAACGGGTGATACGCATAGGAAAGTAAAACTCTTTAGGCGAAACTACATCCAAGGGTGTATTTTCTTCTTGGGGGAGGGGCACTTTCTCTCCTCCCAGGATTATTATGGGGAGGGGGGATTGAGAACCAAAAGAGACAAATATACACTGAAAAAGGTGTAAACAAAAATACAATAAAATAAAAATAAATGAAAAAAATAAAATAAAAAATAAATAAAAAAATAAAACAATGAAAAAATTGGTACAGCAAAGTATCGCCCCCCCCTTCTCAAATGTTTTCTGTATTGTAAACGCCCTTCCCTATACATCCAACTGCGAGTTGTCTAACCAAAAATAAACAATGTCGATCGATCGAATCCTTGTTACCGATTACAATGATCAATCGATTGAGCGAACAGAGATGTTGTGAAAAACAAATGCCGACACTATATAAGTTCGATCGGTGGATCATGCAATCTACTGATTCGATCAATCAATCGATCAATCAATCGATCAATCAATCGATCAAGCATCGATCTTGTCTCGGCCGCTAGAGTCGTCATTGGTTTAAAAAAAAAAAAAAATGCGGATATTTCGATGACTAATCGATGATTCCGCCGATTGAGAAAAAAATGACAGATGCAATAAACTGAACTGAACTGTGTAGTATTTTGGTAAATCGGTGGAATCAGCAGTGAATTGAAAAAGCCAGCACTAAATACACACACAACGGCAGCTCTGAATTGCACCCTCATATAGGTCACCATTAAGTATTAAAATTGAGAAATAGAGTAGGATGATATGGGTCGGGGTCAGGATAGACTACAGACTCTATCGATGCAGGTACGATCGATAGAGACATAATTATTGATGACGATTGCGTAAAAGAAGGAGTTATTCTCTACGGTCCGCATCGCACGCATCACCTGACGTGCAAAATAGACGTGGCAATGAACTTTACGTCATTCGGTCGTGAAGGGTATACGGACTTACATTTGAGATGAGAGCTCATACTGCTTTTTCGATAAAGTGAAATTATTGCAAAAGATGATCCTATGTGAATTATTGCAAAGGTAATTATTAGCTCATTCAATTGCACGAACTATCGGTCAAAATGATGGTGAAATAGCGATTTTGAAGGTATAAGCGTCAGCCGTCAGCTGCTTAGCCTGCTTGCATGGTGCTCGATACGTAACGAGGGGGAGGCAAGGGGCTTCTTCACTTTCAAGTTTCGCTTGCTTGTGGTAGGTACCACTTATTGTAGCAAAAACGGCGTTGCCGATGGAAAAGGAAGGTAGAAGAAAAGTTCGAATCATTATACATTTGACGGTAGCGGTTTACGTAATATGGCGATCGTGCTTTCACGTCATTTAAACAAGTACGAAAAGATCGATTCAAGGTGAGGCACAGGATATTTTTCGATTAATCTACAAAGGTTTTAATGGAGGGAATCTATTGTTAATAAATTGTTGCCATATTCCACGAGCTGTCACTATACCATTTGATAAGGAACGATGAATGCAGATACACCAAACAAACAAAAAAACAAAGCAATCATACAAATTATTCGTCATTCAGTCGGAACAAGAAGAAAAGGTTAAAGAGGGAAAAATTTCAGAGAAATTAATTTGAAGACAAATTTTACAGAAGATGTAGGTGAACTCATAGGAAGGGTGTATTACAGGGAAAAGAAAAAATACGCTACGAAATGAGACGAAAAGAGATCTTTAGTTAGGTATACTAAAGCCTTGGTTACTCAGTTAGGTGCTCAAATGATTTGGTACGCTCATCTTATAATCTTTTGCTGCGTCATTTTTAGACGAATAAAAGGTTTGGTTGAAGCAACAGAAGCGTTTTTGCTGTGAATTCCAATGAAAAGTTTCCGAAAATGAATTCTGGAAGTTTTCAGGAGAGTTCTGGTCTTTATAAGTAGAATCCAGCGGGCCGATTTTTGAAATCATTAGATAAGGCTTGTAGACTGGATGAATGGGGGGCTGCTATTTGTCCCTTTAAAGTGTTTATCAAAAAGAAGAGCTCTTTAACCAAGTGTTCCTCCGCTACATTCGATAAGCAATCGGCTGCTTGAAACGATCCGATAACAGCCAATAGCTTATCGAATGTAAATGAGGGATACCTGGTTAAAGAGCTCTTCTTTTTGATAAACTCTTCAAAAGGGACCAATAGCAGCCCCTCCCCCCCCCCCATTCATCCAGACTACCAGCCTTATCTAATGATTCCAAAGATCGGCCTGCAGGCAATTTTGGCCAGAAATACTGGCATTTTCCACTAGATGATTGTGGTCTAAAATGTCAGATTACCGAAATTTTCAGAATTTCTTTTCGGGAACTTTTCATTATAATTCTCGCCATTTTTAACAGGATTAATTTTCTCCGTTTTTTGTGTGAAGTGAAAATTTAGGGTAATTTGTACAAAGTTTCGAAAAAAAAAAAATCAGTTCATAGATCGTAGTTTGGCAACACAGTTATAGTCGTAGCAGAAAGGGGGTTGAGTGCGGTGGGGTGGGGCTTCGCATAACTTTCACTGATGTAGAGCAATTGAGAGGATAAAAGATCATAAAACGGACGGATCAACGATGACACATGACTGGATTAGATTGTGAGCTTCAGATGAGGAACTTGCGAATTTGGAGATGATTGAGAGACAATTCAATATCATTACACGAATCGAAATCGGATTCATCGAAATCATTTCACAACAACTTCATCTGCGATCGCGATGATGATCGAGCGAATGGCTCCCCACTCCCTTAATCAAGACTAATTCTGGCGGATCAGTATCGCGTCATTTGAACGAAAGAGCTATCCGTAATAGCCGTAGCATACGTCTCACGATTTTGGTTATTCAATAGTACCCGATCAGTTGCTTTAAGCAATCTATACTGTAAAAGAACACATTTAATCGGCTTGCATGGTTAAGGTTTTTTTTTTTTTTTTTTTTTTTTTTATTTTGTGTTTTTTTGTTTTTTGGTACTTTACGTGCGTACGGGGGACCTGTTTTGGCGATTTCAAGGTAAAAAGGAAAGTCTGAGAAGAGTCCCTTGATGGAAGTTCTGATGAATGGGGAGTCATCGATCAATTTTGATAGCTTGGGGGATTAGATTAAATACGCAAATGCTTTGAACAAAGCTAATTCTGCGACAGGTTGAAAATTCCCTCGAAAAATTACAGTTTTACTTTTCCAACGAATATTCTATTTTGACGGAAAGTCGCGTCAGGCAGTCAGGAATAAAATTCGAGTACCCGCAAGGGCAGACAAATGGAAAGAGCAAGGCTACATGAGCGCCCGCAGAAAAAATTTCCAAGGGGAAGGGCAAAATTGTTGAACCTCAATGGAAGGTCTGGTAGACCCCCCCCCCCCCCGGGAAAAAGGGAAAACTTTTTTGTTCATCCAAATGGTGTACACTTATTAAGCCATGGTAGGTGTATCAAATAATAGTAATAATTTTGACGTGTTTGATATAACGGATAAATGGACAGCAGACGAAAATGATAACAAGGAAAATGTTTAATTCTAATATATTCCTTGCAAAAAATGAGTTAAAGTTACAAAATAAACAAATAATGAAGTTTGTTAACTATTTCCTTCGATTAACATTGCTTTCCTTTCATTTTTTATCGTGAAATTTTAACTTTTTTGAATTCCAGGGGGGAGGGGGCAAGTGTCCCCTCTTGCCCCCCGCTGCGGATGCCCATGCAAGGGTAGGTAACTCAATGTTTTCAGAGGACAAAACGAAAGGAAATGAAAGCGAGAGTGAAACAAAACAGAAAGTAAGAGGGTGGAAAAGAGATAAAAACTGATCGTGCAATAAAATTGCGGGGAGCAGTTCATACATCAACGGAGTGAGCAACTTTTATCCGCAGACTGATTCGCGGAGATGAGACGTACTTACACGCGGTGAAAAAAAATCCGAGAAAGAAACTGCTGACAGTGATGCTGCTGACTCTTGTTGGGATTATTTTTCAAGGCCATGAATTAAAAATAAGACCGTTTTAAGAGGAGCAACTTCGATTTCTTTCGGTGCGCTAACGCTGGATTGTGCTGCCAGAACCATTAACCTACATTTAACCGGTGCGCAGTGCGGTGGTCGGTGGTCAGCTGAAATAATTGTACTCTTGTCAACACTCAACAACGGCCCGATCGGCCGGTGCGCGCGGTGCTCAGCGTTTCTAGCTTTCTTCCTCTCGAGGATCCCGACTCGAGAGTGGTTTGAAAGAGACTTTCGGCGCACAATGAGACGACTGGATGATTGTAAGAACTGACTTTCAAATTTCGATACATCGAACCCAGATGCTTGCGTCAAAACCAACGAGATATACCTCTAGAGGGGCTAATACATGTTACTTATCAGTCCTATCCAAAAGTACGTGTGACAGCATGAGCGATCTGATTCGGGTTTGTTGGTTTCTTTGCCTCATTCTGTTTAACCTTAAATCAAAAATTGTAATTAATTCTGAGAGAATGGGGCTGTTGCACACTTTTGCTATAAGCTATTTAATAGTCGATTATGGAGTAAAAACCTCCAAAAATAACGATGGCAGCACTAAAAACTTCCAATATCCACTCCTAAACTTGATAAACGCTTTTATTTGCGCGGGCGTAGTGGTGGCTGAGGGTTGTAACAATGGAAGATTCCCATCTAACAATACTGTAACTCCATCAAGAAGTGACCATGAAAGTCGTCTCATATTGGTCACTGACCAATACGAGACGACTTTCATTTGACACCGGTGTCACTAGGTGTTGCGGTACCATTCATCGGATAAAGATCATCACTCTGTGAATCATCCTTGTCAGCATAGAAAGTGACGAAATGAAGATAGGAATCTCCCATTGTTACTGCCCTAGGCCATCATTACACCCTCGTAAATAAAAGCGTTTATTGAGTTTAACGTTGGATTTCGGAAGTTTTTAGTGCTGCCATGGTTATTTTTCGAGGTTTTTACACCAGAATCCACTGTTAAATCGCTTATAGCAAAAGTGCGCAACAGCCCATTGGTTTTAAATGAAAGTGCAAGTGTTTAGGAGAGGCTACATAAACACAGAATTTTTAAATAACAATCCAGGTGAGACAATTTTGCTTGTTTCTGTCATAAATGTCAGTTTCTTTATCGTGCAAATCCTTCCAAAAGAAACAGTTATATCGATTTCTGGGTCCAGATAGGTTGATCCAGATGGATCTAAAACACTTGCACTTTCTTGTTTTAAACCAATTTCAAACAGAACTGTCAAACTTTTTTTCTTTTTTAATTTAAAAATTAAAAAATATGAGGCGGCAAACAAACCGAGCCTATGTGAAAATGCCAATAAGAGATTTTCGCTATGACTGCCTCTGAGCTAACTCAAAACCACGTCCCACACATCCTATCTATTGGTATAACTCATTGGTAGAAACCAATTCTTACTCTGATAGATCGACAAATAAACTTCGAGGATACAGCATGGAACCTTTGGTTTCACTATGGACTCGATGACAATGTATCGATCCATCGATTAACAAAAAGATTTGATTATTGATTTGAATTCACATTTCCCAACGAGCTATATTACCACAGAGTGGTTTCCTGGGACGTAATTTTGAAGACACCACGGAGGAGACCAAGTTTATGGATTAAAGAGGTATTCTCATCTGACTTCGCGCCACAAATTCGGTGGCGCGCAGTTCAAAATCACTGCGGGCAAGATGGCCGACAAAAGCAGAAAACGTATACTCTTTGCTGAAAATATTGGGTGTTTTCTGCTTTCCTGCAGAGTGTAGCCCAATGTTTTCTGCAAAGAGAATACGTTTTCTGCAAAGAGAATACGTTTTCTGCAAAGAGAATACGTTTTCTGCTTTTGTCGGTCATCTTGCCTGCCCCTTGTCGCCCAGGCCTTGGGCGCAAGGTTGACCTTGGGAGGAGACAGCCATGATGGAAATCTCTTATGGACATTTTACACGGGCTCGACTTGTTGGCCTCTTAATTACTTTTTAACCTCTGAACAAAAAATGTGACAGATCCAGTTGAGATTGTTTTGAAATGACGGTGAATTGTTTCAAAATGACTATCTGGACACAAAAATTGATATAACCGATTGATTCGGAATTAAGGATTTACACAATAAAGAAACTGACACAAGACAGCAAATATTTCAAAATTTTCTCACCTGGATACACTGGCGTAGCGTGTAATATGGCACCCCTGCATATTGTCCATTTAAACTCGTAAAAAATGTCGATTCTAGAAAGTGCGCAGTACATCTCCAATAGTTAGACAGCTTTTTCATGCATTTACACATAAATGGACATAATGCGCGTGAAAAATGTCGATTCGAGGGAGTGCACTGTGCACCTCCATGAGTTCGACCTTTTCTATGTATTTCAATGGACAAAATGCCGCGTTGCCATATTATATGCGACGCCACTGACTGGATAGCTGAAAGTCTGTGTCCGCACGACCATGCACTCGCCATGCAGCCTCACTAGTTTGGGATAGAACTTATAACATGGTGTCGCTCCTCTATAGTTTTAGGTCGTTGGTATATTTCGTCAGCCATTGACGTCTCTCAGAGCTTCAATTATAGCGGGTAGTTTAATTTTTCCTTGTTTGGAGTATCGATAAAAGTTGAGCATCAAAATTTAAAACGGGGGGGGGGGGAGAATTTCCACTAGAAAGAAAGACTGAAAGCAAAAACATTTACTTTTTTTCACGGCGAAGTACAATTTTTCGCTCCTTTCTGTCATTGTTTTTTTTCACCTCAAGTACTTCGAGTTTTCGCGGATTCTCCGCTTCAAAATGTTTTTGGTCCAAAAGTCGACGGATCAGAGTCCATCGTGCGACAGGCGGGCTATCTTTTGCAGCATAGCTCTTGCTTCGGATACCTCCGGGTCAACGCGCTTCGTTTTTTCATCCTGTGGCGATAATTATAAATAAGACAGCAACGTTATTATTTTTGCAGTAACTTCCAGTAAAATCTAATAATGTTTCATTTAATCTCCCTCCTCTTACTATTTTTATTGACATTGACAGAAAACGGTCGAGTACATTTGTGATGATTATTATTAATTAGTTTTTCCGGACGGATATTTTAACGACGCAAAGAGCAAGTCTTGATTGAGGAGAAGTTAAAGTCTCGAGGGAACAATTTTAGGTGAATTAGGTTTCAGGTGAAGGAAGTTTTCGATCAAAGTTTTCAGCAATGAGGCTCTTGCAAACTTTTGCTACAGGGGATTGAAGTGTTGATTCTTGCATAAAAACCTGTAAAAATGTCGATGAGTAAACTAAAAAATCACGAAATTCACTCTCAAAATCGGGCTTAGTGGCGGAGAGACGCAGGTATCATGGGAGGTTCCTATCTAATTTGAGACGTATCTCTGTGTTTCTGTAGAGAAAGAGACACAATAGACAGGAATTTCCCAATATACCAGCGTTGAACCGCCATTACGAACTTGCCGTTATAGCAGTTATGTGAGTTCCATACTGCATTTTAGACTTTTTCGGCGCCATATTCGTGATTTTCCCTGATTTGTATGCTTTACACCAGATTCGACTGGGTATTCATTTGCTTAGAGCAAAAGTTTGCAAGAGCCCCATTCTGGTGATGGAGAGTCGGAAAGCAAATACTAGGGAATCATTATTATCGGTCGGTGAAACAGCTTACGTCAAAAAGTTGATTCGATTGTAAGATTCTATTAACCCTTTAGATACGACGCCCATTCGTTTGCTTGAGAAAATTTCTCAAACTTTCATTTCGGTGTGTTGACAGGATGTCGAAACGGTGCATGTTTGCAAAAGAACGGGTCTTTAAGCGCCTTCAATTCAGTATGTAGACAAAAACAAGTACCGTGGAATTTTTATCTACCCGCTTCATTTGAAAGAGCGCGCCGCGATTGGCTTAAAGCTAGGTAGTTATTAACTTTGTCTTGAAAGGATTCAGAATTGAGCAACGAAATATGTTATTACAGTTTATCCTCACCACTTACTTTTAAAATAATTTTTTCTTTCAGGAACTTGGAAAACTTTCTTAGGAAAGAGAAGAGATTACGAATTTTGCAACCAATAGCCTAAATTATTAAATCTTTTGCGATGGGTAAATAAATCCTATTTATAGTAAAAAGGCTCACCCTATCTTAAATAGAAATAATTAAGCGAGGTCGCCGCGCCATGTCGCGTCGGCCGATCTTTGCTTCTGCGGCACTATGAGCAGCGACGAAGTGATAGATATGGCATACCTCCTTATTTGAAGGCGTTTTAAAACTCGAGCTCGTAGAAAAGTCAAAACTAAAATTTAGGAGAGCGATCCTCCATAAATTCTTTGAAAAAATTTACAGAAATATAATTGGTATTGAGTTATAATAGTGAACTATATTAATGAATTATGATAGGTGCTTCATTCCTTTCAGATAGAGGAAAGGGGAGGGGGGGGGGAGCAAAAAAAGCTTTTTCAGAGGTTGAGAGATGAAATCAAGGTAGAAAATACATCAACGGAACATAAAATGTCAGTCGACTCCTTAGATTTTGGTAGAGGTAGGCAACCTGCAATATACTTAAAACAAAGAATTTAAGCATTGCGGAATCAATGTGGCCAACCTGAGCCAAACTTCAGGAGTCGAGCGACATTGTTTAATTCACCGACTGTAGGTACCTTAGATTTAGAGTCATTGAAAATTTATTCAAGATGGAAAATAGAAATTCTACAAACTAATTTCTTTTTGTTTTTGTACTGTTCCAGGAATGGTTTGACAGCCAAAAAACCAACGGTGACGAGGATATGATGGAGGATGACGGAACGGAGGACGAAGTGGACGATATAGAGACAGCAGGCTCAGAATTGGTTTCAACAGTCGTAAAACAAGATGAAAATGGGAAAGGCGAGGCTGGTGAAGAGGGGGGAATGCGGAGACGGCGGAAAAAAGGCAGGAAAAGGAGGAGGAGGATGAGAAAACGTCCACGAACAACTACTCAGCCACCTGCGGCAGAGGCAAGTGAGGCTTACGCTACTTCTGCACCTATAGAAGCAGAGGAAAATTCAGAAAAAGCTCCAGTACAAATACCCCAAGAAGAAGTAGGTAATACAAATGATGGTGAGGGTGATCAGGCAGCGTATCCCAGAAGACGGCCAGGTAGGAGACGCAAAAGACCATGGAAACGACCCAGTACGGAGGCCAACCAACAAGAAGAGAATCCAGAAAAC
Organism: Trialeurodes vaporariorum; assembly: GCA_011764245.1. Lineage (NCBI taxonomy): Eukaryota > Metazoa > Arthropoda > Insecta > Hemiptera > Aleyrodidae > Trialeurodes > Trialeurodes vaporariorum. The sequence goes on from VMOF01000001.1 coordinate 31,898,751, forward strand.
AGAAATCCCGAAATTGAAGCTCCTCCTCTACCTGAGATTCCATTGGAAGAGCCGTCATCACCACCACCACCACCACCACCATCTGCAAATCCAAGACGAAGGAAGAGACCAAAGAATAGAAACAGAGTCCCTCAAGAGATATCTGAATCCAAGCCTTCACAGAATGATGCAGAGGAGAATCTACAAAAGGGTGAGTTAAAACATACAGAGAAACCATCGCTGATACCAGATAATCACAAAGAATATAGGAGTACTACTCAAGAAAACAGACAGAGAGATGAATTCAGTCCAACAATTAAACCGAAGATAAAGAATGAAGAAGATTTTAGTCCCACCGTCAAACCGAGATTGCAAAGTAATGAAGATAAATATTCAAAAACTCCATCACTTCAAAATGATCTCGCCGAAAACAATTTGCAAACTCACGCAGAGCAAATAAACCAAGACGGGCATAGGTTCCACGAGAACGAACATTTTGACAGCTCTGGAAAACAAATTCATCAAGAGCAAAAGCAAACATCGAATAAACCAGCCATCTTACCTACAGAATATCCAAGAAAAGAGCAAAAACCAAAAGATTACCAATCATTTGGTCCACACACGGAACAAAAAACAAAAGATTACCAATCATTTGACCCACAGACGGAACAAAAACCAAGGGAATATCAGTCCTTCAATCCGCAAATCGATCAAAAACTAAGAGATCATCAGCCTTTTAGTCCACAAACAGAGCAAAAACCGAACAACTACCAGTCTTTTGGGCAGCAGACACCACAAAAACCAAAGGAATACCAACAAGTAGGCTCACAAATAGGTCAAAAGCAGAAGGACTATCAATCCTTTAATCCCCAAACAGAGCAAAAACAAAAGGAATACCAATCTTTCAATCCACAAACAGAGCAAAAACAAAAAGACTATCAATCCTTCAATCCACAAACAGAACAAAGACCAAGGGATTATCAATCTTTCGGTCCTCAGACAAACAGGCCAAACTTAAATAAGCAATTGTTTCAACCGCAAAACGTTAAATTTGCAGAACCAACTTATTCAAACAATGAACAAAACAAACAAACAGGTACGTTATTAAATCTAAACCTACCGACGAATATTCCATTCAGAACGAATGAGTATGATGGTTTCCAACAATTCCAAAAACATTATGGTCATGATCCACACGCTAATAATACACAGTTAAACAGACTTAAGAATATGGAGCAGACCAGAGGAATTGGGCCGGAAACACTACTTAGACCTACAACATCAACTTCTTTGAGAAATCAAAATGAAAATACAGAGAACAGACAGCAAACCAATAATTTGCCAAAATTGGCACCTCAAAACACAAATACAAACTCTTTCTTAAATTATTCACAGCCAAACAGACCATCGGATATCAACAGCTACGGTACTTATAGTCCAGCCTATGGGTACCCCACCAAACCAACACTTAGCACACCACAAAATCCTAGAGAGATTAAAAGCGACCCAGAAAGACCAAACCACTTTCCAATTTATCATAAACAGCAGGCTGTGAATATTCCGCAAAGTGGAACACATCATAATAAACAAAAAACAAATACTAAGGAAATAGATACTTTAAGCACAACTTACAGACCTCCAGTCCCTATTGGCTTTGCCAGTAAACCACAAAATGATAACTCACTCTTACAAAGCAGGCCAGGTGAAAACAATAGACAGCAATACGCGAAACCACAGAATAATGAGTATCAAAGTAATTTGAATCCACAAGAAAACAATCACGCTCCTCAAAGAAATAAAGCGAACCAACAGCAACCACTGAACATAAATAATGATGAGTTACATAAGGGACAAAAAACTGAAAATCCTTTCATTAACAGATTCCCAAGTATTCCCCAACAAAATATACTTAGACAAATAAGCAGCCAAAATCATCAATTCCCAGCTCAAGCAAGTGTAATTGTATCAGATAGTATCGAAACAAACTCAGCAAAGCCTCAATTTAGCTACATACATGATTTCAGCGGTAAGTTTAAACCCGCGCAAACAATCGATCAATTCAATAAGCAACTTATTGACCCTACTTTGCTAACGTCTCCAGTTTTATTTGACCCACCAGTTCCCCCATTGTTTGAAGAAGAATTACCGAGCACTAAATTAACCCCGACTAAAGTTCATTTGCCTCCAATAACACATCCAAAGTCTAAATCGCCTCCGGCCCCATTCTTGCCACCATCTCAGAAGCAGCTACCCAACACTCAGTTCCAAAGGCAAGCGGAACCAGCTCCGTTCAAACTACCTCTGAATGAGCAGCAAATAGTACAAAAAGTCATTCCACCGCAAAGTACACAGTCAAATAATCAAAGTAAAAGGAACAACCTCCCTCAAACATCAGCATCGATTCCAGATCAAAAGGAAAAAGAACTAGAGGAGGAAATAGAGCAGCAAAACGACGAGATAAAAGCACCGCTTCCGACAAGAAATGTGATTCAACAAACAACAACGCTTGAACCAGAGACAACAAGCAACTACATCGAGCCACAAACTACAAAGGCGGCAGGTTCGGACAGAGTAACAAGAAAACCATTATTTACTCATGCTAAGCGATTGCCTCCAACGTCAGCTGTGATAAGAAGGAAAGTCCGTCCACATTCATTCAACAATACCACGACAACAGAGAACACTCCAATTACTACTACTACAACTACTTCAAATGATAACGGAGAAAACTTGAGTGAAAAATACAAAGGAAAATCAAACAGAAATAAAAACTTGTACCGACAACATTTGACAGAGATTGAGCCAACTCAGAAACCTGCAAAGATTGAACTTGATCCGTATAAAAAAGATAACTTGGATCAAAATATATTCCCTGACCCACAGTACACGATTCCATTGGAAGACGAAGAAAAACCCTTGAGTAATATAAATGATCAAGAGCCTTCTAAAGTTAGACGACCAACAGAAAAACAAAGAACTACCACATCGTATTCAGAAATCGTTACTGAAAGTACAAGTGCAAAACCAGGTAGATTTGGATTGCACCATGTATCAGCGCAGCAGGAAATTTTGCGTCAGACTCTTCAAAAACAAAAAGACATCATCCAAACAGAGGACAGCACAGATCCTCCATTCATACCTAGTAATCCTCCTGATGAAGAATCAGAGTTTGCTGACGATTTTGTGCATGAAAGTAAACCAGCGCCAGTTTTCACAAGCTCTAAGAAAACCCACAGCTTTACGACACAAAAACATTCGAATCGACAACGAACACACGGACGCGATAGTGTTATTGTGACAACATCAACCACACCCAAATACACGCCATTAGAAGTGTTGACAGACAAACCAGAATATACGACATCCGATGAATACGAATTTATGGTTTCTGATGAAGAACTAGAAAAAATGATGAAACCCATGATGGGAGATGATGAAGACAAGAGAGATTCTGAAGATTTGAAATTTAAAGCAGCGAATATACACGGCGTGAAAGATGAGATTTTAGATTTAATTAAAACAGATTCAGGTTCTGCTCGTTTATCAAAAATACTTAAACTAAGGAACATGTCACTGGATGATTTGATAAAACATCGAGAGAGAGGCTCAAGTCAACTTCACCTTTCGGAAATATTCCCACACAAAAAGCAGCACATTTTAGAACCAACGAATCCGCCAGAGCCAACTGCAATATATGCTGTGCCCAACTACTCAAATTCGCAAGATGATGTCGAAGCGGAAATCACTCCAATATTTGAATCTAATTACATAAAACATAAAGGTGAATCAGACAGAGTAAGGAATGCCACAGTGACATCTGAAACAAAAACGCAGAAAAACAACAACTATTTCAGAGACGGTCCATCAGGTCAATCTGAGGAGGACAAAAATAACAACCGGGAACCTAAGGTATTTGAAAGTATGCCCTCTTTTACACTTCGAACTGACATTTTAGAAAAAATAAATGAGAAAAAAGAGAACGGACAGAAAACTGACTCCAGCTGGAGATTTTTTGGACAGATCAATAAACCAGAACGACCTCTTAGGCCATCGTTTGAGGATGTGGTAATTTCGTACACCAGCACCAATCGATATCCTTACAGAAAACCAACAGTTGAGGAGATAGATGACATCATATTACTATCTGACACAGAACAGTATGAAGCACCGCGCAGTAATGTAATACACGCTAAAGTACTTGCAGATAGCGGTGAAAGAAAAGATCAAGAATTTTTCACAGAGACAAAGAAACTGTCTTCTGGAGTCAAGTCAGCCATTATAGTTAGCGCTGCCATTATTGGTATTGCTGTTCTTGGATTCTTTGCTCTTATGATCTCATGTCGAATAAAACAGAAAAAAGCCAGACTAAGAGCTCAAAGAGATATTTTATGCGATCATTTCCATGAGGAGCTACGAAGCAGTGCCAGAAGTACTAGTCCAGTAATACCGCATGGTCCGGAAGAAAATACATGCGAACATGGTGTGCGATCAACAGCTATCCCAACACAACATTATAATAATAGACATTATTATTTGTGGCGAACTCTGAGAAAAACCTTCCAGTATGAATGACACTGATCGTATTGATAAAGTCCATTGTAAATAAAATATTAGACTGAATTTTTTAAGGCTCAATCAAGAATTTCATGTGAATGTAAAAAGGCAGACAATATTGAATGTAATGATGGAAATCCAAACATTGCAAGATCTTTCCCGAGAAAGACGAATCCTATTTAAAATTGTTGTAATTATGTACATATTATAAAATTCAAACACAAAAGGTCAAAACGTGCAAGTAGACACCTGCCCTCTGAAAAAAGAGGACTTTTGAATTTACTTCAAGAAAGCACTGCTTGAAGGAAATTTTCTTCGATTGTAAATAAGGTATTTTCATGGTTCTTTTGCTGAGTTCAATGCTTTGGAAAAAAAAAATAATAAAAATCAATCGAAAATTATGAGATATTTTTTTTTTTTTTGGAAAGTGGAATATTAAAAAAAAAGCAGTAGTTCAAATTTAAGTTCTTTCTCAATCTTCTAGTCAAACTTAAAATAATTCTAAGAATTACACAAAACTCAAGAGCAAATGAGTATGAACAATGAAAATGTAGAGGAGAGGAACCTCTGTCCTCTCCCTTTGTTCAATTGGACAAAAATAATGACAATGAAGCAAATGTGTAATAGATTTTCAACAACAAATACACAGTGCCCCAAGGCTTAGGGTCACAATATATTTCTTGTAGCTGGTTTCAGAAGAATTTGCCATTGATAGCTCTTTGTACAGCTGCAAAGATGGGTATATTTTGGTCTTCTGCACAAGTTGCCGTCAATGCTATCAGTAGAAACATTATATGTAGTATGTACCTTATTCGCGTAGATTTTGACCACGACAGCTTGTGCAGAAGACGAAAATGCGCCTTTCCATGAATGTGGAAAAAGAGCTGTAAACAGTAAATTTTTTGGAAGCGACCTCTGCACATCTGCTTCTGATGAAGACTAGGTAATTGTAAATGAAAAAAAAAAGAATGTGCAATACTTTGATGGTCAATGTCATACCATGATGAAAAGCATTATCAAAATGCTTCAGTGCAATAATGTTTTGCCCATCCAAGCAAAAGTATCAGGACTTTGTAAAATAAATGTGATGAATTTTCCCAGATTGTAAATAATGACTAATGATAAACTTTTATTTATTATGAACTTCATAGAAAAATTGTGCTGAGTGCAATATTAGTTTTAAGAAGGAAAAATAAACATGTAAAGACAAAAAGAATAACTGGCTATTTATTCCAATCCCCCACAGCTTTCTTCATACCTACTGAAGATCTATACATACAGATATATCATAACAAACTCCTTGCTAACTCTTTCTGGGAAAGAAAACAAAAGTAATAAAGACTTACCGATACTTTTCGTACGTAAAGATGTCTTTCAGAATTTTACTAGTTTCATCGTTCGATTGCTGAGAGAGGGAAATAAAAGTTAAAATTAACGAACAATGTGAGTTGAAAAAATTGAAAGTATCTGAATAAACCAAAATTGACTTATTTTGAATCAGTGAATTATTAGAATTGCATTTTGAATCTGCAGCGCAGATAATTTTGGAACTGAGTGCTCCTACTAATAAACCTTTGCGAGGGTTGATGAGTCAAACTTCTTGTCAAAAATCAATGTTTTGATGTTGGGTTAAAAGGCAGAACCCCATAGTTGCCAAAAGACTTGAGCCACAGCTGGTTACCTTTTTTGGTGTCATTCATTGTAAACTTAAAGGGGACGTACACCCAAAAAATCGAAGTTGAGTTAAGCACGGGAATCGACAGAGGAAAGTGAGACATGAAGACTGGTGAAATTCGTTTCTCGAAATTCGACTTCATTGCGAAAATACAGCCGCCGAAAGATCCGGCGCTGATGTCATCTGCTCCAACCGCACGATGCGATACCATTGCGCTTAATGGGAAACTCAGCGCCCGCGCCATTCCCCCTCTGTTTGTGAGGTTATCGACACTCCCACGTTGAAACCCCTAAGGACCAAAATTGAAGAACAGAAAATTTCCTTTCTAACTGTGTTTTAAATTTTTCTTCAAGATTATTTTTGTCTGAGATATGAACGAAAATGGCAAAATTGCGGACTCACATCCAATGTCTGACTTAACATCTTGAAAGTCTCAATTCACCGAAAATGAGGGTTTCTTGGCCAAAAAAAGCATGTTACAAATTTTGATGTAATGAATCAATAGGGAATTTTACCTCTAATGATTTTCCACCAAAAATTGACCATTCTCAAGGAAAATAAGAAAAAACTACTCAAGAATGCGTGTTGGATTTAAAAAAGCAGAAATTTTTCTGTTTTAATTCGCATTTTCCGGGCCAACGGCTTACCGGAGGCAAAAGACTCAAAGGACTAAATTTGAAGAACGTAAAATTCTCTACATGATTGGTCCATCAAAAGTTTTCATAGGTAGACTTTGAGTGGCTAGAAAGACAGCTCTTTGTGAACGCGGAAAGTCAGAAATTCAAACGGAATCCGAAGATTAGCCATTTTCGTTCATATCTCTGCAAAAAATAATCTTGAAGAAAAATTAAAAACACAGTTAGAGAGGAAATTTTCTGTTCTTCAATTTTGGTCCTTGGCAGTTTTCATGTGGGAGTGCCGATAACCTCACAAACTGAGGGGGGACAGCGTGGGAGCAGCGTTTCCCACTAAGCGAAATGGTACCGCATCGTGCGGTTGGAGCAGATGACGTCAGCACCGTATCTTCCGGCAGCTTTATCTTCGCAATGAAGTCGAATTTCGAGAAACGGGTTTCACCATCATTCATGTCTCTCTTTCCTCTATCGATTAAGCCAATGTGTTTTTTAGGGTGTACGTCCCCTTTAAGATATCATTACAAAACTAAATCACTTGAAAGTAACATTGAGAACATCAGAAAGTTCCAAAAATCACCCACAAACTTAATGAATGCGTTTGAACAAAATGCAAAGATGGCGGTCAAATAAGCAGGTCACAATGGAGAAAGCCAATCTGATTGCCTATTCTATTCTATTGTCTATTCTATTCTATTCTATTGTCGATTGTCTATTCTGAGAAAAGTAATTCATCATAGAGGAAGCTGCAAATGAATGGGACTCTTCCATTGTCATCCTCTCATTCAACCGCCATCTTATAATTTAGTTAAACACATTTCTTGAGATGGTGAGTCAATTTTGGAAATTTTGCTCTCAACATTACTTTCAAGTGATTTTACGTTGGAATCAACCCTCCATGATGCTGTCACACAATTTTGCAACAGACCCAGTGTAAAAAAAAAAAACCTCAATTCACATTTTATGATATCCAAATATGATATTTTTTATTTTTTGCCAAATGAAATAGTTGCCATCATTGAACAACATTTTAAATCAAAGACTCTTTGACTGTTTCAGTGACGAGTGAGAAATTTAAAATCCAGGTACCTGATTGGCTTAGATCCGTTTTTTAAACGTGCAATCAACATCTGATACGTGGATTTTGAATAATTCGCTTCTCACTACAACAGTCTTTAGTGGGATGGAAAAAGAAAAGAGCTTACCTCAAAAATTTTCTTAAAATAGGAATACTGTCGTGCAATATATCTATACTGTTTCAGCGCAAACTCTGAAATCAAGACAACAAAATAATGAATACCATAACGTTGTAGATACAACACTAATATGTACGTACAGACAGCAAAATAAAATAAATAATGTCATTTGACTCCTTAGATTTTGGCTTAGGTAGGCTTTTTGCAAAGCTTATATTCATTGGGAAAAGTAAAGCAGGTGGCCTAGCTGAATTAAAATGTACGGAGCCAACTGACATTAATTAATTTGCAGACTGTACATTAAAATATTTACACATTTTCAAATTTTGAGTACTTTCCGCAGCACTTCAATAACTACTATGGCAGTAAAATTTTGCATCTGAAATAGATACAGTATGCTTCATGCATGCAAATTTTGCGGAGGCGTTTATTCAGTTTAACAAGGATAGATTTTATTCTATTTTTGCTCTCCGGAAAAGTGGCAATTCTGACACACATGTATGCGATATCCACAACAATAAGCAGAATAGTTGTATAGGTGGATACAAGAATTTTTCGGTCTCTCTCTCTTCCCATTTGAACATCTGTTTTAGAAAAGGATAGCAGAGGAGGCCATCGTGTGACTTTAGCTCCTATCTCTGTCCTTTTTGCACACAAGCATTTAAATGGGAAGAGAGAGAGACGGAAAAATTCCAAAATCCAGCTATGAATGGTTGTGAAAAGAATCAATGTTTTCGACATGAGAATAGAGATGAATAATTCAATCAAGTTAAGATTCAAGAAGTAACTTCATTGGGCATTGATTGGACTGTCAAACTGAAAGTAAACAGGACTGAATATTATGTTAAAATATTGTTGGCTACCATATTTAAACATTCGACTTCCAGTTGATTACAACAATGATTTCAGCAATGTTCCGTTGAGAAGAACCTCTTTACTGCCCAGTATTTTTAGCCTGCTACACCCTCCAGTTCAGGAGGATTTTTCCCTATGACCTTAATATGTACTTATATTGGGCTAAAATCCTCCTTGTTTTCAAGTTCCAAGATCCAAGAACAGGTAATATTATGAGACATAAAATCAGTGGCGTTGCTTGCAATCTAGTAACACTATATTTTGTCCATTTAAACCCATACAAAATATCAAAATATGAGGAGTGCACAACTTATATCGGGCTAAATTCCTCCTTGTCTACAGATTCCAACACTCACGAACGGGTAGCATTATGAGACATTCAGTCAGTGGCGTTGCTTGCAATCTAGTAAAACTATAATTTGTACATTTAAACCCATACAAAATATCGAAATATGAGGAGTGCACTGTAAATCTTCAATATTTTGAGCTTTTTCACACATTTTAATGGAAACTGCTAGACTGCACTCAAAGCCACTGCATGTAGATCTGTTTTTCAAAATCAAGCCCCCCTAAATATTGAAAAAAATATCATTAATTGAACAAGTGGACAAATGTTGAACTACGTACTGAGGAATCAGGAGCACATAAGACATTTTCGGTTTTGAAAATAAACTCTTTTTGATTATTAGTTAACGATTACTCTGAAAAAGGACGAAACTATACACTTACCGAAAGTTGGTGAGCCCTTCAACGCTTCCATATTGCTTCGGGTAAAATACAATACTGTTGGGTATGAGCTAGGTAAGACATTGAAATAAGGCTCCCAGAAAGATTTCTGAGGTTTGAATCTTTCGTACAGTAAGAATAAGGCTAGAGTAACATTTGGCATGTGTTGCAATATCGTATTTTCTGAAATGAGTTTACCTGGTAAAAAAAAAAACAAATGATTAAACCGTGGAACCATCCTTCAGAGACCGAGAGTAGTCTTGAGAGCTCTCTGTGGACTGAGTCACTCGCTGACTCGCTGACTGAGGGTATTGCTCTTACTCCACATGTGACTGACAAGTGACAGGGCAACGATGTAAGCACATAGTTTCTACGTCAGTTAGTAGTAAAGTAGGTTCACTCCCTCCGTAAGTATGGGACAGCAAGAGACTTGGCAACCCCACAGAGCAACCTCCGGAGAGCTCTTGGTCCTGGCCATCTTTTACGGAAACTTTACTAGCGCATTACACCAAGACTTTAAAATTAAAAGTGGAAATATAATTTTCAACCTGAAAAGGAAAAAACTAAACTGCACCTATGTCTGACTCAATGACTTACAGTCGGCATATTAAGAAACGCCAGTCAACTCCTTAAATTATGATTCAGATAGGCAACCTGCTATACTGATCTCAATGAATTTAAGCAAAGGTGGCCTACCTGAGCCAAAACTTCATGAGTCGACTGATTGTGAGATTATTTAATTTGCCAACAATGCCTAATAAGATAGCAAAAAAAGCTCTCTGAGCTTTCTGGCACTAAAATCAGATAGCATGTAAAAAGTTGCAAAATTGTAATAATGTTTAGTTTTTGTGTGTTTTGGACACTTTTATGCACACTATTTAAAGCAATACCAAATATTAAATAATAGCACACAGATGTTTATTTGATAGTTATTCTTATCTCATGGCTATGGTGTCAACTGGAGTCCTTGAAATAAATGTAAATACTTCAAATGATTTGTTTCCTTATAAGGTTTTAGATTTTACTGAACTTTATTCAAGACATTTGGATCAAAGCAGGGGTGTGCATGGTGCAATTTGCAAACGTCCAAAGATGACCAAAGATCATCAAACAGAGAAACAACAATTCTCGGGCCCAAGCAGGTAAAAAATTTGGTACTTTTGCATCACTACGAGACTGCTTGTCCAGTTTCTGCACTTGGTGTATTTTTCAGTCTTATTGGACATCCTCCTTTTACCAACAATTAGAAGAGGATGCCACGACGCCACATTCTTCTGACGTAACAGTAGTTAATTGTTCAGTAGTCTTGGCTGAGGTCAAGTATTTCTGATAAAATCTTATTTAACTATTTAATAGAAGCAAATAGAATTTTTCAACAGTTCAGAACTGAATTAAGTTTTTGGCAAGTTGTTCCATCAACACTTTGGAAAATCATTTTACCTTTCAGCGAGGCTTGGAAAAAATAGCACTTGACCATGGAAAGTGTGGGTGCTTCAAATTTGAATGACTACATACTCAAAAGTACTTAATAAAGTACAACTTTAGGGTAGGTGGACTCCCTATGGCCACTGGACCCCCTTTGGTCACTTCCATATTTCAGGTTGAAAAATAAGAAAATGGGACTATTTTTCAACAAAAAATCGTTTGCCATATGATTATAAATTAAGCAACTCTGGAAAGAGTGAACTAAATAGTAACCAAGAATCTATGTTCACTCAATCCTTTCCTGCATATTCCACAATTTTTTTTCAGAATTTTCGCATTTTTCCCCTTAAGTCTACAACTTATTAAAGTTGAACAAAGCTCTTACAGTGGCCATAAGGGGTTCACCTGCCTTACCTTGCAAAAGGAAAATCAAACAATGATTCCTCTTATATCCTTTGAAAACTTTGATTGTACTTACTTAAACTTGAGTTTTCAGCATCTTCAACAGTCATCATAAGTTTTCGAGGAATTTTCAAAATCATTTCACCGGCCTCAATGTCAGAAGTGGCGGTTAGTCCATAGCCAAAGTCTTTAAACTCCGAGAGCTGAAGGCCTTTGTAAACTGCTCCGTTACTTTCTAACCAGTTGTCAAAATTGTTGGTATTTTTTCTAGGTGGTATACCTTTGCCAGAATCTGGTCAGAAAAAAACAAGACAAAATAGGTAATTAATAAAGAAGGTATAAAGAAGGAAATATAAGGTAGCATCAAGAAAAGAGTCAATTTTCACAAAACATGAGGTTAATGACTCCAGTTATTGTTTGACCCTGACCTAGAGCCAGATAAAAAGGGCAGCTGGGGCTAAGCCCTGGGTGTTGAATTTAAAGTGTATCAAACTCTGATAGGCGGAAACAAAAAAAGCTGCACAATAAAAGCTGTACCATGCGTGCAACGAAGAGTTTGAGTCAAGAAAATATTAAGACCAGGCCTTAAAAACATACTATACCAGCCTTGTTAAAAAGAGCTTGGTCCTAAAATGCCAAGAAATTGGCATCTAACAGTTTCATACCGAGCAAAATCTTGCTTCAAAGCTAGCGAAATTATACTGTCAAGAAACTTTGAGTTAATCATTCCCCAGGTTGTAAGTTCAAACCACATGAATTTCAATGAAACATTGTCAGCACGAAACGTATCCTACAGTACAAAGTAAGTCTAAGATTAAAATGAAATGAACAAAGTAAAACCTTTTTCCACATTGACAATTTTGGAGACATAATCACTGATCTTGAGGAATGCATCCCACTCATCACTCAATTTCATATGCAAAGAGAAACTGGTTACATCTGAGAAATAAGAAAAACAAGAGATTAAAAAGATTCAAAATTTACAGCAACAAGACACTTAAAATAAGAAAACCGTGTTGGAAGCATTTTAGAATTAATTGATGGAGAAGGCAATCAAAACAATCAAGTGGGATTTATAAACACAAGGTGTGGCTGGTCAGAAACCACCCTTTCAGGTGAATGAAATCAGTTATCACTGATAAAGAATATAAATATCTAAGCTTGTAAGGTAGAAAAAGACAGCTAGATAAATAAGGAAGATAGATATCCTTAAACCGTTACAAGAAAAATACAAAGCGGCTCCACTGATGGAAAAAACAAACAAATCGCCGATCAGTTAGAGTGACCAGAATAAATTAATGTTCTATTTATTTTACACAGCAAAAGCACTGATGATAAACAATAGGAGACAAAAGTAACCATCACCTGAGACTTGTCAAAATCTCCAAAACTGCAAAGATGTAGGTTACGACAAAATTGAAGATAACTCCGACGCATCCGTCTCAGTTTAAAAAAAAACTGCTATTTTAAGAATAACCAAATGGCTGAATAACTTGCTCAAACTAATACACAGAGGATGGGTTATCAAATAATGGAAGTACAATGCAATGAAATAGCAATTCCGAAATGAGAACAAATAATGATGAGCAATAGAGTGAAAATAATTTACTTACATTTAAGTAGTTCATCAACAAGAAGATTCAATTCAGTTTTCTTACGACTAATATTTGCGTTTTTACGGGCCGAATTTTTCTGAGAGTTGTTCTTTTTGCTCATGATTTGACAGTTTAAAACTAACAGGTGACAAATTTGAAAAATAATTACATGTCAATTACAGAATAAATTAAAAAAATTGAGCAAGCTAATCCGACTCGAATACAAACACCATATTTGGGTATACATAACCTCAATTCGCTATCACAGAAAACATGATACACAGCGCGAAGGTAAACAAACACAAAGTGGCGCGGCTGCGCTCTGTGACGTCACCTTGGATGCTGCTATGAAATTTGCAGCTAGTAGTTTTTGAAGGAGTTTTTGGCAAACTATCTTATTTTGATATGGACATCTGACCCAAAACATGTTCAAGGAGTGTCATCGATCCCAAGTTGCGAATCCTCCCTTGTGATTATTTGAGAGTTTGAGACTCCACTTATGTTGAAGAACAAAGACTCAAGACTGTCCTTCCCAGTAATTGTTTTATTAGGCACCAATCTTAAATACATGCGGAATCGGTGTTCCCAATGAATATCCAGACCCAAGCACGAAAATACGCTTTCTAGCGATGCACTATGGTCTGAGATCAGAAAAAAGTGGCCAAAACTCGGTGAAAAAAAGGCATCAAAAATAATCTTTTTCTAGTTTTTACGCTTACTCTTAAAACCTGTCTATGTCATTTCTAAGTTTAAATTACGTGTTCAAAGTGTTCTCTGTGCATAAAATTGAAGCTGAAAGTTTATAAGTGACGAATTTATGAGAAATTTACATTCTGACTTTTGGCCAGTTTTTGATGATTTCAAACCATAGTGCGATGTAGCCGTCAGAAATGTCGACAATTTTGTAAGATTAAAAAAAAAAAAAAAAAAAAAAAAAAAAAAAAAAAAAAAAAAAAAGAATCATCCTGTGTACATAACTTCCTTGTACACATATGTACAATGGGGCTCTTGCAAACTTTTTCTATAGGCAAAGAAATAGTCCAACAAAAATCACGAAAATCACACTAAGAAAGTCTAAAATTCAGTAAGTAATAAACTCACGTTTAACTATGCTATAACGGCAAGATGGTAATGGCGTTTCGACGCAGGTATCATGGGAGATTCCTGTCTATTATGTCACTTTCTCTACGGAATCACAGAGATATGTCTCAATTTAGATAGGAATCTCCCATGATACCTACATCTTTCCGCCACTAAGCCCGAATCTGATCATGAGAGTGAAATCCCCTGTAGCAAAAGTTTTGCAAGAGCCCCGTTTGTTTCTTCAGGGGACTTCAGATGATTTGTCGTTATGACGTTATATTCGAAAATCTGCTGCGAGTACTACGAGCACAGAATAATACAATCAGAACGGAAACTCCCATAAGAGCCAATGGAAGCAAGTTTGGAATTTAACGGCACCAATAGGCAACGCTGTGGTCCTATATCCCAACATGGCGGACGAGTGTGATTTGTGTTGAAACTCATTTATTTCTGTAAATTCTGGAAAGAAATCTTAAGTTTCCGGCCACACTTTTATTCTAATGGCATTTCAAAATGAAAATTTCGCGGATCACGTCCTATATTTTTTTTTTTTTTTTTTTTTGCGCGCGAATCCAGATGTAAACATCCTATATCCCAACATGGCGGGCACGCCGAAATGAATTTGCTTTGAAATCCGACAGAGTTTCCGTTCTGATTGTATCATTCTGTGCTACGAGCTGTTTTTTTTTCCTATTATAGGCGCGCACGGTTGAGATGGTCCGCGCCGTAATCCAACGAGGCACAAAAGCTCCTTCACAACCGCGGAACGCAACTCTATGTGTCCGCCGACCATCACACAGCCGCGGCCGATCACACGCATATACCATCGTATATTGGATACTAGAAGAGTTATTGATTTACGACATCCATTTTTCACATTCGAGATATCGAATGCCGAAGGTCAATTTACAAAGTTCGATATCTCGAATGTGAAAAACGATATCGGCCTCCGGTTTGCGCCAAAATGCTCAGATTGGTTTGCTCTTTTGATCGATGCATCAATCGATAGAGGTCGTCTCTCGGATTTTTTCAGATAGCCCCCCTGTGAGGAGCAAAAACGTTGGGATTTTTTTAGCCTAATTTTGACTAAGTTTGTGTCAAAGCCGTATTTTTTCTGAAAAGGACTTGATTTTAGAGTATTTTAGACTCCTAGTTTTTTAAATTCTCATTTCTCAAAGTGGAGTAATGATTTTTTGAAAATGGGTCCATATCGAATTTCAACCTTCAATATACCGAACACGAAAATCGGTATCGAGCTGCGGTTTACGCCAAAATGCTTAGAATTTAATGTATTTTCAAACGATGTATCACAAGATAGGGAGTGCCATGAGAGAATGAATTTGAACCCCCCCTCCTTCACCCCCGGGGTGGGGGCTCATCGGAAATAGCCTCCTCGGATAGCGCCTCCGGTATAAATAATAATGGTCCAAACCAAATCCTTTTATCTCTATTAGAAAAAAAGTTAAAAAGGGGTGGGCGTTACTTTTAAATAACCCTGTATACCGTGGAATGACCGTCCATTCGGAAAAATAATTATAATTACGATGAGTTAAATTATGATCATAAAAATATTTTTTCTTGCTGCTCCATTAACAATAACTATAATGATCGATTTACGGTTCAAGAATGTACAGGGGGTAGATTTTTTTCCCAGCTTCACTTCAATCCTCAAAATTGGTTTGAAACAAACACCAATAACTGCCTAAGCTCGTAAAGAGAAATCGTTATAATAGGTGAGAGATGTAAAAGAGTAACACCTAATTTGCGGCTTGTGCAAATTACCGACCGAAATAATGAAACTAGCAACGAAATGAGGAAATTTTATACTTTTTCAGCGCTTATTTTAAGTATTTTCTTTCAAGCTGTTCGGTACGCATGTTATTCATCTCATCCAGTGCCTGCCGATCCAACTATTTACGAATACTATGAAGACTATGTATACCTACAGTCCTACAAACGCGAAGTTTTGACCGTAAGAATGCACGCAGAGCGCAGAAAGTTGCTTACATGGACTCGAGGATTCGCCTCTTACATCGAATTCTTGACTGCCAAAACTTTCACGTTTGATAACTAGTACAAAGCAGTGGCGAAGCGTGCAATTCGGCAACGTTGCAGTTTGTCCATTTAAACCCATGAAAAAGATCGAACTGTTGGGTGTTCGGAGAAAATCTTCGCATTCGACCTTTTACATGGGTTTGAATGCAGACAATGCATTGTTGCCAAATCGCACGCCACGGTACGGTCAACTGTAGATTATTGCTAATGCCTGCTTGAAGAATGAGCAGAATAGAAATAAGATCGCACAAATTCAACCACATTGAAGATGCATTGATATCCGTCGATGGTTGTATTTTCAAATGAGAAGTGTGAGATGATGGGAATTATTTTTGCATTAGTGAAGGGTTGCTCAGGGGAGTTCTGCTCCAAAATGTCATTCTTTCATTCGTCAAAATTGTGGAAGGCGCTCTTTACATGCCTCCACTCACAAGGAATTTTCGGTATTCCAGAGGAAGAAAAGTTATCAAATCTGCTTGCGTCGAAATTGGCAGGTTTCTAGCTTTTGATCGATGGTTTTATTTCTCTTTCACCATGGCAGTAAAGATTCTATCATTGAATAAGATTTAGGGGCCTAGGGGGTGATTATGAACAATAGTATCAAATCGCTATCGAGTGCGTATTATTCTTTCCGATAGAAACCATTTTATCTCTCCGATGTGAGCACGGTAGCTAAGCTGAGGAGTCGTCAGGGAATTTTCGTGAAGATGTAAGGCAGGCTCCAGAATGACAACTCGATACACAATCCACCCATAAGAATAACACACATTACTCGATCGCGACTCGAATACTACACTGTTCACTATCATACCTCCCATGGTATAAAAATGTTGCAGTTAACTATTTCCTACATAGATGTCGCGTTTTTGCATAAGTCAAAATATGAAGGTGCATCGATTCCAATTATACCTTGGAAAAAGTAGTCATTGCATTCCCATGAGGATAGTTGTACTTGATGCGAATCTACTGTCTGATCAATACAATGGTTGGAGAAAAGAATCGATGGCTCTATACTTCTCTTCAACACGGGCGTTGTGCTCACGCTATAGAAGATTTCCTGTATCTGCTCTCCTCGAAAATTGATGGCTCCTTTGTGTCGACTCGAGGTTTTGTTTTTATTCAAAGAGTAAACAAGAGTCCCAACAAAACGGTAGGAGAGTGTGGCAGGTTAGGTTAGGTTGGCGATATCGAAAAGACAGCTTCTGATTGGCTGGCAAAAGCTTGGGCCCTGTGAGATCGCTCTTATGGAGATTTAACATGGGGTTTTCGACTTTGCCTCATTTCAAGTCAAATTTCAAGAAAACTATTGCTCCTTACCTTCGAAAAATTTAAATTATATTTTTTTGAGGATATAACGAAGATATTGATGGGTCACACATATCACTTCATCACAAACTTAACAGAAAAATATGAAATTAAAAAGTTAAATTACAAGGATTTTTTTCCACCGTAACGTCCGTCCGAATGTGAGTCGCTTAAACTTCGTATTATTTCGAGTATTTGCGCGTTTAAATCTTCGGGTTCCTTCATGGAATCGGCGTAATTCCATCAATCAATGAAATTTACATGCATTTCAAACCAACTGCATTACACTAAAACAAGAAAACTGGAAAAAACAACTGCCACACCACACACTCAGCCCGACCTGTGCGAAGAGTGGGAAACACGGCAAACAATTTATACCCATAATTTTACTTTCAAATTCATATCCTTCTGTTACTTTTTCGATGAAGTGATATGTATGACCCACCAATCTCTTTGTGATAGTCTCAAAAAAATATAATTTGAATTTCCCGAGGGTAAGAAAGAATAATTTTCTTAAAAATTTAACTTTAAATTAAGCAAAGTCGAAAATCCCATGTTAAATTTCCATAAGAGCGATTTCACAGGGCCCAGGCTTTCGCCAACAAATCAGAGGCCGTACAGTCGATAGTGACATTCGATAGTAATTCGACTATGCCACGCTCTCCTACCGTTTTGTTAGGACTCTTGTTTACTCTTTGTTTTTATTTCATTAGGAAAGTAAAGATAGTGTGATTGAACATTCAGGGGATAAAGTTAACTATTCCTACTCAGATGTCACGTTTTTGCATAAGTCGACATTTGAAGGCGCACCAATTCAAATTAGTAGTCCCCAATCAATATTATCTCGAGAATAGTGAAACTGAGGTATGGATCCACTCTCTGCGCAACTGTTGGGGGAGGGGGGGGTTGATTGTTCTATTTTTACACAATAATTGAAGGCCCCTTACAGTGTCGACTTCTCGTAGTTTTGTTTTTATTTCACGATGAAAACTGTAAGATTTTGTTATTGAAAATTCAGGAGATAAGAATGTAGTGGTTGTGTATGATGGTTTTGCACGAGTCAACATTTAATGGCACAAAACTTTTGCTATAAGCAAATAAATAGTTCAATCTTACGTAAAAACCATCGAAAATCACTTTAGAAAAGTCCAACATTTAATAATAAACTCACAAAACGCTGCTAAAACGGCAAGATCGTGATGGTGGTTCAACGCAGAGATCATGGGAGATTCCTGTCTAATTTGTCACTTTTTCTACGGAAACATATAGAGATTTGTCTCAAATTAGATAGGCATCTCCCATGATACCTGCGTCTCTCCGCCACGAAGCCTAATTCTGAGAGTGAATTTCGTGATTTTTTAATGTAGGTACTCATCGGCATTTTTACAGGTTTTTATGCGAGAATCACCTCTCCGGTCACCTGCAGCAAAAGTTTGAAAGAGCCCCATTCCAATTAGTAGTCCCTCTATTCTCACGAGAATATAGTAGAATCATTTACTCATATCTATACGCACACGTTGTCAACACGTTAAAGAGAATTTTCTGCATCTATCTACTTTCGTTAAAATCTTTGGTCTTCTTGCTGTGTTTCTCGCGCGACCCATTTTTACCATTCGCGCGTTCTTTTGATGAAATTGAACTCTGTATTGCGTCTCTAAATATTTTACTTTCGCCTTTTGTAAATGAAACGCATGTGCTCAGGGTGATCGCAGCTTTACATTTCACCGATTTTTTCTTCTTTGAAGCGGTTAATTACATTTCTTTCCTTATTACCTTTAACATGTTGAACCAGCCATCATCCGCCAGTCGGCCAGACCACCTGAGTAATTCAAATGGAAACTTGCGGAAAGACTTTATTTTAATCATACTCAGGACCACACGTATGAGGTGATAATTTTTTTTTATTTATTTGTTTTTTTGAAGTAGAGGTTTTATGTTATAAGCACTACAGATTAAGTAATTGAACGATTTTAGTCATCAAAACTTATTGACAAATGATATTATTTTCTCTATAGGTATTCTAAGAAAATTTTTAGCGAGTAGTGTAACATCGTTTAAGTTTTAGCGATTCCTATTATCATACTTCCTATCTTTTGGACTGCGTTGGGTCCTTGATCGCATTGAGGAAAAAGCTCGTGAGGCATGATAAATGCATACGTCAAATATTGAAGGCGAATTATGATTATTTTTTCTCTTGAGAAGAAATGAAGATTTGATCTACTCCTTCGAGAGAAAAGTTTCTTTGGCTACATTCCTACACAAAGTTTCATTTTTGCATACGTCAAATATTGAAGGCACATTTGTTCAAATAGGTAATTTTGTTTTGTTCTCCTTAAGAGACTGAGACTTGATTCACTCTTTTGGGAGAAATATATCGTTTACTATTTGCAGGGACTCGGAGCCGGGAGCCATTGATTAAAATCGAATTTCGGGTCTCTCACGGCAGAAAATCATGAAACCTAACTTTATCACTTGTTATCTATATCGCTCAAAACCTGGACTCACGTGTTCTCCAGCTAACAGAAATTGATTTGCATGATTACAGTTTGGATTGTAGCAATGGGAGCTCTTCAGACCTTTAAAGAGCTCTGATTGGCAATAATTCAAACTGTAACCTATGAAACAAATTTCTGACTTTATAGGACACTTCCAATCAATTCTGTGCATGAAATGTGGGTGGGAAAAAGTCCTACATTGAGGGGACGAAGCCCCTTCCCACGTCTAGGCGTGAGAGTTCGCTACGCGAAGGCCAACGCCCATTTACACAAGTCAGTCCAATAGCGCTAGGTAGTCTTTGTGACTAAATTGGGAAACCAAGTTATTCTGGGGGCAAATTTATCGATTTTGATTAAGACTACCCTTTGCAGGTGTAGGAACGGAGCAAAGGGTTATTATAGCGCTGACGGACTAACCCGTTTAAATAGACCTTATTGGCGAGAACGAAACGAGGCTGTGGTTGGTCACTTGGTCAGCTCTGCAATAAATCCAGAGGCATGCCGAGGGCCGAGGATTCAAAGAGGGGAGGGAGGCAAGATTTCAATTTTGCCGCTCTTCGCGAATCCCAGTCCATCAAAATTATGAATTTTATTTAATTTTTCTTTTTTTGCTTGTTCATCCTAATTTTGCCGACCTCGGAGAATAACGCCTAGGACAAGGGTACTCACATGTCCCCCCCTCTCTCGGCACGGCGCCCTTAAAGAAATCCAGTGGTACGTCTAAACAATCAAATCAATTAAACTTCTCATAGAAAGTAACAAAGATTCAACCAATGATATCGGTTCGTTGGTGCTAACCCTGAAAAGCAAAGTGGAAAAAAATTGAGGGGTTCGATGTGGAAACTCTGCGGAGCACGCAAGGTCAATTTATATCAGGTCAGTCGAGTATAGTGCTCTTTGGGCCCAGATCAAGAGGCTGCTGGCTACTGGTTGGGGTGTTGATTTTCCAATTCTGGCGCTTTACCATTATGTCAATGAACTGGAACGAAGAGATGTGATAATTATAGCGCTACTGAAAATGACGCTGGAAGAATGGGCCAGTTGCGAAGTATAAAGATTCTACTTCTGGTATAGGCTCGATCGAACAAAATGGTGAATTGGTGACCGCTCTTTTCGGACATTCACCATCCATTCGACACAGCTACCAACGCCACCATGCAACGGCTCTTAATTAATTTGAACTCTATTTTGATAGGGTCGTCAACCCTCATAATTGGGATGCAAGCAGGCAGCAGGCGACCCCCCCCTTTTCGTAGAAACAAAAACTTGAGTCAAATACCTCGGTAACTTGACGTAACTGCTAAAAAAACAGAAAACAAAAAACAAAAAAAAAACAGTGAAAATAGGCTCATTTTTTTATGCATGAAACATGACGGAATAAGATGGAATGGGTAACTTTTGGTTGAGTGAGGTTCGTTTAGTGTTTCGTTCATGGAGGGAAAAAAAGCAAGAACAAAAAAAAAAAAAACAAACGGGCTTTATTCAAATTCTCGGGTTGGGTTCTATGTTAACCTTTTCGATCTGCGTTTTTTATTTATTTTTGTGACATTCTTTTGTGAAGAGGTTCTTTTAATTTGTTTTCCACGAGAGAACTTGTGGCGTAAACAAGTCAACTGGTTGAGAAACTCAATTTTTGAGGAAAGTTAACGGATTTGATGTTATATCTCACAGTGGATCACAATGCTCACAAGTAACCGCGATTAATGCCTAATGGACTGACTCGACGGAGCGATTAGAATGTTCCATTCCGTTTCGATAGAACACTTGAATCACTCAGGATAACCACAATAAAAATATCCGTTGTATTATATTATTGTGTTCCATTGCGGTCCGATTAAAAAAATTAGCCCAATTTAACCGACCAGCATATCTGCTTATACTTGCTCTAAACTTTCGGATGAGGCGTGGAGGACGGTAAACACATCGACTTCTAAAAATTCATCGAGAGCACTGGTCCATATCCGAGGATATTGTGCTGTTTGTATATTCGGAGAGAAACTAGCGGTCAATTTACGAATTGTCTTCTTTTCTAATAGTTACACCAATCACTTGTCATTCTACATTCTTTAGATATTACGTACACAAATTACTATTTATTCTGTCCAAAATAGTCCAAATCCGATTCTCTAGTCAGCAGTTATAAATCAACTGACCAAGGAATTAGCAATCATGGTCCCTGATTGATGAGATTATATGCGATACATTAATTTTTGACAGACGAAATGGGTGATTTTTCCCATGACAATTTAATTTTTGCGAGCAATTGTCATCGAGCTAACTCTTTCGACATTTCGTGATTCATGCGCAGATGCAAAGTATTTGACCTGCGAAGGAGGGGGGGGAATGGACCTTCGGCGTGTAAATCAATTAAATGACATTTTACACTCGGCCAAATCTGTGATAAAAGATAAACCGAACGCATCAATAGAGAGGACATTCATTATTTATTCGCCTTCCGTTCGTTGATCTGGCCCTGAATTTATTGGTTGCGCCACCCACAACAAGCCAACGGACCGGACGGGCCAGCGCACGCTGAATTAAGCGTGAAATGAAAACATTCGGTGGAAAAATAAAAGAAAATTAAAATAATTTTTGTAATGGCCAGGTTAGAACCAAGCGATGAATCGGATGGTGAGGGGGGGGGGGGGGTTACAGCGTGGGGGAGAGCGACTCGCACCAAGCGCGGCTAGGATTTGATCCGAGCAAAGAAAACAGAGACCGCCGATCAGTTAGTCAGTTTCCTGCTGTTTGCGCGCATTGCATTCAAAAACCGCGGTGCAAGAATGAAAGTTAACGTGATTTCGGTCTCTTTTTTAAGCGTCATTATTTGAATTTGCTAAAGTATTGTTGCATTATGTTGGTAAGTTGTCGAAGTTATTGTTCCGAGATAACTCGGTCGCGACTTTTTTACTTTTTTTTTCACCAAAATCTCGCGTATTTTACCAAACTTTGTTGTTGGTTCGTTATCTTTGTTCATCGCCTGGATTTTATTCTGGATGATTTATTTCATGTTTCGCTTTTTCATATAATTAGAATTGTTTTAATAGTTCATTTCTTTTCTTTTTTTAACTTCCGATAAAGTGTCGTTAAATATTAATTTAACTTTTTGAATCACTATTGTTCAAAGTAAGAGTTCTCACCCACCGCCCACCCTCTTCTGCCCACTGTGAAGTGCAATATACATCTCAACATCACCTCTTATGGAATGTAAAAGTGTCGATTTTAATTAACTGGAGGATGGACTCAGTTTTCTGCACAACGGATAGTCGGATACTCACGTGAGATATCAATGTTTTCCACGAGGAAATGAATGTTTAGTACACTTCTTAGCTTATACACTTTTTGCCCGAAGAAGAATATTCCGAAAAGAGATTTTTCTCGGGATTTTTGGCAGATTTCGTGGGAGTATGTTTAGTAATTGCTCTTTGATACCTTTCATGAGTGACACTGCAATTGAACTATACAGTATTTACAAATCATTTAAAAAGAATAAGGAATTAATACATTTTATTCTTATGCTTTTTACACTATTTTACTTGAGTGATGTGCTTAAAAACGATGCGCTCCTATCAGCAAATGGGAAGACTACTCTTCAAAGGCAAATATGGGCTGGATATGAATAGAAAGAAAGTTTTAGAATTGTCTGAGTTTTGAATAATATTTATCATTAGTTCGAAACCAGATTCTTAAATTACATGCGAAATGTTGCGCCATAATTTGGAATAATATAACTCTCTTGAAGAAATTGTTCTGACCGGCGGTGTGAAAAACATTTCGCGACATTGTAAATAATAAAGCGGGAGGGGGAACCCACAAAATAACACATTACGCAGATCGGCGCTTTTTTTTAAATCGACGGTTCAGGAACCCAGCCTCACTTTCAGAATCCTCTACTGACAAAGTGTCCGTTTTTGTATCAAGTAAGTTTATAATTGATTAACTCTGACGAGATGATGTGACATTTTTAAAAAAAAAAAAGCAGTTTAACTCGCATCAGTTTAAATTATCATCTCGCAAACGATCATCTGTCCTATTGTCCTCTCTCCCCCTTCATTAAAATTTATATAAAGGGAGTCTTTAAGAACGATTAAACCTTTAAGTCGGATTTGCATTCAGGAACCCCCACCGAAGGAAGGGGAGGGGGAAAAGGATAGTGGATACTCTAATACAGCGGTGGCTGGTGCGATTTGACAACCATGCAAATTTTCCTTTTGAAAGAATGCTAAACAATCGATTCTTGAGGAGGCTGACAACCACGCGTAGAAAGTCAATTGTTTTGCATTCGTTTAGATGGGAAAAAAACACTGTTGCCAACTTACTCGAGCCTCGGATGCTCTTTAGTATCAGATCTGGTTTCTAAAGGGGATCAAGAGGAGCTAGAAATGAAAAGAAAAAATAGTTTTAATTCGATAATAATGGCTCAACATTAATATACTAGTGTGTGAATTAGAGACATTCGCTCCCTGAAAAGGTCCCTCAAAAACAAAATATATTTTAGAGGATCTGCTTTTAGCATCCAATCCTGACACCGTAAGGAACGCCCGTCAGCCTAAATTAGTGCACGGGGAGACAATAGAAATAAATTGGGGGTATTGTGCTGCATTCACTTTAAATTAGTGTGCATGGTTATTGTACGAGAGTAATGAAGATAAATAAGCAGTATACGACAGTATCGAAAATAGTGCGATATTCCAGATTTTGCCTCCATTTTCAAGTGAAGGTGTCACGACATAGGATCTATTGATAGTAATTATTTGTGTTGTTTGAAATTTGATAAGCTCAGTTTTAGAGAAGCTTAAACTATGAAGAGGACTGTCTGACGATTCATTATAGCGTGATGTAAACAGCACTCAAAAACAGCTCAAAAACAGCGATGAAGCGAAATAAAGTTGTTGCCGCTCTTAAATTTTGTTTGGAGCCCCCATGCTTGCAGCCAGAGAAATTCTATTCTATTCCTCAATGCGTTTGAGGTTATCTCTATATCCAAAGAGCTTAGACGCTTACCAAACAATGAAAATTGTAGTAAAAGAAGTAAACGATGTTTTGACCTTAACGCAAAATTCTGCAGGATTCGTCCGAGTTCCATTTCTTTATCATACACAGACCGACTTGAGAAAATGTAGATTTTTTAGATTTTTGTTGTTGATGCTTTTTATGTAAACAAACTTTGATAAGAAATACTTCGTAGTTGTAGCTGAATAAGAGAATTTTGAAGACTTTCTGGATGATTGAAATCGTGATCATATCAGCGGCGGCACGAGCAATATGGCAACAATGTTTTTCCTCCATTTGATTCCACGAAAAACAATCGATTCTATAGTGAAGCGGCGCTTTACCTGTAATCGATTGTTGTCCATAGATTCAAATGGAAGGAAAACATTGCTGCCACATTGCACGAGCTGCCGGCCGCTGGGTCTTGTAACGACTCACCATATTCTTTAAGGATCAGAAGTAATACAAAAAAATATTCAAACGACAGATTTATTATTTTGTTTAGTTCTCAAAACTGAGTTAAGTCACAGCACAGTTAAAATCGTGTACTATTTAATAAATTTACCATAGACGTGTTAAAAGAATCCAAAGTTCAACGCGATCGGTTATTTTGGACAAAATTGCAGTTGAAATTATTGCTAGGTAACAATAATTTAAAAACATCCACTCGAAGCACTTTAACATTCTACATATCAAAGTGCATATTAGCTTGCATAATATCATGCGATAAAGAAGTTGGATCTTGGGGAGGAGGAAGATGATAAATAGCTAAGTATCCAATATTTAAAGCTAGATGGCCCACATATTTTCAACCCAAGTCGGTCGCGCATATAGAGAGGACTACACTGAAAAAAAGAGAATTGGTTCACCTGACCAACCATGAGTGCAATTTCTGCAATCTAGTATATTAATTTCAAGTACTAACCCAATAAATTAGGTACTCCAGTCAATAATTGGTAACTGGTATAAATTATTTTGGGTATATAAGTACAACTAATAAAAACGGTTGTGTTAAGTCTTAGACTTGGCAACTATGTCATTAGTGTGTAAGTACGTTACCCTAGAGTCCCTATATATGAAAGAGTCAAAACACGTGAACAGAAGCGAAGAAGAAGAAGAAGGGGTCTGAGGAGCCTGGAGGCGCGCCTCTTGTTTACATTTTTATCCAACGCTCTTCCCGCCAAAGATTACTTATACATGTATTCGTGTGTAAGTAATCTTTGTAGGTCAACCTTCCCTTCAATTACCGTTAACTTCACTACCTATTTTAATTTACAGTGAAGAGTAATGTGTGAATTTTATTCTGTTCTGAACATACTTACGCCAATTTCAATAGAAAATTTTATCAGTATAAGCTAAAAATGCCGAAAATTTCGTAAGAGCTGGGCGGCTGGGAAGTGGGAAGATGGTTCCATGAAGATGTAAACAAGAGGCGCGCCTCCAGGTTTCATAGACCCCGTCTCCTTCTTCAGTTTTCAGCAGCCAATCAGAGATGGAACCTCGTATGGCGAGACTCTTTCATATATAGGGACTCTATACCTTAGCCTCCAATAGGAGAGCCACTTGTTAGAATGTACTTTGACAAGAATACACGCGAAACGTTCGTTCTGATAACTAACTACAACTCTTATTATTCGTATCCATTAAATACTTATTATAATCTTATCTTCCCGAATCTAAGATACGACAAGTTGTACAGTACCAATTCGAGTTGGATCCTGTACTAACTAATTGCTTCCAAAATTTGTTGGTCGGAGTACCTAATTTAAGTACAACCAATAAATTAGAATACGCAAATTTCAGCAATAGTTAGTCAGACAAACCAAATATTTTGTATCAGTATTAACATATCGCTCCTGATGACCTCCTGATCTATGCGTGTACCCAGGATCTTTGTCGGGAGGGGAAGGGGATTAACGTTTTTAAGCTTTCTACGTTCTTAATTCATAGGGGATTAACGATTTTAAGCTTTCTACGTTCTTAATTCATAATGGTCTCCACTGACCGGGTGAGAATGGCCTGTGAGGCTCAAAGGCGCAGCGTATGCAATATGGCAACGTTGTACTGTGTCCATTTAAACTCATGATAAAGATCGGACTGTTGGGTGTTCGGTGAACACCTTCGCATTCGACCTTTTACATGGGTTTAAATGGACACAGTGCCACGTTGCCTAATTGCACGCTACGCCACTGAATTGAGGCTTCTCCTTGGTGCCTCATAGGCCCTCATTTCCAACGATGAAAAGTGAACGTGAACGCCGACGCATGCTCGTTTTCTAGTCAGGGTTGCCACATCGCAAAGGTACTACCCCAATTTTTTTCCTTCCGTCAAAGTAAAATTTCGGTTTTTGTCGAAGTATGGCAATCCTGCTCCTTGCGCCTTGATGTCTTACGCACATCCTCAGTTTCAATGTCGGCAAGAAACGAAATTGTATCGTAGAAATCAGCGTATGTGAAAAAAAAAAAAAAACCCACCTGCATAATTTGCGACAGTGCGTGGAATGAGGGTCCACCAAACCTCGGATGCGCTCGTCTCGAGAAATCGACGCCGTTAAGATAGAATCAAGATTTCTGGTGGTTAGCAAACCCCATGTTTTATAGGTCCTTACACTTCACATTCACCTATAGTTTCGATTGTGAAGAGTCTGGAGAATACCACGAGGAGAGTGCTCGCGCATGTTTATATGTGTGTGTGTGTGTGTGAACTGTATAGCATGTTGGTCGGACTTTTCTTTTTTTGCATCTTCAATCGAACCATTAGTATTCTGATCGCACAGATGACTCAGCACTAATGCGGTCGTGGAGCTGCTGTATCTGTGTGCCGTGTGTACATTAGAAACCGGCGTAGCATCGGCAAAACAATGTAAAGAGAGCCTGCAATGGGTTGTGGGTACTGTTGGTCGCAGCCCTCACGCGCCGCAGCTGCGGTTCTTACGCCGCGACCGGCGCGGCGCGGCGACGTTCCTGCACACGCGTTCAAGTCACCTAGCTCGCTGTCAATGTAATTACCACTTTTTTACTCGAGGATTTGTTTCAAATTATATCCGTTTCTTTCATGGACTCTGTCTGTGCTTTTGCTGGCGTCGCGTCGTCACGCAAGTTTATTGATCTTGTTTGCGCTTTCCGATACCGCCCTTTGGCTACAATGTCTTGCCAGCGTTCCTCGGATTATAGTTTGAAGAAAAAAAGAAAAAAAATAAACAGACATTTCCGTTATTTTTTTTCTTTTTCTTTCTTCCTTCCTTCCTTCATTCTTTCTTTTTTCTTTCTTTCTTTCTTTCTTTCTTTCTTTCTTTCTTTCTTTCTTTCTTTCTTTCTTTCTTTCTTTCTTTCTTTCTTTCTTTCTTTCTTTCTTTCTTTCTTTCTTTCTTTCTTTTTTTTTTTGCGAGTGTCTTTGATTGTACCAAATCATGTGGCTACTTTCTTTCTTTTTTTGTTTGTTTTCTTTCTTTAACTCTCGAATTATTCTTGTAATTTTTACCTACCATCTAGCGAAACAAGTTAAGGCACCATTACGTTAACCCTTTATAGACCAGCTTAGTTCAAAAGGACGCCACTCTTCTGTTTGTATAGGGAAGGTAGTTAACTATTCGTACGCGGAGGAGTTGGAATTGCCTATACGATGAACTGAAGGCGCCCGACATAACCTTCTGTTGTAAGTGTCACTATCGAGGATCGCGTTTATTATTCGGAATCATGAGACTGAAGCAATGTTTCATAGACTAAGGGAGAAAAACGAGTAAATTCGGGCTTGGTCCATAAAGGGTTAGTCCTTGTGAGTCTAAAGAGGGGGCAAGTTGACCATTTTTTTTTTTTTTTTTTTTTTTTTTTAATATGTGTAACAAAAAACCTACAACATCAGCTGAGTAATCCTGAGCTACTTTTAGCTCTTTTAGCTGTTAAAAGCGGGCGCTTTAACGATGGTTACCATAGCATCAGTCAAGATTTACAATTTTCGACCAATACCGTCATTTAAGGACAGTTTTAATGATCAGATTATCGATGAAGTAAATGATCAGCTCCCGTAGATCAAGATAGAAGATTTAGACATTGCACGCGTTGACTATTCAATGAAGTCATTACTCCATAACAGACCAATTGTTATTGCAAGATGTTTGAGGAGAGAGGCGGTTGGTAAGAAACATCCTATTGATGAAAGGATCGTAGCTATACAGTATACAACATACGTACAAGAGATCTTGACTTTGTGAGAGAACAATAAAAAAAAAAAAATAGAAAATAGAAAATAGAAAACGCGTGTGGCGTGTTCGGACACCTTCTCCCTCAATAAACCCGCGGACCGACCGAAAGACCGACTGCGACTGGTGCACGAGAGTTTTAGAGACTTGATTGGGAGATAAGAAAGGTAGGTTAGTGGTGA
This sequence comes from Trialeurodes vaporariorum, assembly GCA_011764245.1. Classification (NCBI taxonomy): domain Eukaryota; kingdom Metazoa; phylum Arthropoda; class Insecta; order Hemiptera; family Aleyrodidae; genus Trialeurodes; species Trialeurodes vaporariorum. Next base: position 31,928,100 of record VMOF01000001.1, read on the forward strand.
TACTTGATACCGGTCCTTGACGCGCGCGCCGTCTAGTAGTAGCTATATACTTCTTCTTCTTGTGGCGCGTATAGTTTGCAGGACAAAGCCCCCGAGGAAGTGCAATGCGTCCGCCGTTTTAATGTTTTAATGGATTCGTGATTCATTCATACTTGGGTGATGCTTAGCATAGGCGCGTAGCGTAGACGCCTGCCGCGCCGCAACTCGTCAGTAGCGAGCTTGAGACAGATCGCTGACTAGATTCGGATTTAGGATGGCTCCTCCGTCAAGGTTGCCAATTTGTACATATGAGCTACGAGATCAGAGCTGCCGTTCCGCGTAAAATTAATATAATTTTTCAATTCATCGATGATTCTACCGGTTGAGAAAAGATTACATAGTTCAGTTTAGAGTAAGACGGTAATGCACAAAAATACTTGCATACGTAATCTTTTCTCAACCGGTGGAGTTGTCGATGATTATTAAAGCCCATTGGTGACATCAGAAAGTTAAAAAATACAATAATAATATCACAAGAGGTGTTTAATGAAATTTAAGATGGCGGATAAATATCGAGCAATCTGTATGCATGCACCGTAAACATCCAATGATGGCCAACTTTGACAACCTCACTGGAGGTAGAGGTTAAGTGTTTATTTACGTTGTGATTGGTTGTGATCGATATTGTGAGGTTGGCTATATATCCTTGGATGTTCGTGGGTGCATGCATACAAATGCTCGATATTTCTCCGCCATCTTGGATTTCATTAAACACCTCTTGTGAGTTTATTATTGCATTTCATAACTTTCTGATGCCGCCAATGGGCTTTTCAGGCGATTTTACATTAGATTTACTACTCTTAATCGTTGTAGCAAAAGTTTCCAACAGACCCATTATTAAAAAATAATTGGACAATAAAGAAGAATACCTCTAAGTCCTGGAACAGACCGCCACCCGAGGGTATAAAAAGAGAGGTTCAGTTCATATTTCAAATGTCAACAGCTTTTTCTCGGCATAGATTTGAAGTAAACCCGTCTAGACCAATCTTTTCTGGGACAACCAATATCAGCGGTGACCTATAGGCCCTTAAGTCCTGGTGGCTGGCATTAGTGCAACACCTTCAGTCGGCATATACATATACATAGTAGTTATTCGTTGTGGTTCAAATCAAATATATGAGAGATAAAGTAGAGAGTTTTCCAGAACAATCTGTCAACACTGTCGCTCATTCGCATCGCGGTTGTGATCTTCTATTGTTGCTAATCATTCGAAATTAACCTCCTTTTCCTGTGGTTGCGCCTCATATTCGTTTCTTTTCTGTAGTATCTGGTCCTAAACAAATTAATAAGAGACACCCCCCGTCCCCCTCTCTTTCCTGAACGACTTTCCGAGCGATTGCCGAGCAATAAATCTTCGGATCCTTTTTTCTCACCCTCTATATCTTTGGCTCTTGTCTTCTTTCTCTTCTCCCCACACCACTCTCGTGATAAAATACCTATATTCATCTTTTTCAATTAAAAGACTTATGTCTCGATATTTTGTCGTAAAGTGATAAGAAGCCGTTTGTTTTTACGGAATACAAAAGTTTCAAGAGAGACAGCAAAGCATATCGCACTCGTGTTGAAGATATTCTTCAGACAATGTTTGTTTGTTTTAGAAAGGGTGCTTGAGCTTTTTTTTATATTAAAAAAAAAAAAAAAAAAAAAAAAAAAAAAGTTATTTAAACGTAAACTTTTATTTAAAACAATTTTCATGAACAATACTAAGCGCAGAAACTAGGTCTAAGTTTATGAAGAGCAAATACAGTTTAAGTTTACAATCTTGCGGGGCGTTAAGTCCCTTGCAACAAAACTGTCTAATGTGACGACTTTGTCGGATTGATTTTGGTTTTTTTTCCTCCTCCCCCAACCCCCTTCTTCACTCAAGAGGACCTCTTAAAATGCAGTCTGGCTTAAAATGAGCCTCAATCATTACTTACCCTTGTGAAAATAGTCCAAACCTTTCCGCACCCAAACCTCCATGAGTCATGGACTTCCGTGTAGTACTCGAAAATCCTTAAAATGTAATTCGGGTTTCCGTAAAAATTTTATAAATTTCCGTACAATGGGGCAGTTACAAGGGTCTGAAATGTTGTGTTTTTTATAACGAGAATGATAGTACTTGATGTGCTGAGAACAATGGTGCCTTCGGTTTTTTCCTAAGTGTCCCGGTTTTGAAGATACACATTTGTAAAGTTGCAAAAAATCGCGTGTGCGTAGTGACGTCACTACGCGGAATTCCCATTTAAAACAATGTATTTTGGGCCAAAATCTCATCTCAGGAACTATAGGACTTAATTAGAAACCAAAGACATCTTTGTCTTCAGCTCATCAAGTACTTTCATTTTCCTTATAAAAAAACACAACATTTCAGACCCTTGCAACTGACCCATTGGAATGATTTATCCATGGTTCACGGTTTGACCACGAAAATGCAAACACCATTTTTAACAGAGGGAAGAAATGTTGTGATGTATAGTTAAGTAGAAACAAAGTTCCTTGAATATTTCAAGTGTATCGACTGAAAGCAGAGCGTTTCGTTTCAGAATTTTTTTGCATTTCTGGAGAGATATCGGATGATGCAAGAAAAAGAGAGAACTTAACTTGATAGCAATACAGTTTACCGCGGGTTACCGTTCCTTCCGGTTCCACCTAAACTTTTAAATGTACATAATTCTTAAGTTAGACGCTCAACTTTAATAGTCAGTTGAACAAATCATATTGATCACTTCCTTACGCCTGCGCCTCCAAGCGCGAGAAGCAGAGAGGCCGCGGGTTCGAAACCCGGCGAACCTGATTCAAATGCAGTGTCAAAGTCTAACCATTATATTTACTCAGAATAAATTAAATATAATGTTCGGGTTTTGAGACTAGAAAGAATGCAACTTCGGATCGCGAAACTAGTTCTACTCTGATATTATTTTCACACTATAGATACATGAGATACTCCGCATGAAGTGTGTGAGATGACTTCTTAATAGGAAACCGGTGTTGCCAGATTGATGTGAAAAAACCGTACGCTTTACATTGATTTAAATGGGGACGATACGGCTTTTTACCCTCCATCTGGCAACACTGTAGGAAACTGAAAGGAAGAGGGATTAGTTTCTAAAACGGAAAGGTTGCAAGCTTCCGTCATAACCGACTCGCCGGCTTTTTACTCAATGACGGTTTTTTTTTTCGTCTCTAATAAATGCGCATGCGAGCTGTGGGCTTTCTATTTCGATCGACTAGATATAGATACTGAGTAAGGGCAGATGAACACATACATTTGTTGCGTTACTTTCTCTCTCTCTCTCTTAATCTATAATCTTGAAAGCGGTAAAAAAGTATGATTCAGTCGTACAAACCTGGCAGTATCTACGCAGCAATAGCTTCTGGTTTGAGCAACGCTTAAAAACATACATCAGTCTAGAGAATACAAAATAATAAGTACCCGTGCGTGAACTTTGTCTGATGAATTTTAGATGAGTGCAGAAGGGCGTTTATTTATAGATGCTGCTAATTAACCGATAAAAAGCGAACGTTGACGTGATTTTTTCCCTCAGAGAATTTAATCCTACCTTTTCTACATTTCCCTTTTTGATCTCCCCTTCTCCTTCTCCTGCTTCCGGTTCGATTCATCGCAACGAATGGCGGTCTCAGCATGGAGTGACCTCTTGGATTAGAAGATCCCTACCTAAGTAATTGACGCCTATACCCTTAAATCGCAAGCGAAAGTAGTTTTCTGTTAACGCGAGATCTTAGAAATTAAAAGTTCGTTTTATTTTACGGTGAGAAACTTAGCATCCTTAGTGGTCTTTTATTCCATCATCTTGTGATGCTTATTATTTTTCTTTAATATATGTTGCAAACAAAAAACAAAAAACCAAAAACCGATTGCAATTCTGACTGTACATTTTGAAATCAGACTTACCTATTTGATGATTTTGACATTAAGTTTCGTTGGTCTATAGGTCAAATAAAATGCAAATTTTACAGGAGATTATGGGTGGTTACGGGTCGGGAAATGTCCCGTTCGTTACACTCCTCATTATAGAAAAATGGTCATCAATTTGAGACTTTTGATTGGACTGTAAAATTGATTACTGCAGCGAACTCTTATTAGTAAAGATAAACTCGAGGCACCTTCGTTTTCCACTGAAATCTCAACAAGTTTAAAACCGATTAAAAAGATCGAAAATCAAGTTTATAAAATTCACTTAATATTGAGGCATCTAATGCAAAAGATAGTGTAGGAATAGATTTGGTGACTCATGTAAATTGTTGTAAATAGATCTAAAGAAATCAACGAAAAGGTTTGAAGAGAGGCTGCGGTAAGTCGCACGAGGAAAAAAAGTCTCGTTCGTTACGGCCCCGTTACGGTCTGTCACACCCTCTTATTCAGAAAAAATTCCCTGAATCCCTGAATTTAGAAAATATTACAAAACCGATTGCAGGAAAGGATTTCTCTAGGCATAGGCTATCTCATGGTATCTTTGGGTTTTCTCTAGAACCGCCAATAGCTGATGAATCTTACACTGTATTAAACCTAGAAGAGGCGCGCGAGCTACATATAGCGTAGCCCAGTCCTACTTTTTAGTTTGCAACTTTTTACGCGGTTCAGAAATTCTGTTGGGGCTCAAAGAATCTTCAAGTTATGCTATAAAACACACATCTTGTCTATTTATAGGCTGATTCCTTGACTGTGACGGTACCTGTGTGCTGTGTGGTCTCCAAGTCACACGGATCACGCCTGTAGCCTGGCGCCTCTTCGAGCTACTATCTATCTTGTATATTGTCACTTTCGCCTGTTATTTTTCAACAAATTTCGCCTGTAAGAGTTTCCTCGGCTTCAGGCTGACATTCTGTGATAGAACATTTTTCAGCTATTTGTGCACTTTCATTGACAGACTTGTTAAACGGACTTTTTTGTTCTATCGGCTGAGTTCAAGAATATTTGCATGTGTATTTAACCCTCTAAGGGCCAGGGGGGTGATCACAGAGGATCGTTTCGTTTTGGTATCGTTATCGTTATCGTTTGCATTAAATCAAATGGGCTTGCTTCTGCGCAACTCGATCGCGCAGGTGATCCCCTCCTCACCTCTTCCTACTTCAATCGATCGAGATTACGACAGCCTCCGACTCATCGCTTTCTTTCGTCCGTTTCAATCGTTACGAGGGGCTCAAAACGATTCGATCAGTTGAGCCACCCGTAAGGTTACATGTAAACGATAACGATAACGATACCAAAACGAAACGATCCTCCGTGATCACCCCCCTGGTTAGCTCAAAAGAACGCCACTCTTCCGTTTATGAAGGGAAGGTAGTTACTAGTTAACTGTTCGTACTCAGGGGAGTTGGAATTGCCTATACGATACATTGAAGGCGCCCGAATGAACCTTAATTTGTAAGTGCTGTCATCGAGAATCGCCTTTATCCGGAGTGAAATAGACTAAAGGAGTAAAACGAGTATACTCGGGCTTGGCCCATAACGGGTTCACAGAGAGAAAAACAAGAAAATAGTGATTTGACTTGAGGCAGTTTTTCACAAAATACATTATGATCGGATGAAAAACCTGAAGTGAACTATTAGAAATATTAATGGTGAGAGTAGGTACTGCGATTGAACTTGTGAAGAAAACATGCTATTTGATCCATTTAAGTAAAAGTTACAACAATTTTAGTGACAAGGCAACACCTGCAGCCCACGCGCCTCTTCTAGGGTGAAGGGTATAAAAAATGAGTTCCTCTCAGATGTCCCTCTCAGATGTCCCGTTCGTTACGCCCTGAAATTCAAAATATTTCTTGAACGGAAAAACGACCAGAAAAAACATGAAGTTTTCTGAGGTGTTAGTAGGCACCGTTTGGCACAACTGCAGCCTGTTTTCGACTTCCTTTTTTTACATTATCGCTGACTAGTTTCAGTTTTTAGAATTCAGGTGGCCCAGTCGTTACAAACGTTTTGGCTCATATGCATAGATAAAGCCATCAAAAGTAATGAAAAGTTTGATGAAATAAGTGGAACTTGCTCCTTACAATGTTACTTTTAAGATACTCCATGGGCAGACCGTGACCGAAAAAAGTGGGGGGGGGGGCTAAAAAGTGATGACCTTTTTTTTTTGCTTCTCAAGTCTCAAGTGATGACTTTTTCCCGATTTTTAGCCCCTCCGCCCGAAAAAAGTGGGGGGGGGGATATAGCCCTCCTAGCCCCTGATACGGTCCGCCTATGAGATACTCTTACTTTTACGTACTTCAATGATATAATCATAAATTTATTTTTAACATATTTATTTCTTTCGTGTAGGAAAATGTCCAATTTTAAAACAAATCTAGCTAAATATAACCCAATTTTCACTTAAGGTATCAAATTTTCAGGCCGAGCTAAGCAGATGCTTTGCCGTGGGTAGGTAATTACAGTTTATGTCACCTAAGTGCCGGCTCGTGCGATTTGGCAACCAATCAATTTTTCCATTTAAATCAAGATAGAATAATCGATTTTTAGAAACGATTGCTTTACGTCTGTTTAAATCGAGGGGACACTGTTCCGATGGCGGCTCGAGCAATGTGGCAACGATGGATTCTCTCCATTTAAACCTATGTAAAACTGTCGATCTTCAGGAGGTGCAATTGCACCCCCAAGATATCGATACTTTTGCATAGGTTTAGACGAAAAATAAGCATGTTTACCGCATTGCACGAGCCGCCACTGCACTGTTCCCAAACTGCACGAGCCACTACTTTGACAACCTTATTCTTATACATTTTGACCAGTTTCATTGATATTTATCAAATCACTTATTTGCTAAGGTATTTTTACCAGAACCAGCTTAAATTGCATACCACTTAACATATGCTCTGGAGTTCTTACTCATTTGAGCCTTCACTTGGGATTTTCGAGACACAAATTGAGCACTCACCCAACCAAGGTTTCAGTCGTCTATTCTCCTCGCAGAATGCAATCTAAGGACGCGGCCACGCGGGCATACGTTGTTTAAATGAATAATTAATGAAGTGCATGATTTTGATGAATTACGCAAAATATGCAATGACAAATATTGAGCTGACCGTGCGTGATAGGTCCTTCTTTTCACCAACCGCTCGCGTCAAGGACCACAGTCGAGGTACCCACTTACCACGTCTATGGTACAGTGCTAACCCTCAGCAATTCAATGGATAATCCATGCTTTTACGTGTCGCAAGTGACAGATAGATATAGGGGGGGGGGAAGAAGAAGAAAAAAAGGAAGAAGAAGAAAAACGCCATGTTTACACGGAATGCGGTGTGTGGGTGAACGGAGGGAGTCAACGGCCAGTGAAAAACGATATCGCTTATGATGGGTCGATCGGTCGGTTTAGTCGGTCGTTTACTGCTCGAGTGTCTGTGTGGATATAATGAAGGTGTCGCCCGGAGTTCGACGCTCTAAACAATGGGTCCCAAAGTGTATAATTAAAAAATGCGATGATTGAAAAATTGTATCTGTTCAACTGGGCACAGTGGACGGACGACAGCACACAAAGCAACCAATCCACCAAGCGCACCGCACACATCGATGCATATCCGAATTTGCTGCGCTTAGCGCCACATTAAACCATAAATTGTACACCTCGTGTGAATTGAATTCCAAGGTCTGCGGACTCTGGAGCCGGGACCGAGGACTTGCGTAAGGTGGTTCCGGTAGGATCAGACTTCATGGCTAGAACACCATACGATCCATAGGCTAAGGGGAGACACGTTTGTCATTTAATCGTTCACTACTGATCGCGATCAAACTCGCCATTCTTTTCCTGGATTCACATTGACAATTTTAAACGGTTGTAACTGAACAATTTTATGCAAAAGAGATCAGCTCAGGACTAACACGATCAATGCAAATCATAGCTAAATATAGTAGCACGTTTGACATCTGTGATTTACATTTACACGTTCATTAGTGACTGGTACGTTCTACCATTTAGCTATGATTTGCCATTTGCATCATGGGTGGTCCGTGGGTTCTTAAGTGGGGGAGGGGGTGTGGCGGGGCGGTTGGAAAAATGTGACTAGCCCTTCTTTTTGTCTTTTTTTTGTTTGCTTCCCACTATAATTAATTGAACTCCTCTCCATATAAAAATGGGGTGGCGTGAGCAGTTGGCTTTGTTTTCCCCCTATTTTGGTCGATTTTCCAGAAAATGGGGAGGGGTTTAGGATTTACTACATTTGTTTCCTCCTTTTTTGGGCCCTTTCCCATAAAAAAGGGGAAGGGTTCCCAAGCTCCCAACGAACCGCTAGTGATCTGCATTTTGTCATTACTATGAGTTGATCTCTTCTGCATAAAACTGTGTAACTATGACCGATTAAAATTGAAGATGTAAATCCATAAAAAGAATAAGTTTGATTGATCAACAATGAATGTGCAAATGACGAATGTCAAACGTGATACTATTCAGCTATGATTCACATCGATCATTTTAGTCCTATGATTACCCCCCTTACACTGCGTGCTTTACCTAATCTTTCTAAAAGAAAAATACACCCACAATTCTGATTCTATTTTAATTTTAGTTCGTTGTAAAAATATTATCATTTTTTGTATGTTTCAGATACCAACCGCAACTCTACTGACGCTTTTTATAGTCATTCCAGAAATCTCTGGCCAGATGTTCCCCTTCTCTAATTTATGGCATTACTTCAATAATAATATCAAACCCGGTGGTGGTGGAGGAGGAGGGGCGGGCGGTGGAGGTGGGGGCGGTTACCGGGGTATCTTATCAGGCGGCCATAAAAACGATCTCGACACCGCCCCGACAACGGGTGGCAAACCACCGAGCCCCAACAGGGTAAACGCAAACGGAAACGGAAACACAACTTTAGAACCTGGTTCCACGATTTTGACGTCGACGTCAACAACCACAGCAGCATCGACGATACACAGTAGAAAGGAATCAACGGTTGGCCCACCAACGATCCACCCCCGAAACGGAAACGTTGCCACAATCTCGGCGAGATCGACACCGCCTCTCGAAAACGATTGGTCAAGACTAGCCGACGTCGTTACAACAACCATTCTTACGGACACCACGTTTAGAAGGGACGCGCCTTTTACGTACCCACCGCCGACACCAGAATTCGTGACGAGGCCACCGTCACCACCTTTCGTGCGAGATTATTACTCTCCGGAAGAAGGAGGAGGCTCTGCTGAACGGACCCAGAATCAATATCCCGCTGAAAAAAGGCTCGACTACGAGCCTGACAAAAGTGGGTCGAATGACTATAACGCCTACATAGATACTGAGGCGGAAGACTACCCTGCCGAAACTCCAAGACCCACAGTTGCTGAGTACGATCGAAGGGACTCATACCGCAGACGCGGCGAAACACCAGTCCCTACAGTTGCTGACTTCGATCAAAGGGATTCTTATAACAGAGGTGACGAAACACCAAGACCTACAATTGCTAACTTCAATCGAAGGAACCCTTACAACAGACGTGCCGAAAAACCCAAACCCACCATAGCTGACTTCGGCCAAAGGGATTCTTACAACAGACGTGCCGAAAAGCCGAGACCCACAATTGGTGATTTTGATCAAGGAGATTCTTACAACAGACGCATCGAGAAACCTAGACCCACAATTCCTGACTTCGACGAAGGAGATTCTTACAACAGACGCACCGAGAAACCTAGTCCTGCAGTTGTCGACTATGATCGAAGGGATGATGACTACAACAGCCACACCGAGCAACCTAGACCTACGGTTGTCGATTATGATCGAAGGGATGAAAGCTACAATCGACGAAATTCGTACCAGACGAGGGAGCCAGCTAACGAAGACGGGTCAACGGAGACTTATTACGGACAAGAACATGTAACACAAACCCGAGAGCCTCTCGTTGACTACGGATGGGAGATTCGCCCGGTGCCAGTCAAAGAAATAAAGGAAGAAAAATTGCCGGAAGTTCGAAGGAAATTGAAACCAAACCGAGGGCAAAATCAAAGTCAGAAACAGAGACAGAAGGAAAAGACTCGGGAAGAACTGAGTGATGAGCAGATATTCGAGGATATCCGGAATAATCTGAATGGCAATCTATTTAAAGAAACGACGACGAAACCTCAAAGGAACCGAAACGGTGGTAACAAAAAGCCACCAAAAGATTCTGGTGAAGACACTGACTCGGACCCGGACTCAAAAAAGAAACCAAACTCAAAGTCAGATTTCGGAGTTTTTGATCATCCAGTTTACCTGAACCCATTCCAAATACAACCTCAAAATAACCCGTTTCGGGTAAACAACGGACAACCTGGCTCCGAAGGGTACACTCAGATTAACTACGTGAATCCTATCTCGACTCCTAACCCATTCACAACGACAGCTTACAGCATCATCCCGTTTACTCAACCAGTCCAGCAAGATTTTACGGGACTAGAACATTTCGACGTTAGTACGAAAAGGTTACCAACACCGAATTATGATTCCGACACGACTCCGTTCAAACTAGATTGGAATTTTTTCAACACTCCTCAAACCTCAGTGACGAAACCGGTGCTTCTCCTTGACCCTCAACAAGCATCATTCACAACTCCTTTCCAAGTTCCTATTTCAAATGGCGGGAATCCAGGGTTGACTGCCTTCAACCCCCAAAACGCTCATTCTTTCAACCCCCAAAACACCCATTCTTTTAACCCCCAAAACACTCATTCTCATTCTCAGATCCCCCCAAAATCCAATGTCGAGACATTATATCCACACAATAATCTTTACGCCTCCCCAACACCTCCTCCCTCAAGGGTCTTAGCTAACGTGCGACCCCTATATTCGACCCCAAAACCCCTCTTGGCGCTCACCACCACCACCCCTCCTCATGCGGATTACCCGGTAACACACGTTATCAAATACAGCAAGGAGAGTCCTTTCCATTTTCCCTTTTTGGAGTCTGAAGAACCGATTATTGAGAGTCTTCCTGCCATCTCATTCGCACTGAACGAACATACAAGAGCGCAGCATTTAGAAAAGGATGATGTTGTTGATTATCTAACCCCACCGAAACTAGAATTACCTCCACCCAAACAACCGAAATCAAAGCCGAAAAAGAAGAAACTTCCCTCGCGACGAAACAAGCATTATAAATCATTGAACAAGGACTCTGATTATGAAAGTAAAGCGCGAGAATTACCAACAGGAGGAGTTAGTGGTGCGTACCATGAATTTCACGACGGTAATTTTGGTGGGATAACCCCACTGGCCTGGGGACAAGATCCCGAGGCAAAAAATAAAGAAGAAGATAGTGTAGATGAGGAAAAGAATGACGAGGAAAGAAGATCAAATGAAAAGCCTGAGTATGACGAGTGTGCGACGGATCGAGAGAACTGCGACTACACCGAGGCAGATGACGAAAGAGGGAACGAAGAGGCAGAAGGGGAAGAAAAAAGCGAAGAGGAGGGAGAAGAAGAGGAAGAGGAGGAGCCGGAAGAGAAAGATGTGAAAAAGCGGCCGCCCTCGAAGCAAAAGAAACACAAGTTCGGAAAGAATAATGGAATTGATGGAAGCGGAAGATCTCAGCCCGAATTCGACTTCTCAGCGTATTTTCCTAAAACAGGCGGAGGGGGAGGCAGTGGAGAGAAAGGAGGAAGAGGAGGGGGAAATAAGGAAGAGGTTGATGAAGAGGAGGAAGAAGAACAAGACGAGACAGAAATCGAAGAATCTATGAAGAATCAGAGGTACCACATTAAACCGGACAAAGATATAGACGACGATAAATCTCCGATAAAGAAAAATTTTAGAAATTTCGGCCTAGACTCGAGAGAGAATTTTATAAAAGACACAGATGATAAAAATCAGAGTCTGTCACTTAGGACAAGGCGACCTGACGCGAAGGGTAATCTTTTAGGGGAATCCAATTTCGGTAACCATCGAGTATCGTCCACGAATGACCGGACGTCGTTATCGAAGACGAATGAGAGAATATCGACGGCAAATAACAAAACGTCCCCGACGGATGGTCGGGTTCCAGGGAACGAATCCTCGGCGGACAACAGAGTGAAGAAGAGCAATACTGACGAGGAGTTGGACAATCAAAAACAAGATTTCACGCGTGTGCCAAAATACTCCGATCCGGTGAGTTGATGTAACGTTTTCATATACTTTTTAACTCTGGTATCCTAACAAACTATCTGGCGAAATCCACCCCCCCCCCCTCCTTTTTAACCCTCTAAAATATGTCAGAACCAGCTTGAAATATTTTTCTCAGGAATAACACTTTTATTTCCAAAAGTCTTTGTTCTGAAACGAGCTTTTCAGAATATTATTGTCTCGCACAAAAAGCCACAATTCAAAGAAATTAACCACCAGTACAAGTTCTAAAAGGTCCTTTGAATACCTAAAAAAAACAACTATTTTCAAACAAGGCATTGCCAAGAGTGTAGTGGAGGCTAAGGACCTTAAACCAGACAGGAATAAGTCTAACTATGACTATATTCACAACTGAACATTAAGGTTTCCAGGTCTTCAAAGTATGGCCAATTGGAGGTCTAGACTTTTCCTATAACTTTGCTGATAACATTTCATCGGTGAGCAGATTTTATTTCAAATTGCTAAAATTACGTAATTTGTGGTTCGCGAATTAGCGCTAGTTGAAGAATCGCAGGCACAATAAGGCGATCCATGATAGATTTTCCTCACAATAGCGTGTGGCGAAATTAGATTGAGGCAACGTGCAAAATTCAATGAGTTTGATATTATTATTATTATTTTATTGTTTAGCGAGAGTGTCAGAATCAAGCAGCTTGACTATGGAAATGCGTATCACGGTGACAGGGGCGTCATTTCAAGTTCGGCTTGGGGGGGGGCAGAATATCTTATGACCTTTTTTTTTTTTGCTCATTATAATTTTCCGCTTGGAGGGGGCAAAAAATCGGATAACCTTTTTTTTTTTTGCTCGTCAATATAATTTTAGAGCCAAAGAGCCGTCTTTTGGGGGCCCACTCCGTCTAATTATAAACTTTGTAGGCAAAGACTATTAAATCATACGATGAATAGCGTGCGACCATATCCCGAGGCAAAGACGAGATAATTTTATTCCGAACTTTCTCGCTTCCCCAGCTTGATTGATGATGGGAGTGATTGAAATTTGCATACAACGAATAGATTGTTCTTGAAAAACAATGTATTGACTGCGGTATCAGGTTTAGGCTCCAGATAAGAGTCGACCCCATGTAGTCGACAGAATTTTGTAGACTTCTTTCCAAAATATATATTGTTAAGTAAATGGAAACGTCAGCATTTTCCAACAAATATACCTATAAATCATTTTCCCCCCTCAATGGTCGATTCCACGCCTTCCAAAACTCATTTCATTATTCATTAGTGATTACGTCCATCCAAACTGTCCCACCCGCAACATTTTAAAACTGAATTTTTCATGTAAGAGTAGGAAATTTAAAATTTTTAGTGATGAGGTGAGTAAAGATTTAAGGAATATATGGCATATTTTGCCCTTCCCATTGTTAATGAATTAAAAAAAGAAAATCAAGATCTACTTATGGTACCTTTGCTAAATGCAATTTTAAAAAGTTGCTGGTGGGATGGTTATAATGGAATGACCCGCATATGCGTAGAGAGGTACGCTGGTACCAGCAGAGCCACGAGTCCTGCGTCGACAATTCGACGCAACCTATACTACACGTAACCCGAACCTCGTTCGGTCTTGAGAGAACAAAAGAAAAGAAAGATAAGAGAGCATTTATTGTACATGTAATGCGGGCTGCGTCGAATCGTCGACGCAGGACTTATGGGTCTGCTTGTACTATTTAATAATCAAATTTTCCGACACCTGTCTATAGTTTCAGCAATTTCTGATTTTTTATCATAGGTTCAAATGAAACCTTTGTTGATTAATATTCAACAAATCAGCAATGTCATATTATGTGACGCGTCGAGGAAAAAGAGCTGGGTCATTCCATTTTAAATCAACCAGAGCCTGTGCTGCCTAGTCATGGATTTTGGTAATATTTTGTGGGGTGATTGTAACTACTTTTAGTAGCTTGAAACGTATTTTTTCATATTTTTTTAGCTTACGGCCCCTGAGATATAGGCAACCGGCAATTCAAAAATTGCGATTTTAGGCTTATCTTTGAACGCGTGCCACAGCCTTAATTCTCAACGGAAAGATACGGTTGAGGTCTCATTTTGATGAATTTTGTGTCCTCTTTTCATTGCTTTAGGTCGTTTTTCATTAATTGAAGGTTTAGCAGGTTGCATACCTATTTGAACTTTGGTGACCCTATTGCAATTTTTCCGATCTTTGATAATTTTTTTATAGGATAGCGTTGGTAGAAAAAATTCATACTTTCCAAGCTTTAAGTACACTACTAAGAGTACCTGCTCAAAAAAATTGGATCTCCTGAGCAATTTTTTCTAGTTGAAAAAATTGCTTAAAGTCGGCTGAAATTAAGAAAGACCCAACTTTGAGGTTAAAAAAGTCGATGTGGGGATTCATGAAAAAATCTTAAAAAATAACTAAAATCACCGCTTTTATGTCTACTTTCAATATCTGAAGTCGAAAGTTTGTGTATTTGATCGCTACAGTCGATTTTTTTTTTTTTCAAAATTGGTAAAAATACAATTCGCTCGAACACACGCGATTGAAGCGAATAGAAGAGCCAACTCTTTGAGGTTTAAAAATCTCGCGAAATCTCTAAAATGATCGCTTTTAAGTCCTTTTTCAACGCCTGAAGTCGAACATTTGATTACTGAAGCGCTTCAGTTGAAATACAAGCTTGTAAAATTGGTAAAATTTCACGCGACGCCCCTATGCCCTGAACTGAGCTCAGATTGTGGCCGTGCTAATTGTGTTTTTACCGATTTTACGAACTTGTTTTTCAACTGAAGCGCTTCAGTAATCAAATGTTCGACTTCAGGCGTTGAAAAAGGACTTAAAAGCGATCATTTTAGAGATTTCGCGAGATTTTTAAACCTCAAAGAGTTGGCTCTTCTATTCGCTTCAATCGCGTGTGTTCGAGCGAATTGTATTTTTACCAATTTTGAAAAAAAAAAAAAATCGACTGTAGCGATCAAATACACAAACTTTCGACTTCAGATATTGAAAGTAGACATAAAAGCGGTGATTTTAGTTATTTTTTAAGATTTTTTCATGAATCCCCACATCGACTTTTTTAACCTCAAAGTTGGGTCTTTCTTAATTTCAGCCGACTTTAAGCAATTTTTTCAACTAGAAAAAATTGCTCAGGAGATCCAATTTTTTTTGAGCAGGTACTCTTAGTAGTGTACTTAAAGCTTGGAAAGTATGAATTTTTTCTACCAACGCTATCCTATTAAAAAAAATTATCAAAGATCGGAAAAATTGCAATAGGGTCACCAAAGTTCAAATAGGTATGCAACCTGCTAAACCTTCAATTAATGAAAAACGACCTAAAGCAATGAAAAGAGGACACAAAATTCATCAAAATGAGACCTCAACCGTATCTTTCCGTTGAGAATTAAGGCTGTGGCACGCGTTCAAAGATAAGCCTAAAATCGCAATTTTTGAATTTCCGGTTGCCTATATCTCAGGGGCCGTAAGCTAAAAAAATATGAAAAAATACGTTTCAAGCTACTAAAAGTAGTTACAATCACCCCACAAAATATTACCAAAATCCATGATTAGGCAGCAACATATTTCATTAATTTTGGTTGATTTAAAATGGAATGACCCAGCTCTCATCTTCACCGGGCATTTTCAGGAGAGCGATTTTTCGCGAACTAGTCCAAAAATTTCAGCCTCCCTCCCCAGTCGTAAATAGAAATGGATGGAAAATTCGGATTCAGCATCTTTCTAATCAGAATCATTAAAATTCTTGGGATTTTAGTGAATTTCAAATCGATACATGGCTGCAATTTAAAAAACGTTTTTCTCGGTTTTTGACAAAATTATCTTGTAAAGATTGCCGAACGGCAAAATGTTATAAATTGGTAAATTTTTCATATTTTTTGGTGTTCTTGACTTCAAAATGACCAGCATAGCCTCTTCTGTACAATAGTATCAAAATCTCAATTTTTTGTCCCGGTGAAGATAAGGGCCATTTTCCCTTGGCGCGTCACATATGCAACGTAATTTATTTTTCATGCTCGATGCGTTGACATAAAGTATGACTTACAATAATTAATTATACGTTTTCAAAAACTGGTTTCATCTTAATTTATCTGTAAACGGTTACTATGGCAGCGACGAAGCGTGTTTAATCAGGCAAAATTGCAATTTGTCCATTGAACCCTTGCAAAATATTGAATTTGATGTAGTTCAATGAACCCCCCCCCCCCCCCGCCAAAAGTTTTATACTTTCAATGTTTAAAATTAGCAAGTTACAGTGTTGCTAGATTGCCCCTTATGCCACTGGTCAACTGTTTCAATTTTAAGCTTACTTTTTTATTAACCTATCGCAAAAAAAGCCGCATCAGTTTTCTTGTTGAAATGCTGTAGAGTTTGTGTTAGGAAATGCTGTTATTATAAAAAAAAAAAAAAAAAAAAAAAACCTTGCTTTTGTTTGAATACGGAGTCTGATCATGGTGGGCTTGCAGTTTTTTTTTTAAACCTCAACGCGTGTTATTTTTTGATTCTGACAGGGAGACTTTGACTCCGGATTTACGGATGATGATTCCTCGGAGACATCGGATAAAGATTCCTCGGATAAAGACGAGGGTGGTGACAGGGTTGAGTTCCAAATGCAAGGACATTCTGGCCCAGATTCGTATAAATTCGGATTCGACACGGGGAAAGGGTGAGCTCAAAATTTCCCTGCTTTCATAAAAATATTTTGCCAATCCTTACCTAGTGTGCTTGTTTTTGGTTCCTTGCAAGGAAACTGAAGTTTATTACACGTTATTATTATTATTATAATATTGCTGAACGCTTGGAAATGGATGAGGATAGTAATTATACAATTAAAAAACACGAGTCGGACTTTGCTGTCAATATAGCTCATGGTAAGAATCGATTTCTGAACAAAACAAAGATTATCAGAGGCACAACGATGTGTAAACCGAGTAAATTTCTGGTACTGTTACCAGAGTTGTGATATTTGTACCATAATGGCACAGTTGCAAGGGTCTGACATATGTTATTTTTTTTTATAAAGAAAATGAAAGTACTTGATGAGCTGAGGACAAAGAAACCTTTGATTTCTAATTAAGTCCCATTGTTCCGTATACGAGCTTTTGGCACAGAATAATACAATCAGAACGGAAACTGTCGGATTTTGAAGCAGACTCATTTCGCGTCCGCCATGTTGGGATACAGGATGTTTGCATCTGGTCTCGCGCGCGAAAAAAAAAAATATAGGACATGATTGGGGAAATTTTCATTCTGAAATGCCATGAGAATGAAAGTGAGGCCGGAAAATTAAGACTTCTTTCTAGAATGGGGCAGTTGCAAGGGATGTTTTTTATAGAGAAAATTAAAGTACTCGATGAGCTGAGAAGAAAGATGCCTTTGGTTTCTAATTAAGTCCCATTGTTCCGGAAATGAGATTTTGGCGCAAAATACATTCTTTTAAATGGGAATTCCGCGTAGTGACGTCACTACGCCCACGATTTTTTACAACTTTACACTTGTGTATCTCCAAAACCGGGACACTTAGGAAAAAACCAAAGTCACCATTGTTCTCAGCTCATCAAGTGCTATCATTTTCTTTATAACAAACACAACATTTCGGACCCTTGCAACTGCCCCATTTACAGAAATAAATGAGTTTCAACACAAATCACACTCGTCCGCCATGTTGGGATGTAGGACCACAGCGTTGCCTATTGGTGCCGCTAAATTCCAAACTTGCTTCCATTGGCTCTTATGGGAGTTTCCGTTCTGATTGTATTATTCTGTGATTTTGGTCTAAAATACATTTTTTTAAAGGGAATTGTGCATAGTGACGTCACTACGCACACGATTTTTTACAACTTTACACGTGTGTACCTATCTTCAAAACTAAGACAATTATGAAAAAACCAAGGGCACCATTGTTCTCAGCTCATCAAGTACTGTCATTTTCTTTCTAAAAAACACAAAATTTCTGACCCTTGCAACTGCCTCATTCTTGAAAATTTGGAAAAAAGTAAGATACTACGTCCAGATTCTGAAACACCACAGAGAATTCTAGCGAGAGTCCTAAAAATTCCTCGGTTTACATATCGTTGTGCTCCTGGTAATATTTATATAAAACTTGGGAATGGGTCGATTGCAAACTTTATCTATAGCTCGTTTCAGGAGTGTATACAGGCGCACCTAGACCATAATCTTTGGCAAATGTCTAATTCCTATTCTTTCCAATCAAGACAAAACTTGCCTCCAGCTTTAAACGATTCAAAAGCGTTCCTCAGCGAAAAGCCAACGCTTAAGTTCATTTTCATTTATATTTTCATTTTGTAACATAAAAAATAATGTTAAAAAACGCCGAATACTACGGGTCTTGGTGCGCCTATACTTCTGAAACGACCTCTACAATCCGAGAAAGGGTCTATTCTAATTGCAATTGCTATTCTGACCGTCACATTGGAATTTTGCCAAACGCATTTATTGAGTTTTATGCTTTTAATGTGATTTTCACACGATTTCACAAGGAAATTGGCCCTACAAAGGGCTGTTGCAAAAGTTTGCAAAACACCCTTTCTTTTTTCAGTGATGTGGGCAAGGTTGATGAATTGATGAGCCCTAGGCAGGCCTAGTTACAATTTTTCTTTTAATTAGGGTGCGAAAAGTTAAACACAATATAATGTTGAGTAGAGTAGAAACACTTTGATAATGATTTTACTCCGAGGAGAAAAAAATCCTCTCGATCCTTTTAACAATTTTCCTTAAAAATACCCCAGATTCGCTGCAACTACGGTAACATTTATTAGTATAGTCTTCATAGTTTAGTTTGTATAATTAACGGAGTTTGCGACTCACAATCAGTTGATAGGTATCAATGAAACTGCAATTCGTATACAGTGCTGCCACTTTTAAGGACATAAATATCGCGTCACTGCAAGTTAGAGGACGAAAACCTGAGATTTCATTAATGATGAGAACTGACAAATCATGAATTCGTGACTGATTTGTGTTTAATTTGCGTACCCCGGCTGGTTACGTCTTCGTTTGTTTTTTTTTCATCGTTGACCAGAGAAGATACGAGCTGATAGTTTAAAAAGTGAAATTGAATCGCACCAGACCAGGCCTGGGCTATACCCATGGAAAGAGTGGTTCTCTCAAAAAAATCAATCAACCGTAAAACTATTCGATGGAATAATTCGCGCCGAGCTTCTGTACTGTTTTATTCTCTCAGCAATCAGCAATAGGTATCTATGATTGGAATTGATTTAAATACCAGCACTTTTGTACATTTGAGACATCTGAATGAAACGTTCATTTTCAAAAGTGGTGCTAGAGTTTTTCTATTTTCCCACCTTAAATATTACAATTCGGATGTAGAAAAGAGTGGAAATAATGAATATAACCTACATATTACTTTCCGGGTGATTTCACACGTTGCAAAAAGTCACGGCCAATTATTGCATTATTGCGACGGAATCAAAAGTTTTAGGAAAGATCTCGGATCAAGCAAAAGATGTTTAGTATGCATGCTTTATTATGCATGAATTGCGTATCGCAGAAAAAGGACACGTCCATTGCATTGATACAAATATTGTGCTAATTTTTTTTTAGTTAAACAAAAAAATCTGATCACACACCCTCCAAGGCTTACTTGAGGAATAAAACATATTGACACGCTATACTTATTTGATAGCGTGAAGACAATTTTCGACGAAGATTAGAAACTAAAAAAGCAAGTTTTTTTTTTTTTTTTTTTTTTTTTTTTTTTTTCTAGAACGCAATGAAGCACGAATTTTGCACACAAATCCTCTTCCTGCACTAACCGACTTATGTTTACTGACCAGTTTTGAGATAGGAATTTGATGGAATAAGTAGCTTTAGTAGGTGTGTGAGAAACTAAGTGACAAATATTGAATTTTGATTGACTATCGAATCTTGATATTTTTACGGAAAATAAATTCGTTCCATTTTGTGAAAAATCACATTGTATTTCTATAAAATTGTATGAAATTCCAATAAAGTTTTCCCGTTTCATGTTTCATGAAAGGCCCACAAAGTTCCGTAACATTTTGTGGAATTCCGGGGGAGATATTGATCCACGGAATTTTGGTTATGGAACTACACGAAACACTTTTACGAGGGTTTTTCGATTTGAATTTGTTTTCTCATAAACGTAACTCATTGATTTTTAAAAACTTTGAAGTTAAGCTGAATAAATTCAGTATAAATTTAGAATGGTTGCTCCCCCCCCCCCTCTCCCAATTTATTGGGCGGCAAATTAGCGTGTTAGATTGTGCATTTTAAACACTGATGAACGGCGTGTCCTGTTCTAGGTGTACAGACAAAACTGACAATCGATTATGTAAATAGAGGCAGGAGAGAAGGATAGAGGGGGAAAGGAGATGGTTGCTGTGAACGGGGGGAACGGGAGGGAAAGAAAACCGTGCGGATCAACCGCATTCAACTTAATTCAAGTATCACTTCCTTCCGTAGCGCAGTTGCCGGATATGACACGGTGGAAAACAGCCAAACATGGCGGGCCTCTAAACATATTGATTGTGAAAGAGCTGCTCCATAACATCTTATACTTCTGAATGGCTGTCGGATTTTCGATAATAACGAGTCTGAGGGCCGATCATTTACTTTATCGTTAAACCGATCGATAAGACTGTCTATGAGTGATGCTATTGGTCGAAAATTGTAAAACTTGGCTGTTGCTATGGTAATCATCGTTATAGTGTCCGTTTTTTAAAGGTTACTCATGAGTAGCCTTTATAAAACGAGACTCTTAACGATGATGGTTACCATAGGAACAGCCAAGTTTTACAATTTTCAACCAATAGCATCACTCATAGACAGTCTTATCGATCGGTTTAACGATGAAGTAAATGATCGGCCCTCTGATCAGCTAACAAGAAATGTAATTTGTGTTCAACAATTGATTCATCTGGTTTTTTTTTTTTTTTTTTTTTAAGACAACTCTTTTGCCCAGTCCATCTCCGCCAACTAGGGCCCAACAGACGAAATGAAAGAGAAAAGAAGAAGAAAATGTGAAAAAGAGAAGATCCCATGTCCTACCGAGATGACGAGATCCAAGACAGTGAAATCTTTTGTCACGTGAGAAAAAAGTGTTTTGAGAACAATGGGTCTTTTGCAAACTTTTGCTGCAGCGTGATGCATTTGCAGGGTCGATTCCCAAGTAAATTAGCGTGAAAATCACATTGGAAGCATCGAGAATCTCAAAATCCATTCACAAACTTAATAGATGCGTTTAACAAAATTCAAAAATGACGGTCACCATGGGTGAGTACCATCTAATGGCAGCTTTCTCCATGATAAATCACTTTTCTCAGCATATACAAAGATGCAAATAAATGGGACTCCCCCATTGTGACCCGACTGACCCGCTCATACCGTCACCTTGCAATTTTCTTAAACGCATTAGTTGGCTTGTAAGTCAATTTTGGAACTTTCTAATGCACCGTTATTTTCAAGTGATACACCAAGATACTCAACAGCTGAAGCAAAACCTTGCAACTGACCCATTACAAAGTGATCTATTTATTCGCTTTATTTCTAGATTGAACCAACATTGATAGGAAAATTGGCGGATACGGGGGGGGGGCGAAGGATGCTCATTGCTCCCCCGTTCAGGCAAAAAATGGGGAAAATAGGGGTCAGGAAGGGGACTGAAAGAGAGACAAAAGAAAGGGGAGTCTCCGGGGGGCAAAATCCCAAGTTCGCCCCCCCCGTTTGCGAGGGCTGAATCCAATGGATCGGGAAATCATATTTTCGAAGGGGAGGGGGGGGGTCGCACATTTAAGGATTGAAAAAGAAAATTTCAGAGGAAATTTTGAAACGTGGAAATCGGCCGAGGCATACTCAGCTCTGTAGGGGCCCCGGGCCCCCTTACGCTTAATGACTAGACGGAGGAATGGTCGATATTCGAGGAGTGGACTTGGGGGGGGGGGTGGCAGTCAGTAGCCTGAGCAATGCATTCGTATACGTGTTAGGTTGTTTGGTCACTGCAACACTCTTGCATCTTGCGTGGCATGACTCATGAGTCGACGAATGATAAGATGAGTTGACAAATGACAAGTGTGTCGCTTTAAACATTGTCGCGTCGCGTTCGCGTTCGCGTGCGGTGCGGCACAGAGCATACGCCACCGCTAGATAGTCCCCGCACCGCACCGCACTGCACCGTCGCGTCGCGTCGGTCGCCGCCACGCCGCTCAACCACATCCACGCGGAAATGCGGGCCGCGTGCACGATAAAAGTTTGTTTTTTAAGAGTCTCGGGCACGCTGTTGCCGAGATTCTTCTGCGTGGGCATTGGTAGACTGCAATCTAGAAAATCGATTTATCGATCTATATAGCGGGTTCTGCGCAGAATAATGGCAAACACTCAGCCGATTAGACAAGAAAAACAAAAGAAAAAAAAGGAAGGGGGACCTGAAACTACCTCAGGCAATTTTCGTTGTTTTTGGAGTTGGTTTTGTTTTGTTTTTTACTTAAAACTCTCATTTTTTAAACTAAATTTTGGGACTTCGTGACATTCAAGGTACCGAAACAGCCAACATAATTTTTTCGTTTTTTGGTCACCAATTGATTGTTGCCATTATTAGATTTTTTGTGATTTTTTTTAGGCTTTTGATTAATTTTTTACGTTACAAATAGAAACCGGTTCAATTAATAATTTTTAAGAATTGTCATGTCTTTATACAATCTTAGTGGTTCAATTTTTCATAATATTTTAATGGCAGTTGACAGAAAAATGGAAAACTAAAAATGCACGCATTTATTCGTTGCATTTCGCTGGAATCGTAATTTTTTTTAGGGGGGATACCTGAGAATCGGTGTCATATGATGAACAATTTTCTTAAAACGAACAGCCGGATGTACTTGATTACTAAAAACAAGTGAAGTTAAAAAAGAAGAAAAAAAAAAATTACTCTGTGGTGGAATGCTCTTTGGAGTCTTCTTAGAACCCCCCCCCCTTCCTGTACCATATTTTGGTAACATAGCTTGGGCTCACAAGGGTTAAAACAATAGGGCACTTGACTGATCCTGGGATTCGCGATATTCCATAATAATCCCGTTGATTTTTCCACGAGAAAAACGGCGGAACCCATAAAATAGGTCAGAAGTGACTTTTTCGCGGAGAAAAAGTGACTTAAAGTTCGAGGATGAAATAAACGTTTTTCATTGGCTAGCGTAGATATTGCATTATTCAGCCCCCGTGCAGCCGAGCGCTCTGCGCAGGGAATCGGTGCAACAGCCAAGTGCCTTAACGTAAACAACCCAGCCGTCATTCGTTTCGATCCTCGTTATAAGATTTTAGGGTTAAGAACCGGTTCCTGATGAGTTCTTCATGTTTACATTTGATTTGCGCGTTGCGCCAAAGACTTCTAATATCTAGGTAGTATTTGAAGTCTTTGCGTTGCGCAGTAGACGAGTGCGCACGGGGGCTGTCTGATGCAATAATTGAAGCCCCGACATGGTTTCCCGGCACGGGCCGTTTCAAATGGTTTGAATTTTTCGCATCTTCAAACCAATTTTTCTCGGTGTTCCCGTTGAATCTGAGGAAAAAGTAAACATGTGGGTCTCCTAATTTGACCCCTACTTTGATATTCTGAATTTAAAAAAAAAAAAAATAAAGTCAAGTGCCCAATTGTTCAAGGCTAGCTCGCTCTTTATTGGGTAGTTAACTATTCGTACTCGGCGGTGTTGATTTTGCCTACCCACCTGATTTAAGGCGCTCGATGAAGCCTTATTGTTTTGAGAATGTCAACAGTAACAAGTCAAAGTTACTGTTAAGAAATTGAGATTGTTCATGACAGATCTGTTTTTGAAAAAGAATGTACTTGCACGGAGAAAAAATTCTGGTTGAAATTATACGGAACGTATAATTAATAATGGGTTACAAAGAAATTCCTTTTAAAATAATAAGAATTCTTATTGATCCAACTCTTCTTTCTTGTGATTATTCTGAATCATCAGAACGTTCAATTGGACCAATTAATAATTCTCGTTGAATCAATAAGAATTCTTATTATTATAAAATGAATTTCTTTGTACCCCAATTTCAAATACGTTTCGTAATTTCAATCAGAAAATTTTCTCCGTGTGGCCGTGAATGGTATCTAATGGGTTAAATGGAGTCACATGACAAGACAAATCCCGACTGAAGAGCACGTAGAAAAGACTCGAAATGGGGCTGTTGCACACTTATGCAACAGGCGACTTAAGGGCTGATTCGGATGTAAAAACCTTCAAAAATAACGACGATAGCGCTAAAAACTGACTCCTAAACTCATAAAATGCTTTTAAACAGGCGACCGTAATGACGGTGTCGGACAATAACAGTGAGAGATTCCCATCTTAATTTCGTCACTTTTCCCATGCTGGAAAGAAAGATTCGTAGAGTAACTAGCACCCAGAGAAGTGATGAACAGCCTATTAATGGTACATCAATGGCACCTGGTGACACTGGTGCTAAAAGAAAGTCGTCTCACATTGGCCTTTTCTTGATGGAGTGACAGGATTATTAAATGGGAATATCCCATTTATTACTTGCTTAAAAGTATTTTATGAGTTTAAGAGTGGGTTTCGTTAGTTTTTAGCGCGACCATTTTTTTTTAAGGTTTTTACATCTGAATCGCCCCTCAAATCGGCTGTAGATAAAGTGTGGCAACAGCCCTCATTGGATGGACAGCTTGAGTGGCCAACGCTATGAGAAGAGTAAAGATGAAAGACGGCCTCTGCTTGGATGATGAGCCAGTATCCAAACTTTTTTGGCCTTGTGAGAATGAATGTGAAGTTTTTATTTCGAACCGAGTTCCTCGAGACCTGTACAAAAGTGATCAAATCAAACCTCTTCAAATCGAAGCGAGTTTTTTCGAAGTTCAGGGACCAAATAATGTTTGGTCCTGAGCGTAACTTACGCACGGTCACGTGACGTGCGTAGGCGCTCTGCTCGGTCAAAACTGCACGCAATTCAACTTGCGCACACTGCCGGGACCATACATCTTTAGATGTCAGAAAATCGGTATCCCACGATACACTTCAACCAAATCGACAGACATAGCGAGTCTCTACCCAGTAACCAGTGACGTGATGGCGCAGATCTACTGTATCGATCTGTGAACATGTTTCCATGTACATTTATTTTGCGCTCTATTTTACGGGTTGAACTTACCGTACATGTTTAGTAAAAAAATCTCGATTGCTATTTTGACGACAAAAATATGTTTGCGAATTCCTTAAAAAGAACAAATAACTCTCTAATGTTGGTTGAAATCATACATTTATAAACCTCTCCCCGTCTCCTCCTTTCTTGAACAGAAATATAATTACAGAAAACGTGTGGAACAGTGACACGGTGGTCGATACCGGTCAGCGAAATGCGTACGATTTGTTCACTTGCAACTGCGTCTCCGAGTCACTGAGCAGCGTGACAATTTAGTGTCGTTCTACTGTGATGTCACTGAATTGCTATGTCAGTGGCGTAGCCAGGAGGTATTTAAGGAAGGGGTCCGAAATCTTAAAGTTGACAATGGTGAGGCGAACGAAGACCAAGATTTGTCAAAATTCCCAAGAGAACGCGAAAAATTACCTTTTTTCAAAGGAAAATTTTGATGTCAAGGGGGAGGGTGAAGTTCCAGAAATGCCCCTCCCCCAGCTTTTCCACTACGTCCTTTTTCAAAGGAGGAGTGTCAATAAGGCCGGTTTTTGGCCCCAAAAATGGTCAATATTTAAGGTGGTCTAAAAGTTCGTGTAAAATGGCTCTACTTACTCTTAAAGGCTTATATTTTTAGGTTTGGGTGGTGTTTTCGGGTTATTCGAACTTTAGAAGCGTATTTTACCACCTCAAAGTGGGTCGGTTTTGGGTTTTTCACGGAAAATGCCCGATTTTGCGTTAAATTATTGAATATTTGGATGTGGGCCGGACATAGTTCGGTTTTCTCCTTTAGATATGTTATTACACCACTAAAAATGAGTAATATGCTGCAATATAGTCACCGAACTACGTCCGGCTCGTACTTAAATATCAACTTTTCTGATTTCGTAAAAATGGAAAACTTGAACGAATTCTAAAAATGTACGTACAATAATACAAAACTGCATCTTTGCAACCTGCAAAACGTATTTCATGGTTTGACAGGTGGTCAGGTTGCAATATAAGCATTACTACATTGATATTAATCGAATTCGTTCAAGTTTTCCATTTTCACGAAATCAAAAAAGTTGATATTTAAGTACGAGCCGGACATAGTTCGGTGACTATATTGCAGTATGTTACTCATTTTTAGTAGTGTAATAACATATCTAAAGGAGAAAACCGAACTATGTCCGGCTCACACCTAAATATTCAATAATTTAACGCAAAATCGGGCATTTTCCGTGAAAAACCCAAAACCGACCCACTTTGAGGTGGTAAAATACGCTTCTAAAGTTCGAATAACCCGAAAACACCACCCAAACCTAAAAATATAAGCCTTTAAGAGTAAGTAGAGCCATTTTACACGAACTTTTAGACCATCTTAAATATTGACCCTTTTTGGGGCCAAAAACCGGCCTTCTTGACACTCCTCCTTTGATTTGAAATTTTCAAATTTGATTTGCTGAATTGGTTCTGAACAAAGGTCTGATAGTGAAGAGATCTATTTGCACTGGCGGATGCAAGATTACAAGAGTAGCGATCACACCCTTCCCCGTTCGAAGAAAAAAAAAGAAAGAGAATAGAGAAGAAAGTCGAGTAGAGAAGAAATGGGAAAAGAAAATGGAAAAGAGACGTGAAAGGAGGAGGATCTTTGAAGATCAATTTCAAATTTGATTTTTTCTGTCAATGTTTTGCGCGTTTGTTTTATACATAGATGTGTGCTTTCGATATTATACAAAGAGACATGTTTCTTTCAGAACGAATGAAAAATTCCACCAATTTTTGAACTTTGAAGACAAGATTTTCATTTATTTTTTAATTAAAGTGTTGGACTTGCTGGGTTCATATTTATTGAAAACGGCAGAGTTGCCGTGTGGAAGTCAAAATGCTTCAAATTTTCTATTGATTTTTGAAAAGGAAACGGGAAAGCTTTTCACCATCGCTCTGTCAACTCTGAAAATAAGCACCCTTGAGGATCCCTGAATTATATTTTGTTCTAAAGGCTGTAAATCAGCAAGGGGCTCCAGCTCATATTTCGCCCCCCCCCCCCCCCGGTTCGAAAGGTCTGGGTACATCTTTGACGACACTTAACAAAGCAATCTACTACGGCAATTCTTGCTAGACGCTCGTTAAAGTCTCCGGGAGAAGGGAGAGCGCAGTTTGAGATGAACCGGCAAAGAAGTTGTTGTCGATACGTCTCAGGGCACTGTAAATGAGCGTGCGAGCACCTAAAGCTGTTGCCTTTAAACTTGACTGGTCAGGATTCGTTGCTTTAAATTAAATTTCTACTAGTGTGCGCGCACTGAAGTTGAGAGTAATTTGTAACGTTGTATAAAGACAGGCCGCGCACACTGTACGTCTCGCATGAAAATCAACAAGATGCTTCAAACCAACTTGAAGAGTTGTGAACAGATATGGGCATCGAGGCGCGCTTGAAGAGCTTGGGGAACTGCATCATCAATAAAAGACCTTGTTATTTGTCAGCTAGGTACCGTGAAAGTTGCAGACTTATCCATCGAAAGAAGCTGTCCAATAAAACGGTTGGATCGCGCGTGAAATGCTGAGTCGCACTAACTTTTCTTAACCATGTTTTGAGATTGATATCTTTCACCATCTCAAGAGATCAGAACAAATACTCATTACGGTTTGATTATTTGTCCTGAGCATTAAGGAAAGAAACGGAAAGGAAAAGGAACGGGATGGGTAGGAAAGGAAAAAAGAAAAGAGCTGCCATTTTGTGTAAGTTTATTTTAGGGAGTTTTTTAATTCACCGAATTTTCCATCGGTTCGCCCAAATTGTACACGGTTCAGTTCAGGGTGTGAATGTATACACTTGAAAATACTCGGATCTGTAATCTTTCCTTTACCAGCGATGGAGTCTCCGTCACCGACTTGAAAAAGTGAGCGGACATTTTGATAACTCAGCAATGATTTCGACAATTAGATAAGACTATTTTTATAAATGCGAGTGTTCTCGTGCATTCCAGTCAGTGGCGTAATCTTAGGGGGGGCATCGCCTTTTTGCCCCTCCAATATTTGAGAAGGGGGGGGCAAAGTATCATCCCCCCCAATAATTTGATGAAAAAGAGGAGGGAGAAAAGAAAAGACGAAAAAATACGCAAAAATAAAGAAAGAAAGGAATAATTACAGGAACCAAGAAGCAAAAAATGGCAAGAATAAGTGACTCTATTTTACCCTATGATACTGCGCCTGAAGTAAATCTAAAGTGAAAAAATCCTCTGTTGTCAATGAAATAAAGAAAATATACATTGAGTCTACTAACTTCTGTTCTGTGGGTTGGTTATTTTTGAAAGATTCAATTGCTTAAAATATGGTCTAAGAGAACCTTAATGTTCAGTTTTTTCCGGGGGAATACCCCCTGATCCCCTATTACTGGAAAGTCCCCCCTCAGATTCCCTAAAGTATTGGATTGTATTTGCTACCCTCTCCCCTCAAAAATAATCTCTTTTACGTCACTGAGCGGAACATTACATTTACTGCAGTTTCAAATTTCCTGAAGACTTCTAACCTTGAGGAATAGTTTTCCAAAACCTAGAAATATCAGCTTCATCAATAAGCTGAAAGTCTAAACTAAAAACTTCCCTTTTTGCCTGAGAAATGAAGAAAATAAACGTAAAATCTATTTTTAATTTTTTTTTTAAAGGTGGCATTTTTATGCGATAACATTGCTTAAAATATCGTCTGAGAGAGCCTGAATTTTCTAATTTGTCCGGGGGTCCTCCCCACTGGGGGTGTCCCCCCAGACCCCCCCTTGTGCATCTCTCAAAAGTTGGTCCCCCCCCCAATAAAAATCCCAAGTTTACGCCACTGATTCCAGTCATACACATACTCTGAACTAAACTATAATGTAATCTTTTGGTCAACCGGTGGTGTCGTCTTTGAATATACACAAAATTGCTGCACTGATGCGTGCCTTCACTACTTTGAGGATACCTACTGTAAATCGACCCTCTCCTGAGAGAGATTTGCCTTAATTTTAAGTTCTAAAATTCGAAAATAACGATGACAGCTTTAAAAACTTTCGAAATCCACTCCTAAACTCAATAAACGCTTTTATTTGCGAGAGCGTAATGGTGGCTAATAGTCCAGGCAACAGGGGATTTTAGCTTGCAAAGTTTGCGGACTTATATCTGAGAGTCGATTCTAATGTATTTTAGGTCGTTGAATCCGAATTTTAACTTTGCGTACGAATCAGAGGGGCGGAAAGGCCGCCATTTTCCAAAATGGCGGTCAAAATCACGATTTTTTGGCTTATTTTGCTTATAACTCGAGCGCCATTGGTCAAATGCAAAAAATACCTTAGTACAAAATTAAAGATTGTCAAATTTACAACAAAAAAACATCTGACCAATATTTCAGAAAAATCAAAACTGAATGCGCTACGGAGCCGCGAAAAATCGTGAAATTCGTCCGTTGCGGCGCATGACCGCTAAACACCGCCTTGCGCCGGCCATCACGCGCTCGCTCCTCACCTCACCTTTGCAATATGTGAATAGCAAATAAAGAAGGACAAATTACTTCAATTCGGTGTATCTCCTTAGTGCTAGTAGCTATGTTACTCAGTTCCACGCCACTTAAAAGGTCGAGTAGGTAAAAGGTGCGCTTCATTTTAATGTGGTTTATCAACATTAAAAAATTTCAATTTGCGCCGAATTCACTCCATCGTTCCGTGTACATTTTTCATCTTCACCTACACTCTGCCTCGAACCTTTTGAGTCCCTGAGTGGCCTAGCTCATCCGCTCTTTCCAGACGGATGGGGGGGGGGTGGGGGTGTCCTTAGCTGGTTGTGGCCTTGTGGGGCTTTTCCCACATTTTCGCGTTCACTTTCAGATTCATCGGTTTCAGACAGAGTGGCTCGGGTCTAAGATCCACCGACTGCTTCATCTCCGTCAGTAACCAGCACTTGAACATATTTTTGTTGCACTCACTGTTTCAATTTACGCAGTGCGCTGAGCATTTCTCTATATATGAAGCTGAAGTTGGACTTGGAATCAAGTAATAAGACAATGATGTCTACGGCTGCATCTCCGGTAGGCGGTGACGCTGCGCCGCGAGGTTATGCTTTATTTTATGTGTAAATATGTAGATTCGAAATGTATAAAGATATGAAATTTTTGACAGAAATATGAAATCGTTGACTCATCAAGAGTGTGACCCATGGAATGGAACCAATCAGAGCTGTGAGAATTAGAAAAATGGGACTTGAATACTCGTTTTCCGATTACGTATACTTTGAAAAAGTAATTGAGATGAATCCATAAGTGGCGATGAGCAGCACCAGCACCGATTTCAATGAAACCAAAAGCGTTGTACGATGCAATTCATTGCCGTTCGTCAAATAACATTTCTTTTGTCAAGAAATCGATTTTGTATCCAAAGTCCAGGGAGTATATCTTCAGGGTACCTATAATAAGCAATAGTTCAATTTGACGGGTAACGTGACATGATGGATGAAACGCAATTTTTCCATAACTCAAAAACAGACACGCGAAGATTTTGAACGAAATGATGCAAAGTGAATCAAACGTCAATTACATGCGCGCAATTCTTTAGTTTGGATTTTGAAAGTTACGAGCATTTATCTAAACAGTTTATAGTTCAAATATTTCATCGAATCTACAACTTAACACATAAAATAAATCATTACTTAGCGACGCAGCGTCACCGTCTACCGGAGATGCAGCCGCAGACATCATTGTCTTATTACTCGAATCCAAGTCCAACTTTAGCTTCATATAGAGAAACAAGCCATTTTCTATGGTTGAAAACAATTTAAAAGTGGACCGATCCAGTGACCACTGTTTAGTCGTCAGCTTCAGATTTTATTTTAAGACTAAAGGCCTGAAATTTCACGGAACGTTGGTTGTCTCCGCGCGCCAGCTGGTGGCGGTGCCTGCTGATTGTGAGTGTAGATGCCGAAAAAGTGGGCTCAAATGCTCAGTGCACTGCGTAAATTGAAACAGTGAGTGCAACCATAGACAGTTTTAGTGCGAATTCAACGGTTAGCCAACAATCACAACAATGCACTCATCGGTCGCAATCGGTTGTGACAAACTACGCTACTCGCTTAGCGTTCCAAACTATCTCACTCTCTCTCCCATGACCCCCATGTATACCCATCTCTTTCTTGTTTCAAAATTCGTTTATGGAGCCTTGTTTTGCGACATATTATTTTCAAAATCGCATGCAAATGCCTCGAGGAATTTATTTCAGCCAAACATTTTTACAAAAACAGATGTCTCTAATTACGATTTTTGAAATTAGAGTGAGATGGCAGTACATGGGCCACGAGGGTTACGTGAGAGCAAGACAGACAGTTTGTCTTTGATTGGATGACGGATGACGTCGTCACCAATTCATCACTAAAACCGTCTACAATATATTGTACAAGTGCTGGTTGCTGACGGAGATGAAGCAATCGGTGGATCTTAGACCCGAGCCACTCTGTCTGAAACCGATGAATCTGAAAGTGAACGCGAAAATGAGGGAAAAGCCCCACAACCAGCTAAGGACACCCCCACCACCCCCCCCCCCCCCATTCATCTGGAAAGAACGGACGAGCTGGGCCACTCAGGGACTCAAAAGGTTCGAGGCAGAGTGTAGGTGAAGATGAAAAATGTACACGGAACGATGGAGTGAATGGGGCAGTTGCATGGGTCTAAAATGTTGCGTTTTTTACATGGAAAATTATTGTACTTGATGAGCTGAGAACAATGGTGCCTTTGGTTTTTTCATAAGTGTCCCGGTTTCGGAGATACAGACGTGTAAAGTTGTATAAAATCGTGTGTGTAGTGACGTCACTACGCGGAATTCCCATTTAAATCAATGTATTTCGGGCCAAAATCTCATCTCCGAAACAATGGGACTTGAGGAGAAACCAAAGGCATCTTTGTTCTCAGCTCATCTAGTACTTTCATTTTCTTTATAAAAACTCAACATTTTAGACCCTTGCAACTGCCCCATTCGGCGCAAATTGAAATTTTTTAATGTTGATATACCACATTAAAATGAAGCGCACCTTTTACCTACTCGACCTTTTAGGTGGCGTGGAACTGAGTAACATAGCTACTAGCACTAAGGAGATACACCGAATTGAAGTAATTTGTCCTTCTTTATTTGCTATTCACACATTGCAAAGGTGAGGTGAGGAGCGAGCGCGTGATGGCCGGCGCAAGGCGGTGTTTAGCGGTCATGCGCCGCAACGGACGAATTTCACGATTTTTCGCGGCTCCGTAGCGCATTCAGTTTTGATTTTTCTGAAATATTGGTCAGATGTTTTTTTGTTGTAAATTTGACAATCTTTAATTTTGTACTAAGGTATTTTTTGCATTTGACCAATGGCGCTCGAGTTATAAGCAAAATAAGCCAAAAAATCGTGATTTTGACCGCCATTTTGGAAAATGGCGGCCTTTCCGCCCCTCTGATTCGTACGCAAAGTTAAAATTCGGATTCAGCGACCCAAAATACATAAGAATCGACTCTCAGATATAAGTCCGCAAACTTTGCAAGCTAGGGTCCATATTAGCTCCCCGTTGCCTGGACTATAAGGGCATGCACAGTGATAGTGGGAGATTCCCATCTAACAAAACTATAACTCCACCAAGAAGTAACCAATAAGAGACGACTTTCATGTGACACCGGTCTAGTGTCACTAGGTGTTACAGAACCATTCATCGGATGTGGATCCCTACTCTGGTGGCTAATTACTCTGTGAATCATCCTAGTCAGCATAGAGAGAGTGAGGAAGTTAAGATTGGAATCTCCCATTATTACTGCCCTCAGCCACCATT
Source organism: Trialeurodes vaporariorum (assembly GCA_011764245.1). NCBI lineage: Eukaryota > Metazoa > Arthropoda > Insecta > Hemiptera > Aleyrodidae > Trialeurodes > Trialeurodes vaporariorum. The sequence continues at coordinate 31,961,127 of VMOF01000001.1, forward strand.
ACGCTCGCGCAAATAAAAGCGTTTATTGAATTTAGGAGTCAATTTCGGAAGTTTTTAGTGCTGCTATCGTTATTTTAGGAGGTATTTACACCAGAATCGACTAATAAATCGATTTTAGAAAAAGTGTGCAACAGCCCCATTGCATAAACAAAAATCTGACTGAAAAAGATTTTGAGGGAGTCATTTTTGGAGTTTATTTGCAATAGGTGAGGCACTGCCTCACTTGCCTCACCCAACCCGACGAGCCTAGAGTCCCTGTGCATGAAAGAGTCAAGACACGAGAATGAAAGTGAAGAAGAAGAATGGGTCCGAGGAGTCTGGAGGCGCGCCTCTTGTTTACATTTTTATCGAACAATCTTCCCGCCAAAGATTACTTATATATGTATTCGTGTGCAAGTAATCTTTGTCAGGTCAACTTAACCTTCAATTTCCGTTAGCTTCACTTTCTGTTTTGATTTACAGTAAAAAGTAATGCGTGAATTTTATTCTATTTTGCACGTAATTTCATCAATTTCGATAGAAAATTTCATCAGTACAAGCTAAAAATGCTGAAACTTTCCTCAAAGCTGGGCAGCGGGGAAGATGGCTCCATGAAGATGTAAACAAGAGGCGCGCCTCCAGGCTTCATAGACCCCTTCTTCTTCTTCAGTATTCAGCAGCCAATCAGAGATGGAACCTCGTAAGGCGAGACTCTTTCATAAATAGGGACTCTAGACGAGCCGCCTCTGTGAAGCTCCCGAACAAAAATGAACCCATTTTTTTTTTTTTTTGCCTCACAGTCAATACAGGGAGCATAGCACGTGCTAGGGCTCTGTTTGTCTCTGGCTTGTTAGCATTGTGATTGACAGAATTTCTCGTGTTAATCAAAGGTGAACTACTCCCTACGATTGAACACCAGCGAGGCAACCTGAGAGTAAAAAATAGAAAAAAATTAAAATGCATCCAGAATTTCAGTCATTGCACAATCAGTTTACGATGCATAACGGCCAGGTAATACAAATCGGCGTGGAGTCGCGATATGGCTTCTCAGGTAGCGTCTTCGAACTCATCGTGACAGAAAGAGAGAGGAGAGAGAGAGAGAGAGAGAGAGAGAGAGAGAGAGAGAGAGAGAGAGAGAGAGAGAGAGAGAGAGAGAATGAGACTTTCTTCAAAAAGAGGCTTGTTGTTCAGTTGGTTGGTTAGAGACGTTTTGATTTGAATGAGTGCGCTCGCAACTGACGTTTTGAGAAAATGAATCTGGATGATGTGTTTACTTTTTTGTTTGAACGATTCAACCACGAAAATCTAATCACTGTCGCTTTGCTCTATGTCTCTGACTGACGGTTAGTGCCGAGTGAGATAAACCCCGTGGAACAGATCTCAATCGGCTTGGCTGCGCGCATGCGACACAGATTTGGAGCCGAGTTTTATTAGCTAATTTTCTACGCGTTGACGCCGCCGACGGACGGTTGCCTTGCTTTCCGACTCTGATCCACATCTAGGTACTGCATTGTTTACGAGCTGACCGATATCTAGCGCGCAGAGCTAGGATGGTATTTATTGATAACTTGGACGACTTTTTTTCCAACCGAAAAACGTTCATTTTTAGGTACAGACCTACGAAGGTTGTTCAATAAATAAGGAGCTTTTGTCTATAAAACGAGAACGAATCGACGCAAAATAACAAACGAGGTGGCAAATTGAAGCAAATTTAAGACTTTTTTAACTTAAACACTCATTTTTCAACGTTTCATCTACGAATTTGGCAAGCTCACCTCTTCGAAACTCGAAAAATTGAGATACTGATAATAAGATAAGCGTAACAACAGGTGATGAATCATGGGTTCACCATTAAGAACGACCCGCAGAAAATAAAAAACAGTCTATGGAACACACCGTAAAAAAGAAGAGCTTTCTCCGCGAAAATTCGAAAAAATTGAATCAGCTCAAAAAATCATGCTACCCATTTTTTGGGATGCAAACGGGGTCATTCACGAGGAATGTCTGGAAAAGGGGGATACTGTCAACTCTCCAAGATACTGCGATACTATGCAAAATCTGAAAACCCGCATCCGAAAAATTCGACCGGACAGGGCAGCTTTCCTGTTGCATCATGACAATGAAAGACCACATTGCAGTGCAGAAACAAACAAAACGCTGGATCGGCTGAAATTCCAAGTGGTACCTCGCCCCCCCCCCCCCCCCCGATCCACCAGTTTAGATTTAGCTCCGAGTGATATTTGGCTTTTCCCAAAGCTCAAGGAAGCCTTGAGAGGTAATAAATAGTTTAGCTCTGACGATGATTTGCAGACCGCTGTGAGCAAATGGATCAGATCACAACCGCAGGATTTTTTTTTCAACGAAATGCAAAAATGGATTCAACGTCTTGAGTAATGCGTCGCTGTAAACGGTGACTACGACGAAAAATGAGTTTGTAAGTTGAAAAAGTATTAAATTTGATTCAATTTGCCACCTCGTTCGTTATTTTGCGTTGATTCGTTCTCGTTTTATAGACAAAAGCGCTTTATTTATTGAACAACTCTCGTATTAATCTATCTAAAGCATTTTTTTTTTTTAAAACACGCACAAGACGCACGAAAAACGAGTCAAATCGGCTTTTTCACCGGGAGCGCACACCCCGATTGCGCTGTTTCAATCGCGCGTCGCGTCGATCGTTGAGTGGCATCTAGAAGCAGCGCGCCACTGGAACAGCGAAATCGGGCTGTGCGCTTCCAGCGAAACATAGGTTATACTCATTTTTCGTGTGACTTGCGGAAAAACTCAAGAGTGAAGGCGCCCGAACGAAACCTTATCTTGTAAGTGTCTACATCCAGAATCACACTAGAAGAACAAAACCAAGTATACTCGGGCTTGGTCCGTAATTAAAGTTTTCCCTCTTGATCCGTTCCATTACAATCTGTAAAATTACTTTTCTCAAGGGGCAATAAACAGTTTTCAATTTAAAAGCTCACCTGCCTGCCCCCCCCCCCCTTCTTGATCCTTTTCAAAAATGTTGACCACAGTATCGAAGAGAACGCTTAAAATTACTTATCGATCTTCATCCATTTTTACTGAGATCCATGGCTAGAATCGAAGAAAACCGTTTTTTCAAAAGACTTGGGGGGGGGGGATTTTGCAGACACATGTTCATACGGGGAAAAGTCTTATTTTGACCCCCAAATTACTTGGTAAACATCTTTAATATGAATTTTGGGACACCCTGATGTATAACTAGCAAAAGTTTGCAACAGCAGCGGCCCATTGACTCAACATCTCTGAGAAGAGTAAAGCGAAATCAACACATCACCCCCCTCCTCCAGCTAACTTGCTTTGCTTTGTGCACTGATCCAATTCATGCAGCATGCATTTTTAGAACCAGGCGACACGAAGCGACCGTCCGTCGCGTCCCGACGCCATCCAATGGCGGCACGCGACTGTACCTAAACTACTCCCAGCACAGTCTCCCAGTCCCAGTCTCGGGTAGGCGCGCGCTCAGCGCACGACCGCCAGGCAGCGCGAGCTTCCAGCCGGATGCGCACCTCACAAGTTTTTGCTCCAGTACCCTAACCCCCCCCCCCCCCCCCCCGCCCCTCTTTACGCCAACCTCTCCATTCCCATATCTACTATTACTGACATCGTTTATCGGGATTTTTTCGTGTTCATTTTTTTCTTTTGGGGGGGGGGGGCTTGGATATAAATGCCAATTAAAGTTTATGATTTAATTTGGCGCGTTCAACGAGCTAAAACCAATAACCATTGAGAAGAGATACTATGTTAAGTCCTAACTCAGACAGCGGCGAAGCGTGTGATTTGGCAACTTTGTCTTGAGTCCATTGAAATAACCTACGCACAGGATCGCCACCAAAGGGTTTCACCACACACCCGTTGGTTCGATCTTTTTCAAGGGGTTTCAGTGAACAAAACCGAAACGAAAACCTTGGTTTCTTGAGGACGGGCAAGAAGGAAAATTCTGATTCGTTCCCATACTTTCGTCCTATCGAAAGAAGTTTAACTACGTCATTCATAAAAGTATAAGTAAGCATTCATTCGACTTTTATTAGAGTGAACGTTGATCTCCTCTCCATTCTATTTTCAGATTAAATTGCTGGCTAGTCTAAAAAAAAAAAAATCCTAAATCGATTCAATCATGCTTTCCAAAAACGTAAATTTTTTCCGCGGGCTGCCATTCAAAAACTGATAGTAATATGAGTCTTAAATGTAAAATGTGAGCTAACGTTAAGCACGAAAAATACCAGCACTAGCAGTTACCTAATTTGAAAGATGGGGGGGGGGGGGGGGGGGGAGTTAACGCTACAGAGGGACGTAGTTTATGATAAGTCGACACAATGTTCACAGTAGTGTCTTTTCATTTTCGCAACTATAGGCTGTCCCAAGTCCCAACTAGAGTCCCAACATCAGCTTCTTCACTGCTCCTAACCAATCAGGTTGCCCCATCTGAGGTTTGAAGCTGATGTTTTCATGAAAGCCGTAGAATAGTCAAATCCAATCTTTTTTGGGCCAATTAAGTAATACCATTAAATGATTTGACTGATAAGAAACGCCTGCAGCCTTCACTTCTCAGTATACGCAATTTGAATATATTCCTGCACGAACTGTTGCCTACGCATGCGAGTGAAGGCGTTTTAAGTCGCAGAACAATGAAAAATACGTAGGTACAAAACTACGAAACACACAAAAAAAGACGCGCGATAAAGACGAAAGAAAGACAGCAAAAGACCACTTTAGATGACGAAGATTTAAGTCAAGACTAACCCCTTTCGACACACAGCACACAAAATGCTTCACGAATCCTTTCTTTCTATGTATGCTATCATTTTTGGCTGTTGATTTCAACGGCATGGAAAGGCATGCGGTCCAAAAAATGTTCGGGACGAACGGTCCTCGTTCTCCAACGTCATTGGGCAGAGTCTCGACCAATCAGAGGCGATGATTTGCAAGGAGTGGTCGAGAACAAGGGGCAGTTTCTAACGAAAATTTGTTGGGCTCATATAAACAGGGTCAATCACGTTTCACGTAACCTGCTCACTATGGTTTTCTCAAACATATGACCATAAAAAATTTGGCAATAACAGAATTTTTCATGGTCATCTGTTTCAAGAAAACCATGATGAGCAAGTTACACCTGGTATGTGTATTTCTGATGATGTCTGCACAAATTTGGCAGAACAGATGTTCTTCTATAAGGATTAATGCTTTTTCTTAAATTATTTCTTGTTCCTTGTCATTCCGTTCATTGCAAATCTAATTACTTATTTTCATTCATTAATTATTCTTATAATTTTTTCTTCTTTTTTTTTTCAGAGACAATCGGCAATTCCGGTATGAAGAGAAAGAAAATGATGGTACAGTAAAAGGTCACTACGGCTACTATGATCAGCATGGAAAATTACATGTGGTAAATTATGCAGCACACCCTGATCATGGCTTCCAAGCAGAGCCTGCAACATGATTCCTTCAGTAAAAAATGTTTTTGTAACACTTTTAAAAATCGGAGGAATGGTTCCTCTAAAATTAAGATAACAAAGAATTTAGTTCTTTATGGCTGTGAAAAATTAAAATAGATTTTGTATTTATAAAATAAATTTTCTAGGTTTATAGAAAAGCTTAAAGGTTTTTTTGATTTTTCTCCAGGTACAGATGTGTTATGTGCCCTTCTCAGCTGTGAAGTTTTAAAAGCACTCACAGCATCAAGTTATAAAGTCACTGGACGAGAAACATGTGGCAAGGAACTATGCAAAACGCTTAATTGAGTGCCACAATTAGACATCTATTTATCGCATTTCACGAATCGCCACTGCCACCAGAAATAGCAGATGGTAGAGAGGGCCAGAGCGTAGGGGAGCCAACTGATACTTGATCCTCAAGATGCTGTCCATCCTCACTCAATGATGTCAAAATTAGGCCCATGTGATGGATCAAAATGAAAAAAAAAAAAAAACATGCAGTACTTACTGCATGTTAAAAACACAAAAAAAATTTTTGAAACTTTGATTGATCGAACAGATTTCTAAAATTTTGGTCCCATGATTAAAAGAAACAAGAAAAAATTCAACATTTTTTTGGTGAGCGATGGACAGAAACTTCCGTTAAACGCACAGGTCTGGTTAAATTTCCCGTTTTAGTTCTGGTCCCCCCCCCCCCCAAAGTACTCTCTGCACCTCTGATCCAAGCCTGCCTTGAACCAATTCAAAAAGACGCGCTAATTCGTACTTAATGTATCCTACAACAATGAGGATACGCCAGCTGTCGGCTCCTATACTTTAACACAAAGAAAAATTTAAAAAGATATGCGTAAGATACGATTATACGTTTGGCAGCCCTGTTCTGATCTCTCATGCTGTCATGTCATAGTCGTCACAATCCATCTTTTTATAGCTTGTGTCTTTAAAAATGTTCAAAGAGGTCTCACTTTTTTCTTCCCTTCCAATGATTTCAAGAATACAGCCTAGTAATATTCTGCTAAGAAGCTAGGTACTACTGAGATTCGCACTATTTGAACAGTGGCAATGAATAATGACTGTAAATAGCAACCGATTTCAATGACAAATGGCTCAAAAAATCAGTAAAAAGTTACAAGAAAGCTAACGCATAGTAACCTTGTTATTCCATTCCAATTATTGCCCCAGAAATAATGAAATTTAAGAAAGCTACCTCGTCAAAGAGTGATGCTCTATATTGATGGGAAACTTCGACGGTAGTTGCAAGCCAGTATCAAGTTAGTTTCAGGTTGTTCGCCATTAAGGTCGCAATTTCAAGTTTATATTAAATAAGTGAGCGGATTTCAGAATTTTTCATTGCCAACATAGCTTTTTTCCTTGGATTTCACCCCAGAGTCAATATTCGTTTGATTGTAGGAAAAGCTTACAAAAGCCCTATTGCCTTAAATTTATTCAAATAATAAAACAAAATTTGACGAGTCTAGTTTTTGAGAGTTGTTCAGCTCCATCCCTAAACGTGGAGAAAATTCTATTCATTTATCTGGCTTACACTCTCAGGGTTGATTAAATTATGATAAACACCAAGAAACTTTAAAACAAATAACAAGGAGCCCAGAAATTTAAAGAAATTCACTGAAAAAAAAGTTCAGGCTTTACCGAATACATGCTTCGGGAAGCTGTAGGAGGCATATCTGAGGCAAAGCTCTGTGACTAGCGGGCATTCCGTCGGGAGTGGCGAGCCTCATGCTCTAGCGGTATTAAACCTTTTGCTTCAGCATTGTGATACAGGCAAGAAACACGTACAATGACATACAATCAGAAGGACCTGCCGCCATCTTTTCTCTGTTAACAGGTTCACTCTTGAAATCAATTTACTCTGTGAATTTGTCATCAGCGATTTCTGAAAGTAGGCTACGATACAATTTAGGAGCATATTCACAGGGTTTACTCTCTTAACTCAGCGTGTTGTGAAGGGTGAGCAACTCGTAGCGCTTCCCCGATATACGCAGCAATCAGCCCTCGTCCGACACAAGATCTCAGCGGCGCAGCAGTAACGCACTGGACAGTGAAATGGTAAATCTCCGGAACGATCTCGGGCAGCGGCATTGTACTTTCTCACTCTTCCTTATATTCTTTCCCGAAGCACGTGCTCAGGTTCTACGAAGCTATCTGAATCCGCTCGTGCTTCGGCTCTACCGGAGCTTTGGGTGTACTACCGGAGCACAGTTTTTTCAGTGTTAATGAAAAATTCAGGAGATTTAGAATAAACTGATTCAAAGTTTAAAGCTAGAAAGAAATTTAATCGTAAAAAAACTTAAATTCAATAATGAGAATTTAGTTAAATGTATAAATAGAAACAAAAATCTGAAGATGGATTTTTGAGAAGGAAAATTAAGTAAATTTTGAGAATGGAAACCGTCAAAATGAATTCGGTTACCTTAAATTATTTCAGCATTAAAAAAAACGAAGTAATAATTGAGAGAAGGTGATTTTACACCTGATTTTAACGATGAAAAATAAATACAGTTAAACAAGAGAGAGAAAAAAAAACAAGGATGAATACATAGAAAAAAAAATAGAACAAACAAACTAAAGAACAAATGTAGTTAAATAAAAAAAAGAAAAAAAAAAGAAGAAGAAATCACATCAATTTTATCTATCGTCAATTGCATCAAAATTTCTTTTATTCCTGGGATTTGATTGTGACTGACTATCACTATACTGCATGACTTGAGCTTTGTAGATCGGTTCATATTCCATTAGCTGAGCAATAAAGCCTTCATTTGGATTGATGCAGAAGCGTTTTCCTTGTACAAAAGAGAAAGCTTGCCTGTAACAAAATAAAAAGAACAATTGACAAATCTTAAGATTCTTGCAATGGGAAAAGTTAGCACAAAGGGTAAAGAACAGCGAGGTAAGAACATTTTGGTCATTAGACATGAATTTTTTTGGAAAGTGATTATTCAAAGATTACATATGACTTATTCAAGAGAGCAATCAAGGTAAGGTAATAGCATGGCATCTTATGAGAGCAATTTAAGTCAGCTCAATTGTAATACCCAACTATCTTGACTCGAATCAGCTGTGAGACAATTGATGGAAGTGAGTTAACCATCACAATGTGAATGCCGAAGGTAGAATCACAAAATTTGATATCTCGAAAGTGGAAAACAATATCAACCTCCGGTTTGCACCAAAATGCTCAGCTTGGTATGCCTTTTTGATCGATGTATCACTTGATAAGCGTTGTCTCAAGGAATTTTTCTGATAGCCCCCCTAGAGGAAAAAAACGTTACACATTTTCAGGGGCGCTAAATCCTAACTTTGATTAAATTTGTGTCATAGCCGTATTTTTCTCTGAAAAGGACTTGCTTGAGTATTTTAAGTTCCTAGTTTTTTAAATTCTGACTGTGGAGTAATGATTTTTTGAAAATGGGTCCATACCGAACTTTGACCTTTGATATATCAAAAAGGAAAATCAATATTGAGCTGCAGTTTGCGCTAGGAGTCTTAGAATATTATGCCCTATTCAACGACATATCATAAGATAGGGAGTGCCATGAGAGAAAATGAAGTTGACCCCCCTTCCCCATGTGGGGGTCATCGATAATAGCCCCCTTAGATAAAGCCTCAAAATAAATATACTTGCGGCTATTTCCCAAAAAAGGGCCTGCATGTAAAATTTTCAGTTCAAGAACAGCGCATTCAAAGATTATGATGAACGTAGGGTGGATCGGAAAAATCAAAATTTCTGAACAAAACAGATCACTGTGATAAATTAGATGTAAAAGTGATTAAAAAGCAGTGGCACGTTGGTTAACTATGCCTCTCAAAGCTACGCTTGGTTCATGACTTGTAGAAAAAGGATTCTTAACATGGGAACAAAATATAGCTTTCTTTTGGGTGCATAGTTCACAACATACCACCGCTTCAGATGATCCCTGAAAAATGAGGGCTCCCTCCAACCACCTTACATCCTTCTGTTGGGGTACAGCAGTTTCATACTTTTAACAAGTGAAGTAACACTTCAAACGCATTGCAAGAAATTCAAAATAGCCTCCCCTACTCACTAATCACAACTTATGGTCCCGGTAGACTGACACACAATCTATCACTATTGAAAACAGGTAATCAAAGATATAAAAAATCATTACTTACCCAAATGTCAGGCCATATCTGCCCATGATGTATGCTAAAACTAAAGCTGCACTACGAGATATGCCAGCGTTTCCATGAACTAGAACTTTGCCACCTAACTCTAAAGCACTATTAATAAAGTCTCTGACCGCAGAAAAGTGTTGTATGATACTCTCCGTCGGACTATCTGCGATACTTAAAACTAGATACCTGTTAAAGAAAAAATACACGTTTTGATAGCATTAAGAAAGCACAAGGTAAGCGTAATTTAACACTGAACGGAATGTTGAAGGAAATACCCTTAAAAAATAAATGAATAAAATAAAATAAAATAAAAAGATCAACTGCTTCTTAAATTAAGTGCTTTTGAACTTTTTCACACATCAAATTTTGACACAAGCAGGGTGTTTACTGTAGTATTTGGAAACAAGTTAGTCATATTTTAAAGGATTTTTTAAAAAAAAAAAATTTAAAAATGATAAGACCTTGGAAGAGATTTATTTCCCTGAATTTAGAGGGACACACAAGAGTTATCAATGCATATTGTAGATATCCTAGGATGACTGAAGATCATTAAACAACAACAACAAATTTTTTAAACCGAGGTCAATAATTTAGTTCTTTACTGGTATTCGCGAACCTTTTCACAAATTGTCAACAATTTCCTGTGTTGCTTAAATTTAATTTTTAGTTGAGGGGTCTCCGGTTTCCCAGGCCAAGCAGAGGCAACAATGTTTTTCCTCCATTTAAAACTAAATGCCCTACCTCAATATCGGATCGATTGTTTTACACAGAATCAAATGGAGGGAAAAAATGTTGCCAAAATGCAAGAGCCGCCACTGTCCCCAAGAGAAAAGTGCTGTATCGTGTTTTCCTACCTCTGAGCAGTATTGAGCATAGGTACAAAAAAGTTATGGGTGTGAGCAGAAATAGAAAATTTGAGAATTGAGATTAGAGATTAAACATATAATTTTGATAGAGCCACCAGTATGTTGATTTCACAGATATTCCTACAGAAACATGAAAGAAACAGATGTAACGAGAAAATGCAGGGAAACACACAAAAACCAATTTAAGTGAGGACGTATCGGCACCAATTGCAGCCATTTTCAACTCATAAATTTAAAAAAATAATAAAAAATAACCTCAAAATGTGGAGAGAGCCAATACTCTTACACACTGTAAAGTGTAAACATAGGAATCAAAAAGGAACAAAATTGATTCCTGTGTTTGCAGTGTGTAGGGCTCTCCACATTCTGCAATTATTTGTTTATTCTTTTCTTAAATTTTTGAGATGAAAATAGCTGCAATTAGAGTCAAAAAGTCCTTACCAACAATTGTTTTTGCATGTTTCTCTAGCATTTTCTCCCTACATCTGTATCTTTTAAGTCAAGTCTTTGCTGGTTCGTATTTTATCTTGGTCTTACAAAAACACATAATTTTCAAGAAATATGAAATTAACCTTTTCACTGCATTTGCGGAATATACTCATCCAACGCAATGGTGTACCGCAGTGCGTTCGACAAGTATACTCATCCACTTTCCCCTTGCACTTTTTCCGTCGGTGCAGCTGCCGCATCTACACAGAACATAGCTACAGTTACTCTATCTATCGAGGAAGAGTATGAACTACGTGATGGAGGCGCTGGCAACGCTATTTGCATCACGCAACTCAGGATTCATAAGAACTCTGCAGTGAAAAGGTTAAGATTAAATTTTTTTTTCTTGTAATCTAATTTTTTTTTTTTTTTATCCAAATTCTAAAACTCCAAATTTTACAAAGCAAAATAAAATCTACTTACCTAAAATATTGAGGAAAATTGGGACGAATAACATGGGCTTCAATATTTTGTCGCACACAAATGATATGGGTTATTCCACTTTTCTGTAAAGTCTCTAATTTTGAGCTAATAGCAGAAGAGTATGGTCCTAAAAACACACCAGGGATAATTTCTTGCATTGTCCTTCGCATTGTGTATGTCCATTCAAGATTTCCAGGATTCATATCAGGCAGTTGGGGGTAGAATGGGCTGTTGGTGCATTTCTCAGCATCATCCTGTCAAGATGAAACAGAACAAAATTAATGAAGATGCAGAACAAATAAGAACAGGAGAAAATTACTGAGAGAGCTGTCACTGTGTTGCTTGCTGAGAATAACGACCGGTGTTGCCAGTTACGACTTCAGGATGCAAATGCCGTCTGTAAAATTTAAGAATACGAAACTGAAATCTGGCAGTAATAGAGAATTCAAGACTAAATAAAACCTACGGCATTAGGTGACTCACTATACAGGGTGTAACTGAACTCAAGGTACAAAGTTCTACCGCATTTTTTTGAGGTTACCCCTCTTTGGAGCTACAGTCCTCCAAAGTTTTGAAAAATGTATGGTTTTTTTTTTTTGGAATAACGACCAAAATTATGAACCAAATGTCATGAAAATTGGTTACTTACAATAATTTTACGCGTAGAATCCATTAACCTGGAAAAATTCAGAACTAAGCATGACTGTGCTTTTCACACAATCTTGTACCCTTAACGGCACACATTTTATGTTACAGATTAAAAATTTGAAAAATAGTTACAATAATCAGAAGGGAAAAACTCCTAGAAACATTTTTGGTAATAATAATAATAATAATAATCTTTATTCATACTTAAATTGAGCCGTATTCCAGGCTATAGTACAAGTCAAAATTTGCCAAAAGAGCAATTATTACATACCAAAACACATTAGGTACTTAACAAGCCAGAAATTCCTCTGGTGAGTAAAAAACATTATCTAACAAAAAGGAACCTAGTTCAGTGAGAAATAGAGAAATCTTACCCTCCTTGAACAATGTCTTCAGACTCAAAGGGAGGGCATTGGAGATCTCCACTGCAGCAAACTTAACAGAAAATTTTGATAATTGCTGCGCAATGTGGAAAAGTCAGTGCTTTTACATGGCAGGCGGCTTGAAGAAGCAGCGGTGTTGCAGGTTGCATACTTACTGCCACTTACCAATTACCATGGTCAAAGCGCTGACTTTACCACATTACGCAGCAATTATCTCACTTAAAACCCGTTGTGTCAAAAAAATGCGAGATACTAAAATCCTTTCTAAGAGTTTTCCCATCGGATAATACAAATTGGTTTTCAAATTTTTGATCCGTGACTTAAAATTTGAGCCGTTAAAGGTACTAGATTGCATGCGAAGTACAGTCACACCTAATTTCTTGAGGTCATTAATGAATTCTATATGTAACATCGATTTGGGTAGCCAATTTCCATGACATTTGGTTTGTAATTGTGGTCACTGGTTGCTATTCCAAAAAACCTACACGTTTTTTAAAACTTTGGGCAGCTGCAGCTCAAAAGGGGGGCATTTTCGGACCCATTTTAGTTGGTAACAAAATGTCTTATTTTGACCTTAAAAATGCGTGGTAAACGTTTGTACATGGAGTTCTGTTACACCCTATATACTGAGAAAGTTGCGTCATGTCGGGATCCATTTCTGATTGGTTCTCACGGAAGTCTGAAAAGGCAAAATACACATGACAGGAAGTTCTGTATAAGTACTTGAGGACCCGTAAACGATCGTTCAAAAACTGAATTGAAGTGTTCTTGCACAGATGGAAATTGATTTCAATTTGAATTAAGCACTTGGAGCACTTTCAAGATATCTATATTCTATATAGGAGCTCAGGAGCTGCATCGGCTTAGAGCTTTGGTTGCAATAATTCAAGCAGCAATGTTTGAAATCAATTTCTGACCAACATGGGACAAGCAAGAACACCTGAAAACGGATACTGAATGATAATTTGCCAACCTAATAGCATTTCCCATTTTTATAGGCCGCGGGAGATGAAAATTTTTATTTTAAGCGGACCTCCAGCTTCAATGTTGTCTTAGGGTTGCGATGCTCCACCTCTTCAATATTTAATAGAGACCATGCACCATCTCTCTTGCCCATGTTTGCGGGCAGCGGCAACTTTTTTATTTTCAAGGTCTCAACAAAACACCACAAACTTGGTCCATATATTGACTGATAGGCCAAGTTGTTGAGGTTTTTGACTAATGAGACTGAAGCACCAAAATTGCATCAGTCAACTTAAGGATCATGTTAGATGGTGCTCTCTCATGCTACCTACATTAATTCCTTTTGAGTTCCAAAAAAAAAGACCGCCACCGCGCGCAGGGCTAGTGTGTGTATCCATTACATATTGTCTCTGACCAGGCCACCAATTGCTTTATCTACATCACTCCTTTAAAACCACTGCCAATCACATTTGAAGTACTTTACACAGCAAGTTGCCAACCACATAGGAAATTAATAGTGATGGGATCTACTTTCCATTAAGTCATCCATTTGAAATATCAATCGATAGTTCATTTATAAATCAATGCCAGCTCCAACCAAGTGGTTCATCTATTTGCAAAAATGGGAAGACAAGTTTCATCAAAATCGGAGGAGATGACCAAACATCTCTAGTTGAATTGATAAGAGATACTTAACCCCATTGCCCCTTTCGGAGCTGCAAAGATCACAACTCAGGAACATACCCACAAATAAGAGGATTCTTATCAGACATTTCTTGAATTTCTTTTGAAGGAACACAACGAACTGGATCAATTGAGGTAAAAAACTAAATTTGTTGGATACAGTTCTTACTATTGCAATGAATTGGGTCCACTCTTGATTCTCGTTGAACGAGTTCGTCTGAACTCTTGGTTACTTTCAGATCTATTAATCTGAGGTACAGTGACTTTAATCCAACTTTACTCTACTCAAATCAACAAAAATTATAAGAAGGAAACGAATTACCCAGTAGTTACACCTGACAAAGTTAGCAGCATTATACTGTAGGATTTACCTACTTCGTTTTAACCTCAAATGAAAATCATCGTAGAAAAGATAGCTTGCTTAGGGAAGGGCTAGGGCATAGAGAGCTTACATTCACAGCACTACAGCTTGTTACCAGAGTTAATTATCAGTATGGATGCAAAATTCTTAGACTGTGATAGCAAGAATACAACTTGATAAGAGGCGCAGGATCATGAGTCTTGTTCCAAAACATGTGACTGACTCTGGAGACTTCATGACTGTGGTGAGTATTTGGAAATAGAATCGGATATAGATGATTCGATATGATGACAAGAGGAGGAGTCAGAAAATCAAGGAACAATTCTTGATTAAAGAAAGGTTGATAAGACAAAGTTGCGGAGCAAAGGACAACCTTCATGAGAGGAGAGTATCAAGTACCTAAAAAGAGCTGAGGAAGACATGAGCGATCTTCCCAGAGAGTGGGATATGAATCAGTCATGAGTGGAAGGCAGTGATTTGGCATTAGAATAAAAACCTCTAAAACTACTTATTCAGTTCAGAATAACAACTTACCCAGAGATTAAAATCCTTCATGGCTGCTGAAATCGAAACCATCACTTTACTAGGGCGGCAAAAATTTTGATTTTGATTAATTCACTTGATAAGTTCGAACATTCTTCTCGATATAAAATAATTTCACAGTTTTATGAAAACGAAAACTTGAAAAGTTACAAAAGTACAAAATTTAGAAAAAGAAAGGCCAACTTCTGGAAGTCATACTTAAAAGTTTTTGTTGTTGTGAATGTGTTTTGATACTTTGAAAAATCTTGAATCTCTCTCTTTCTCTCTCTCTCTCTCTCCATCAATCCGTAGGGAGCCGTGAAATTTGGGATGAAAGAAGGAACGGAAAAAGTGAACCAAGTTTTTTTTCACCTAGAGTCCCTATGAGGGACCTATAGGAACTCTAAATTCACCCATAAGCAGCCATAAGTTTACTGTCATTTCTTGATCCTTCTTTCAAAATTCCTTATTTTATCTCTCAAGCGTGCGCCTATTCCTTGTCGGGTATTGTTCCCTTTCCCCCCTTTTTCCTTCCAAGAATTCTTTTTCTCCCTCATTCTTCAACAAATGCCATTTGCTTTTCCTTTCATCCGTTCGTTCCTATTTGGTGACCGAGTCCGAGTTGAACAATAATGCAGTCAAATGGTTGTGAAACTTATTTACATTAGAATAATGTACAATGGCGTGACGCCTGGATGTCATAAGAATGTAATTTTCTGTAAATTTTAATTTGTATTGCTTGAGTGTTGTCAAATTTTAGCCTGACCGTAAGTACATAATCTTCTACTTCTTCTAAATTCTTAAGAAGTGCGTAGTTCTAGTGAATCCATGTCCAGCCCTCTCGCTTGCCCGAGAGGTTAAGCATTAATTATTATTCAAACACGTTCTAGTTAATTAATCCTCTCGTTTTTTGTCGAAATTCTCATTTCGTTGTTGAATTATCAGCTTTGACCTCCTTCTTTAGTCTACAGATCTTCTTGATGTACTCACATTGTTTCAGTTTTTTGCCTTAGCATTAGTACCTAATGAGCTAGTGGCATCTGTATTCAGCTGAGTGCCTATGATTATAAATCCTAGTTCTCCCTGATTTTGAAGTTGTAAGCTTCCATGCACTTCCCCAACCAACTTTTTGATCTTTGTTGATTTGCTTCTATGATCTGCCTTCAAAGCCCTCCTATCCTCCGACTGATGGAATTATCCCCCTTGGAGGGCACCAACACATATGCAAATTTGTGTCTGTAATTGAACCTTGGAACCGATTTGTTTTACTAGAGTAACCAACCTCACCATGATATTGTGTAAGTTTGAGCACTGTCCGAAGGAATCAATCTTAGGTTTCCTTGCTATGTGCTTCTCTATTTATTCATCGTCTTTATCATCTGCGTATTTCTTTATCATTTCAGGTATAACACTGAAAATGGCGACCAATGCTGCGGCAGATCATTTCTGCCTGCGATGGAACAATTATCAAATCAATATGGTGTCAGAATTAGATTCTCTAAGAAAAGATGAAGACTTGGTAGATGTTACTTTATCCTGCGAGGGACAAATATTGAAAGCTCATAAAGTTATTTTATCTGCGTGTAGCTCTTATTTTAGAAATGTATTTAAGGTAAGTTTGTTCCCTTCCTCTTTTCTCTTAAGAGCTAAAATAAGCTCTGCTCAGTTGCAGTTGACTGAGATTTCTCAAGTGTGTTTGTTGAGTTGTCTGAATTGAGTTGAGGATTTGATCGCGAGAGGTTAGCTTGGTTTTTGTGAGACTTCTCAACTTATGTTATGCCAGACCTGCAGAATCTTCCACGACCTCTGTATTCTCCTGCAGTCCCAAAACTTTATTGCCACACTTTTCGCATTAAGGTCAACTTTACGCGCCCGATGAAATTTTAATTTGTAATTAGCACGCTCAATATTTTGGCTCAAAATCAACGCAGTTGAAAAAATGTTAACTTCAAATCGACAAACGTCAAGAACATGGTAAAGGAGCCGCGGAGTCGCGCTTTTGTTCAAAAATGCCCTTCCCCCCTTTACCAAAATTAATTATCTGCTTTACCAATCAAGGCTAGGTTTCGAGAATTTAGAAACTAAATGATTAGGGTTATTATTGATAAGTTGAGACGGTGGTTATACTTTTCTTATTAATAATATACTGTCGAATATTACTGAGTTAAGAAAATAATAATTGGTTTCCTGTTGAAAATGCGTCGTTTACTTGAAATGTATAAGTGATTCATCCAAGAATACTACTTACTAACGAACCAAGAATATGGTTACAGATTTTTTCATTTTTAAGTTGGCGATTTGAGTTGTTTTCGTTTCAGTTCGAGTTTTGGCGAGGTTATGATGTTTTTAAGGTCTGTTTTTCCCGATTTAAACAAAAAAAGAAAACAAAGTTTCGATAGATCTCTTGAGCCTTGAGTATGTAGTTTTTTATGGTTCATTTGATTGTATACCTGTTATTTTACAATCTGTGCAGTAATATTAGTAGGACAGTGCGACGTTTATTTCAAAATAGACGGTTCTTTTAGTGATGACTTGGTGATGACGTCATCCGGTGATGAGCGTTCCAAACAAAGACAAACTGTCTCTCTTGCTCTCACGTAACCCCCGTGTTGTACTGCTATACTTTAATTTTAAAAAAACGTATGTAGAGACATCTTTTGTGAAATATTTTTTGGCAGAAATGAATTCCTCAATTTTAATGTGATTTTGCTATTAACATGCCGTAATACGAGGCCCTGTGAAAGCGAATCAAGACACTAGAAAGAGATGGGTATACACATGGGGATTGGAGGTCACGGGAGAGTGGGTGAGATAGTTTGGAACGCTATGCGAGTTTTGTCACAACCGATTGCGACCGATGAGTGCATTACTGATGTAATTTTTTGGCTAACCGTTGACTTTACATTAAAACTCTATGGTGAACTTGATATGCCCTTAGCTAATTGAACTTGGTCCAATGGACCCGTCGCGTTGTACGCTAAAATCGGCTGCCAGCAGCTGTTCACTGGTCATACTAACTTGAGCTTCGTGAAGTGGTCTAAAAAAACTCTAAAAAATAGGAATTTCATCATTGGGGGGAGGGGGGGAGAGGTAACTATTCTAAAGCACCAATCCCCAAAAAAGATAAGCCAAAAGCGCTAAAACATACACCAAATGCGCCAAAGAATTTTTGTAAAAGTAGCCCAAAAACGGCCATTTGCTGCGAAATCAATAGTCAAAAAGCGCTAAAAGAATGAACCCAATAAATAGGAGGTGTAAATGACCCCACGTCCAAAAAACTTAAAAAATTAAAATCTTAGATGAAGTTTGCTTTAATTTTCGAACCATTCTATTTCAGAAAATTACTGTCGTTAATAAAGGGCTGTTTGAAAAAGGCTTACTTTTCTTGCGCAAAGTTTCTCTACCATTCTTATACAGATTTTTTGATTTACTGAAAAGCAGTGTCTTATTGTTATGTCAGTTCAATGAAAGGTTATCGTAGGTGTGCGATCTCGGTCATGCGTATTTGTTTGCTTATCCCAAACTTCTAATTTTATTGTGAATGCAGGTTTCTCACTCTCGCTATCTCTTTCTCTCCTTCCCTTCTTTTCTCTGTACAGTTCTAAATCGTATAATCCACGTGCGCTAATACGGTGCATCCAAATGCGCCGACTCTGGGGGTTTCGGCGTCTCCATGAGCGCCAAAAATAAATTGGCGGTTTTGGATCGCGCCCTCTTGAGAACGACTACCCCTAAAATATTTAAGTTTCACGAAAGGGGGGGCTATGCTATTTATGCCCCTCCAAATGATGACTCCTGTATTCTAAACCGTTGGGTGTACATGAGAAAATACCTCTTTAGTATTTCAGGAATAATAGAGTAAATTTTTAGTTTTCGTTCTTCGGAGCAAGATTATAGATGGGCGAATAGCAAACGGAGTTAGGGAGTGTATGATATCGAGTCGAATGGCTCAAATAAACAAAAATCACGCGCAAGACGCGAAACGGAACGGGAGCGATTGGCCGCGAAGCGGCCACCGGCCTCTAGTATTTATACATATTCAGTGTGTGTGATTTAAAATAATGAAAAAAAAAAAACTAATTATTTCCATCTGTTATTGAATATAAGTACCAATTTCGCTTTTTGAAGTGAAAGATCCATTTTGAAGACAGCAGTCACATTTGAGTCACATTTGTAACATATGTTTGTTTAGCTGTATCCACCTAAATGTCTACCTCAAATTTAGAAGTACACCACAGATGGTTAATCTCATGAGAATTTTAATAACTTGGAATTCTGTGAACTTAATCAGTAAGATTCGCGTCAAAGCTGTGTATTCTACAGACTGTTTTCAGCACTCCTTTCTTGTCTTTTAGTTTTATGGCTGTTAGTGGTTAGGTTAGGTTAGCATGGTGTTGTTAGAAATTTCCAGGGGGGGTGGGGGGGTATGGAATCTCCTTTAACATAGACATTTTCCCCTTGAAGTGGAATTTCTAACATTTTTCAGCTAATAAATTTCTCAACTTTGACCCCCCTTTGACTACTCTCAGACCCTGTACCCCCCCCCCCCCCCCCCCCCCCCTGGAAATTTCTGACTACACCATGCTTCTATTATCTGTTGTAAGTGTGTCAGACAATGTTTATTTTTGGTGTACGAATTCAAGGAAAGAAAAAGCTACATTATTAGCAAGAGACTGCCTGACTGCTAGCTGGATTTTTGTGGTACTTGAGACTGGTTTTTTTCCCATCTGCTGCCCATCTATCCAGCGGATGGAATCTATCGAACTGGTTACAAGACTTTTCGTCCTGTTTTAATCGTCCACATCATTTAGTCCTTGATAATTTGTCCTTTCAATTTTTGTCTTGTAGCACAATTGGTCCACTCATTATTTTTGTCCTTGACTGTAACGTCCATGAGTTTTTAGTCCAATTATTTTTAGGTCCAGAGTATGTCTTTTGTCCTGTAATTTTAGTCCAATGTTTTTCGTCCTCAAAAAAATGTTTGGTTTGTCCAAAACACATTTATGTTTGTTTTCGTTGGTTTACAGGTGGTAAAAATTTGTGAGTCCTTATTTCAATACCAGAGAAGGTATTCAATTGGATTTTACCTTTTTATTCAATGCAGTAAAATATTTCTTAGCAACTATTTTTAAAAGAAACAATCCCACTCAACAGTTTACAGTATTAGGTTCTAGATTACCAGAAAAATATGTATTCCGTATTTTTCTTCATTCATTCTCAAAAATTCATCAATGAATAGGGCGTACCCATAGTTCTTTATAAAATTGCCTTGAATGGAAGGTTTATCTTGCGGCTGTTAGTGTACGTCTCGTTACCGAATCACCCGATAGATAACGCGCAACAATATTTCTATTTGTAGAAACAACTGTTACTATATCGCGATGCAGCTCAATAAAAACCTTTCTTTCCACTTTTTTTCTGGGAATTGCATTCTCTCAAAAGTTAAATTAATATAATACCTAGTAGTAATACAATATTAATTTGTTTATTTGGTGAATTTCTATTTCTTCATTTTATTTCACCTGTAACTTAACAAAAATGAGCATTAGACGAAACCAACTTTTTTTAAGGGCAAAAAAAAATTGGACTAAAATTACAGGACAAGACATGCTGTGGACATAAAAATAATTGAACTAAAAACTCATGGACGTTGCAGTCGAGGACAAAAATAATGAAAGGACCAATTGTTCTAAAGGACGAAATTAGATTGGACAAATTATCAATGACCAATTTTCATAGGATGAAAAAAAAAGGACAACAAATCCAGCGGACGGAAAAAACGGGACGAAACGTCTGTTAACCATCGAACTGTTTCTCTCAATTCTGATGGGGCCCGATGGAGTCCATTTGATGCCTATCAATCCAGCGGGACCTGTCCATGGAAGGTTCCATTTCCCTCAATTCTGATGGAGCCCGCGACCTTAGGAGCCTGCTAGAATAGATTGAACAGGCCTTGGATGGACCCCGTCTAAATTCTTGATGGATCAGTGCAGTGGGTGGGAAAAAGAAATGCATCTCAACTGTACCTAATGTTTGGTTGGGTCTAATATTTATCAATTATTTTCACTTTTTGTCAGTGGAAAATTCTCTCATCAAAGTTTGTGATTTGGTTTATTTGCAGGAAAATCCTTGTAAACATCCGGTTGTAATTTTAAAAGATGTTAGTCATGAAGATGTAGAAGCTCTCCTTAGTTTTGTGTATCAAGGTGTTGTTTACATATCAGAGAAAAAATTAGCCTCCTTTTTACATACTGCAGAGTTGCTGCAAATACGAGGGCTTACGGGTGCTGCATCCACAATGAAGGCTGATATGGTAAGTGCTTTTGATTTCATTCAATGAGAACCACTAGTGTAAGTTAATTTACTGTTATTCGTAAAGCTAAGGTCCTTAAAAGAATACAGATGCTTGATTTCCCTGTCTCACTATGGTAGAGGACCTCCATATTTTAAATCGTTGAGACCAACGAAGCAAGCCAAGTAAGAGCTTGGAGATCAGCTGAGAAGAGCGAAACCGATTGTCCTGCTGGCTGATTATGAACAGTCATATCGTAATGCTATCGAGTTGATGATCGAGCGCGTGTTATTTTATGGGTTGTGCCATTCCGATAGAAACCCTCCCATCTCTGAGGGAATTTGCCAATGACTCCCGAGCTATCGGAGAATTTCCGAAGAGATGGGAGGGCTTTTATCAGAATGGCACCACCCATAAGATAACACGCACTCTATCATCGACTCGATAACATTATGATACGACCGTTCATGATCAGCCCGCTGCTCTCTCCCCTCCGTATTGTGAGAAAGTTTGCTCAGAATCTGCCGCTTTAACTTATTTTCACTGCACAGATAGTGACAGGGTGGTCTGAATCACCTAAAGCATATCTAATTTAGTAACCAGGTTCGGTCACCTCATCACTGTACAATGGGTGTTCGCCATCTTTGGTTTTGAATTTCGTGACTAGGTCACGGTTTTTGAAACCTACCCAGCAAGGTAGGTGACCTGGTCATAAAAATCTGGGACAGGAATAATTTGAATATGTGTATTATAACATTTATCTCCTATCAACATGGTATGAAATGATGTTAAATAACATTAAAATTACGTTCAAAACGTAACTGACGAATATTATACAAATTTTCAAGCATATTACACGGTCACCAAGTGACCGAACCCGCTTACTAAATAAAATTTGCTTCTAGTGTACTAGAGACCACAAACTTTCCGTTCACGCGGTAACTAACTTTTTATTTCTTCCAAGACTCTACAGAATAACACAGAGAGGAACATCCTACTGAATCATAGGTTGACTGATGACCTAGGAATGATTAAACTCTGATGCTTTGCTCTCTTTGGCTACTAACATCAGCAATTTGCTCATCGCCCAACTTTTGGTCCAGTTGGACGTTGTTTTGTTGAGACCCCAAAAAAAAAGTTGCCACCCGATTTTAACATAGGGAAGATAATTAGTGTGTGGCTATTGCCTTAATTAAGATGAAACATTCTTTTCATAGATTTAAATCTTCATTTTGAATATATTTCTTTTGTTTTCAGTCTCAATATAGCTCAGATAAAAGTACAACCATTGCAAGTGGGCCTCCCCCTCTAGCGCCAGCAAACACTGGTACTAATTGGAAACCTGTTGCCAAAAAATCTAGTGGTAGTAATCCTTCAAGTCCAGCACCTTCTGCTCCAAAACGACGGAAAGCACCGCCTTCACGTATACCGCCTTCTGATGATGCAGACAATAGTAGTAATCAGGTAACTACCGTTTTACTTCTTTTGTTTATTTTTTAATTGGCTTCGCACATTTTTCTCAACTTGCACTTTGCCGTTCTTCATTCTCTAAACCCTCCTTTTTCTAAAACACAGACCCACTGTTTGCGGTGAAACAACTGTGTAATAGCTATGCCAGCAGCATAATGAGAATACTTAATGCATAATGAGTCATACTTAATGCATAATGATAATACTTAATGCATAATGAAAATACTTAATGCATAATGAGAATACTTAATGCATAATGAAAATACTTAATGCATAATGAGAATACTTAATGCATAATGAAAATACTTAATGCATAATGAAAATACTTAATGCATAATGAGTCACACTGCCAGGCCCGGGGTTCCCATAAGGCCGACCAGGTCCAGGCCTAGGGGCGCCGTGTTGTGGCACGGTCAAGAGAAGCTGAACGGAAATTAGATAAGAAACGAAAAATATTGAGGAATATCTTTCAGCGCGGTAAGTTCACCAAGTCGCCGAGTTTGGTTGTTTGGTCTGCGATAGTGAGAGCAACTGTAAAAATCTTATCTAAGATTGGAGTCGCTCGGTTCCTCTGAATCAGCAGTGCATCTCTCGCTCTCTGCTAAGTGCTAAGTTAGATGTTTGGCATTCGCCGTCTAATTTCTTATCTCATCTTTCTGCTCCTCAATACCAGCATACCAACTAAGCTCCATTACGCAGCAAAATTCGCACGGCCGACAAGAAGGGTCGCGATGGTACATAAAAATGCTGAAGGATGAGGGGGGGGGGCCAAAAAAACTGTGGGCCTAGAGCTCTGAGCAGGGTAAATCTGGGCCTGCAAACTGCCACGGCAGTAGACCTTCCATCTAGAATCCCTGTACTTGTAAGAGTCAAGACACGTGAACGGAAGTGAAGAAGAAGAAGGGGTCTGAGGAGCCTGGAGACGCCCCTCTTGTTTACATTTTCATCCAACTATCTTCCCGCCGAAGAGTACGTACACTTGTATAAGTGTGTAAGTAATCTTTGTCAAGTCAACGTAACCTGCCATTCCCGTAGGCCTCACTACCTGTTTTAATTGTTTTAATCTACAGTGAAGAGTAATGAGTGAATTTTATTCTGTTATGAACATACTTATTTCAATTCAATAGAAAAATTCACGAGGAAAAGCTAAAAATGCTGAAAGTTTCTTTAAAGCTGGGCAGAGGGAAGATGGCTCCATGAAAATGTAAACAAGAGGCGCACCTCCAGGCTTTACAGACCCTTTCTTCTTCTTCAGTTTTCAGCAGCCAATCAGAGACGGAACCTTGTATGGCAAGACTCTTTCATATACAGGGACTCTACTTCCATCTATTTATGTCTGTGAAAAATGTGCTGTCACAGAATACTATAGTCAGAACTAATCAGATATAATAAAAAACTAATCAATCGTTTTTACGTTTTCAAACTTTCTTGTTTATTGATTTGATCACTTTTTATCATTTCAGGAAGTTGAAGAGTTTAGCGAAGAGGAGCAGCAGCAACATCAGCATCGGCCATCAGGACAGTTACAACAGTCTCAGCAACATCAACAACAACCACAACTACAACAACAGCAACAACAACAACAACACCACCATCACCAACAACAGCAGCAACAGCACCACCATCAGCAGCTTCATATGCAGCATCCATCAATGCATCAGTCTCAGCCTCAGTCTCAAAACCAACACCATCAAGACCAAATGGGTCAGGTTGTTGTCAAGTCGGAGGATAGTTTTGCTCAAGATGATGACGAGTACGAGGAAGGGGTCTCGAGAGGCAGCTTTCACGGAGGTGAAGGCGAGTCGAGCTCAGGCGAAACGACAGGGTATTATCAGTCTTTAGCATCGGTTGATATGGGCGAAGATGGTGAAGAAGATGAGGATGACGAAGGCGAAGCTAGGGATGACAAAATGGGGAATGTTTCAGCATCCACCGTAGCAACATTGTTGGAAAGATCACTAGTTGGAGTTTCTCGAAATAGTAGTGACATGCAAGGTATGTGTAGGATCAGCTGTTAAAGATTCTCCTTGACCTACTTTTCTGGCTCCCCTTAGACTCCTTCCTTTTTCAAATGTCAAGTCTCCTCCTCCTCCTTGAGTTGTTGCGATTCTCAGGTGCAAATCAAGTTTTCTAGATTCTATTGAAAATATTCCCGACTTTTAAACCTTTTCTCATTTTACCCCTCCCCCCCCCCCCCCCTCCCCTGTTTCCTGATTAATTCCATCCTGTCGTCCATTGTGCTGTGGGTCGCTGAATCCAAAAAAGACCTCGGTTTTCTTTTGTATGCCTCCGTTTTTTAGTTTTCATGATGGAATATGGGACTTTAGTGAAATCAGCCTATTTTAACTCCTAGTTGTTATACGTAAAGGGCTGAACTCAAAAACGGAGGCGTACAAAAAAAAAAATGAGGTCATTTTTGGATTCAGCGACCCAAAATTAGTATAATTCATTCATTACCTTGCCAGTTTTTTATTTTTATTTCTTGTTGCAGTCCAGTGAAATTAGCCCATTTAAACCTATATTCTTGGTACATAAGGGGTTGAACTCAAAAACGGAGGTTATTTTCTGTTTTTTTATGTTGGAACATGAAGAAACATTCCATTTTCTATTTTTTTACTGAGGTTAACTAAACTTAATGAAGAGTAACCCCCTCCATTGTGCTCCATAAATCAAGAAATTAGCATATAGTAATTTTCACAAAACCTCAACTACCCTCTTACCGCCTGGATTGAGCATTCTTAGTATTTGTCATTTAGAAAATGGTAAATTCTAAAAATAAAAATGGAAAAAAAAAATTGTTTGTCATCGTCACCGCTAATAGTTTTCTAAATTTTTTTGTTTCGACCTTTAGGGAGCTGCAGCAATAGTAATGTAGGATCTTTATCTATTTTCCCCGGCTCTGTCCAACATGGAGGCGTGGATCATGCAAATCCAACCGGTGAGTGTTCAAAAATATCAGCTTCCTCTGTTACTGTTTTTATCGGTGTCGGCTTCTCTTTGAATCTGTTCACTTTCTACTTGTTCTTTATTTTTTGCTGCTTGTTTTTTTAAAACTTCTCTTCTTGTTTCATCTTTCACCTTTGTATTCAGTCTTCAAAATTCATCCACTTTGATTTTATTGCTGTCCGCCTTCTTTCTCTCTCCTCAAGTTTCACTGTTTCTCGATGAATGTTAGATGTTTTCCTTTTGTGTCTTATCTATTGAAATCCGTAAATCCTCAGTCACAATCATTCCATCATCATCTCTCTTCGGGGTTGGGTCTCATTCGAAAGTTATATCAGATTTCTAAAGGCTTAAACTAGGTCAAATTTTTGTTTGTGAAGGCACCCTGATTCACTTTAAACATTATTACTCTCTCTTCGTCTCCGTACTAAATACCGTAGTAAATTGTGGGTACCTGCCGTGAACCTAATTTTGAGACTAAAGAATGTGGTCTGGATGCGTGAACCAAGATCTATCAATACCAGGCCATTCCGGTAGGTGCTCCATGCCATTGTCTTAGTTGCAGTGGTCCTTCACCATCGTATTCTGCCCAACTGTTGATTCCGCCGTGTGAACAACGGACTAAGTGTACTCATGCGCAGGAGCAAAACAAAGACCAGTACAGGGAAATGCATTGGCCCCTCCTACGTGCTACCGGACTGACCTGGTATTAATAAATTGAAACGTCACAAAGAACAAGATGTAATGGATTAAACGAAAAAACAAGACAAATGAAACTAAATTCATTGTAAGAGCCAATATTGTATTAAATTTTTCATGACTTATATAAAAGTCAAAGCCAAAGGCCTTTCAATCCACAAGATCATTTTCAGTGGCATGAAGTGTAACAAGAAGGAGAAATTAAAAGCAATAAGAGCAATAAAAAACAAATGTAAGCTAATAAAAACAGCATGATGCGAAACAATGTGTTAAATATTTAAAGGAAACCAAAAAATAGAAGCGAAAATCCAACACTTCTTCTTTTTACACTTTATTGCTCTGAAGGCGAATTTGTGGATGAAAAGGTTTTTGGCTTTGACTGTTTTGTAGGTCATTTTAAAAAATTTTAATACAAGCTTGGCTTCAGAGACGAATAGAGACCCAGCACACCATATGCTTCCTGTGCTAGAAAAGTGAGACAAGTTCAGTGCGCTCATTTTTGTTCGGGAGTCACCAGTTGCAACAATAAACATAGCCTACTGTTGAGTGGTGAAGCTCAACGAAAGGCTGTGATTGGTCCGCAGTCCCGGAGTGAACCACTAGCATTTCAGATTTTTGCTCCGCTTTCACATTCTTTAGTCCTGATGTAATATTGGCAAGTAGCCCTGTTCCTCTCTGCTCCTTGATGAGTTTATATCCTTCGGTTCACCTTGAAATACTAGTGTCAGGAGCCTGAGCGTTAAGGCGGCTGGACATTTCTATCACTTCTACTACCACTACTACTAATACTACAACTACCTATAGTTTTTTAACTTCTTAATTCGCTTCATTCAAAAATATCTTTTATGTTTTGAACATCATTTGTTGTATCAAAGTTTTTTTTTCTAAAGA
The DNA here is from genome assembly GCA_011764245.1 of Trialeurodes vaporariorum. Taxonomy (NCBI): domain Eukaryota; kingdom Metazoa; phylum Arthropoda; class Insecta; order Hemiptera; family Aleyrodidae; genus Trialeurodes; species Trialeurodes vaporariorum. The sequence continues at coordinate 31,988,360 of VMOF01000001.1, forward strand.
ATTACAATCCGTAATATTTCTGTAAATATGTACCCCATCTGATAATCGAAGACATATACAGTTGATCGCTCCAGAATATCCATCCTCTGGGCAGGGCTGCTGAAACACGTATAATCGTATCCTTAGCGTTTAATTTGATTTGAAAAAGAGTATCTTGTTGCGCATCTTTTAAAATTTGGCGTTTATTTTTTTCTTCCCTGTGTTGAAGCATAGAAGTTTGGGGTATCCTCATAGTTGCAGGTTACGATTACGATACAAATCGGCATATCTTTTGAAGTTGGTTCACGGCAGCCCTGCAGAGGTTTGGGTGAAATATTTCCAAAGTAACTTCCTTTGTATCTGGATATTTGTGATTTTCTCAAAGTAGATCACTGAACCTCACCAATGTGGAAGAAGTATTGATTGCTTTGAAAAGAACTAAGCAATGTCTGAGTAGGACACTTTAGTATCTAAGAAGTGCTTTTGGGGAGCTGTTCTTTAATCCAGAAATGTAGTGTGGATATCCTTTCAACTGTGGAATGTTAGATCTTCAATTTCTGAAGCCTAAATTTCCCCGTAAAGATACCTACTTTGAATCCATCAAAGGTGTTGCCTGCATTCAGTGCCGGTTTCACCTCAAGAGGACTGTTGTCAGTATTTATTCTCCCTTCATGTTAGAATCCTTTCGCTTATTCCTGATGAAGTCTGCGGCTAGCAACCATGCATTTGAATTCATCGTAACCCGTAACATCCTGAATTATTTAATTTTTTTAAAACTATTTTCATTAAGAATCCTTAATAAAGTAACCCCCAAACCTTATAAAAGAAAAATTGTTTTGTATTCTAGAATGCCCAAAAATGACCTCTGATTGTCAATCTAATTTAAATACCCCCAAACAATGAAAACTACCCTCTACTATTGCCACGCAACAACGCTATGATGTTTTGGGGAACGTCTTAGTGGCCTAGCGTGCAATTTGACAACGTTTTACAGTGTCCATTTAAACCAGTGTGAAAGGTTGAATGTGAAGGTGTTAACCGAACACCCAATAGTTCGATCTTTTTCATGAGTTTAAGTGGACGAATTGAAACGTTGCCAAATTTCACGCTACGCCACTGGAACGTCTTCATTTTTGATGTGCATTGTTTTAAGCACCGTTTTAATGATCAAAATTACAAACTGAGTGTTGTAAAATGTTTGCTTTTAACCTGTGAACCATCACAGTCTTTTACATTTTAATCACCTTGATTGCGTGTAAGTTATTAATGAAAACATTTTGGTTTTTGAAGAAGCAAAGTCAGCTGTTTGATATCTGACTGTAAGCTTGTCGTGTGGTTCTGCAAGAATGGGTCAATGCAAGTTGCGTGTTGTTTGCTTGGTTTTAGGTTGGCTGTTGAAAATTGTCCATGCACTCATCATCGGCATTTTGTGTGTGTTTTTTTGTTCAGGACAAACAAGGGGAAGGTACTGAAACAGACCCGAGTTTTACGACCAAATTTTCAGGATCTATAGCTCATAAGATTCTAGACGTGTTTCGCCGATTTTGTGAATGGGCTCTAGGAACGGAGAAAAAAAAGAGACCGTGCCCGTTACCTCAAGTAGTTTCCTCTGATCGGTTGAGGCACCTTTTTTTCGCGGCCGCGATTCGCGCGAAATTTTGAAAACTCCACGAATCGAGTCCGGACCCGCACTAAGTACTTCAGGGTACTTCGCTGATTTAAAAAATGCCGCGTGACAAAACGGGAAGTCCGGACTTTTTCCGCGAAAACGCGAATTTTGGCATTTGACGCGAAATGTAAAATGACGCGAAATCGGCTAATTTTTTCTCAATTTTGCGGATTGACGAAATTTTTGCAATTTTGGGAGTTGACAAAATTTTTTCAGTATTTAAGAAAACCGCTGACACGTCTTTCAATCTTCAGCGGATGCGTCACACAGTGTATTGAACAATTGAATTTAACAATAGAAAGAACAGGGTCAAAACCCTAGTCTTGGAGAAGCTTTTACCAAAAAAATTGCGCTGGAAAAAATTTGAAGCCCACTTTTGCATCTCTGTCTACTGAATACCTTTTTTTCTCCTTAATTACCTCTTAAGAACACGTAAAAATTGTCGCTTGTTGTGCTTTTGGTAGAAAAAAAACCAAATATTGTTGCGTCGCTGAAAAAAAGCTCAATACATTAAAGTTGAACTTGACGAAATCCCCATTTTTCATGACGAAATCTCCATTTCAACTTGACGAAATTAGGGATTTGAACTTGGCAATACTGCTGATCAGTGCCTTCCAACAAATCCGGTGTGGTCAAGTGAGAATAATGCCGCTGAAGAATTTTGAGGTACTAGGTTTGAGTCCTGCCACAGTGACCTAAATTTTTGCAGTGTACTTTTGCATATTTTTATTTTTTCTTCAACAAGCTGATTATTGTTCAGTTTGTATGGCGTCATTCATGATCCTGAAAACAGTAAATGTGCAAAAACTAACAATTTGAACAAACAAATTTTTGCATGGGGATCTTACGTCTGTAGGTATAAAAAATCTGTTTGTTTCTTCTTCTTTTCTCATAAAAAGTCCTAAAAAAAATCATATTTTTGAAATCATATTCTCCATTGTCATTTTCCCCACTTTCAATTAATATATCTATAGAAAGAAGATCCCTATGCAAAGTTTTTTTCTGTTCAAATGTTTTGTTTCTGCACATTTACTGTTTTCCGGATCATTAATGAAGCCATACAAACTGAAAAATAATCAGTCTGTTGAAGAAAAAATAAAAATATGCAAAAGTACGCTGCAAAAAATAAGTAAGCTGCAGCATGACTTGAACCTGGAACAGCAATATTCTCGAGCGGTGCTCTTATCCACTCGGCCACGCTGGATATCTTGGAAAGGTCAGAAAAGAAAGGTTGGAGACTAGTTAATGTGACGCCCGCGACCCATTTTTTTTCTGTCCCCAGGGCCCATTCACAATTGGTCGCAAAATGTGAGTTTATCTTCATATCATCCCCTTGTTAAAAATAAATCCTTCGCTGATAATCGATCGTTTTTCAAAAAATCTCAAGATTTTGGAGTATTTTATCCCTTTATTTTACAGGGTTGCCACCAATCCAGATTTTATGTACCACCAATGCTTGTCATAGAATTTGCCATTATCCAAGTACTTACCTGATTCAATTGTGTTAGGTTCTGTAAAAACTTTTTTTTTTTTTTTTTTTCTTTATTTTTTTATTATTCTTATTAATTTTTTTGAAATAATTATTTTTGTATGTAATTAAAAGTTAGAGTGGAATCAGCTGGTTTAAGCTATGCGCTTCTCTTTGCTGTCATAAATCAGCATTTTTGTTGATTCTTCATCTTCAATCTGCACTGTGTCCTCAAGGACAACTTCAGTAATATCACAAGAAATAAGTGCAGCCATAAATGGTCGGGCGTGGGCCTAATTATTATGATGTAGACAAAATGAAGTTCTGTGTCTGTTCCTGGAAGAAAAGATCAAACAAGTGAACTTAGGGCCATTCCTGGAAGAAAGAATCAAATAAGTGAACTTACAGCCATAACTGTTTTACAGGGTCTCAGAATCCTTGTCTTTCAACTGATAAAGTTACTCATCTAACCTACCTAGTTGAATCACAAACCAACATTTTGTTCTCGGGGGGTTTAAGTTACCTTATATCGCCTTGTATTTTTCTACATATTTTTTTGTTATCACTCCAGTAACAAATATGCTTTTTCCTTGTTAATAATGTTATTTCATTCTAGGTTTTAGGTTTTAATTTTATTATTTTGTATCTACTGCAAATGCCAAGTCAAATTCATTGTAAATTTTCCCTTTTTCTTTGAGAACTCAAGATATTCTCTATTCCACTCCACATAAAATGACAATGAGTAACTGAGGCAAGCATAGAAAGAACCAAAAGAATGCTAATCTAACTCTTTCCGTTTGTGAAGAAAAATTTTCTTGTACTATCAACGAATTAAAGATTGTCGCGAGATTTTCCAAGCTAAGTTTCGCCTTTAAGGTTCGAGTTCGGCCAATCTTCGTACTTCTTTGGCCGGGAGAGCCGTTGCAGATCAGTCCCACACTCACATGCATAATTACAGCAGTGGTCGCTTAGAGTCCCTTGATGGAAATGCTGTACAGGGTTTACCAGACCACCTGGATAGAGAATTTTTCTCGAAAATCACGGAACCAAATGATTTGAAACAAGAAAGTTGGATTGGTAACTGACCCCAAACTTTTCATTTTTTATTTTTTCAGAAGCCCCCTACAGTATTTGAGGGGTATTTGGGGGTTCAAACCATTTTTCAAGTTTTAAGGCAAAACTTCGCTCATGGAAATCTCGCGACTATCTTTAATTCGTCGATAGTGCATGCTTTATTTTTCCATCTTTTTGATTAGATCTTCCGTCCAGAATTATTTGACTTGGCAGTATTTTATTAATTTTTATTTTTTTATTTTTATTGGTTTATTCAGTCTTTATTCATTGGTATTACCTGTCTATTTTTTTTTTTTTTTTGTGTCTAGCTATGCCCTGTTTGTATTTTAAATTACCATAAATCCGTGTTTTTAGACCCCTTTGGGGTAAATAGTTTTCATGGATTTAATCACCGTGACCACATAGAAAACTATTCAGTATACAGTAAATAGTGTGAACCATCAAAAAGGAAACGATTCCCTGCACTTTATCTACAGCTCTTCATTTTTTTTCAGTAATCTGTCGTTAACAACCTTGTGGTTCAGAGTCAGAATGCAACGTGAAATTATCATTTTCTTAATTTATTCTTGCTGTATGACATACACTTTGCATGTTATCGCATCGGAATGATTCCTTCAAAGACAATTTTTCTTTTACCTACCTATTTTTATTTATCGTTGAATTACTTATTTTTATTTATTATTTTTTATTAATATTCTCTTTATTTATTCATTTATTTATCCATCCATCCAGTTATTTATTTATTTTTTTTTCTTAAAAGACGCCAAAAGTAAATGAAAGTTTAAATTTTGAATAAACATTTAAATTAGAAGTATCTTTCCTAGTGCTGGGCCATTTTCTACTTCATAAATGTTTTTTTTATGTTTTTGTTTTTGTTTTTTTTTAAATCATCAAAATCATTAATTTGTGTCGTGAAGCCTTACAAAGGTACTTCAGAAGAGTATTGAATCCCAGCCAACCCTCTTATTGATTACTTTTCCATTAGTATTCACTGATTTCGAATAAAGTAATGTGGGTGTTAGTAACTTTACCCCAACCTTGCTTGAAATAATTTTTCCCCTCTGAAAAAAAAGAAAGACAAAAGAATGAAAAAGAAAAATGAAGGAAGGATTAATTAAATAAATGAATGAATATCACTATTGAATGTAATAATAATAATAAAAAATGCATAATATTAATAATTAAATTGCTACTATTCAGAATGTGAGAGTTTTTTGCTTTTGATCAGACTTGCTTCACGGAGCTTTGAGTGTTGCCTACTTTTTTTCTACTCTACCGTCGTTTTTCTCAAATATCATATTATTGCCCTGTATCACAGAAATGTAGCAAATTCAACCTTGGTGAATTAAAATTATCTTTAAAAGAAGTGGAAGAAATTTGTTTGACATCAATGTGAGGATAAGGCTTTTGTATCGGTATTAACAGATGTTGACAGTCTTTGCCAGAAACTAGTTTGAAACATGCAGGTGGAATGGCATTTAGTTTCAATTTTAAATTTCAAAAACTTTAATCTATGCAATAACATACTGTTTGAGATCAAGAAACGGAAAGTTTTTTGCCTTTTTTGTTTTATTTTTACTGCAGAAAAAAAATACGTCATACTGAAAACTGTATACTGAAAGATTCTCTTGTGGTTGCAGATACTCGGCCCAAGTACCCCGATTGGAAATGCATGCAACCCCAAGTATGTCGGCTGTGTTTCAAGGTTTTCTCTAATGCTGGAAATCTTCGTCAACATGTAACTAATGTTCATTTACCTGGTGAAAGAGTATTGTGTAATATTTGCTCTCGTTTTTTTAAGAATAAGGAATATTTGCGTAAGCATCAAGTTCAAACTCATAATCTTCCATTGAAACGACCGAGAGGTCACTCACTTCCGAATACTCCTAGTAGTTTCCATTTAACAAAAATTAAAACAGAAAGATTTTAAGGAAATTTCTTTTTGTTCCATCACTGAAGAAATAGTTAGGATCTCTATAAAATGAGTAAAAAAATGTTAATTTTGAATTATTGAACTTCTGTTTTTAAGTTGGGAAATAGCAATTTCTACAACCGTGCCTTCATTGAAGTAAAGTGTTGGCAAAATAGTGGAGGAATTTACTTATTTTTTTAATGCCTCTATATTAAAGACATGAAATGAATCTGGAACTAAATAGAACTTGAAGCAAGATTTAAGAGAACTTTGGCACGAAGGGAAATGGATTTTGATGGACTTTTGATCACAATTTGAAGCTTGGGTAATGCTGTGCAAATTTTCTCACTGCGCCACCTCACTGAGTCTGTTGCAAACTTTTACTATAGCATTATGGAAGGTTGATTCGCAGGTAAAATTATGTGAATTTTACATTGAAGGCATCAAAGAGTCAAAATCCACTCACAAACTCAATCCGTGCATTAAACCAAATTCAAACACTGTGGTCGAATAAGCGGGTCACAATGGGTGAGATTCAATCTAATCGCAGCTTCCTCTATGACAAATCACTTTTTTCAGCCCAGAAAGTGGCAATTAGATTGGACATTCCCATTGTGATCCGCTCATTTGACCGCAATGTTTGAATTCTATTTAATGCACGAATTGAGTTTGTGAGTAGATTTTGAGACGTACCGATACTTTCAATGTGATTTTTATGGGATCTTTACGCTGGAATAGAAGTTCCACAACTCTATAGCAAAAGTTTGCAACAGACCCATTGTGTGTTAAGTTTTGGGGATAATAGCAGTTGAAGCGCAGTCAAAAGGGGGCACTTTTAAACCCTAATTACCTACGAATGTAGAGAAAAGTACTCAAAAACTTGTCAGTTTACATACCTTGGGCCTTGTATGAATGAGTGATTTGGGTGGTTAAGAGTGATTAGGTGATCATAAATCAACTGGTGGGGGGGGGGGGAGAGGAAAATTAGTTACATGTAGAATACTTGTATTTAAATGTGTGATGAACCCAAGATGGTGGGATATCAACAAATGTATATTGCAATGAGGAGGGAGGGAAGGCGAAGAAGGTCTGTCAGAAGCAAGTAATGGGATAGTTTTCGAGTTCTTTTCTTATTGCTGACGGGCGATGAGGCTCTGAAAGCGACTATGTTTAACTGCGCTTCAACCGTAAATATCTCCGAAACTTATACTATAAATTGCACAGTTGAATTGGTGCAGTGGGAACTTCAGCTATGTATCTCCTAAGCTTTAATTTGAGACCGAAATATCAAAAATCCATCGGGAGCCATTTCCCTTCAGACCTGTGCCAGGCCCTTTAATGCAAGCTATTCTTCAGAAGAAACTCAATACCCTTACCTTTTGTATTAGAGGAATTAAGGATCAGTTCCACTGAAAAAATTAAAAGTAGAAAGAAGTTTCATTTCTGCAATATTGCAGAAATGATCAAATTGATGAAGAATAAATTATCATCAATTCATCAGACATCTGATCTCAATGAAATTTAAAAGACAAAATTGAACAAAAAGAAATTGTTCTCAAGGTTTTTTTTTTTTTTTTAAATCTTTGTTTATGGCTCCATTTTTTCTTTTTCTCTTTGAATTGTGGAGCATTGTGATACCAGGATAGTAAGAAGCATTGTTTTGAGAAAAGTGTGTCTAATTTCTTGCACCCGAGATCAACAACATGCATTCTCCTCTTGGTTCTGGTTAGGCCTGTGCATTTGATCGGAATTTCTATTGTTTCTATTGTACAAATGAGGAGTTCTTTGGTAAAAGGGGATATAAAACAGTGAGTGTGCTTGTGCTCAAAAAACCTGATTTTAAAAGGTTATTTTGTGAGTATGAAGTGTTGGGTTGGGTTCTCTCAGTCATCTAAAGATTCAACTACACGCTCTGATTGTTAGATAACTAAGAAAACCCAGTTTTCCTCATCAGCGTTTCATGCAATAACAATTTGAAATCAGAACTTTCGAGCACAAGCCCACCCGCTGTTTTATACCCCTTTTTACTGAAGAACTCCTGAATTAAAACAAAATTATTCGAAAATTCTGAAGTTTTGACCAATCAGCTGCTCTAAATATCTAAAAAAAGAATTTATTGATCAAAAATTCAAATTTTTTAATGTATTTTTGATACTAGAATTAACATTTGATAATGTTAACAAAGCTTTGATTGATCAAAGTTTCAAAATTTTGATCGATCGAATCTTAAAAATTTGTGTGAAATTTTGTTTCGGTGGGTCGCACAGGCCTAGTTCTGGTCTACTTACTGTATGGTTTTTCAGTATGACTAGTTTTAAACTTCAAATTTACGGATACTACACAATGAGAGAATTCAGAAAACATCTACCTTGGTAAACTCAAGATTTATTGATACCAGGTCAGTCCAGTAGGCGGTCCGTACCAGCGTTTCCCCACGGTGCGAGTACATTCATCGCTGTATCCTGCATAACAGCTGTTGATTCCGCCGAGTGAACCGCACAATGGGGGTGATGATGCCTGCAGACAGGGGTCTAGATTCCCTGCAGACTGGTGAGACAATGTGAAACGGCATGCGTTAGCCCCGCCTACTCGCTACTGGACTGACCCGGTATTAATATATCTTGGGTAAAACGTTGTTTTTGTATTGCCCTCATCCAAATGCACAGCTCCACTGTTCCTAGCTTTCTCTTGTTTGAAGATACTTCTATGAAAGAGGACAAATTCATAATCAATATTCAATTTATTAAATTATTTGAAAGAGTACGGAAAGTTCTGTCAGTGGCAAGATGTGTCCAACAACCTGGAACAATCTGCAGCCTTTGATTGAGTAGACTGAGAAGACTGAGTAGACTGAAAAAGCAGTTCTATTTCTTCAGTAATGGAACTTTTTTCTTTGTTGTTTTGTTTTCCTCTCCTTTCTTAGACTTATTGGTTTGATGAAACCTAAAAAAATTTCCTTCCTTTGTTTGTTAGGTTTTCAATTTTAGATAAGTAAATATGTAATTGTTGATCATTGTACCATAATCTCCTCAAAGAGACATCAATTAATAGAATTAATTTGTTTATGCTCTGCGGAAGTTTTTAAACCCTTAGAAGTGAAAAAACTGTTTTGACTGAAATGGGCTGATATCAAATATTTTCAGTAATGGTTGTCGAATTTAATCAGACGTTGCTTGAATTAAAGTATGCAACCTCAAAGTAATAGTCAAATCATGTGCCAGGAATTTTTCTACCTCAAACTTCATGGGTAAAGCATGACTTTAAAGCTGCCAATGGCCTCTGCAGCTCATGATTATTTGCTGTATTTTGCTTTGTTACTGCCTTATTGGTGATGATATTCCTCTGACCAATCACAAAAAAACGTAACAAAAAAAAACACAAAAATGAGTAACTTTACGCTGATGACCGCTTGGCGATTAACGATCTGTCATTGGCGATGGCCAAACGGTTGAGGAGCATGAAAGGTCATCAACGTTGATGGCTATGGCTCAATGATTCAGCGTTGCCACGTTGTGAAATGAAATTAATAATGAAAATGAGCTCCGCCCTTTCTGATGGCCATCGGAAAAGCAAAATAAGAGCTGTACCTGCCAATGGCCATCAAACGGCTTTTGATGACAAAGCAAAATAAGGCTATTTTTTCTGACTGTGGAATAGAGCTCATCTAGGATTTTAACTGTTTTTTTTTTTTTGATAGCAACTTTTTACATCAGGTCATGATGAACTCCTTTATTTTTCATCTTAAAATCCGTCTCTGCTCTGAGTGATATTGCTGTAAAAACTGGACCCTGCTGTGAAAGCTTAACTGTCTGTGTATAGTGATGAACTAGAGATATTCATGATTGCATAGTGTAGGTGTCTACAAACTGTAATTTTCAAGCAGACTTCCGTGATTTACGTAGTAAGATGAGTTTTGTCTTATAAAAGAAAGTCAGTCACTAAAAAGCTCTCTGGCCATGAAGTGTTATATTCTTGATTTCTCTGCTCCATTTTTGTTTTCTTTTTTGTGTTTCATTTGTTTCTTGCTCAGTTCTTATTGCCTTTTCAAATTTTACCCCAATGCAGAAAATCTTTGTCAGGAAAACTAATTTTTGTTGATTTTTCTGTGGGCTAATTTTTTTCAACCAAAACATGATAGAACATGATGGAATTAGAACTACCGTTTTGTGTATATGTAAGGTCTTTTTTCAATGCATTAATAATTTCAACAGTTGACCCTAATATTGCTTAGTTCAGTTCACTGTATGACTGTAATGCACAAAAATACTTTCATCTGTAATCTTTTCTCAATCGGTGGAATTTCTGTTGAACTATCAAAATATCCCCAAATTTTTTAAGTCAGCATAGACGCCACTGGTTAAGAAAAGATTATGGATGCTCTGTATTTTTATGTATTACAGTCATACCCTGAATTGAATTGTGTAATCTTTTGGTCAACCAGTGGAATCATTGGTAAATTCAGTAAATTGAAAAATGTGATTGAATACACTATAGGGAACACTTCATGTTTTAGTGCGGTTAGCCAGTGCAGTTCAAGTGTTTTATCTAAATAAAACGGAACACGCTTACCGCTCTGACAAGTCCGTTCATCGATGAAAGTGACTTGTGGTTCTTAATGATATAACCCAAAATCCATCGATTCCTCTCGAAACTTTGTTCCTCAATCTGTCAACTTGTCTATGGTACAAGTTCCATTTTGGGAAACAAATTAAAAGAGCCTCTATAAACAAAAAATGATGCTAAAAGGGAAGAAATAGCGCAGAGCAGGAAAGTTAAAAAAAAAAAAATAAATAAAAAGTGAGACTTTTGATGAAACCTGTTTTTTTAAATCGAACTATATATACTTAGAGTAACCTGTTCCATTTTGTTCCACCATGTTTTTTGTGTAAAAAGATTAGCTCATCATCATTATGTTAATTTTTTTTTTCTCTTGTGCTTTGAGTTGTTTTAATTCTATGTGTCATCAATCTTCAAGTTCATTCATCTCATTTAAGTGTATTGACCATTTATTTTTTATTCCAACCTAAGACATTTTATCGAGAAGACAGGGAGCAACGTAAGTTAGCCATGTTGGTCAACAGATGACACCAGAGACAATATATACTAAAGACCATGCATTAGCTCTCTTCCCCATGTTAAAATTGGGTGATAATTTTTTTTTTTTTTTTATGGGATCTCAAGGAAGTCATGTCCAACCGGACCATACGTTGGCTGATGAGTAAAGTGTTGATGTCAGTAGCCAATGAGAATGAAGCATCAGAGTTTCTGTTGTAAGTCATCAGTCAATGGATTGTTTAGTTGTTCATATTGCTCCCCTTACTATTCTATTGAGTCCCCAAAAGAGAAGTTTGTCACTGCCATATTCTTGAATCATCTGTCTTCATGGGAAACTACCCAACTATCAGTAACCACACACACACACACACACACACAATCACAGTGGTACCACATTTTGGCGATAAGCATATTTTTTTCTGAAAATTGCTTGCATAGTAGAAAATTTTTCACCCAAAGTTTTTAAAATTTGTAGCTTTTTTGGTAGAGAAACGAATTTTGGAAAACAGCTCTAATTTAAACTTTGAACTTTGATGTATCGAAAACGAAAAACAATATTTGCCTGCGGTTTGCGCCAAAAGTCTTAGAATTTCATGTTCTTTGCAACCATGTTGAAAAAAATGGGCGTCGTCATTTGAAATATTCAACTTGGGGGGGACCCCCCTAGTGCCCCCCCCCCCCCTTATGGAAGGCCCTAAAAATGTTAACCATGCTCAAAAGTGCATCATGGGCATACTAGATCACCTGCAACATTTGATTCTTTAAAAGTAAACCATTTAAAAGTTACAGGGGCGTTCTTAGACTTTTTGAAGACTCTGTATGTCCTGAATTTATAGAAGTTTGAGCTTTGCCTAAAATCCAAAGTTCAATATTTTTCACTGTATCTACTGGATAAAATGTCTTTGCCACCAACTTAAATTAATTTTGGCACCTTGCCAAAGAGCTCATGAGGGACTGTCAATAAATAATGAAATTACACTGAAGTATAGTTCAGGATTTAGTCTGAAGTAATGCAATCCTAATCCTTACAACCTTTTAATTGTTTTATCTTTAATCTCATATTGCATATTCCATCGAAACTTTTTGTGAGGATACTTCGAACAATTCAAAGGCATTACTGCCTGGAAATAACATCTTAAGTATGTTAGTAAGAAGCTCTGATACAAAATTTGCCACCAGGACGCGAAGCTGTTCAATGATCATTTAACCACTCTTAATTACAAGAAAGACTGAAAAATTTTACTCGATAATTGACATTTTTAGTTTCACCATTACTTGAATGTCTCCTTTTGTGGTTCCTATTGTTTATTTTTGAAAAGTTTCTGACTGGCATAGTAAAAACCTGTCTAGCAGCTTAACTATTTATTGCTGTAAAGTTGTGATTAAGTATCATTGTAAAGTTGATTTCACTGTCCTGTATCAATTGAGGCGTACTTTCGCGAAACTCGCCTTATCCACTTTTGGTGAAAATTGAGTTTGCGCCGGCAGTGGATTTTACATGAAAACAAACAAAAAAAAATTAGAAAAAAAAAATTGGTCACCAAAACTTGCTTAGTCCTTTATAAATAGTGTATTGAGAATAGGGTATTGAGTATTGAGTTTTGAGTATTGGAAAAGTTTTTTTTCAAATCACCAAAAGTGGATAAGGCGAGTTTTGCGAAAGTCCGCCTCAATTTTTCTTTTCCCTCATTTTAGTTTACTTCAAAAAGTACCTAGTTCATCGTTTCTTTCAACGTTAGGCCTGCAGCTTGTTGCATCGCTCAGTTAACAACAAGAAAATAATGTTTGTAGATCCCTGTTTTAGATCAAAAAAGGTAACTGAATATTTTCATTGTTCAGTCCTGTAAAGACAGATCTTAGTTATGGTTCTCTACGGCAGAGCCGTTTTCTTTTTATCCCTGTAGGATATTGACTTTTTTTCCTCTGATAAATTCAACTATTTTGTCTGCCTGATTTTAGTCATTAGCCTTTCAAGAGGCTCTTTATTTACCATGTCTCTCATCATTTTTTTTTTCTTTTCTAGGCATTTGTCAATTAGTCATTTTTACCTTATTATACGTAACACATACTTAAGTACCTCAGTAGTTTTAAGTTATTTCTCTTTTTTTCCCTTTTTTTCTTAATTATTATTATTGTCATTATTATTATTCTTATTCTTATTTTTATTTTTATTATTATTGCTATTATTATTATTATTATTATTTTTTTAACCATTTTACCCATAAAAAATATCCTCTTTTGTAAATGCTACATTATCATTTGTTGAAAAAATTATGTGCAAAACTTTTTGGTTGTACTCTCTTGTGTCACTATGTGTTTTATGAAGAATGCTCATCAATTATTGTGCCATATACTCGTTAAAACTGTTTTTGATCTGAGGCATGAAAAAAAAATAGTGAAAATTCATTTACATAGATTAATCATCGATTCAGCGGCTAAGTGGTAGTTTTAACGGAGAAAAGGACTAACGAGCTTTTTATGTAAGCCGTTTTACGTTTTACGTTGCAATTGCTGGTTGTCTTAAATGGACATTGAAACAAAATTTTAGACCTACTAAACTGAATCCTGAAGAATCAAGTACTTGCACCAGAGGAAATGTTAAAGTTCTGATTGAAAGCACTCAGAGTTTCTTAGACTAAAGTAATGAGTATCAGTCAATCTTTCTATCTCTGAAGATCCGTGAAGTTTTCAGAGTGAAGCCTCTCTTTAGTGATGGCTAATCTCCATGAAAATATTCCTCATTTGAATAGGAAGGAGAAAAAAAATCTCACTTAAGGTGATTCCAGGCGAAACTTTACCAGATTTCAATTCGATGGATAGCGCCACTAGTCGCTTTTTGGAAAAGTCGTGTTTTTGGCGTTTTAAACTGAAACCATAGATAAAATGCATAATACAATAACGTCAGCACCTGCAAAAAAATTTTATGGGCCCAAAATGAGCAAAATTGGTTTAAAATTAAAGCCGTTAATTATGAAATTTGTTTCGCCATAAGCTCAGTGAGTGAGAGTGAGCGCGAGTGATGATACGTCTATCTGCCTCACTCGCACTCATTGCAACTTACGGGAAGTTTCGTATTTCATAATTTTCGGCTTTATTTTTGAGTGTTTCAGCCTGAAACTTTCAGGGTATCTTCCTGAAGTGTGCTCGCAGGTGCTGACGCTCCTCAAATTTGTGTTTTTAGGTTGAATTCGTCAAATTTTGCAAAAAACTGTTGACTTTTTGAGCAGCGCGACGTAGTGTCCACAGTTAGAACTAATCGACCCTGGAACCATCTTAAAGTACTCGTGTTTTGTTAATTTATGTGCCAAGTGTGGTTATTTTTTATCTGTCAGAATTTGTGATTGATCTCTTTTGTGAAGTGAGGCCTTTGAAATTACTACCCTTTTGTGACGTGTTTCAACTTTAAATGAATATTAAGTCTCAGTCTAAGATGAAATCCATTTAACTTATTGAAAAACGGTAGGACACAAGCAGGCAAGCTATTATTACAAGCAGGCAAGCTACAAGTAGGCAGCTATTATTTTAATAAAAGAAGGACCTCAAAACAGGGCATTCTTCCAAATTAATGTTGCGAAAAATATTTACTTTTAAACCTGAATAATTGGAAAAATATGTTGTCCACTGCAAAGTTGAAAGACTTTAGTGTTTTGTTCTTTCTTTTTTTATAGCTTAAAAACCAGTGTGGGACTGAAAAATAAAGAGTTCAGTGCCAGGTAAAGGAAGAGTTTTGATTGTTTCTCAGTGTCGGCGCGTGCAATCTGGCAACATTGGATCTTTTTCATTTCAAGTCATGAAAAAGGTCGAAATGTTATGAGTGCACTGTGTACACCCTCAAATCCATATTTTACATGAGTTTAAATAGACGAAATGAAACGTTGCCAGATTGCACACGCCACCACTGTTGTTTCCCATCCCTGTGCTGTGCTTTTGTTTTCTTTCTTTTCAGCTCATTTACCGCTTCAGGGAATATTTTGTTTTCATTTGAGTTGAAGCGTTAAGATCATGTTAATCATTTTATATTTTACGAATCAAATCTTTCATCAAGACTGTTCTCTCGCCATTTTTTAGCTCTTTTGTGCTGTAATGTTCTCCAGTATCATTCATTGCATGACTGCATCAGGAAGCAATCCGATTGTTGTCCCATTAAAGTTTTCATACCTTTAGCATAATGGTCTCTGTCGAACCTACCGAAATCAATGACATTTTATTCAGATGTTCTTTCACTCTCTTAGTTTTCTACCTTAAAGCACTAAAAATGACTGATGCACATTTTTGTGCAGGTAGGTAGGTTCAATTTCAGTTACCTCCAGCATTTTTGTGATTAAATTTTGGTTCTGACTCATGATGATATCTTTATTAGTAATCTTATTCTATCTTATATTAAATAATAATAATAAAAAAGCAAAGTTTTTTTAAAAAAAAATAAAAATCTTTCGTCTTATTATTGGCTTTAACTTATTCGCAAGACAAGTAACAAAGCCAATAGAACAATTTTTGCTAGGAATCATTACATTGATTACAGTAATTGATTAATTTTCATGCTATCTAGTCCCAAGAAATATGAAGGAAGAGTAGAGTTACTAATTTTAAACTCATTCATTTTGTAAAAATGCAAATTGTCCTCGTAAATCCTTGACTGGTCTTTAACTATCCATTAATCATTTAATCCATTTTATAAATATGTAGGTTGTATCTGTTCATTAATCCATTTTATCTCTGTATCTCTCTTGCTCTTGCTCTCTCTTTTGCTCTCTCTCCTTTTCTTTAATGTATTGCCATCCTCACATATCAAATCAGGTCCATTTCAAAAAATTTTGACAGTTTATGTACCTAGATTTTCAGAAGGATAAATTCCTTCTTCTCTTCATAAAATTAATTCAAAACAGCCACTTCTTTGTTTTTTTAAAAATGGTGTTTATTTGTATGTGTAGCTGCTCATCACTGTAGCTCCCTTCATTATCTCTGGTGAAGAAAAGGTACTACAGTTATTTTTGTATTTTAATTTTTTTTCTCTCTTAGGAGAGATATTGGTGCCATGTAATCGATATTGTCTACGTTTAATTTGACATTTTTGCCCCCTCCCTCCCCCCACCAAGAATCTCTGAGAGTTTTATTTTAATTTTTTTTGCTTTCATTATCTAATGGTTAGCCCTTTTTTCAATTTTTGTTTTTATTTTATTTTTTTTTATTTTGAATGTCCACAAGTTCCTAGTTTGCTAAATTGATTTTTCTCCATTAGTTTCTTTTTTTTTGTGTTTTTTATTTCTAGTTGAAAAAAGAAATAAAAAAAAAATCTTCTTTGTTATGTTTATTCTTAAAAGTTAATCTTTTTCTATGCAAGGCAGGGTATATGTTAGTTAATATGGTTATAACAACAATTGATTGTTAGTTCTGTTAAATGTATGCAATTGTTCAAAGATTTACCACGTTTATCTACTGAAAGTTTGAGTGTATTTTGTTTGGAGTGACGCAAGTCAAGATTCAACTTTTTTTTTATATAGGGTATACAACTTTGTCTATTCTGTGACTCTATTTTTCTAGATGGACAGGAGAAGTAACAGCACTTCAAATGTAGTTGGGTTACAACTCTTTGAGTTGTAGTTCATGTAATTCATGAGTCTTAAGTTACGCTGGACTTCAAAAATATCAAATATTTCTTAATTATTTAATTATTTTTTGAACTTGAATGTTTTAATGCCCTTGAACTTATTTATTTTGCTAGCAGACATTTTGTCCTTATTTTAAAACAAGAATGTTTTGGAAGGAAAAAATGAAAAAGGTACAATTTTTTTGTTCCTTCTCTATGTTTCTAGAATAATTCAATTAACCGAAACCATCAATCAATCCTAATATGAATCTCATTTTTTGTTTTTGAATAGAGCTTTTTAATTTTTTTTAATTTTTTGTTTTGTTTTTTTAGCAACGTGTCTTCTTTAAATGATATTAATTATTCGAAAGCAAACTTTTTCTAAATGAAAAACAACTTTCAATGTGATTTAGGTCTGAATGGATTCTCTTTGAATTGGCTGGTAATCACAAGATTGTTGAAATATTCTATCTGAAGTGACTGATTCATTTGAGTGCCCAATGTCTGCTTTTGAGTTGGCATTTTCTGTCTCAATTTTTACTTCTCAGTTTAATATCTGATTGATGCCTCCACTCTTTAGAATCTTTAGGAAGTCCAAAGTCTGAAAACCTAGTTCATTATTTAACAAAAAATCATTATGATGATAATTTTTAAGTATTGTATGGGTTTAAGTCTAGTTTAATTAGCTGTAGAAACTCAATGTTTGCCCCTAATGTTAAGTTAAATTACCATAAGTTTTTTTTTGAAGCAGTGATATCAAACAAGTTATACGTATTGTACCATTCTTTTTCTTTTGTTTTAAGGTGATGTTTATTATGATATTTAATTTTTTTAAATAAAATTGAATCAGAAGGTACTTATCTCTTTTCTTTTTTAGCCTGGATGCACTCCTTGCTCAAAATAATTACTTGGTGGCAACCCTGAACTGATGATTTTTTTTTGTATTTTGATTTTAATATTTCCGTGTCTTACGATTTAGACAAAATTATGCAGTGTGTCATAGTTATATTCATCATTAATTCTCTGCATGATGATTTGGACTATGCCTCTGTCTTGAGTTTTTTTCCGTTTCATTTTTCCATCAGCGCTAATCATGTTTATTTTTGTGGCTATCCATCATTTTCATTCAAACCCAGCCTGACTTTTTCCCCCTGTGTCGTTTCCCTTTTTCCCCCCTGGAGTAATATGAAGAAAGTTCTACCTGTTGTGCTGTTTCCTTTGATTTTCTTTATCTTTTCCCCCACACTTTGTGACAGTCGGTGTAGTAAGTGTATGGCTGTCAGCTGTACGAAGACACTGAAAACTCACTGTACTAGTCATTTTATTATCCTTCCGTTACTTGGTTGTTAGGTATAAAATGCCATTGAAATGTATGCAAGTGGGGTTCGTATCTGCTGCTGGTTTAACACTATCAAATGCAAAAGTTTTAGCGGTGTAGAATACAAGATAAGTGGTGAATCCTCTTGTAACCAAAGCAACCTTCTGCACTCCGTGTGCAGTCTTGACTGTCAAAAATTTTGTGTTTGCAAGAACTTTGTGCTAACAACTGGTTTGTGTGACTGTATTTTGACTACTTAAGTGGCTTATTTCAAGTTGGCACTCATTGTTAGAGTGAATTAATTGGTTGTTTGGAAACCTTTGCTTCTTTAATGACCTTGAGGTAATCAGTATCTAAAAATGGTCTTTATGAAAAAAAAAAATTGTGTTTGGTGTGGTTAAATTGATCCTAATTTATTGTTCACTCCTGTATGACTGTATCATTGAAGTTTGTAAGAGGTCCTAAGTTTGCACCATTTTGCATAACTGTTTCCCAGGAAGAAACTAGTGGGCCAGTGTGGGGGGGGGCATAAACATTGTGTTTAAAAAGTCTCCTCCCTTGTCTAATTTTTGATTAACATCATTGAAAAAACTTCCATTGAAAAAACTTAGCTCTGTAGGTGTAAACAACCTCCCTTTGGTTTATCACTCATGGAAATTCAAATCTTTCTAATCTGTAAGGTTGTGCATGACCTAAACCTACCGCAACTCAATCAATGAAAAGTATTCATCATCAATGCAATTTTGACAAACTCGGAAAAGCTCGGGCTTTGTGCCCAAGTGGTCACTGTGTTAGCGCCCGGATTTTGTCGTTTTTATGCTTTCACTGTCCTAATACTTCAATGGAATGTATGAAGGAATTCTATTTTATTTTATTTTTTTTTTTATTTATTTTTTTTTCAAACCGTATATTTCACAGTTGAGTCAATTTTTATAATCAGATCTGTAATGAAATCAAGCACTGTAGCTCCATGTCTGTCTCATTTTTCAATATCATTTTGATTTTTGACCTTTCACATGGTAGTGGTGCAATGTTAGTTTTTGTGGGCTTTTAGCTCATTCTTTTAAGTTGAGTTCTAACTCCCCAGAAGCACTTTCATCTTGTAAATTTAATCCATTATCAAGGACAAACCTTCTCTGATCCAGGCCATTTCCATTTGGTGAAACACCAAACTTTCGTTCCCCATTATAAGACTGTTGTTTTATCATGTTGATTCATTCTATGGGTCATTCTGGGCAGGATGCAGTATCTATTACATTTTAAAACTATCTCTTTGACTTTAAACATACAATTTTGAACTTTTTTGCAAATAATCAAGGTCGGAGGTCACAACCTGCTTACCAGCTTTGTTCTAGTAAATAAAACATACAATTTTGAACTTTTTGCAATGACCAAGGTCGGAGGTTACAACCTGCTTACCAGCTTTGTCGTAGTAAAGTAGAAAATATCAAGTTTTTAAGTCAGAATTACAGTTTTAAAATGTAGCGGGTGTTACATTCCCCCCGGAATGACACCCCCCTCCACCCCAGGCCTAGATGACATAACTTTTCTACAAACCTTTCAGTACAGAAACACAAAAAAAACTTTTCTTGCATTAAGGTGAAGGTTTTCTTTTGCCACGAATCATAGTCATTTTGTATCAGCAAGGTAATAAATTAGTCATAATTATGTATTATAATTACTCTTTAATTATAATATGTAATTATATTCATGATTGTCGTTGTGTGTATGCAGGATCACATTTGGCTCAGTGTGGCAGCTGCCCCCATTGCGGTGTTAGTTACTCAAACCAATCGGCTCTCAAATACCACGTTCGTTTCATGCATTCAGATATGACCAATCGAATGTGTTGTTATCTATGCCCTAGATCTTTCGTTCAAAGAGAAGCTTACAAATCTCATATGTGGGAAAAGCACAAAGTCAGATGTTGACTTTTCATCATTTATTCTAATAGTTTACTAACAATCTTGGAAAACTCAATCTTTCAGTACTTAAAATTAACATAAGAATATATTTTTGTAGCAAATTCAATGCCTCAATAAATTTTCATCATTACATAAATGGTGGGAAACAGTGAGAACAGTGAAAAAAATGAATCTCATATTTTTTAATGAAACTCTGTTCTTAATTTTTTTTTTTTTTTTTTTTTTTTTTTCATCTCAACCATTCTAACGAAAACCTGTTAGTCTTCAGGCTTTTTAGTACAAAGCTGTAAATACAACAAGTATCTATTAGGGTTTTTTTTTTTTTTTTTTTTTTTTTACCTGGACTAGCCTTTATCTCTGAACACAAGAAACCTAGTCACTATCAAATCAAATCTAACCCAGTTTTCCTGAAAGTTCCGACCTTTGTCTGAATTAGTTTCAATTGCAGTCTGCAGTCCCCAGTGCTGTCTTGAATAAAATGTACTAAATCACAATGTCACTGTAAACATTTTATAGGTCACTGATGTCATGAAAAATCAATTAAGCACCTGTTTTTAATATAACCAGCATAAAATGTGAAGCGAAAGACTCGTGATTCTCTTCGTGAATTCGGCGGGTGACCTCTTCTCAGGGTGTGCAATATTGTAGATTTGTGTAGGCTGTAACTTACTGTCGCAAGTTTTAGTTTGTGACAACTGTCTGAACAAACTAGATTAGTCCTCAAGAAGCATATATTTTATCTCTCACTCCACCATTTCTCTCTGGATTCTGGAATTTTTAGAAGAGGGGCTAACTTAAATTTGAACAACCCTCCCATCATTCTTAAAGTATTAAAATCTGAACCAGCGAAGTTCAAATTATTCTCACGAAATTTCGTTTTTTTCTTCATAAGTCGGAACCGTCGAAGTAAACTTCATGCACTGAACTATAAATCCTCCTTTTTTGTGCTAGAACTGAAATAAATACGCCTGTTGTTCGGTGACTGGGATTTTATTAGCCGTAGCTCTTCAAACGAACGTCTTATTGTTAGCACTTTCTACCCCCAATGATATTTCGCTCCTTGTTCTCGCATTCGTAGCTATGTTTTACTGCTGCAAAATGCAAAGTTGTAGAGCGTAAAAAATTGTCGATCTAGCCAAGGGCAAGATGTTTGAAAATCCAATAATTGGCGTTCATGCCAAGCTTCTCGTGTTTTTACAGTAGGAGTTGCAGATCACTTCTTTCTTATGGTATTTTTTTATAAAGTCAGCACTACTTACAAAATCCGTAACGAGGGAGGCACGAAGTCTCCGTAATGGTGACGTCGTCCTAATGTTTAGCGAAAAAGTTAGGTCCGCTAGTAAGAGGGTCGTTCAAAAAGCGAGTTTCAATGTTTCATTGACCTCCCCCCCCCTAAAAAAACCCCGCAACCCCTAAAAAAAACAAAAAAACAAAAACAAAAAAACAAAAACAAAAAACAAAAATAAATTAGATCTACAAAAAAATTCTAATTTTTTTTATAATTTGGTTTATTTTTGGCGGAAATATGGCTATTTTTCGACACCCACTTCCAATAATTTCCCGCCACCTCCCGCCAACTTTTTACGAACGAGAGCAATCTTCAAATCAGCGATAAAAATGATTTGTTTTCAATCCGCTATCATTGATGCGCTCGAGACTTGTTTTCAAATTTTATCTGATATCAAAATAAGGTGCAGACCGATCGCAAATGGTAAACAAAACATTTCAAGTAATCAGTATTGTCTCGTTCGTTGCACTCGCTCCATCATTGTCGAAAACGTGTGCGTTAATAGAGAATCCCTCGGATGTCGAAGTTCACAAAGTGATTCGTTTTCTCAACGCGATAAAAGTTTCATCCGCTGAAATTAACCGACAATAATTAGTCAAGGTGTGTTTCACTGTTGTGCTTCCCCAAATGGTTTCGAAATGGTGGTGTCGTGTTTCAAAAATTTCAATCGTGATTACTTATTACGCCTCAGGAATTACGATACCAGTCAGCCGATCTCAAAAGTGCATTGATGTTCGAGGCGATTACCTACGTCAAAAATCTTTAAAAATAGGTCAGTTCAAGTTATTTTTTCAGTTATTTTTTCACCCAAATGCTCTTTTGAACCATGACACAACTTGAAAAAACACCTAAAAATGTTCAGTATGAGCCACTTTTTTTTTTATTTCTGATTTGAAGATTGCACTCGTTCGTAAAAAGTTGGCGGGAGGTGGCGGAAATTTTTTTGAGATAGGTGCAGAAAAATAGCCACATCTCCACCCAAAAATGAACCTATTTTTTTAAGAAAAAAAAAATTACAAAAAAAAAAAAAAAAAAAAAAAAAAAAAAAAAAAAAATCGTCGTTGAAAAGCTAAGGATATGACAAATTCGACGGTGTAATTGGATTTTTCGTAGTTTTAATGGGGCCTGAGAAAAAGATAAATGAAACTTACTTTTTGAACGACCCTCGTATGCACGTTCTTTCTGTACTTCATTCAAAACAGGGCTGTCTATTTCCGAGGTGGAATATTTTACAAAATAGCCTACAATCAAGCCTTCGTCCGAAAAGGAGTTTATTTTCTTTTAGTCAACAAAATGTACTGTTCTTCCATAAAAATGTGGCTTCTGTCGAGCCAATGACACTCTTTTGACAGTATTTGTTCTGTCTGCTCTATCGAATCATGATAAATTTTATTAATTTTTCTGTCACAAGCTGAGTTAACTCGGAGCTCGGAGGAAAAAATAATTTCCCTTCATCAATACGATTTTTCGGTCACGCTCCACTCATTTGTTTCATCCCGACAAAATAGTTAGTTCGCCCTTTATTTCAGTTCTGCTTGTGTTGTATTATGAATGCCTACGCTATTCTCCTTTTAGTCTCTGCTGCTGCACTGCATTTAGTCAGTTATATAGGGTGTTTTTTAACTAGACGTAAAGGTTTTTTTTTTTATCACGTATTCTACTGGTACAAATAAGACTTTTTTCCTCCTGTAAAGATGTGTCCGAAAATACCCACCTGCTTAGCTAGAGCCCCCCAAAGTTTTGAAATTGTCTTGGTTTTTCTGAATAGAATCCACAATTTCGAACCAATGTCATGAACGTGTGTATCCAAGGGTACTTTAACGTGTAAAATTCTTATTTCATTATTGACCTTTAGAACTTCAGAAATTAAGCTTAACAGTACTTTTCTGGTACTCTTGTACCTTTGACGGAAACCGTTTTTTTGTCACAGATAGTACGTGTGATAAATACTTGTTGTTATTGAAAAGGAAAAACCAGTAAAAGCATTTAGGTCTTTAGCATTTTTTTGATCCGACGCGTTTTAAACGAGAAAATTTCCGTGCAAGGTGGAAAAGACAGCGCTTTTACGATTGAGGGGGGGGCATTGCGAGTGCAGCCTGCCACTCCGCTGCTTCTTCCGTGCTTCCGACCATTATGAAAACTATTTTACCTTGCGCGATAGTCTTCTCTTTCAGAGTGCGTCGGATCAAAAAAAAAAAAAAAAATACAAGATACCAAAAATCTTTCTAGTGGTTTTTCTTATCTAATAACAACAAGTATCTATCAAATTTACTATCTGTTACAAACAATTTTGCCGTCAAGTACTAGAGTACCTGAAAAGTAGTTTGGCCAAAAATGTCGGGACTCCTAAAGGTCACCAATAAATTTTACACATTAACATACCCCTGGATATAAATTTTCCAAACTTTGAGGATTTTCGGACACATCTTGGTAGGAGGAAAATGTATTATTTTCACCCGTAGAATTCGTGGTAAAAATATTTCCCTCTAGTTTGAAAACACCCTGTATTTGATCAATAAGTCGACTGTTTGTCCAGCTCTTTAACTTCGTCCGCAGTTTTAATATGATTGGTTTTAATTTTCCTTTTCTTTGAAAGATTTGATGAATAGAGCTACTTTGCTTTAGTCTGCGCCAGCTGTTTCGGTGGGCTTGAAAGTCGATTAAAATCAGTAAACGACTACGATTCTACGAAACACATTCTACATTCAAAATTCTATAAGAATTTACGAATCATTTTTTTGGTGTGCAAAAAGGATTTTAACTAAAGTTGAAAAGTTCTTACTTCAGCAAGATGGGTTTAAATCAATCCATCCGTATGCTTTCGGGTCGCAATTTTATCGTAATTTTACGCTGAAATAATTGTAATGGTCAATTGCTGCCACGTAGGATCTGAGAGAGAAAAAAAACTTAAATTGGCAGGCACTTAAGAGAGATGTGTGAGATAGAGATGTGTGAAATACAAAATAGGATCTTTAGTTCCTTTAGCAACAGTCTGTGCTGCCACAGCGAGATTAGAATGCCCTTAAAAAAATACGTTTAAGGGAGTGTAGCCATCTACCCAATGATTTTTGATTGAGAGGATTGAGGAATTATTACAACAGACTAGAATGCTAGAAAATCCTCCAATCCCCTGTAGAACTTCAGAACTTGTTCGCGAATCCGCCTTTTTCGCCTGTTTTCAAATCACATGAGGCGAGATGGCTGTACTCCCTTTGCAGTTCTGCGTAGGTACGTTGAGAATAGAGCTCAGTTCAGTCGTTCATTGAAAAGAATCGATTCGAATTATGTTTGACTCTCGAGGCGGGACGTCCCATCCAGTAGAATTGTTTATTCGATTCATTTCGTCTGCTGACACTCGTGTTATGGAACGACACGATTGATTAGAATCAAGATTCTGTGCATTAATATTGTTTTAAGACTATAGACCAAAAAACAAGAGTCTTTCAAAAAATCGGAAAATGGACGACTCGAAAGTTGAGAATAGAAGCAGCCCGAACTTCGAATTTTAATTGAACTTAACAGTTGGGAAATTAAAGAATGTCACACGATTTCTGGATTTGTTTGCTGGTAGGTTGCCTTAATACAAAACTGGAGCACGGACAAGGGTCTTATGGGTGATTTGTAGCTGAGCGACCTATCTACGATAAAATCCAGCATTTGATTTACAGTCTTTCCTTTCCTAATAAATGCATACCCGAATCCTAATCAAATACAAACCCAAATCCTAATTAAATACCAACCCGACGAATCAGCTGGCGCGTATCATAGCTAGTTTTTGCCTCGACAAAAATTGATAGTTTTACAGCTGACTCTTTAATTTCTAAAGGTCTTCTCACGATTGGAACGAACATTACATTTTGAACTTGGAACTTATTAGTTATTGTTAGTTTTATTTTTTATTTTTGTATCTTTTTATCTTGTTAATACGTGTTTTGTTCTTATTGTTATCATTATCGTTATTTTCACTTTTATACCAATATTACTGAGTCCTGTATTTTAATTCATTTTTTTTCACGAAGCATTGCGCATCCTTACACAACAAAACAGTTGAAGTTGATGGAAAGCTGGTCTAAGTTCAAGTTATAACTAACAGAAATTTTGAAAGAAAGTTCGCTTCTCGTCTAATGATGTGGTAGTCTTCCTACAATACATCAAGATTTTTAAATATTCCCTAGTTTACTTTAATGTTTCATCAATTCATCATCTCGAACTTTTTTTCTAAGTCCGGACCCTTTTACGAAAGAGAGAAAACGGAACAAACGTAATCTGAGCTATCTTATTGTTAGTGATCAGTCATTGTTTATTGTAGAGCAAGATTTGACTAGAAATCATCTTCATAAAGCGACCCGTCTCTAAAACTTACGTATGTATTGTTGCAATGAAGTATATTAACGTACCTTTGAATGAACATGTGGCTCTGTATTATCGAAATCACTATTCCGAAAATGTGCTCTTATTCGGCAACTTCTAAGTACTTTCCCTCCTTTTTTTTGGTATTTTGCGCTTCCTTGATGATATTGCAAAATGTTATTTCCAAGAAGTAAAGTATGTAGTCAGGAAAGCCAGATAGTGTGTTTGTCTCTGAATGGGGTTTCATTCTCTCTCATCTTATTTTTTTTTTTTTTTTTATTTTTTATTTTTTTAATACGTATACTCATTTTTTCTTATCATTAGTTTTCTTACAAATCAGTTGAAAGTCAGGGAATTTGTAGTTTTAAGTTTAATGGTTTTATTAAAATACTGCTCAATAAATATTTTTATTTTCCGCAGTCACACAAACTCTTGTATTTTAAGTGCCATTATTATTTGTAGTAATACAACTTTTTAAGAGGTAACGTTACTCTTTTCAAGAATACCATGGACTGTAGTTTAAGGGAGTGATACAGTGTAAAAATAATTTTATTTTCGTGAAAAATCTTGCTAAGTAATTAAAATCAATCTTCCATCTCTGTAGAGAGGGAGGGGGTGGATTAGAGTTGTAGAGGCTGTTTTACGTTGTTGATGCTCTGCAATGACAGTAACTAAATCACGAAACTTTCTACGAATAATTGTCATCTTTAATTCAGAATATGGACAAAAATGCAAGTAAAGAAAAACGATGATTTAGGAGGGGAAAAAAGTTTGCTTTAAATGGATAGTATAACCCTAACACCCTGGTTATTTGACATAAATTCCTCTTTCTTTTAAGCCATAGACCTGATTGAAAGCTTCTAGTTCAGCTTGTTTTGACAGCTTAATTTCTTTATTAATGCCACAAAGTGTCACAAGTATACTGGATATTTTTCAGTGTTAAAAAAATTAAATCAGAATCTCCCGTACGAAATTCATGTATACGTATGCCCTCCTCCCTCATTCTTGGCACAGTGGAACAAAGAAAAGTGCATGCCCTCTATATCAAGTGCGTCTCGGTTCTCTAGAAGGATACCTCTCTAAAAGTTTTCATGTTATTTTTTTCTTGTGAATTTAAGACTTATACTTACGGTCTATCTAAAAACTCTCAATTTTCTTGCATAAAGACGAACCAACTTACGTTGAGAGCATCAACCTTTTTGAAGCTGGGCCTGGGCCCTAATTGATGAATTTATATCCATCGTGTTGTATTTTTTAAATGATCTTTATTAAATTAATAAATCTTGAATGGGCTACTTAAAGACATTTTCTAATTTAAATCATAATAACTTTATCTTTTTTAAAAAAATTTCTAGGCGTGTAATGTAAACCTTCGAACTTGAAAAACAAAATGTTTGCTTTCATAATTATTGATAACCAATACCTTCTTCATTTTTCAATGTTACTTAGTGGAACCAATTTATTGAGGATTAAATAAATTAAATAAAATTAAAACGAATGAGCATAAAACATTGAACAATCGTAAATCTGGAATTCAAAACGATTTATGTGTATTACGATTCTGTCCGTAATCTATATCCACCGAATCTAAAAGACGCGCTTTGATGTATGATTCAGGGTGCTTAACGAAATAGCTCACGAAAACTAATTGTCTCTAAAACGTTTCAGAAAACTTTGAATCGCCAGTTTCATTGTCCAATTTCTTCCATAACTTGAAATTTTGATTTTGTATTTTAGTCTTATACTTTCGTTGAAGGTATTGTTTAAATTAAAAAATGGGAAACTGCATTCTTTCCTTGACTGTTGTATTGTTTTGTAATCTTGATTCCGTTATTTGCATTAATTGAATCCCGTCCGATATTTAAATACTATACGAAGTTCTCTGTTTCCTATCTTTTTTAAATTACTGCATTTTTTCAAAGTTCTATTGCGTTAGATACTTCGAAACTTTTGACGATCATTTTTCGTCGTTGTTTTCCTTTTGATTACTTTAAATCTTAAACTAAGTAACAGCTAGGACTAAATTAGTTCAAAAACATCTAAATTTTAGAATATATTTTTACTTTTATATCCTCAAAATGCGGAACGTGTCTCTCGCATCTTGTCAAGACCCGTTAATATTAAAGAAGTTTCAAGAAGTTAATTCTGTGTTTTTATTTAAAAATCAAATAATTTCCTATAGTTTTACTATGAATTTATTAGACTTTTGCTGTTTTATTGAAACACGTGTCGGACAAATACTATGTATGTACTCACCTAAAAATTACTGCTCACTGGAAAGTGTGAAGATTTTGTTCGTAGAAAATTGAGCGCTGAAGTAGTTTCCTTTGTACGATTTTCTACGAGAAGACTTGTGTTGGTCCATGATTAAAGATCCTTAGGTCATCTGCGGTTTATAAATTGACCAATTTAAGCGGACCGTACAATTTCCTTGTAAAGTCAACCTATGCAAACCGAAAACAATTTTTGTTTCTCATTTATTCGTTTTGCAAACCAAGGAAAATTTGCCGACTAAGAATGGTAGTGTTTTGCTCATAAAATAATATCCGAATGTCTAAGCCCTCTGCCTTCTCGAAAATGTCGACTAAAAGGAAAGGAAGCTAAACAAATTCTCTTTCATAAGCTTTGTTGCACTTTCAGGCTCAACATTCTACAACATTTAATCATTGATGTAAAAGCAATAAATTGCTACATCCAAAGTTTCCTCTCTATTGTGCCCAGATCAATTTTAACTTTTCCTTGAACAAACACAGAGCGACAGATTTTATTGCCGCTGCCCTTAAATACTGCAACTGCTGTCTCCGTCAGGAGAAAAAATAAACTTCTTAAACAGAAGACACTTCAATCTCTTGAAAGGGATAGATTATATTAGCCTAATCGTTTTTCAAGCTTGGCACCCAATCATTTTAGTTTTTTATTTTTGCAGGAAACAACGTGCCTCTGTTATTTGTTCGATTCAGCTTCTTAGTTTAATCCTTATTTTGTATTTTCTAACATTGTGCTCAGCAAAATCTGTCGTTGACAACAACCACCTCCCAACGTTGGGTTTTGTTTGTATGCAGACGTAGAAAATCTTTGATGTTTAGATAACGCTATGCAGGCTTAATCTGAAGCAAGCAAACGTCGTTAAAAAGTGCACGTTTGATCAAATACTGTTCAAATTAGAATCTTTCTTTATTTACTGGCCTTGTAATTTGTAAATTAAATCTCTACCTCTTTGGACCTTACGTCTTTCCAGAGAGTTTGTGAGTCAGTCTCTTTAACATTTTTTCAATTCGTGTAATTGATAGATCTATTTGAGAACAAAATGGTGATGAGGAACAAATGAATGTAGTGACAGTAAGTCATCCAGTTTTATTCTGCCTGCTCTTCTTTTTTTTTTTTTTTTTTTTTTTTTTTTTTTTTTTTTTTTTTTTTTTTTTTTAAATAAAATCGCGCTCTCCCCTAATACTTGGTGTGGCCTGGCTTTGTTCAACAAGGCCTTAAGAAGGTGGGAAAATGTTGCTATCTATTTTTCTGGCATTTTAAGCATGTATTATTCACTTTCATTCCAACAGTTCACACCTGTATATATGAATAGGTTTTTGTCGGAGGTGGACCTAACCCAGAAACTATTTACGTACGATCGAGTAAAAGAAACTAATTGAATCGAGACAATAATGCTGTACTTCTTGGGGGAAAGGGGGTCGAGAAGACTCGATTGGAATGTAAGTAAGGATCTATAACTCATTGCCCTTGTAAGTCGACTGATCGATTCTGGTGTCACCTACTAGGCGTATGTTTCAGTCCACTTAGGATCGAATCGAGCCGAGGGAGTTGCGACCCTTTTAACATGACATGACTCTCTTTCATAAGACGCTATGATTTTACCCCGACTCGATCGTATGTAATCAGTGCCTTGGATGTATCACTCATAAAGTTCTTCCATTTAATTACTGACTCTCCTATTTAAAACTCTCTCTTGAACTTTGTGAATAGCTCTTTATCCTTCGTCCATGTTCCTCTTCATTTTACTTAATTACTTTTACTTTCTACTTATCATAATGTGAATAAAACCGTAAATACCTCTTCCCATCTCATCTCCTTTGTCCTAAATAGCATTCAAAGATCAAACATATGAAGAAAAAGTATCCGGAAATACTTTCTCAAGCCCCCCCCCCTCCTCTATCATTTTTTGAACTTCATTTGCTCGTTTTCTCTAATATTCTTGACGAGATACTTTCCAATTTACTGAAATATCTCAATTAACGAAGAACAATTTACATGCGTACAATTTACGTACATACTTTGGAAATGCCTTGCGTTTTTGATCTCAGACAGTTCCTCTGACGCTAGCGTTATCTTTCTTACGGATTTGGATTCAGAATTTACTCGAAGTTTGACAATAATGTACGGTTGACATTATAGAAGCTTTTGAAGGTTTATTTTCTTTTGCTTTAAATGCACTGTAACTTTAATCACCAGTGTATCAAAGTTTCCAGACGTTTGCTTTCTTTTTTATTCTTTTCCTTGGCTTTACGAAAGTATACTAATTTGAATAAACATAATTACTTAATTATTTAAAGCGCGTCTAGTGCCAAGCGTGCTACTTTGAATTCTGCATTTTAAATTTTTCAGGCGAGTGAATCTATCCTTCAGTCTGAAAAACAAACGTGACTTGTGAAAGATACATTTCTGTATTTTGTTGTTGTAACTTACGCCCTCTGCCGTCCAATTTAATTTTTGAGCTGAATCTCTCGTATAATGTAGAAATGTTCTCTAGCGATTATTATTTACGCTATCGATAACTCTGCATGCTGAAAACATTAACTCAACAACTTACCCAAGTTTCCATGAAAGCAGCTCTGTCTTGTGACTCGAATAGCTGCGATTATTGATTTTAGATGTCGTTATACGCAGCCCACCTTTTTTGAGTTGTATGTTATTTCATAATATTGTATATTAATGCGATAGTTCTTGTGGAAAGGTTTTCATCTGTTTATTTGAAAACTGAAAAATGATTTACTTTTTTTACCAACTCCTTTTTTTCTTTGTTTATCCCAACGAGAAACTCCCAATTATTAATAAGCTGGGTTCAAAATGAAGGTACGGGTGAAATCAGGAAGATTTTAATTTAAGGACGTTGAAGGGGTGTCAAAAAAAATATTAGATTGTTCGATGACCGCTATGTATTGTTCTTCTGAGTCAATAAATTCACTCTCAAGTATTATTATAAGCTTAGAAAAAGTTTTTTGAATTTTTTTTTCTATTTTGAATATTGTTTCTCCTGCTTCCATTTTGTCAGTTCCTTGTCAGGTAATTTTGCCAATTCCAGCAAGACCCAAAGAAATCGCGAGCAGACATTGACTCTTAAAAACTTGAATGCGTTGCATTCGATCGGTACTCGAAGCTCAACTCTATTTAAATTTCTGTTTTGGATTCATTTTCTCTGGGTGCTTTGAGTGCTTCGAAAGCTTTGTTTTAATTTGTTTACTTTTAGATCCTATACGCAGAAAACTGTCCGTTTTAATATTTCAATCAATTTAGTTTTCTCTCTTTATTCATTCTTTTATTCGTTCATTTTCTATGTAACAAGAAAGTTCGATTGGACATGAGTGTTGAAATGCCCTGTAATATGTAATTTGTCTGGATAGCTTCTGCATATTTGGTTCCAATATCCCAGTTTTTGCAACAGCACCGTCCACTTGATTTTAATTTGGAATTCTTATGCTCGCCTTTATACTTTGCACATCAAAATATCAACCTTATATATCGTATTCCGTTATGTACTTCCATAATGGTTTTGAAATGTGTCTACTTAAACTAATAGTTTAAGTTGTCTTCTAATTATTTTTCAACTTCCTTTAACCTCTTATTCACACTCTTTTTTAAATTGTTTTTCCTACCCATTATCTTCCGTTTGTTGTTATCAATCAGCTTTGTAGAATGCCTGTGATTTGAACTTTTTTTTTTTGCATCGAAATTCTAAAGTTTCAAAGCCTTCAAAATATTCCGAGGCTTTTCATGTCAGATGTCACCCATTTATTTGCATGCCTTAAGTCGTGATCAAGTTTGTGTGTTTCTCGTAGTCATCATTATCCAAGCTTTCTCCTTAATTTTTATTTTTCGTTTTAATGTTGAATGCTGGTTTGTCTTTCTTCCTTTCCTGTTTGCCTTTCTATTGAAAAAAAAACCGCAACATTAATGGATGCTGGTTTATTACGGAGAGCGTTTCAACAAAAAAAAAAGTTTTTATCGACAGTCTAAAACAGATGGTTTTTCATAGCTTGCGTTGAAAACTTGCACTGGAATCAGAGTTGGGCAACCGAATAATCAGAAATAATGGAATGACTCCGGCAACACTGAAAACTGGGTTTGCTACCTGAGTTGAGGAAAGGGAAACACACGGAAGGTATCGGTCAATTGTAGAATTATTCGTCGAATAATTCGATTGACTCGGCGTTGCCGGACACACCGAATAATTTCCGAATAATTTTTTGCCCAACTCTGACTGGAATTTATGTCCGCAAGGATTTGTCCCATCACAGCCAGAATGTAGGAAACTCAGTGCGTGTATTCCATTGATCTTGCGAGTGATATCTGTTGAATTTTTGCCATCATTAATTTTCAAATTTCAAAAAAAAAAAAAAAAAAAAAAAAAAAACAACGTTTGGCACTCATCTTTTCAATAGTCAAGAGATCAGACCAGCTTGTCATTCTAAACCTTAATAACTCTGAATCTCTAATGATGGTCATGTTTGTCTTGACAATCTTATTATCAAAAGCGCTAGTGGTCAGAAAAATGTTGCTGAATTATTTAATGTCATAATTTTTGAGATTTTCATGAACTCTCATTAATATTTTTTTCTTTCTTCTTTTTTTTCTGATACTTTTTCAGATCGACTGGGTAGAAGGCCGTGCCCTCTGTGTCAAAAAATTATTTCAAATAAATCAAATTTACTAAAACACATGAGAATAAGACACAGTGATGAGTATAATCCAGCTGGTTGTGTTTTATGTGGCAAAGTTTTTAAAAATAAATACAGTCTTAGAGCTCACATTAATATTTATCACAAGGAAGTCACAGCTTCCATACCCTCTCCACTTTCTTCCAATTCAAAAATTGATCAATATTCCTTTAACCCAAATCTAATCAATCCTCAAAATTTCCAGTTATCACAATCACAGAATGTCAACCAACAATTACCTTCAACCACTGCCAATTTTCCCAATCAAAATAACAATTTAATAAACTCAACTCCTTCAATACCGACCAATAGTTTCCAGTTACCAACTCCTTCTAATTTCAATCCCGCTGTGGTTCCACAGCAACAACCGCAGCAAGCAACTTCAATGCCAAATTTTGCACTCTCATCCCCCGTTTCAACTGTTTCCACTGCTGCAATAATCAGTTCGACCAATTTCAATTTGCCTTTACCGGCACCACCTTCCTCCACAAACGCCCCACATACAATCGCTGCCTACCCTACTTTTCAACATCCAGCTGCCCAGTTTATCGTACCGACAACTAATTGACATATCCCTTTGAATAATAAATACTTTTTGTAAATTTGTATTTAATATTTTTCACCTCTTCTCTCTCTCTCTCTCTCTCTCTCTCTCGTCTAATTGTAAATAAATCTTGTATTACCATGCAATGTTGTAAATTTTGGGGGTGGGTGAAATTCAACAAAATGAAGTTGGTCTCATTAGGAATTCTCGGAATTATTTTTTAAGCTCGCCGTCTTTCCCACGCCTTTTTGTTCCAAATAGGATTAAAAGATAAGATCTTGAAAAGTTAATGGTGTTAAGTACAAAGTATACCTAAGAAGTTGCCTATCTTTTATTAAATATGTGTATATATTTAAATTAATTTTATCTATTTTTTTAAAAAAAAATAAAAATTTCGTCCCGCTGTTAAACAGAAGTCTTGAAATCAAATTTTGAACCAAAGAATACTACATTCGAAAGAATATAATTAAAAAATGGCGGAAACGAAATCAATCTCATCACTCTATTATATCTCTTACCTCTAATATTTTGCAAAAACGGCGAAAGCACCCAGGCTAGAAATTTCTATCGAGTTGATTAACCAGTACTTCGTACGATTTTTGGTCTTAATTTTTAACGATTAATCATTTTTAAATGCTTCGATTGTACGTTTTTAGTTTTTTTTAAACTATTTTGAGAAGCAAATATAACAAGGCATGTCTAATCTGCAAGAGCACAATTCCCTTAAGGCTGTTTTGAAAACTCCCAGTTTTTCCATTTTCACGTTGGTCAACACTCCACCACAAGTATGACTTCCCAGAAGCAGACCCTCCTTACCCTCTTCTCTGGCCATTCATTCATATCCCCCGACATGTGACCCTATGAAAAGTGTTAGGCCGCCTTCTGAGAAACTGTCTAAGTCAGTAGCGTCGCGTGCAATCTGGTAAAATCGTATCTAGCCCTTTTAAACCCGTGAAAAAGGTCGAACTATTGGGGTTGCACAGTGCACTCACTAGAATCGATATATTCCATTGGTTTAAATGAACGAAATGCAGCGTTGCAAGATTTCACGCTCCGCCACTGGTCTAAGTTATAAACTCTTAACTGTTAGTGAGGTATTTTTTGGTACGTGTAACCTTATAACCTTTGCCTCGTCCTACGTCATCTAGTAAGCCATGATCATCGGAAATGATGAAGGATGATGTCAAATTGCAACTTCAATTTTTACTCAATTGGTTTACTTGAAAAGCATTCAGATCTTAATTGGAAACGTAATTAAGTTTTTCTTTGAAACTTAATCGTCACGCTCATACATTCTGTTCTACCTGTGATAGTGATACATAGCTCTGAATACGTAAACTTAAGCTCACTTAGCTCTTCAGAAGAGTATTCTATTGTAGGCTCCATGAAATTAAGCACAGCGCGCATATGCACCCAGTTCATTAAAAAATAACCGTTCTGTTGGTCGTAGATTTTTTTCCTGATTACCGTGAAGCTTTAAAAAAAATAATAATAATAATAATTATAATTGCACTCCTTTATTTTTTGTTATTGCCCGTTTACCTATTTGTTATTAATCTGTAAATGTTTCTGTTCATTTATGAATGTTTAACACTTTAAGCTCTAAATTCAATCTAACCTTTACTTCTATTTTAGTAATTTTAAGTGCGACAGCTGTTATTATTCAATAGACTCTTGTTCACAAACTCGTAGGGTTAGAAGATTGGATATTGGTAACTTGTACAGATTAGTACATATGAGCTTTTAAAAAGCTGTCGTACAAGTCAATGAGAGTCCCTATATACTATGAGAGTTGCGCCATTGCTAAATCCATTTCTGATTGGCTCTCAGATTTAGGCTGTCAAGAAAGCTCCAAGAGGCAAAATGCAAATGGTGGAGGGTTTGTTTACTTTTCGCGAACTCGCTTTCATTACATACAGGGTGTGAGGAAAGTCTCCCCCCCCTGTCTAACTTTTGAATGGTTGAAGATAAAAAAACGAAACTTGGGGGATGTTTATAACTTAATGGGAACTACTTTTTGGCGTATCCAAAATTTCCGGGGGGCGCCCCTAAGGGGGGGTTTCGCCCCCTAACTCAAAATTTTCAAATGGCAACCCCTATCTTGTGATACCTCGTTTTAAAGGGCATAAAATTCTAAGACTTTTGGCGCAAACCGGAAGTCGATATCGTTTTTCGTCATCGATATATCGATAGTCAAAGTTCGATTTTGACCCATTTTCAAAAAATCAGAACTCCCATTTGAAATGTCGGAATTTAGAAAACCAGGTGTTAAAAATACTCTAAAAAGCAAGTACTTTTCAGAAAAAAATACGGTTTTGATATTAGTCTAGTCTTAGAGCCCCCAAAAATTATTTAAAAAAATGACCCCTCAGGGGGGCTATCTCAAAAATTCCGAGCCGCGACCCCTATCGAGTGGTACATCGCTTGAAAGGGCACACAAAACTGAGCATTTTGGCGCAAACCGCAGGTCGATATCGTTTTTGGTTTTCGAGATATCGAATGACAAAGTTGCATTTGCCAATGGGTAAAAATGCAACTGAAATTTTGCAACCCCCCGGAAATTTTGGATACGCCAAAAAGTAGTTCCCATTAAGTTATAAACATCCCCCAAGTTTCGTTTTTTTTATCTCCAACCGTTCAAAAGTTAGACAGGGGGGGGGGGAGCCTTTCCTCACACCCTGTATTTGAAATAACAGTGACCGCGGTAATTTTTGTGAATTTTTCCTCTGCCTGCTTGAATGTTATTATGGAGAACATTATCTCTTTCAATAACAACCGTTATTGTAGAGAATTTGAACCTAACCTACAAGAGATAGCGAAGTAGTGGCAACAGTGCAGAGGCAAATGGCCGGCAAATGGCCATCCGCCATTTGCAATTTGCCTCTTGGGGGCTCCATTGATTCACCTCTTCTTCTTCATTTTGAGAGTCTTGTCGCAACTCTCATAGTATACAGGGTGTTGACAAACTGTTCCCGAATATTTCAGGGTCGGATTTTACAGGTCAAAATAATACTTTTTTTTCCTATAAACATGGGTCCGAAATTGCAGTCTTTTCGAGTTACAGTGTTGCAAAGTTTCCGAAAAACAAATTGAAAAATCGTCATAACTCCCTCGTGAATTTTTCTTAATGCTCGTAAATAGGTACTCTGGCGTAGCTTTATGCGTTCTTGCCGATTTTGACCGTGAAAATGCTGTATGCAAAAATTTGAGAGGGGTATTGGGGGTTTTTCTTGATTTTTATCACTTTGTTTGGCCAAAGTATGTGAAAACATGCTTTCGGATTCATTGAACCCATAAACGATTAGCATCTTTCAAAAGTTCGTAAAAAAGTATGCATTTTTAGTCCTTGCCAGTTTTTCCAATTCGTAAATCATTTCCGAGAAAATCGTTCCTGAAGTTGCAGAGGTCAGCCAATAATAGCCTTTTCTTTGATTCTATCAATTCTCGGCCGACTTCTCCAACTTCAAGGACGATTTTCTCGGAAATGGTTTATGAATTGGAAAAACTTGGACTAAAAATGCATATTTTTTTACGAACTTTTGAATGATGCTAATCGTTTTTTGGTTCAATGAATCCGAAAGCATGTTTTAACATAATTTGGCCAAAAAAGTGGAAAAAATCAAGAAAAACCCCCATAACCCCCCTCGAATTTTTGCATACAGCATTTTCACGGCCAAAATTGGCAAGAACGCGTAAAGCTACACCAGAGTACCTATTTACGAGCATTAAGAAAAATTAACGAGGGAGTTATGACAATTTTTCAATTTGTTTTTCGGAAACTTTGCAACACTGTAACTCGAAAAGACTGCCATTTCGGACCCATGTTTATAGGGAAAAAAAGTCTTATTTTGACCTGTAAAATCCGCCCCTGAAATATTCGAGAACCGTTTTTCAACACCCTGTATAGGGACTTTAAAGTCAATAACAACTACAGATTTTACATAAAATTCTCCTGTGAAGTAAATAAGCTAAAACATTAAACTAGGGACAGCGAGACGTTTCAAATCTTTCCGGTTCCATTATCAAACAAAAAAAAAAAAACAGACAAATAGCCTGAAAATCGAGTCACCGCTCTGACAGCAAGGCCTAAGAAGAATGGGTACTCAAACACCGAAACACCTGCTCCTC
Source organism: Trialeurodes vaporariorum (assembly GCA_011764245.1). NCBI lineage: Eukaryota > Metazoa > Arthropoda > Insecta > Hemiptera > Aleyrodidae > Trialeurodes > Trialeurodes vaporariorum. Next base: position 32,025,604 of record VMOF01000001.1, read on the forward strand.
AATCTTGGACTTACTGTTAGAGTGGCGACTCTATGTTTAAGTTATTGTTTCTCTTCGTCTGCGTTTTTTTGCGATCGACAATGAAACAGTACATTTTCGAAACGTCTGACCGCTTCTAATTTAAAATTTTAGGCATCATTTCCCATGATGTTTTTATTTATTTTACAAATCAGTAGCTAATTCAGTGAAATCGAATAAACTGTGAAAAAGTCATTCCTGCACGATGCCTCTTCAACTAAAGATAAGTTTATTTTACCTTTCGAAAGCAACATTCTTCAAAACTTTCCGTCATTTTATGTTTGACCTTTTCATGTTGCTAATATTGAAAGCAAACTGATGTTACTTTCGTAAATTAAGTCAGGCGGAAAGGCTAGGGATGAGCGGAAGACTCTTACCGACTAGCTTGTGGTTTTCTAATGTACTTTTTCGTTTTAATACAACGTTATTTTATGCTCGTTTTGTTTGAACTGTACAAGCACTTTACGATCCAATTGTCATCATCAAGGTTGTATACTTGTATAGTTCTACATCTACATTGAAAATTTTCATTTCGCACCACGAAGATTGTATGGGGCTTTCATAGCTTCTCCAAAGTCTCCAAGAGCACAGTTTACAAGATGTTACAAACGAAGTCTTCTTTATCGTCCAAACTAAATTAATAGCACGAAGCGCAATAACCTTATAATGTATATCCAATTGTCCACATGCTGTTCTGACAGCAAATCTGCTGAAAATCTCCAAACTTGTGTCCCGGAGTTCCAAACTTGATCCTAAACCCAGAGAGATTACCGAGATCAATTTTTACGGATGTCTTTCCAGAGTGTGGCCTCGATTATGCTATCTGTAGATCATATACAGTTCCCAAACCTCAGAAGGAAATCCTTACGTCACAGCGCGGCATCCATATCATTATTCATAGAGATTGCGGTTGTTTCAAGAGTAAAACATCAACAAAGTAAAAATGCATGCAGTGGGTGGACAAACCACCAAACCTGATGCTCCTCAATTAATTAAAATAAAACAGTTACATCAATTTCAGCATGTTTACACAGTGCGCGTAGCTTTGATCAGAGTATGTATTTTCAAAAGTTATGATGGCCCCTGTTTGTAATTCCAATTTCTATTTGTTCGTCCATTGATTTTTATAATTTATTATTGTGTCTGGACGAAGAAAAATGAGTATCTAATCACTTCAGAGAAAGTTACTGTCGTTGATCAAAGCTGGAAGGAGCTTGGAGATCTTTTTTTTTTTGTTGTTTTAAAAAAAAAAAAAGAGAGAAACTTAAGAAGGGAAATGAAGAATACAAAACGAAAAAACTGGGGGGAGGTTGTGTTTTCAAAAATAAAGAAAAATAGAATAATGAAAAACACGTTTTCTTCTTTGCCATTAAATTATTGGGTCCGGCGATTTTTGATTAGATTAAGATATAATTTTGTACTTATAATTTGTAAAATAAAGATATGAAAAGCACATCGATGCTGTTATTTCTCGTATCAGTCCGATTCTTTCTTCTTTGATTTCCTATATCTTCCTCGAATACGAATCCCTTGAATCTTTATTTGAAATGAACCAAACTTTTATTTTGGTAGAGATAATGATCAGCTTGTTTCAATGGGTCAATCATCCAATATATATGTAGCATGAAGCAGAAGATACAGAGGAGGAACTTAACAACTATGCTGGAGTGGCTCTTTTAAAGAAGCTGTACCTGGTTTCCGTGGATTTTAACTTCAGCAAACTTGAGCGGGAAGAAAACATTGGGTTGGTTCTTCAGTTATTTGGGTCATTCCGGCAGTCCCAATTCAAAGTTTTACCAACCCAATTTAATTTAATTCGAGGCTGGTGGAATAATGTAGCAAATTTTACTGCCTGAATATTTCCGTTCTGTGCAAGGAGTTTGACCCCGTCGAAAACCGGTAAGTATTTGCAATAAAGGAAAATAGAATGTGGTTTCGAAAAATATCGTCTATTTGGAAACGTTTTTTTGGAAAAAATAATCGTTTAATGTTTGAAAGCTGTATCTATATTTGGATTACTGAATTACCGATGTTGAGTTAAAATGTGTTTTGGAACAAGTGCTGACTCATATTAAATTGATACTTTACTATTGTCCTATGTAAGTTGAAGTAGGTAATGATTTCTGGTCTGCCGATGCATCAATAAAATTTGGATGTTGTATTTAAAATAATGCGTTGCTAGGTGCGCTAAAAATTTGAAATTGAATGGTTAGTTATTTCCTGACATTTTCAAAGCCATTTTCATAATTAACCTCTTCTGAAGGACCAGCCTGTCCCATGAACGTAACAGACCCACCTAATTAATAATACCGTAAAAGAACTACGATGTGGCTTCCCCGTTTCTTCTGTTTTCATTCGGAGCTCCAAAGACGCGAACTCATTTTCACCATCATCCTCCCTCTCTCGCTCATCACCTGTGCTTTCAAGTTTCTCATTCATCTCGTTAGCGAGGAACGTTACAAGGAGGGAGGTGGGGTTGCGAAGTCAAAGAGAATAACAAATAAAAAACTTGCGATCAAGGAGTAAATAAATTATTCATAGCATGTTTTGCAAGAATACTCACAATGTTTGCGTTTCCTTTTCAGCCTTCCGAAGCAGTATTACTTGTTTAAACAATAGGTTACTTGCACTAGAGTACTTAAAATTGCACAAACAATAAAACGGTGAATTTTGGCTGTCATAATATATTTTGACGTTTGAACTTATGAGAATTTCTCTCTTTTCTTCCAGTTCCATCGATTTGATGTCATGTGAATCAGTTTAATTCTTTCCTTTCGATGCTCTCCCTTTATTCATTTTGCAAATATTTTGTGGCGACTCATAGACTCATAGTTCTCTCCTAGTCAAAATACCAAAATAGTATGCGCCTGTATGCATTAGCGCTTTTTTTAACTACACTTCATAGAACTCTTTGTCTTGATGCAGACTTATTAAAAATGTTAATGAATTTTTTTGAAAGTAAAAGTACCCATCATGTAGTCATTTTCTCTTGCTCATCCACTGGTGAGTTTGCAAGGGAATACTTATTTTCTCATAACTTTTGGAACCATCTAATAGGGATGCTCCTCAAGTAAGAAGAACCACAAACAAGGTCAACATAGTAATTGAGTAGAAATAAATAATAAACAATATCCACGCTTCTTCCCAAATCCAGATATCCCCTATTTTAACAATGACTCGAGGTGAGAAAATCAAGTTCATCTCTTACTATCCTCTCCTGGAATAATTTTTAGCACTATCATCTAAACTTTACTTCTGAAACATTAATTACAGATAGTTATCATTGGTTAAAATCAATGTCGACCAAAAATGTCACCTTGATGACCCTTAGCATGGTGCCTTCTTCAAATTCTTCTGAACTTTCTTGTGACTCAACGTACCGTCTGAAAATGCAGATAGACATCAAACTGGGCTTCGCTTACGATTTTGACTGCGAAGCTAATAAATTGGCCTTAACAAGTGTAAGTAAGATGGTTCCTTTTTTAAATGACATTGGTGTCAAAAAGTTGTCCAATCCTTCAACGACTCTTTTTTATCGCTGTCTTTATTATTCAACAAATAGCGCAACTTAATGATCTGCCTGGAAAATGAGGTCGAAGGGTCCAATGAACGACAAGAATTGAATTTCAAGTTGATTTTAAATGTGAGAGAGTATAATCTAAACCCAGCATATCTTTGACATAGTAAAAAATAGTTTTGTGTTTACATTAACCACCCCTGCAAATCCTAATGACATCAATTTCTCGCTCTAGCGCAAAGAAGCCTCAATCCGTTTACTGAATAGTGGAGCGGTGCACATGACTGTTTTTTAACAGTTTACACTCATAGTATTTTTTCGTTACTTTGAATGGGTATACAAAGTTTACTGATGGAACTTCAGAGCTCTCCTCATTAACTGCTTATTATTGGCTATTATTCACCAGAGTTACTGTTGTTTTTCCATAATACGCAGGCCAGTGTCAAACGTGTCCACTGTCCAGCAAGCAATGAAATGCCCGCTCAGTGATTATGGCTCTGCTCATCGATTTTTCGTCGCAAAAAAGAATTTTCGTGTTAATCTTCCATTGACAAACATTTTATAAAAAAAAAAAAAAAAAAAAAAAAAAAAAAAATTATAAGGAAAAAAAATCAGCTCTTCATCTCCAGTTTTACCGATAAAAAGTTTTTATTGGGTGTTCTGATAACCTTCATATTCAAAACTTCTTCTTGAACCCAATTTTTCTCTTCTTTGGCTCCTTCTTTTGGGTCCCTTCTGATGTCCCTGGCTTTCTTTGGCATCCGCTATCCTCGAACGATCGATCGCGAATAGTCCAACAATAGAATTATTTCCTGTTTCGCCAAGCAGTTCCTCTGAAACTTTAACTTGTCCCAGCTCTCCTAAGTCAAAACTGATAAATGCATCCAGTACTCCCAATTTCAGAGTATCGACACAAAATAAATACTCTCTTAGGCAGCCGGGCCCAGTTAATATTGTTGAATGATTCATTCGGGTTTCATGTTTGGCCATGGAGACATTTTTGAAGAAGATTTTTATTCGATAGGTCCTACAGGTAGAAGATTAAAATAGGATAGAAGATTTTGTTCGATAGGTGGTATGTTGGTTTCGCTTCATTCATGACAACGACTGCAAGTGAGTTGTGATGCACAAAATTTTCTCCCGAGCAGAGAGCTTTTTGGTGTTTTTCGCCGTGAGGTTGCATCCTTTGTTGAGGATCCGTGTCAGTCATCATGAATGTGGCCGGAAAAAAAAGTCGCTTAAACTCCTTGTCCCTTTCGAATTTACATGTTTTAAACTGTTTCTTGTAGTTTGGTGATCATACACTTGTAGAACGTACATTGCTGCATCGGTCCATCTTCCACGTTTGGTCAATGGTTTGTTGTCCGAGTATTTTTGACCTTTGAAATCATTCCGTAGTTTTCTGAACCTGGTTCCCGTTATCCTTTTTTTACGGCTGACGCAACCAAGTTTTTCTATACTACATCAGAACTATTGGCCTTACTGTTTACAATGAATTTGAATGCTTTTGAGTCACCATCTCCAAGATATTTACCGTCCCTCACACCTCTGTTCACTACTGATCGCTCAAATACAGATTTAGCACCAGCGACATCCGTGACTCCGTTCGTCCGTGATAAGGTTCTTCTGACAATTACTGCGGTTCTGAGACTCCTGCTCTGATTTGAATTGGATACAGTATTCAGTTAAACACTGCACATTTAACACTTCCTGAACTGACATTCGTAATTGTGATCTCTTCATTGAGGGGAGATAAGCCGCGTTTTTGCTAGGTTACATCCAACGCGGTTGCTACATTTTGTATTACATAAATGACCAAGTTCTTTTTGTAATTTTTCAACCTAACCTTTTGACTTGCGCAAAAAGAATTTACCTCTTTTTCATCATTGAAGTCGAGTTCGAAAAGTTTGTTATCGTTCGAATTTGTATCCGTTTTTTTCGAAGAACGCAGGTAAAATTTCAATGCGTCAATGCGACCATCTCCACGGCTTTTGATAAGAGTTTACAGATCATCAGGCATGTTAGAAAACTGTGACGAACCCACCCAAGTCTCACAGCATTACATCCAAAATTCTAATGGTCATAATCGGAACCGAAATCGGGCACGCCGGGATCCCCAACAGGGATGAGATGGAGCGGATTGCCACCGAGGGGGCTAAAACGTGATACTAAATGATAATAAAAAAGAAGGTAAAGCTTAGCAAGTCATGACTAGAGAACAATTCGTGTATCAGAGCTAGAAAATTAACAAGGTATCACCACCCTCGGCATTTGGCGGAATGCTTTCCGTGCCCACTCCACAAGTGGTGAAGGTTGCTTCTTGTGGTGTAATGCTGCTATCTAGCGTAGGATGACTCAGATCAATACTGTGTAGCGTCCCTTTTCGTGGACATCGTGTATGAATACAATACAAACATATGATATTATTACAGCATTACTTCGTTTAGGTTATCATCAGCATGGTGAGCACGATTCTTAGGCGAAAATTGAACTTTTAATATTCGATATCTCGAATACGAAAAACGATATCGATATCCGGGTTGCGCCAAAATGCTCAGTTTTTTATGTTCTTTTCACCGACGTATCATTCAATAAGGGTCGCGGGAGGGAATTTTCGACATAGCCCCTTTTAGGGACAACATTTTTAAAAGAAAATTGAGGGCTCTAAAATCAAATTTAGCCTAATTTCATGTCATAACCATTTCGTTATACGAAAAGAACTTGCTGTTTAGAGTATTGTGGACCCATAGTTTTTTTAACTCCGACTTTCCATAGTGGAGTAATCATTTTTTGAAATGGGTCCAAATCGAACTTTGAAATTCGATATATCGAAAACGAAAAACTATATAAACTTCTGGTTTCCGCCAAAAGTCTTAGAATTTCACGCCCTTTCAAACGATGCAGCACAAGATAGGGGTTGCCATTTGAAATTTCTGAGATAGCCCCCTGGGGGCGCCCTAGGGGGGGGGGGTGGGGGAGGAGGGTTTGACCCCAAAAAAAGAGAATTCAGCCATAATTATGAAGAATGGTCCAAACCGCAACTTTTTACCTCAATTAGTAAGAAAAAAAACCAGGGGGGGGGGGAGATAAAAAAAACCCCGTGTATAGTGGATCGCTTAGATTATTTCTAGAGCATTTTTGACATGACTTACAGTTAGCGATATACATTTCAATATCGCGGTTCATATTGTGCCAGAAAAACGGATTTTTTGCTTTTACTTTGGTTTTTGTTCATACCCGCATGAGGTTCATGCAGTTTTTGTCAAATAATATTGCGTACGGATTGGGGTACCAGTAGCTTATTTTCTTTAAAAACTAAGGATTCTTCTATAGCAAGAGTGTGTTTGTCAGTAAAGAAAGCTTTGGCTTCTTGATGAACTTCAGTTTTAGACTTAGGCCAAATATAATTCATAACGCGAGACAAAAGGGTCCTTGTCAGTTTCTCTTTGGATTTTTTTTTTCAGATCATCTGAAATATTAATGGAGTGAACAAAATCGTTTAGATATGAGTCAGTGGCTATGTCAGGCAAACGAGAAGAGCATGCTTTGCTCAAGGCATCGGACATGTGCGTTTCAGATCCTTTTAGATAACGTACTTACATCCAAGTCATAAATTGTTAGTTTCAGTCTGATCCTTTGGAGTCTGGCAGATGGGATTTTCACAATATCTTTTTTCATTAACTTAACTAAAGGTTTGTGATGTATGTATACGATAGTCCTCCTACCATAAATGAACGGATGGAATCTTATACAAGCGAATAGGATTGCCAAGAACTCTTTTTCGATTTTCTTCCTTTTTTTTTGTTTTGTTTAAGATCGTTTATTCAGTATAAACATTGTTACAAAAACTCCGCGTCACATTGTTGAGTCCGTGACTGCTCGAGTGTCCCTGCCAGGTTGCCAACTCGTCCACATAACAATGAAAACCAACACATGGATTGCTGGCTTCCCGCTTCTTGTTAGTCTCTTGGCCTGGATGGGCCTTGAACCCAAGAATTCCAGTTTCTTTTAAGTAGTACACAAGATTCTGCCTGGTGGACATTTCGTCGAAAGAGAGGGCATAGTTTTTGTCCCGACCATCGACATCTTTTAATGATGCTTTATCTACTGGCTTAGCTGATTCGTTCATTCCTGTTGAAAATTAAATGTTGCTCAACATGCTGCGAAGAGTTCTTGTTGATGGAAGAGAACATCTTTTTTAGAACTGCATAGTTCTTCGGTGAGATTTTGAAAAGAGTCAAGAACTGGACTTTTTCATCAATGGTCCATCTGTGACCCGTTGATTTCTTGCCGAAAATCTTAAGGCTGATTTTTTATCAGCAGTCGCAAGGCAGAAGGAATTTTCTTGAAAATAGACACTTTCAGTAAATCGGGAGCTTTGGTTTTGTCCTTCAACTTTTTGTACTCAAACCGGAGTCTTCTCATATCGTTTTGACTTTTTTGAGATTGGTTCGATTGGTGTAATACGCCAACAAAGTACGCCAAAGGTAGCCAAATGTAATGAGCTGGAGTTGTCAAGAGTTTGGTTCGTCGAAAAATAAGGAGGAAAGATTCCAATTGAAAAACTAGCGGATTGACTGCTGGTTTAACGACTTCAGCTTTTGTTAATTTTGAGCAAAATTATTAAGAAAGCCTCAACACAGTAGGGTCTTTATACTTATCAGATTGGTACTATAGCTTTGAAACCGGCAAATGTCACACCAAGAACATGGGGCATTTTGCGGGAGATTTCACAAGTTTTGATAAACCTATGATGTAGGAGTTGGACTGATGTGAGAAAAAAAAACTGTGAAAAACTGTGCAGAAGGAAGCAATATGGAGGAATCGCAACCCATCTTTGAGGTGAGTTTCCGGTGTTTCCACTGATAATGCACTGCGCGGCTGATGCTGATGAGGTGACCGGAACCGGATCCAGCCCTTCCAAATGGGTGGTGGTGGAGAGGAGTGGAGGGGCCTGTTTCCCAATTTGTTGTTGCTGTTTCCGGGTTTATTGCTTACTTCGCACAATCTAGCACCTGAATACCTCCAAAAATAAAGTTTTATAGGTGGCAGATAGTCGTTAGTAGGACTTGGATGGACAAACGAAACATACAATGAACAAGGAAATGGTAACCCCTTCGTCCAAAAAGCATCATTTACGTAAACTGTCCGTCTACTTCGTGTTAACTGGTTCATTTGGGTGAAATGAAAATCACTTAATATGGAACTCCGAGCTGATTGACCTTCGAGAACAGTGGCACGGACTTTAAACTAGGAAACAAGAGGGGTTGCGTGGATATTTAGACTTTTGGGTGTTTCGTCATGCTGAGAAAGGGAAGCATTTCAGGAAAAAAATGAAACTGGAGTAAGAGTCTAAATAGCTGAGGGAGAGAAAAGGTCGATGCAGCTTGACGGTGGAAGCTGTGAAGACAGGTTGGGGCAGAGGAAAAGTTGGTGTGACTGGGTTCAAAATATTTGGTCAAGCGGAGCTCGTAGAAACTACAGGAGGCAGTGGACATTATAAAACAACTTTCGTGTGTGGATCAGTATAACACATCGGAGGCTCCAAACTTTGAGTCTGTTGTGTGGGTAAGCATACTGCGTTAGCATTGTTGGATGGAGCTCCTGAAAACAATCCGCTTTTAAAATGTGTTCCGAAAATCTGTTTGTTTGAGGGATATAATTGTTTTAACATTTCGCTCTTCCACCTCACACGAAGGCTCGGATAAATAGAACAAATCAACATTTGGTAAATTACTTATAAATAAAAACTAACTAGTCAACGTATATTTGAGGAGAGGTAAACAGACTGAGTCACCCACATCAGAAAAAAAAATCATCAGAAAAAATTCTGACATCAAAAGGAAACCGAATTTTTATCGCAAGAAACACGTTTGGGATGACATACTAAATAATGCTGTAAGTGCTAATGATGAGGGAAGAAAATCCTGTTCCAAATTTTCATCCAAAGTTTCAATCCTGCATACGGCCCTCAGCCCTGAACTTGTATAAAAAGGAAGAATTCATTCACTGTTGAAAAGAGATTAATTGAAGCTGTTATATTTTCTTATACAAAGGCTGTCCCGTAAATATCCGGACTGTCGCTGTAACTCAAAAAGTAAGTGACTTATTTTGCTAAACTTGGTCTTATTTGAAAGAAAAAGTAAAAACAAATCGATTGAGATCAAAATCTGTTTATTTGAACAAATTATTAATTAAGTTATGGCAGTTTGAACATGGGATGTAAGGAAACACCCTGCCGTTTTTACAGCATTTTCTTTTCTTTGTAGAATTAGCCCGTAAAACTTTCCAGGGGTTCTGTTTACAACAAAAGTGACAGGACAACGTCGAAGACGACTTGACAAGTTATAAGTTGAAACGACCAGACATCCACCATTTAGGCCGGATTTGGCTCCCTGAGATTTCTTGCTATTCCCGGAATTAAAGACAGCTCTCCGCGGCAAGCGATTCGAAACACGGGCAGCAATCCAGAATGAAGTCCAGAAATTCTTCAAAAGCATCCCTCAGGAAGAATTAAAGAAGACTATGGTTCAAAAATAGAAGGAACGCATGGAAAGGTGCATATGATTCAAAAGAAGATACTTTGAGAAAGAGCGAGAGAAGCTTGAAGATTCCGAGGATAGCGGCAATGAAGATTGAAGTTTGTAAATTTTAATGAGAATAAATTTTTGCTCTAAAAACGGTAGGGTGTTTCCTTACATCCTATGCTCAAACTCCCATAACTTGGTCAATTTTTGTTCAAATAAGCTGGTTTTGGTCTCAATCGATTTTTTTTATTTTTTCTTTCGAATGAGACCAAGTTTAGCTAAGTAGGTTACTTCGTTTTTGAGCTACAGCATCAGTCCGGATATTTACGGGACAGCCTTTGTATTTTCAGTCGATCACACGTCCATTTCCATTTATATTATTCTTTGCTTTCCACAAAAAGACAAAATGTGCGACGAGGTCAACGAGCTGTAGCGATAGAGCGATAACACATGTTATAAATCCTGTCTCAAAGTGAGGCAGCATGGACGATTTGATTCTGGTTTGTTCGCTTCACATTTACAACCTAAAATTGAAAATTGTCTCTAATCCAGTGGAAAGGATTTTAAACGAAAGTGCAAGTGTTTAAGAGTGGCTTTCTATACACATAATTCTAATGCAAGTATCCTGGTGAGATAATTTTGCTTATTTTTGTTGTCTGTCAGTTTCTTTACTGTGCAAATCTTTCCAGAAGAAACAGTTATTTCGATTTCTGTGTCCAGCAAGCCACCCTAAAATACTTCCTTTTTTTTTGTTCATAACTAATTTCGAATGTATTAGTCACATTTTTTTTTAAAAATTTAAAGGTTTAAAAAAAGTGAGGGAAACAAACCGAATCTGTGCAAATAACGTCCATAAGAGATTTCGATCATGGCTGCCTCCGTGCTGCCTCGACATAACGTCCCACAAATCCTCTCTACCGGTATGGCTTGTTGCTGAAAAATCAACTCAAGCTTTCCCAAAAAATCGGAAGTGCTAGAAAGCTTGTTCTGATAGGTTTTTCTCATTCTTTATGTCAGTACGAAGTGAATGAGATGATGAAATCATTGTGACGTCTCTTTGTAAAGAAGCACTTGCCTCAATCCTATTTAAATTTTAAATGAGACGATCAGTTATAACTGGATCCAGTTTGTTATTCTTTATTCATCTTTAGAATTGATGAATAGAGCTCTTCCATTTTTTCACGATACGTATCTGATATCTCCAATATCATTGCGTTAATTTCCCAATTGGAATCTTCCTGTTGATGTGTTTCTCATTTTGTTTTGATATAGTTTCCGAAAACTCTATTTCTGAGCGAGAGATACTCGTGGATCATCTGGAGCCAAGAAGCTCATTTTATGGAGTTTATGCAGAGCTCTCGCATAGACTTATCGATCCTAAGTGACGTAACGTTCGCTGAATTAGATTCCAGCTCTGCTAAACTTTACGACGTTTATAGAATAACCCAAGAGCATGCTTTGAATATAACATTTGCGGGATGGTGGCGGAACGACCGTGGCATTCAATGGAATTTCACTCAAAATAGAATGGAAAGAAGAAAAAACTTGCACGGCCTCAAACTTTCGGCAGTCATTTTGGTAAATTTGTTCTTCTACGCATTAGTTTGAATTATTTCCGCTTCAGTTTTTTGTCTGAATATCTGTGAATGTCCCCAAATGTTTTATGAAGTCTCTTTTTTTCATCTTTACGTCGATCACTCGGTTTCCGAAATGATTCTAGCCCTTTTCCCGTCACATTTACCATAGGCTCCCCCTCTAACGCACTATCGCAAATAAAACACTTAGTCTCATCCATAGTTGAAGCGTTGGAAACACTTTCTAACAAACCTCCACTAACAACTAAACCATCATACTCTTTTGAAAATCGGTGTTCCGAATGGAAAATAATTCAAAACCTAGTGGAGAAACGCGTGAAAACTTCGAAAAACACAACCGAGAAACTGGAGCTTCGATTGCGTCACCCACGAGTAAGTACTCATAACGCTAACATGTGGACTAAAAACCTCGTGCGATACTCGTAAACAAACCTCTAGCGCCGATGAGTGAGCGCATGCGGTGGTAAGTACAGCGTTTCCCTTTTGTGCCCCTTTTTATTAAACTCAAATAGAGAAATACGCACGATTTGGCAATATTGGAAAGGACTCGTCTAAAAATAACTCCAACTGATGAGAGACGAGATTCGGCAACATTGGAAAGGACTCGTCTAAAAATAACTCCAACTGATGAGAGACGAGAGAAGAAAGATGTAGGAGTCCATCAAAGTCGCTGAGACAGCATGTTCAGCGTGTTTCGGCCGCGGAACTTGATGGCGCGACCTGTCAGAGTCAAAGGTGCTCTCGGAAGATGGATCTTATTTCGGTCAATTTTGGTCTCAGAAAAAAACTGTTAACATGATTTTGTTGCATTTTTTGCTTACTTTCTTTTTGAACGGAAGCATTTTTTCAAAATAATGCACGTGGAACTCAGAATGTCAATAAACCGATTATTTTGGTTAAAAAACGCAAATTTAGCGCCGTTCCCCGGGAAATTTTTGGTGAACAGCTGAAAATTCGGAATCAGTGACCAAAAATACGTATAGATCCGTCAAAAAACCTACTATCTCCATTTTTGCAAGGTAGGATGCTTTATTGCCTGGACTATTAAGACCGGCCGCGGTGTGGAGGCTGGAATTGCGTCGCGTCGCACTCTTGCCGTCCCTTCCTCACATTAAACCTGGCAGCGTGTATTTCTCACCGTTTTTACTGGTTTCATAGGATGCCAAGACCGCCGAGGGTATCTTATTTTTTTTCTGTACAAGTTGAAGTACTCATACCTTCAGTTCCCGTCCACTCCCAAGCACAATATGTCAACAACCATTTTCTCGACTGAAATTTTATTCCATTCCATAGTACAATAAACAACGAACCGCATTCAAAGTTACTTCTTTCTTTCTTTCTTTCTTTCTTTCTTTCTTTCTTTCTTTCTTTCTTTCTTTCTTTCTTTCTTTCTTTCTTTCTTTAATGTTTAGTTGACAAAATTAAGCAATAATAATTCATAAAAAGCAGTTCACAATGAAATGTACGTTGGCGGATACACGATGTACATCTCATTTCAACGACGGAGGTAGTCGCATCTCTGTACACTGCGTTCACGTTGTTACTCCGCACTCCTCGACAATGCGGCGATGCAACGTTCGTTGCCTGCCTCGTTCGAATCGGGCGTCGCGCAAACTTTTTGTTTCACTACAACCCAAGCACAAAAATCCAGCTGTGTAAGATCTGCAGATCTCACAGTCCAAAATATCGCGCTGTTGTCACGTAGAGAGTCACAACCAATTGATTTCCCCGCATAATTGGTGTTCATCCATTGAACAACTTGCCTGCTAGGAGGAGGATTTCGGCATCATAATAACCTGCCAAGGCAGCTCCTTTAGTAGTTTGTTTTCTTTTGGTTTCAGGATGCTAACTTTTTTCTTTAATCATTCCTCCCTCACTCCACTTTCGAAACTGTAGTAAGCTGAGCAGCCATCCATCTGCAAATGTAAAGAGCCTTATTCAAAATGGGCAAAAATGGCTTCGGCCCAGTTTTGTTTGAGATTTCGGGAGGTGATAGAGCATGATTTGAGGCGTCCAAAACTGGCCTTGTTTTTGATCTAGCCCCAAGGGAACCGAAGGGGGCGGGGGTGCAAAGTCAAAACACAAAATCCGCCAGAACTTTTGAACGCGTTGTTCAATTTGAAAAAACTTTTTTTCAATCGATAGATCTTTTTAAGACCTTTCTTTTTATGTACATTTTTTTGTATTTTTCATGGTTTTGAGTCAAGTTTTAACGACTTTTTGTTTTTTTCAGTTTCAAAAAATTTACATTTTCCCCCCTGTGCAAAATTGTTTTGCATGGGTAAAAATAAAAACAGTCGTAAGAAAAGCTCTTTCAATTTCCTTTTCAACCGTTTAAATCCGATCGCGGGGCAACGCTTCGTTACTGAGTTACGCGCGCTCAAAGTTGCCAAGGTCCGACCTGGCTGAATCTAGAGGCCTCCCGGTTTCCTGCCTCACACCTTTGACGCCGCGCTTTTTGCCTTATGCGACCAGCTGCTCAGCAGATATTTCGAAAGAAACATCTTTTCTATTATTCTAAGTAATTTCTACTCATATAAACCCCCACCCCCCACCACCACCACCCTCACTTCATACCCTATCACGTTCAATACTTCCCCCTGAATAGACGCAAGTTTTTTAAGTTTCAAGTCTAAATTGAAGGAGAATACGCATAAAATACAAGATAGAAATCTCACCTTGTTAGTTTTCGCTACTTGAGTCCTCGCCCTCACTCTCCGACTCGTAATTTCCAAAGGATTTTTTCGTTAGCGGGAAACGTGAATTCAAAAAGGCAGATGGTGACGAAAATCCTGGTGTGTAGCGGCCGTAGAACAGGAACCAAACGATTGAAACGACATGGGCACATGGTGAGACAGTTCTTGCTCCATTTTTGCAGGTACAAAACGCACTTATAATTGACTCCGTAGAAACCAGCTCCAAATCCAGAAGTATGAAAATATTATAAACTTTATTTGATACATGTCTCGATATGAGTTTAGCCCTTATAAGTAGGGGTCTCTGGACAGGGTGTGGGTAATACGGGTCAATTTTCGGCAGATAATCATCTGTGGCAATGAGGAATTCATAATTTTTGTTAGCGAAATGATCGCCAAGATAGCTTTTAGCGAGCTTAATTTGATAGGTTCCAGAGAACTTAGGCAGATCTTTTGGCGTCCACGGAGGAAGTTGATTGAAATGTTGCGCGGAGAGAGTCTCGAATAAGGTCCTTTTTCTAACCAAATTCTCATCCTCGACAAGTTTCTGCAGATAATTCGGTTGGTCCATCTTTTTAAGAATGCTGGTTGCCACTTAAACATTATCATCGTCGCTGAACTGACGTGAAAAGTAACAATTATGTACTGCCGCCGCTATTCTCATGTCAGTGAACAAGTGAGGAGTATTTGAGGCTGGGACAATATTTTGGAAATATTTAAACCGCTTTATGGAGCTATTCACCCACTCAACGACCCATCGTATTTTCGTGCATCGTCTACTCTGATTTGCTTCGAGAGTAGTCAGCTGTTTGTTGCCCTTTTTACAACACGGCATTGAGACCTTAAAGTTATCATCCTCAAGATCGGATGCGACGTTCTGGAAGCCCCTGTCAAGCACAAAAATGTCGTCTTGCTTAAAAAAAGATTTAAACCAGTCGGTATCCATGATGCACTTGAAAATGTCCGCATCTGATGCACTTCCAGCCCAAAGTGTTTCCGGTCCCAGCACATTAATAATATATCCTGTCGAAGATACAACCATCATCGGTTTCAAATAATTTGTCTTTTTGTGACCACTGTATGTGACTCTTTGAAAGGCAAAATTTTGGCTTTTATTTAGAAAAATATAGGCACCATCCCAGATTGTAATAATAGCATCATCTGTATCAGAGACTTTGTGGAGGGTACGGGCGATTTTTGTTGTCTCGATTTTTACCTTCTCGCGACTTATATTTCCTAAAAATTCATCGACAAATGAGCCACCTAACTTCTCGCGACAAGATTCTATCGTACAGCTTACAGTTGGCTGAGAAATTCCTAGTAGTGAGGATATCCGCGATTCCGTCATTGCACTGTACATACACATTAAATAGGTCCCTAGCATGACCTTACTTTTCTTAGGATTGTCGAGGCCTAAACGATTTGAAAAGTCATTGAATTGTTCTTTCGTTAATCCGGTCCACACATGTATGTTTTCGGTATTTTCGAAAAAATCGTTTTCATCACTCACAACAGGGTCAGAACTCGCGCTCTCTTCGCGTAAATCATCAATTATCTGCGTTAAAGTTTCAACACATAGTTGAGTATCCTTAAAATGCTCAGAATTTTCACTCCAAATTACGGTTTCATTGAAATCATCACCACTTTCGCGTATATGAGACGCGCAGCATCGACAGTTTTCAAAAATAACAACTCTATATTTTATTAAAGCCAACATTCGCAACTTTTTACTAACGCGAACGAGATGTGCTTGATTTTGACACTGGAAAATGCACTTGTTAAAGTTTTTTGTCGTACTTTTAATCGGTTTGATTTCCTCAGACTCATCGAATCCACAATCATTAATTGAAGGCTCTACAGTTCTTACGGATGGCACATAACACTTAACGCGACAGTACCACGACCCGTTGGAAAAAACTTTAGAATTTCGAGATTTTTTTGCCAGCGATACCCCGCAAGTAATACACTTTTCACCACTCATTTTTCACACCTACGAAAAGGAAAGCATACCGAAGAGCAATCATGCGAAAACTGACCAGTGCGAGTTGCATGAAGTTGAATCTGAGGTCCGAAATAGTACCCACATTATCAGTTGTCATCAAGGTATACAGATAACATCGCATCATTGATTTGATCTGCTCCAAGAGTTCATGATAAAAATACTCACGACCCAAAATAGTTAATCAGCAGGTGTATTTCCGAGTTGCCGGTTTTTTCCATCTTATTTAACTGATTATCCCACTTGATGCATTTCAGACACTGTGCTGTCAGATTCAGAGTGAAAGATCGTAGTCCCCCCCCCCCATTAAAATCGATGCTGTGCGTCTCATATACGTGAAAATGGTGACGATTTTAATGAAGCAGTGATTTGGAATTAAAATTTTTAGCACTTTAGAGATTATCCGCTTTTGTGGATACTTTAATGCAGGCAATTCATGATTTGCGTGAAGAGAGTGAAAGTTCTCCCCGGCCTGTGTTTTGGGAAAAAAGTTTTTTTCGAAAATACCGCTAACCCGAGAGCGCGGCGTGATAAGAAAAGAAAATCCTTGGAGTAATACAAAATATGCTTACTTGAAAAAAAGACCATTATTACGCACACTCTGTTCAGATACCCCCACTTATAAAGACTAAACTCATATCGAGACATTTTTCACATGAAGTTTATAATATTTCATACTTGGTTTTGGAGTTGGTTTCCACGGAGTCAATCATAAGTGCGGGGTGGGGGTGGGGGTTTATTGAGTAGAAATTACTTAGAAAATAGAAAAGATGTTTCTTTCGAAATATCTGCTGAGCAGCTGGTCGCATAAGGCAAAAAGCGCGGCGTCAAAGGTGAGAGGCAGGAAACCGGGAGGCCTCTAGATTCAGCCAGGTCGGACCTTGGCAACTTTGAGCGCGCGTAATCAGTAACGAAGCGTTGCCCCGCGATCGGATTTAAACGGTTGAAAAGGAAATTTAAAGAGCTTTTCTTTCGACTGTTTTTTTTTTTACCCATGCAAAACAATTTTGCAAGGGGGGAAAATGTAAATTTTTTGAAACTGAAAAAAACAAAAAGTCGTTAAAACTTTACTCAAAACCATGAAAAATACAAAAAAATGTACATAAAAAGAAAGGTCTTAAAAAGATCTATCGATTGAAAAAAAGTTTTTTCAAATTGAACAACGCGTTCAAAAGTTCTGGCGGATTTTGTGTTTTGACTTTGCACTCCCCCCCCCCCCGGTTCCCTTGGGGCTAGATCAAAAACAAGGCCAGTTTTGGACGCCTCAAATCATGCTCTATCACCTCCCGAAATCTCAAACAAAACTGGGCCGAAGCCATTTTTGCCCATTTTGAATAAGGCTCTTTTCTCGACGATCCAAAGATAAATCTTCTCTTGAGATGGGTAAGTCATTTCCCAAAAATTCAAGGAAAATTTCGCCATTTAATCTCCGACGTAAAAAATAATGTATCGCAGTATTGTCCAATAGGCCCAACCATACGTTCACTTGAAAACCGCGTTAGAAATTGTCCGCGCGAATAGCATACGGATTTTCATGAGCCCAAGTATGAGAATTCCTCTGATTGAAAATTCCATTTCTAATGAAAGTTGCCTCGTCAATCCATAATATTTTTCGAAAAAAACCGTGGATCATCAGTAATTAGATTAAGTATCCTCTGAGAAAATTGTATGCGGCGTAGTGGATCTCGGGGAAGCATATGTTTCACTTACTGACTGTGGAATGGATGTTGGCCCTCAGTTTTAAGCTCACCCTGTATATTTGTTGAAAAACACTATCGCACATACTCACTGTAAACATAAGTATATAAAGTTCAAAGTGTACAAAATTAAGATCTTGCAGAAAAATGTCATTAAATCAGATTTAAAAATTTAAAAAAGAAAACATATAGGTTTAATGGCACTTAAACAAAAAAAGAACAACTGAAAGTGCTATTTTTAACTGAGAAAGTATCAATGTAACAATTAAAGCAAAAATGTAAGCTTTGTTACGTTAAACTAGAATCTAAAGGTGCTACTCATCCGTAGCTACTCATCCGTATCTGTAGTTCAGTGGGCTCTCAGATAGCTTTTGCCCAGTTAGTGAAATCATCAGCAGTGAGTATGTTGGAGATAGAGTTCCATTGGATGTTTGTCTTTCCGTCGCAGCTTTTCTATAGAGTCCACAAATTGCTGAAAGGATTGCATAACGTATGTGTTTACGTATTTTGCAGCCAGCACGGAGAGAATGCGAAAACTCCAGTTATCCCAACTTGTTCTATCAAATTGTGGAACTTTTCGTCTTTCCACCTCCATGGTTATTTCCTTCTCTTTAAACCGATCTTAACTGAATAATTTTAAAAATTTGAATAATTTGATTTCATGTTTGACGCAACGGCTGTAGAACTCAAAGGTTCGGTGCATGCCGCGTTGCAAAGGAGTGCGTTCCTACCTGGCTCGCCAAGTACAAAATAGTTACAACATCTCTCATGTTCATGAACATGTAGTAATAATGAGAAATATTTGTTTTACCCGTAAAAAGAAATGTAATGCCTAAATGTAATGAGAAAATTTATAAGACAAACAAATATGATGAGAAATTTTAAGTATGGATAACTTGATGCTTCGTAGAGAAAAAATGGGTTTGAATAAAAAAAAAAAAAAAAAAAAAAAAAAAAAAAAAAAAAAAAAAAAAAAAAAAATTTAAGAATGGAAAAGAATAACTTGTCAACATAAATAAACGCTTGCAGAGCTACCTGTTAACTAACTTCTAAACTAACATTAAATAATTCAACATTTTTCCTAATTTTTCCTTAGTAAACGCTTGATATTCATGCCGAAAGCTCCCCTTCCCTCCCCCAGACTGGACTCTTTCTTTCAGTAATTACTCACTTGCCTTTTTTTTTTATCATAATCAATCGATACTTTGTTGGAGAAAAGAGCAAACGTTGCAACCTCCTCTGACAGATACCAAAGCTGACCCTTGAAAATGTGAAGTGTTCTCTGAGAAATGCCTTCATCAACAACGGCAAAGTCCGTTAAAATCTTTGAAAAGAGTCAAATCGTTCATAGGTGCGTCGACACCCCGACTTTCAGTCAATCAATCTTTGGAATAAATTAGAGAATTAAAAAGGCACATGATTTCAAGTTCATGCGTAAATTCCGCACTTTACTGAAGCTGATTGCTAAAAAAATACATTTCAGCGATATAAATGACAGTGGACATCCACCTAGCGTTTTGGATTGCTCCAGGCTTTAAGAACTGGATCCCTTTTGGAAGAGTTTTCCCCAGCAAAATAATCATTAGCTCGGCCTCTTACCTGTAATCGTCCCGAATTAAAACTCTAGATGATTTTTCCGGAATAGAATTAAGAAAGGGAATCACCGATTCTTTGATCAAATTCAGTTTTCGATGTATGATGTTCAAAGTTATAAGTTCTTGGTTCCGGTCAATAAGTTTTCATTTGTCTTTAAACTCTTTCAAAATTGGATTGTCTGGGTTGGAGTGCGGGCCAAAAAAGACTCAGGCAAGCAAAATAGAAAATTTTCTATTAAGATGACCTTCAAAAATCACACCAGCACCTCTGATCCATCCCCGATTTGATGCTGTTGTGTCAAAAGAGAGACCCACAATATTTCATGCGATATTTCAATCATGAGTCAGAAAAATCGTGCAATTTGCTGCTTAAGGAAGAATACGACGCCCACGCTGTCGCTAGCCTCGTCGAATTGCGCAAGCCGGCGGGTGGTCCTGACAACCGCCGGATACATCGGCGGCCGCAGAAGGTCCACCATGCCGACGTCGCCCTTCTGGACGTCCTCGCGGACGGCCAGCAAAAGGCGACCTGCCAATCGGAGGAAGGTTTGAGCCCTTTGCAAACCACCACGTGTGGAACCAGTGCTGTCTCTTATTTCCGGTACTCCCAATAGCTTACCTTTGGTGTAATTCGGATCTCCCATACAAATGGGGAAAATTCGCCGGATCAAACAGCCAAGACACTTGGGGGTTTTCGAAACACCTTAATTTCGTGCAGCCACATAATAAAAAATAATCGTTTTTAAATAGGCACACGAATAAACGAAAGTACTTCTGATTTGAGATTATTACCAGTTATTTTGAGTCTTCGGCCCCGTTTGGTTAGGTTAGATCTAAAGAATACGTCACGCGCTATTTTAATCTTTCTTTGGTCTTTATCCCGTCTGTGTATCATCCAACGAAGATGCTGCTCCGAAGCTAGGACCTGAAAATTGTCGTTCTCTAAAATGGAAAAAAGTCCTCATTGTTATGAAGACTTGCGTCTCCATCTTAGGATTGCTCGGGGACACTATTTTCACTGTCATTTGTAGAGAACACATCTACACTGTCCTTTTGAAAAAGCCTAGATTGTGCACCAATTTGCATTGGTTCGGGGTTACCTTGATTATTGAAATTTGTGACACGTTGAAAATTTCGTTTGGCCAAAGTGTTTAGGCGCCCATTTTGATTGGAAGAATTAAAACGCTGAGAATTTTGGTTGTAAAATTTTTTTTCGAGGTTTGTTTTTCTATTTTGAGCGCCATTTGTGGAGGGTTGCTCTGTTTATTCATTGGTTGAGAACTTACGATTATGATTATTAAAATTCACAATTACATTTTTAGGGGGTTGTTGCACATTCATTTTATATTGGGTTGGTTTCGTTCATGCACAATTTTCGACTTGGGATGAAGGAGCTGTAGCGATAAAGAGAATTTGTGGGGACGTGATATTGACACTTTAAGGAGGCAGCCATGATGAACATCTCATATGGACAATTTACACGGGATCGGTTTGTTTCCGTCACTTTTTTTAACCTTGAAAAGAAGTAACCTCAGTAGCTGATGTATCAGGTGGAAAATAATCACGGCTATTATATGAGTTATGGCCCCACCTTTCGCATCTGAAGCAGCATAAATTAGGACAGTCCTTCCTCTCTTGCCTGCTGCAAATAGCGCAAGAGTCATGTACTGCCTCTGAAGGAGCTAGTAAGAAATTTTGCAATATTAACCTTAATGTATCAGCATTGAATGGATTAGAGGAGCCGTCAATGCACTTCATTGAATCCGGTATGCACGAAACAATGGATGAGCTCTTCAGAATAATGATAAGATAAAATAAAACATACACACCACAGTTTACAATTTTCGTCTGTAAAGGATGATTGAAACCTTCCATCCTTTCTATGAAAGTCCTGGCAAAGTAGTGTTGAAATAAATAATGAAATTTCGCTAGTGTTGAAATAAATAATGAAATTTCGCAAGAACTTGCGAATCAAAGCAAAATCTTTTTCTTCATATAGTGACATGGGATCTAAGAAAAAAATGTTTTTGTCGACACATGTATGATGACCAGGCACCAATGACATCTCCTCATATTATAGGAGAGAACGATATCTTCTTTTCCGGCAAGTTTTGATAATCATAATACTGCAAGTGAAGAGAAAAGCAGATCCATTTAAGATATCGGAGCTATGGATGGATGGGATAAATAAGAAGGAAGGAGCTGCTTTGCTTCGTATCAGAGATTCTGCCACAGCATCAATTAGGAAGACAGTGAGCCACTGATTTGGGCGTAGAGACTCATAGTCCTTGAAGAAGACTCCACCAAAAGGGTGTTCCGTAAATTTACAAATAAAATAATTGACAACTCGTTCCTGTCCCGCTACAACACATTGTAAAGTGGCGTAATAGTTTGGGTCATTTTTGAGCCCATTCCCCAAAAAGAACTTTATTGAATCATCAACATGTTCAGTTTTGAAAGAACTAGAGTTCAAAGCCCTGTCCACGTTTTCTACTGAACAGGGCTTTGTTCTGCCGTTTCGACTATAACCAGTATAGTCCCCTTTTCTTTTCTTAAAATGTCCTCTACTTTATCCGTTTCTTTTTCACCAGCGCATATATTTTCAACAAAGTAAGTTTGATCAAATTGATCGAATCGGCAAGTTCTTTTGGATCACTGTTCTTCCGAGTCAAAAGGTGGGAAATCAGCTTCTATTTTCTTACTTGAGACATTACTTTTTGAGCGGTACTTCTTTGGTACAGGCAGGGCTTTAGTTTTTTTTATATTTCTTTTTTATGGAAGTTTTCTTTTTAGCTGGTTTTCTAACTTCAGCACCCCGGATTTTTTTTTAGGTGACTGCGCATACGGTTTCGGAGGAATGTTTTGCTTCATTTCCTTACTAACGCTGAAAGTCGTGCGTCTCAGTCGATTATAAAATCGATTTAGTCTTAAATTAGTCTGACCTTTTAAAACGTCTTTTTTCACAATCTTCATCCAGCATTCAACAATACTGTTGCTGAATCTTATTTGATCATTCCTGCAAGAGGACCGCTTCATGATGCCTGTCCAAAGACAAAGAGTTGGTACATGTCTTTTTAAAATAGAAAAGGCTAATTTCCGACAATAGTAACCATTCTTGGGAGCATTGGTTTTTTCGGTATTTTTAAGCAATTCGCTGGGATCGGCGGGGTCGTCGAGGTTGTCAGGGTTGTCAAGGTTATCAGGCCTGATGTCCTTTTCATCACGAGTTTTTAATGATGCTTCTACAGTATCATAGATTACTTTAATATCCTGAAACAATGGACTTTGTTCATAGAGGGTATTTCCAGTCGTAACTTCCACACTTTCCGTGACTTCAATGGACTGCTAGAAATCACAAAGGAGGGTTGTTTCCACATCAGCAATGAGAGCAGTTGCACTGTTTGAGATGGATTTCTTCAAAATTTCGGTGGCTTGTTTAATGGCTTTATTGGCAAAAGGTGTCTAAAGAAGAATAAATAGTTGTTGAAAAATAAGTTTTACTGATTTATAATCTGCAGTCATAATTAAAGAGCCTAGACATTGCAGTACAAATTTACGATTATCTTTATTCCTCGCGATTACAGGTTCTTCCGCTTCCAGCATCTGAAAAAAGCTTTTCATCTTGTGAGCACAGCAAGCTCGTATTATGGAAATACGTCCGTTTAATTCATTGGCCTCCCCACTAAAAGACGAATTGCTTTTTACATTTGACACAAATCGGTGGCAATAATTTACTTAGATATTCCAACAAAGTCATATTGTTGAATACAAATAAGGAAGCATACAGCAATGGATAACTTCCATTAAAGACTATTACATTTTTTTCATGGGCCAGTGCTGGTGAGAAGATAATACTGGGCAAATCAATTGAAACGCAAAGTTGCTAAGGCCCTGTTTCAAATATGACAGATCGCTGATCGGGGGGAAGGGGGGGGTCCTGATCCCCCCCCCCACCATGAGAACCCATCAAAGTTTTAATCAATTAAGGAACTTTCCGACATCTTTCCTTTGCTCCATTCTAAAATTTACCAATACATTTTTTTGTCACGGTTTTGCCCCCCCCCCCCCCCGCAATGCTTCTTAAGTGTGTGCTGCTCAAAAAGTTCAGTTTATATCTTTAAATTCTCAGTCACTTTGATGGTTTCGAGGGTAAGCATGCCTAGTCAACAATGAATTCCTAAAATCTCCTAGGAGGGCTAAAAAAGTCGTTTTTTTACGTTATTTCCTCTAATTTTTAGTGAACTTTGGGGTCATGAAGGGTCAAAAATTTTGTTCTAAATTGACTTTAGGGCTCTTTAGGGTAGTTTTGCAGTATACTTGAGGCCATTAAAGTTTATTTTATTAGTGGGAAGTGAATCTAAAAGAAGTTGGAAAAAGGCTCAAAATTGCGTAAATTCACAAAATTTCTGAAACTTTAGGCCTTTTGCGGGAAACCCTAGACTTAACCTAGGATGCTCAAACTTCAGGGTGTTCTTATTGGGACCAAAAGGAATGGGAAAAAGCCCGGGGAGCAGGGTTTTGCGAAACTTTATAAAAAATGAAACACCCTAGCCAGCTGGGATGTTGTATTTCTTACTTGCAGCATTCAAAGTGATAGTTTTGGCCTTAATTTGTCTCACAGCTTTCAAGAGCGTTGCTAAAGGATATCTCGCATACGAGCGACTGCCTGGTACTTTTCTCGACAACCGCGCCATGCTGAAACACAAAACATATGAGTCTTACTTTAAAGTTACCTAATTTAGGTTACCTGAGGCATGGAGCTAAGAAAGGGGTACACAGATGTGAAACATTTTCAATCTGTGAGCTTAGAAACAACTCTAAAGTATTCAAAGTTACCATTGGGGGTAACTTTGAACGTTCAATGTTACCCCGATTGCAGGTCAAATTGTTTAAAAAAAATGTAAATTCGCGGTAGCATCAAAACTAATGAAGTTTTAATAAAAATTAAAAAAATGAATAATATCCTGACATAATTTCCTACAACTTGCCGAAGACTAGAGGGAAAAATATTGAAAACTTACCTTTGGGCGATGAAGAGTTTGCACTCGTACCGGTTTTTAGGTTAGAATAACCGCGAAATGATTTGATCAGCTGACGGATGTAAACACGCATAGAGTAACTTAATCATAGACAGACACACTCACAAGACCCTCCCGGTTGATCCCACGTCTTCGTCAGGTCGCTCCGACACCGTCAGAGAGCAGCACACGCGTTTCAATCTGTTTACCGGAAAACGCTCAATGTTTAACATGCGTTCAAAGTTACCCCGCTCGACGGTATGCTAATTTTGAATGAAAATGTGTGCGTCTGATCGCGAGATTCAGATTTTATTGCCAAGCCCCTAGAACTACACTCGGGATTTTCCCAATAATCTACACGAGTCCGCCTCTGTTTGTTTCGATAGAGAGAGTGGTTTTGCTCACCAGCACCTATTCAAAGGCCTATATGGGATACAAGAGAGTTACTCCTTCATCAGAACTTTGGAACAAAGGGATCGGACGAGGTGGAGGATAGAAAAGAAAAGAAAGAAATAAATAATGATAAAAAAAAAAAATTATAACTAGTGATTCTAACTCGATTTGTAAGCAGCGTTGCGAAAAATTTGGGGACTGGGATATCATTGGTGGGTGGCCAACCAAACCGTTTGCATTTGCCTCGGGACCTTCTCAAAGGTCTACAAGGCCTTCATCACATGGAGTTTCATTGACAAATGATTGCCGGCTTGCTTGGGGAAACGTCACTCTTCATACGCTTTACCGTTGGCAATGGAGGGTTTTTGCCAATCTCCTCGCTTCTTTCTCTTTTTGAGAAGGAAAATTCACATTCATAAGGCCCCCACGTAAAAAAGTCAAATAACAAGGCATGGCTTGTGATACATCGATCGAAAGCCCATAAAGAGTAAAATAAGATGACGCAATCCAAAATCCAAAATCGTCTACGATCATTACTTTCATTTTGGATTATGATTTGATTTTGGTTTCTGGGTATAGACCCATGATGATACAGTTTCAAAATAAATGCGGTCAATTGCTCATCGAAACTATCACTGAAATTAAAATTAGAAGAATCAAAATCGTTAATTTTTGACATGGGGGTACCTCATTTGAGGGAAGATTTTCATCCAAATCATGATTTGAGGTATTTTGTAAAGAATGAGATTCACTACTATTTGAGACTGGTTCCACACGAGCCTCAGAACTATCGGGAACACTTTGATTGACACGATCAGCGTTTTGGTCAGTTGCCTTAATCGCCTTCCTCTGAGAAATTTTGGAGTCCGGTAAAAAACCGTGCTTATTTTTGAGATGTTAAGAAAATATTTTCTTATCTTCATAGGAACGTGAGCAATTTTTTTCTACACAAATGTACTCTTTGATTGTAGGGCCATGAATAACTTGGATGTCCGTTAAATGTCTTGAGAGTAGGAAATTGTCGAGCACAACTAAAGCAGCTGGGCATCTTTGTAAAACTAGGAAAAAATGAAACCTTTGACCCCAAAAAAAAAGAATAAGAGAACCCATGAAGTTGAATAAATTAGATGAGATCTAAATCTGATGCTAATGTCCTGAGAGTTGCACTAACTGTGTCAAAAGGAGTACTTATGTTGTTGACAAATTTTTGAATAAAAGTCCACTACAAATTGCACTCCGGAGGGTATTTGGCATTGAAAACTAAATAGCATTTAAAATCTAAATCTATTTTTTCTCTCGTAATTATTGCAAATCTGCTTTATCCACTGGCCATCCTCGCAAATTCCTTGGATTTCTTCTCTTCCTCTAGAAAATCAAAATTAAAAACAAAACAAAAAAAAAAAAAAAAAAAAAAAAAAAAAACACTAAACCTTTGGAATGCCTGGCAAAACTCGCGAAAAATTTATTGGTTGACCCCCATTTTAGAACGAAGCTTCTACTGTGATTTGCTTACAAAACAGTGCTAAACCCCTCGTTTGCTTTAGCTTCCCTCCGAAAATGTGTCGCCACGGCTACGGTCACCAGATTGGCTTTTTATTATTCACCTTTTTATTACTTTGAGTCAAGAAAGTCCACCATGTTTTTGCACCAATGTTTTATAAATGAAAATAAATAGTAAGAGGCCAAATGAGAAAAAATAAAAATTGAAGCTATATCTTTGGGAGAGATGATAACCTGATGTGACGCTGATGAGGGCTAGCCCATGGTGCAGTTGAATTGGAAGATTGGATGAAAATGATGAGAAATAATAAAATAATACGTAGCGCGAAACCGTTGAAAAGAAATTAATCGAAACGAACATACAAAGTTAAAGATAATTAATTATGACAATGAGATCGAGAGAGAAAAAAAAAACCACCGCAAAATTCGAGAGCACTTCACACACACGTTACTACTATTTTCTAACTGTGCAACAACCGTGTTTGCGCACGCGTAACACGGGTGAGCGGGAAAATTCAAACAGCGCGTTCTGAACATTCCGCCCACCCAAAATTAACAAAAATTTTGAAAAATAAGCTGAACCGATGGGAATAAGGTTGAGCGGAAAAGGGGGGGGAGTGGGTGGGAGTTGGAAAAGATAAAGGAGATAGAGAGAAAGAAAAGAGAGGGAATGAATAATTATTGAAATGGGAGAGGATTAAATTTGTTTACAGGACGTAGTGAAACCGTGCCTTGAAGCT
Source organism: Trialeurodes vaporariorum (assembly GCA_011764245.1). Lineage (NCBI taxonomy): Eukaryota > Metazoa > Arthropoda > Insecta > Hemiptera > Aleyrodidae > Trialeurodes > Trialeurodes vaporariorum. The sequence goes on from VMOF01000001.1 coordinate 32,052,899, forward strand.
GCACCTTCACTGTCCTGACCATTCCATCGGGTCCTGATGAAGAAAAATCACCTTTGCAAGAGGCCACTCACGTGGTGAAGAATTGACTCCAAGTAAAAATCCAATGTCTCCAATTTGGACGTTAGGCACTTCTTTAATCCATTTTACTCGAGGGTTGTGTGTGTTGATGTATTCTTGAGACCAGCGCAGCGGTTCCAGAAATTACGGGCTCAAAGATTACGGGTTGATTCGGCATTTCTGAAATGGGCTTATTCACAATCGCACGGTACAGTTTTTAAAAGACGCTTCCTTCATCGTTTTTACCTTGTCCTCTCCAAACACGCTGGACGGGGTCAAAAGAAGAAAAAACCCGAGCAGTAGGTCTACCGTGAATTTCTTGAATGAGTCCGTCCGAAAGTAAGAGTGAAAAGTTCACTTTTACACGTGGTAGACTCTCAATTGAAAACCCCGTCGTTGTTCCGTTGCCTCTCCTTCAGCGCGCATTGCACTGAGTTTACGGAGGAGAAGGAGATCAGAGGAGAGTGAGTGTATTTAGTCATTACGATAAATATTGGGAGGAGAAGGGCCGGGAGGGAAGAAAAAAGAAGTAAAGTTGGATGGCTAGAAAATGAAAGTTTGCGTTTAATTAATCGTCTTCACGGTCTGGAGTCTGATCTGGAGTGGACTCTTGGCTTATTAGCGCAAGTCTTCTCTTGGCGGAAAAGAAAGGGCCCTCATGCGCATGCGCAGGCTGAGGCCGATCGTTGCAACAAAGTTCAAGCCCCGTTGCGTTGCACTGCTTCGATCCACAGTTGAAGATTATCGTACTGATGTTTCCGAATACTGGGTGTTTAACATGAGGAAAAACCTGGAATTGAGCTCTTGTAACATTTTGCTACAGCCGAATGGACAATACATGCTGATGTAAAATGCTTCGAAAAAAAAGAAAAAAAACCTTGAGACCATTGGAAAAGTCTAAAACTCACTCTTTGGAATAAAAACTATGCTCAAAGCTTAGATGGACCAATTAGGCAACTCGAGGCCTCCTCCAAGGCTTATTTGAAAATTTCCTGACTTCAATTAAATTCATGAAAACCACACAAAAAACAAGAGACACCTAAAAGAAACATGTATTTCTTTTAAGTAAATTATCGTTTTGGCTTTGTTGGTTTTTGTTTTTGTTTTTTTTTTGTGATTTTCATTACTTTTGTTGAAGTCGGGAAATCCTCACTAAGCCTTGGAGGAAGCCGCAACTTGACTAACTGGTCCATCTGAACTTTGAGCGAAGTTTTCCCTCCGAAGATTTTTAGGCTAATCAGTGTTTACTTCGCAGTTTTTTACATCATAATGGATAGTCCATTTGCCTGCAGCTTAATTCTACAAGATTTCATTTCCAGTGTTTTCCTGATGTTAAACAACTAGTATTCAGTTTAAACTTTCCAAAATTTTACCAACTTTATGGTCAACTAGTATTGCTTCCCTCGCTTGATTCATTTCAAGGTCTAGCGCCTCTAGGGGAATTGCTTTAATAATGTCCACTTCAATTTCTAAACCTAAGGTGTTTAGCGTAAGGTCATGGTACTCTGGGAAAGAGGGGGGGGGGGGGAGTCAATTGGATAAGATATCAGCAACAATATTTTCCGATCCCTTGATATGAATTATCTCAAGTTGCAACTATTGGAGGTAAACACAACACCTGACCAGTCGCCCCCAGGAGAGATAGCATTGTTTCAGAAAAGGCAAAGCATTATGATCTGCATTTATGGTGACCTTGTGCCCCAAAATAATGTGCCGAAATTGTTGGCAATATACCACTATGGCAAGGAGCTCGATCTTGAGCTTTGATCTTTTTGCGCTGTGAAAGAGCGTGACTTTGAAAAAGGACCGATCTCTCTTCATTACTGGATCATATTGATAAAGAACGTCTGAAACATTTTTTAAAGAAGCTTCATTGATGAGATGAAAAGAACGAAATAATTTGGGTATGAGAGGACCCATCCTTTATGGATGTGTCTTTTAAGTCTTGCATAGAGACCGACTGGTCTTTTAATTTGAATCTTTTCTGTTTTGCTTTTCTTTCATTTGAATTTCTTTCTAGTTAACCCGTTTCAAAAAACAAGACGATGGTTTGTTCCTTAACAATTACTACAAAAGAGAATTTGACGCGGTGCCACGTCGAGATTACCAGTTTTGGAAACTAATGAATGATTTGTACAATTTTTCGTAAGTAAAATAACCCAATTGTCAGACTAATATTAATTACATATTAGCAGGAAGGGCAGATCTGTGGGAGTGTGTAGCAAGTGAGGCTTGTTGCCTCAAGTGGCATTTATTCTATAGAAAGCAATGAAAAGAGTGTCAGCAAGCGAAATCAGTCTTGCTTTTTTCCCTTCAACAGGCGGCAAAACGATTAAAAATTTTTCCCACTCGGAAATTTACACTCTCGAATGTTAGCCAAGTCTTCTCACAGCCGCATAATGTAAAACTGTAACAATGCAACATCAGTGTTATTCCAACAATTGATTGAAACCCAAGAATTTGAATGTTTCAAACACTTACAGGAAGGTTGGAAGTGAACTGATTGTAAGTGAGCTCTGATGGTCGGCAAATTAAATCACGTGATGAGCGGGGAGAAATAAGCGCTCATCTACCTCAAACCACTTTTTACACGTATGTGTGTCATCATTGGCTGTGATGTTAATAGTCAAATGATAATCGAAGCTAAAAAGCTATGAAAGTGTAAAAAAGAAACAATATTGAAAAAAAAATTGTTACAAAAAGGGGGTTAGAAATTGTGCGTGTTCAAAAGATACATTTTTCCCAAATTAACAGTTAAGTGTTGCTTTCTTTCCTAACTCTGTATTGTATCAAATTGCGTTCTCTTTAGGTCACATTACATTACATCCAACCTGTTTGGATCAGAGATCAACAAATCGTATGATGGAGTGATAGGATACTTGCAAAGGAAAGAAGTAGATGTCGGCATCTCGACCGTATTTCAAACTATTGATCGGATGGAGGCTGTCAATTTCGTTCACGTCCACATTGGTTACAGTAATTTCAGGTACTGTAGTGACCAAGGGAGTGGCGGGAAAGATGATAATTATACTAGGGAAGGCGAGAATTATTAAGGCTAGTAAAAGAGAACGAGTGACAAGATAGCAGGAATCATAGGACGTATATTAAGTGACAATTGACGGATTTCAGACACAAACGCACAATGACAGAGCCGATCAGCGGAGCCAGTGAGGCTACCAGAGCAGCGCTGTTGCGTAATCCGCAATACCTGCCAACTTAACACCTGAAAGATAGTACACTACAGGTACAGGTACACACTTCAAAGGTTAATCCCCCCTCCCTTATTTTGAGGAAAAACGACTCTTCGTGGATTTAAACTTTTCGCGCGAATAATCACAATTTTTTTAAATTATGATCGAATAATTAGGATTAGGAACAAAAGTAAGTACCCTCCAACGCAGTAAAGGATGTCAAAGTTTATTAGGAGAAAATACACACTTCCTTTGTACCTCGCAGGAGTCTCTCTTCGACGAAAAATGACTTGCCATTCGTCGCACCGACTGCTGCTCCAAGTTCCAAGGGATGACTAACAAGAACAATGCGGTAAAACAATGAAGAGGATTTATGGGACGTGATTTTGCAACATCAAAGAGGCAGCCATGGTGGAAATCTCTTATGGGCATTTTCACGCAGGCTCGGTTTGTTTGCCCTTTTTTTTTCAAACCTTAAATTAAAAACTGTAATTAATTCAGTGGAAATTATTTTTAAACGATAGTGAAAATGTGACTATCAGCCTGCTGGACATGGAAACTGATACAACTGTTTATTTTAGAAGGATTTACACGATGAAAAAACTGACACGTGACAGAAACAAGCAAAACTTTCTCACCTGGATATAGTTGTATCGGAATTCTGTGTCCAGATAGCCACTCTAAAACACTCGCGCCTTCGTTTAAAACCAATTTCCTCTGAATCAATTACAATATTTATTTCAGGTTAAAAAAAAAAAATGAGGCAAACAAACCAAAATCAGATCATCAATGCTGTCACACTTCAGGATCGGACTTAAAACATGTATCAGCCCCTCTATTGGTATACTTTGCTGAACGAGAAAATCTGGAATGATGATAGTTTGTCGACATTTTATAGTATTAAAAAACCATCATTTTCACCGTAATTGACCGAAGTATTTGGCCTTTTCTCAATGGATCTGTTGCATACTTTTGCTACAACAAAATGGAACGTTGATTCTTATGTAAAATTCGGCGAAAATAACGATCATTAACTCAGGAAATCGCTTCAATTTCAAACAGCCCGCGCTACACTAGACACTATTTGCACCGGTATACTACTACATAGACGGAACCACCGTGCATAAGTAAACAACATCGTAACTACAAAATGATAGAATTCCGTTCTAAATACATGAACTATTGGCTGCATTTGTTGTCTGGTCTTTTCGGTTTATCAAAGATTACATAATAATATAAGAAATGTACGCACCTAAACGAAACATTCCAATGTTTGTAAGTTCTATTTGTGTTTACATAAACGAGATGGTTCCATCTATGTAGTTATAAGTCGGTGATATAGTGTCTAGTGTAGCGCGGGTTGTTTGAAATGGAAGGTATTTTCTGAGTTAATGAGTGGATTTTGAAAGTTTTCAATGTGCACATCGTCATTTTCGCCGAATTTTACGTTAGAAACAACGTGTCATATTGATGTAGCAAAAGTACGCAACAGACCCATTACAAGAGGCAAATATTAACCATTTTCACGTTCAAATTGATTCTTGTTAATTGCCGATACTTTTTTTTTGGCGCCTTTTGTAACGATTTTATTTTTCATTTCAAATTATTTTACTCTCAACAATCCATGTTCATCGAGCGATGATGGCACGTCGTAAAATCTCAGTGAAGTTAGTGAAAACAGCGATGCATGAAAGACATGTCCGTCTAATCTCTCTGATTTCATTTGCAGGCCCGTTTTTATATTTCTGCGTCCCAAAGATGAGCACGGCATCTGGGATCTAACTGAATCTTTCACCGTTGATTTATGGTTAGCAACCGGAGTATTGGTCCTGTGTTTCATTGCTCTTTTTTGGGGTGCGTCGTGGATGCACGAAGATCCTCAAAATGAACTGAGCTCGTTGCTTTTCGTTGTCGCAATCATCTCCCAAAGAGGTGTGTGATTTTATGATTCTGAATGTACATACAGTTTTCCTGCTTGAAAATACTTAATTTGTGTTAGATTTGTTTTTTTTTTATTTTTTTATTTTATATAGTTTTAGGTATTTATCGGTATACAACGCATCAACCAAAGCTATGGTCTTAGATCATTTACAAACTTCCGAGACCACCTACAACGCCGCACTAAGAGAGAGGGAGAGGGGGGGGGGGTTGCAAAAATAAAAGGAAAGAAAAAGAGAGAAAATAGAAGGGACAGATAGAAAATAGAAAGGACAGATAGAAAAAGAAAGAAGGGTGAAGGGGACAAAGGAGGAGACAACTAAGGGGGGAAAGGGAAGGAAAAATATTGACTGTAACTGACGAAATAAATAAATTTTAGTGGAGCTCGAAGGTTAACGTTCCGTTTTTTGTTTTGTTTTTGGTTTGTTTTTGTTGTTTGTTTTTTCGTTTTTTTGTCGTTTCTTTTACAATATCAGAGTATAGAAGTTTAGATCCAATTAAAGTTGAATCGTTACCAATGTCTAAATAAACCTAAAAATTAACAGTAGATACTGACCTAAATTCTGATTAAATTATTTTTTACATTGTTCCAAGTGGAAACAAGGAGTTAATTAGGTCATTTTTGTCAGTGATTTTGAGTTAAATTTCATTCAGAATAGTGAATACCGTGAACGAATAACATGATTCGTTGCTCAGTTCTGGATGATGTGTTTGACAATTTGATTTGATTTGTCGTTCTTCTAAGTACTGCTCCAGTTTTCTCCATTCTCACGACATATGATCTGGGTTCTTTTGATTTTCTTTCAATTACTGCTTTTTTCCAGTGTTTATCACCTTCCGTTTTCACGACTACTATTTTGCTTAATAAACCTCAATTTTTCAACATTTGCGGGGGTGGACCCTCGCTAACGGGGGGGGGGAGGGAGGGAGGATCCACAGGGATCTCAACCCCCCCCCCAACGCAAAAGTCTAGTGACGCCGCTGATTTTCATGCCTATATAAATAAACCTTTGGCCTTTCTTTCTTGGTTTGCAGTAGCATCTGTTGTTTCAGCATTGCTGGTGCTAGAAAACCCGGAATCAGTACTTATCATCGTTGGTTTCAAGATATTTTAGTCCATAACTTCTGAAAAATTTGCATACACGAAGAATGCCGTCGTAGTGCATATGTTTTCTTGATTAACTTTCTGAGTCGTCTGTCCGGTCAGCGTGAACAGTGCTGAGTGCATGGAGCAGTGCTGCTGCACCTTCCGAATGCACTTTCTTTGCTTTTATGCAACACAGATCTGCAGTAGAGGAACCGTCTTCCTCAATCTTACCCACAAATCCTATAAATTTGCGGTCAGGGCAGCAAATTAACACTATACCGTGGTACAGATTCGACTGAAGCAAATACTTTAATTCACCGTATATCAATGTCCGCGTTTGCGCATGCACGAGCCAATCCTCCAAATAGTATCAAGGAAATCGATTCCGGAAAATCCATTAAAAGCAAGTGTAAACTTAATGCTTGATGCCGTCGCACCGCACAATGGGGTTGAATCGACAAATATGTGGACATTGACGTTTTTACCTCTTTGAGCAAGTCATAAAAGTGTGATAATGGATCTGTTGCCAACTTTTGCTACATCCTTATCAAGGATTCCAACGTAAAATCGCGAGAAACTCACATTGAAAGCATAGAAAGGTCTCAAAATCCACCCGTGAACCCATTAAATGTTTAATAGAAAACCAATCTAAAGAATAAGGGTCACAATAAGGGAGTCTCATCTAATTTCAGCTTTCTTTAAGATGAATCACTTTTCTCAGCATAGAAAGTTGCCATTTGACGCGACTCCCCCATTATCACCCGCCTATGTGGCCGCCATGCAGGAATTTCGTTTAAAGAAACATTTATTGAGCTTTTAGGAGTCAATTTTAGAACATTGTGAAGCTCTTCAAATTACTCTCATATGATTTTACACTGAAATTGACTCTCTCAACGCAGCACTTGCTGTCGCAAAAGTTTGCAACAAACCCATTCAAGGGCTCAGAAAAGAAAATCGTTCGTCTTAAATTACGGTTGAGTAGCTGATAGTGATCGCAATGTCGTATTTTCATGTTCCCACATGCAGGTTTTGATCTTGCAAACTTAACTGTGCTTTTTGGTGTTTCTCCGATGTTTGGCCGGCATAAGATACTGTGCGCCGCAGCATCGCGCTGCTATGCCGCCTGACTACTCTGGCAGATCTAGTGCATAGTTCGTTAATGCTGACGTCATTGACAGTTGATCGAAAGGAAGTATGTGTATCAAACGATTTGAAACGATGCTTTAATTTACTATTTTTGTGCTGACGTCATTAGTAATTATTATCGACTTGTGTAATCGATATAATTTTTTTTTTTTGGCTCAGATTTACCAACGTTTAACGCCTTTGCATTTTTTAACGTGTAATTATTATGTCATTCGACCATTTTGCGGTGTCGCATTACCATTCGACGAATAACAACTTAAAATAAAGGAAAAGGACTAAAGCACACGAGTTTAATGTAAATAAAAAGTATATAAACACTCGCTGTTCACTAATAAAATATCACGGACAGACGCGTTTCGGGCGAACTTTTCTCCCATCTTCAGTGTGACGAATTCCAACTAATAACTGAACTGAATAACAACTATCTGGCATCTTAATTGATTATTATCAAAGAATCGGATTATTAATGACATGCTAAAAGTAGACAGATTAGTTGAAAACTCTTCTTCTATTGAAATTTGCGACGACGCATTCAGCCTGTCCTCACTTCCTCAGGCAAAGAGTTCCGAAGGATATATCAATCCGCTTTAGACATGAAAAACTAAGTTGCACGAAAACACTCGTGGAGGGAATGGTCGCAACTAAAGAAAAAAATTTGTTCGTTTCTTTGCACACGGATTTGTTTCCATTAACACGCTCAAAAATTGTTGGGTATCCATATTTCTGCAGTCTTCGTTTTCATAAATGATATGAGTAGCAACTCATTTTTTAATCGGTATGTTGGTTCGCAAATAAATCCGGATAGTTAGCTTCTAAAGTATTTAAAGCTTTATTTGAAATTTTTTCAGCATACTCTGAAAATTTTGAGGTATCAATTAAAGTAAGAGACAGTAATTTTTCAATATCTTGGAAACGCACTGTCATTCGCTTATCAAGTCAACAATTTCAAAAAATGTGATTTTGTAACGGAAAATAACTTCATCCGTCGTCCTTTGAACACGCTGACGTTCTTCGCGAATTTCACTTACACATTGAATCGGATTATTAATGAAATGCTAAAATTGGCAAATTAGTTAAAAAATCTTTTTCTACTGAAATTTGCGACGACGCATTCAGTCTGTCAGCACATGCCTGTCTAAGACATACATGGGACATGAGACTTGGGACAACGAAAGTGTACCCCACTTGTTTTCGGCGTGGCTTTTTCAAAAATTTAGTGGGATATGTTTCGCTCTACCCGTTGGAGATTTTGCGTCTTTTGAATCTGCAACGAACAAAAATTGATGTCGAGACCTTTTCTTTGAAGTACATCGTACAGCATGTCCGTTACACCGAAGAGGTGGTGTTATTTGCTTATCACCTAAGACTTCATCTGTAAGATTGAAATACATCGGCTTCTTCCGAGCTCCCTCACCAGTTCCGGGCTTCTTGTGCTTTGACGTTCATAATTTTTGAATTTGAAGTCCACCTAATTTGTGACTGAGACAGGCATTCGCCTCCAATGATGCTGAAGTCCTTTTTCACTGAGTGGTAGAAAAAGTTGGTAATCCTATCACATTTCCAAGAATCAGCGACATTTCGAAATTTTTTCATAAAGCTGCAGCACTAAGTTTAAACGATGCGCGACACAGTGCATGAGTAATGCACACAGGGCTGCTTCTCTTATTCTTGCCTGAAGACTGTTTAAATCACCGGACATCACACTTGCACCAGCATAGCATTGTCCAATTGATTTCGATTGGTATTCAAATTTCTCTAAAACTCAAGAAAAAATGTTGAATAATGTACGGTAAACGCAAAAACAGCACTCTTTGTTTTCTTATTTTTAGGCCCCCCTTATGACATCATGTGGCTCTCAGGGCGGATTTTAACTTTCAGCGCGCTAATTTTTGGATACTTGTTGTTCACTTACTTCAGCTCCGCTATTATTGTTCGACTTCTGTCTCCGCCCCCTAAAATCGACTACACTCTTGAGTCTTTGTTGAAGAACGACTTTGCGGTCGGAGCAGAAAACGTCAGTTACTACTACGCTTATTTTACGGTTAGTCAGAAGTTCAAGAAAACAATTCATCGTCTAATTTAGTCAGAATTTTAAGGGAAATAATTCTCTGTCTACGTGTGGAACCTTCTGCTGAAGTTCTACCTCGATAACTATAAACAGAATAATATTACTGAAGTTTCAAAGCCCATGTTGCATTTTAATTATTTTTTTTTTTGTTTTTTGTTCTTTTTTTTTCAATAACAATTATCCAGCTCTGACTGTCAAATATTATGATTCAGAAATGTTTATTTTTAGCCAAAGCATGCTGACTTTTTAAGAGCGCGATGTGGTGTCCACAATTCAAACTAATTGACTCTGGAGTCAATCTGAAGAAAATACCTATACGCTTACATTCTTTGCAACTAGACGACTTTAGATTTGGGAAGGTCAAAACTGCCAAGTTCTAAAGAGAGTGCTCTATTGAAATGGTTTTTTAAAGATTGCCATGTTCTAATGGGACAAATCAAAAGTTCGTTTTGAATTTTTTGCCCAATGACTGTAACTAAATATACATGCTACTTGTCCGAGAGCGTTACAGGGTGGAAATCTCGTACGCACATTTTACACGGGCTAGGTTTGTTTGCCTCATTTGTTTAACCTAATAAAGAAAGTTGTGACAAATCCGTTCGAAATTGGTTTTAAACGAAATTGCAGGTGTTTGAGAGTGGATATCTGGACACAGACATTGATAATAGGCAGTTAGGATTTTCTTGAAAATTTTTAAAAAAAATTTTTGTCTTTTGATCGGTGGGACCAATGAATTTTCTAAAACTGCTCATTTCTTCTGCTGGTCCTTTTGTTCCATTTTCGTTGTTATCAGATCTTTTGGTTTTTCTAGAAATACCCGTTCAAAATCTTGCGGGAGATCTACGCGAAGAAAATGACGATGGAGGATTTCATCCCTTTGAGTGAAGGGCTAACGAAAGTGCGGAACGAACAGTACGCGTTTGGAGGTGACATGAGGATCCTCTTCTCCGCAGCCGAAAAAGAGTTGACCGACAGCGAGAAGTGCGCTCTAGAGGCTATTGATATGATTCCTCTCAATATTCCACGCAGCGTAGTCCTTCAAAAAGAATCGCCTTGGGATGAGTTACTGTCTGCAGGGTAATTTTTCGCACATTTTACGTACGCATACACAGTTGAGAAACGCAATGTTTAAAAAAATGGCAATGGGCGTGATTTCAGGTCTTGGCCGGGGGAGGAGGGGGTGGAATGTAAAAACTGGTGTACCTTTTATTGCCTTCCCATACAACCAAGGCAAATTTCAGGAAAACACATTCTCTACACATTCTTTCTTGGGGTTATTCTTATTTCTAATTTTTCAACTGAACGCAGCCAAAAGGTCTTCCGACAGTTAACCGCGGACAAATGACCGAGTGCACATATTATGATCGCGCGACAGTTGACCGCCTTTTTTTTTCATCATCATTATTATTATTGTTATTATTATTATCATTGTGTCATTATTTGTAATAATCAACAATAATGAGTACAATTACCAAATGTGTTTGGCTCCTATTATTTTTCGTGGTTGTAAATACAAATAAAACCTGTATACACAGCTTGTGCGGCTTTCCTTTTGAGCTTTCCACAAACTTTATGTTGATCAATGTAATAAACCAGGAAACAAATGGTACGTCAAAACTAATAAATCCCTGAAAACACCCACAAAAGCTTCTCCAAAATAAAAAATCAAATCAAAAACATCAACTTAACTATTAAAATTTACTGAAATGCTGAAAACTCTATGAAAGACACGGTAACAACAAGACGGTCAGATTAAAGACTGATCAAGAGAGGGCAAAGACTTACTACCAGTCACCGTAGGATGACCTGCTGGCTGCCTACTTTCAAAGAGGGGAGTGAAATTCCACCCACTTTCTCTTTTCAAGGAAAAATGCCCCTCATTACGAAGAAATCAGAGGTGGCGAAAATCGCCTATTCATTAGGCTACCTAACTGCGTTAAGAATAACAGGCAATGGACGACTCTCTCAACATTGCCATTCGATCTCATTATTTTGTTTTTCTATTGTCCTTTATTTGGGTTTTCTTTCTTCATATGATTACCTATTTATTAATTTATTCTTGTTATTTATTATTATTATTTTTTCGCAACATCTGTCGCGCGGTCATGTGTCACCGCGGTCAAATGTGCGCGGTCAACTATCGTAGAACCTAGCCAAAAAGTCTTTTGCCTCTCTCTCAACTTTCTCAGTAACATTATCAACATTCAACAAAGAAGATCTCAAGTATTGTAATTTTACAATTCTTCTCAAAATTTACAACTGCAACATAGTAAATTCCTTTCTAACTTTGGCACATGAGCATTTGCAGTAGCATTTCACTTAAACATTGTTTAAATGGACCGGTCTTATCTGAATTAAAGTATGTAGGGAACGATTCAGGATGATGCCCAAATCGAGATCAATGAGCATCGTGTTGGGATCAGTGGCGTAGCGTGAAATTTGACAACGTTGCAGTTACCAGAAAATGTTGGGGGGGGGGGGGAAATGTCAAACTTATACCTAATAATATCTAACAGAACTGAGAAAGAAGAAGGTTAAAATTTAAACGAACCCCCAAATACAAATATCGAACTATTGTGTGTTCGGTGAACACCTTCGCATTCAACCTTTTACATGAGTTTAATTAGACAGAATACAACGTTGTCAAAAGTGCACGCTACGCCACTGGTCGGGAACAAACTCACACATGCGCACGGGCACTGTAATCCCCTTTCAAAACTTGCATATTTTACATGTTCTCTCCGGTGAGCACAAAGTTTTTGTGTCTCCTTTAAGTTGCAGAGAAGTGCTACTCGACACGTTTTCGCTGAACATCATCGAAATGGTTTTTCAGCGGAAAAGATTAAGGATAAATTTTGTCAAAAAATTATGCTTGTAAAGGAGCATACCTTGAATGACAGAAAATTTCGCCGCTTCCAATCCTAGCCCATCTTTTTCTGACAGTTGGATGACACCTGATATAGTTAATACTGCACCTTCGGCAATGATTTGGTTCAACTCCAAAAATGTCTTGGCAGCTTCTGGTTGTTTTAGACCATGCAGATAATGTGTATCCTGTACGTTGTCTAAAATTAAGTCAGCCTCCTCTAGATCTGCTGTTAGCGATTTGTATAAGGTAGAACTGAAACAGTGGGAGCCGGGCCCACCGTTGATCAGTGAGAGGACAAATATTTGACCGATGTAGAAATAGGTTCGACGAGAAACGTGTTGCTGGTTAAATTTAAGGCTGAGGGCTTCTTGACCTTCAAAAATACACTTACTGTTCCTTATTTCATGGACGACATTGTCCAGGTACTTTCTAGTGACTCCCCCAAGGTCAATGCCCCCTTCGCCATTGAAATTAACTTTAAGCTTCGAATACCATACAAGGTCGTTTTTTTTCGAATAATTTGATGGTCTGACCCAAAAGATCATTTCTGTCTTGCGGGTTAATGGTGATCGGAATCATGCGAACCATACTCAATGAAAAGGAGATACTCACTGCCTTTGCACGTAATAATTAGATATTATTTTAGAACTGATGTTATTTTGGGGATGCTACAATCATCATCGTCATCAGTTTTCTAAAAACTTTAAAACGAAGATGCTGCTACTAACTTACCACTCGGCTTGGAAGTCACGTTGAATTTTCTGCGCATACAAAGTCATTATTTTATAATTATTTCCATATAGTTCTCAATGGTCACCGATTTTTTTCTTCGTTCTCAGATATCTTTTATTCATGGAGCGAGGAATAACTCATCGACTTGATCGTATCTGGAGCAATCCACAACCTGCCTGTCTTGCACGAGATTTTCTTCCGGTTGAAATCTACGATCTTTACTTCGCTTTTGTTCTGCTGTCAGTTGGTTTCGTAGTCTCCATGATTATATTCGGTTTTGAACTCCATTTTCACAAATCCAACCGGACGAAGCTGAAAGATTCAGAAACCAGCGGTGATAATGATTTTCAGGAAGACGGTCAGGACGTTTTCCCTTATCTTGAATAAAATCACCGATCAAATTAAAGAATTTATTGGATACCGACAATGATGAATATGTCATCCGCAAATTCTTTTATTTTTGCAAATAATATTACTTTGTGGATTTTTCTGGTAGAGATTGGGGTAGAGTATAATAGAGGTTTAAGTAAAATTAGGGGATAAGACTGATCTCTCTGCTAATCCTATCGTTGAGGCAATCGGATGAAGGTATTTGTTATTGAATTTGATCACTAAGGATCTTCCTCTGTAGTACACAGAGCTTTAAGATGTTTAGTGTTATTCTGCCATTAACTTTTATTTCTTCTAGTGCGACTGTTAGTTTTTCTATTCTGACCGTATCTTAGGTCCCCTTGATGTCCAGTTGAGCACAAATGACTATCGTACGTGTGGTTCAATCTTGGTACAACATTCGATTGTATCCGTTAGATGTTCTTTCATGCTAACTTTAATCTTGCAAACTATGTTTGCAGTCTTTCGTTGATCCATCGCTTGACGGAGCTTTACTTATCTTGCCCATGTAAATGTAGCATGACAAGATTTTTTTTGGGTTGCAACGGAACATCAGAACAGGACCTACATTGGCTGTTGAGTAAAGATTTTGAGCTTTGACATCATCAACGGAAGCCAGTCACAGCGTAGCATCAGAAATTGTCCGTTCCTCAACAGCTAGCGTATAAGTATAACTTCTGTTGACAGTGTTCCCTATTTAAAAGTGTTGAGTGCCCGAAAAAAATATCTGTCACCGCTCGATCGGCCAGTGCAAGGTATCTTCTGTCTGTCGATTAAAACTACTTAATACTTTTGAGCGATCGAAAAACGGAGTCTTCCCACTTGACTTTTTACTTTCCATAAAACAGCTCAGAGATATATTGAGCTTTCAGAAGAAGTACAAACGAAAATTCACAAAAACAGTCAATGTGAATTAAATCAAGAAATAATAAATTACCTCGATTAATTCTACCACAATGTTTTCACTGTTTTGAGAGGGCAATCTGTCAGTCTGTCCTTGGCTGAGTGACTTTTTGTACCAGGTACAAAAAGTCACCGGCTCTATCTAAGACCCGTTCTATCAAAAAATTGCTTAAAGTCGCTCTCCCGCAACTCCAAGAGGGACTCGATATCTGTTGCTTCATCTGTAAGGAAAAAGATAAAGAAAACTGTTGTCAGCATATTTTAATGATGGTGGTCAAAGCGCAATCACAAGAAAAATAAAGGAAAAGAGAACATCATGATAACGAGCAGCTCTACACGCCTCATTATTAAATTGTCTACCAAAGAAAAGAAAACAAAGGGGGGAAACAGTCAGAATCGGTATGAAATTCTGTTAATTACTCTTTAATGAATCAATTCATCAGTTGAAAAAATACGAAATTAAATGAATCACCGCTTTAAAATCATATGAATCACCGCTTTAAAATCATAATGCTAAAATATAGCGAGAAAAAAGAACTGTATACTGGTTTAAAGGAACATACCAACTATTATCACAGAAATACGGAATCAGACAGCTCTAATCTTAAAATTGTGTGGGGACTTGACACGAGTCTCTAGATTAAAAAAAAAAAAAAAAAAAAAAACCGTAAGCAAGGCATGTCCACCCATAAGACAAAAGGGGTAAACGATTCTAAATTTGAGCACAATTCTCATTGTAGCACAGGGAGAAACGAACAAAAAAAATAAAAAAATAAAAAAATGAAAAACTTTCAAACATAGCTTAGGAGCCGAAAGGTCTACAAGTCGGACTCAAATCAACTTATCAGAACCTCACTTTTTGCCCATCAAATTGCATTCATGACCTCCTATAGCTTGACTTAAAGTTCATCGGATCGTTTCATCTTGATTCAGAGCCGGTGAGCAGATAATACCGCCAACCCCACCGCTACAGTCATCTGAGTGGCATCCGCTGACCACTCTTAATTTTCAAATAGTTGTACTCAAAACGCACTAGGGCTTTGGCCACTTAAGGCTTCTCGAAAACTTAGGAAACATTTAAGGAGTTGATAGTTCATTTGAGGAAGATATCTTGAATTCAAAGGGGCCTCGAGCTGACACTTTCAGAATCCCTATTCAAAGGTGACAAAACCAATTCTGGTTGTATGTAATTTTAATTTTTAAAAGTATTACGACTTCATTTGAACAAACTGTTATTCCGCTAATTCTAATACAAGTTTAGCCGTAATCTAATCCTCAATACATTATTATTCTGTCTACCGAATGGCTATTTCGTCTTGAACGAGAGGGGGGGGGAGGGCAAAGGTTTGGACGGATAAGGCAAAGTGGATTTCCAAATTCCATGTCATTAACGAGCCATTCCATCAAATCCCTGACGTAAAAACATTTTAAAGTTCGTAATTGAATAAACGCCTTGTCAGAAACACTAATTTACTCGTTCGAGAGCTAGCTGCCTTAATGAGACGATTGCTCGGGTACATCTAGCCAGTGAGTTGAATCGGCCAAAAAAAAAAAAAAAAAAGTTCAGGTTTGGTTCAGCTTTAGACATAGTTTCTACAATTTTGGTTTGATTTACGACCCATTAGTCCATAACGCAACTATTTACACTACAAAAAAAATAATTCCCAAGTTCAATTCATAATAGTAACACCTCAAAATCGACAAAAGTGTCACATGTGCTCTTTTTCCTTTTGAGGGTTCTTTTGGGATGTGACTGATGGTTCCTATAAAAAAATCCTAGCAACACCAATCACAGGGCGTCGATCGCACTATGGTCTGAAATTCGAAAAAAGTGGCCATAAATCAGTGAAAAATCATCGTTTTCGGCCATTAAAACAGAATTAATTTAAAACTTTCAAGTGACATTTCCAGGTTTGAATTACTTGTCGAAAGTGTTCTCCGTGATTCAAATTGGTTTTGAATGTTGATAAATAATTAATAGATAAAAAATTCACTTTCTGATTTTTTGGCCCTTTTTCACGATCTCAGACTACAGTGCGTCGGGTGTAAGGCAATCCTGCATCTCGCCCTTTTAAACCCATGCAAAATATCGATTTGAGGGAGTGCACTGTGCACCTCCAATAGCTCGAAATTTTTCATGTGTTTCAATATACATGTAGACAAAATTCAGCGTTGCCAGGTTCCACGCGACACCACTGACGCCAATGCATTAGACTGCCATACTATACATATACCTACTAATTGCATAGCTCTTTGATTCATAGACCTGTACTGTTTTGGTTTGGACACGCTAGCCGGCAACGTCTGAAAAGTGCACAATAGCGGAACAGCAGCTCTTCGTATAAAAATAATCGACGATGTCCTAGCGCACTTTATTCGCTTTCTGCCTCGAGCGCGCGCCGCCGTTCAATTGTCTATTTCCCAGGATGTGAAGTTAGTTTTTGGTGATAGTTTTTCTTCCCCCTCAAATTTCCCATCCCTCGGCCCTTGTCCCTCGCGCGCTGTCACAAATTGTCTATAGATCGTCTGTTGTCGGAGGAGTGTCTAAAAAGTGCCCATTGAGTGAACGTGAACGTGAACGTGAAGTGAAGTTCTCTGAGCTTTCGGGATTCCATCAACAAGTTTTTGAAGTGAATAATGAACACGTTTTAAGTGAATAATTATCCTGCGTGCTTACTCTTATCCTCCTTCTTCGTCTTACTATGGCTCATATTTTATTAGTAAGTGTTCTGGATATGTTATGCACTTTAAAGTTTTGTAAGCACTTACTTTTAGATAACTTTCTGCATCCCTCTAAATCTCAGATAAACAAATCAGAGCTGCCGTTTTGTATCTGTAGGTATATATTTTGTGACGTAATTCAACTCACCGGTGATTCCACCGGTTGCGACTAAAACATTACACAGCTCAGTCTAATTTACATATGTATGACTGTAATGCACGAAAATTATCTTATCCATACAGCCATTCTTTTTGTTACGGACTGAAGTTAGGAGGCTAGTGGAAAATTTTTTTTGTATGATTCTAATCGGGGATACTTAAATGAAAATATGACGCCGCAGCGGTAAATAACAAGAATACTTACAAGCAACTAATATATTGAAGTTATGAAAACTATGTTTATGAGAAATATAGATTCAACAATCGACGTTATTATGGTAAAACTAAGGGAAAAAGACAGGAATGCGTCGTAAAAGCGAGATGAACTCTACACAAGAGAGATTCGCTAAGACATAAATACTCATTTTCTTTCTCTCTGCGCTTCGTATTATGAGTTAAGTTCAGCTGAGCATTCTTTGAATATCGGCTTCACCAGTTAGGAAGTACCAATTTTTTTTTAGACATTGCAAAATTTGTCAGTATCCATAGTAACTAGCCTCTCTTGATGCAGATTACCAATACATACCTTGTAAAAAATAAGTCGGTATAGTAGTATTTACTCCAAATTTTGAAAAAGAATTTATAATTAATAATTATTTAGAGCACTTAAAGATGAACACCTTTTCAAGCAGACACAGGTCTGCCAACCAAGAACGGGACACTATACAGGGTGTACCAGACCACCCGGATCAGGCATTCTAGAAAACTACTGAACCAAATGATTTAAAATAAAAGAGTCAGAGAGGGAATCAACCCCAAATTTTTCATTTTCGATATTTTCACAAGCCCTGGACAGCCCCTTGGGGCCCATTTGGGGGGGGGGGGGGGGTTCAAATACATTTTTCAAGTTTTCTCGAAAGAGTCTCCAATAATGATATGTAAATTAGTTTATATTCTTCAAGTAGAGGCAATTGTCGACATTTTTTCTCCCATAAACTTTTTCCAAAAACCCCCATAGCTCAAAAATTGGGGGTTTTTGGAAAACGTTTATGGAAGGAAAAATGTCGGCAATTGCCTCCACTTGAAGAATAGAAACTAATTTTCTTATCATAATTGGAGAATTTTTCGAGGAAACTTGAAAAATGTGTTTGAACCCCCCACCCCCCGCCCCCAAATGGGCCCCAAGGGGCTGTCCGGGGCTTTTGAAAATATTGAAAATGAAAAATTTGGGGTTGATTCCCTATCTGACTCTTTTGTTTCAAATCATTTGGCTCTGTAGTTTTCGAGAAAAAAGCGTGATCCGGGTGGTCTGGTACACCCTGTAAATGTCTGAGAAACTGACATAAGTAACTCAAACACTTACCTAGTTGTCTCTTCAAATCAACTCATTGGCTGATGGGTTCAACAAAAAACTCATTAAGATGCAGCAAAAATGCAAATATTATATCAAAATTTCACTCATAGTTACGAAAAGATCGACGGTTCAAAAGAAACCACATTCTTCTATATACTTGTTCTATAAAGTTTCATAGAAAAGGCCGGTGCATCTAATTGAAGAATGGCTGTCTAGTATTTTCTCAACCGGTTAAATCGCCGTTTAGTTATCAAAATACTGTAAATATTGAACTGAATTTGAACTTTGTAATCTGTTGATCAACCGTTGAAATCTTTGGTACATCGAAAAAGTGCCCTGAAATTTACACTAAATGACAGATTTGAAACGAATTCGAAGAGTTAGCGACATGAAGGTGATTATTGCTCAGATGCGTCCTCACCGGTGCAGCCGTGCAGATGATGTAAGACGAGGCACATGGCCGTAAGAGGTAGTTAAAACATTTTAGGAAAATCATAATGCAACGTTGCCAAATTGCACGCTGCGCCACTTCACACTGAAAAACATAAATAGTTGAAAAAGTACAGAACAAAATGATTTGCTAACCTAACCTATAATTTTGTTAAATTAAGAACTCAAATGCTAAATCAGCAATTCATTTTGTTAGCTTAACAACTAACTTTGCCCAACCAGCAAATCAAATAGTAAAAATAACAATTTTTATGCTGGAATAACAAATTAGTAAGTAAAATCAGCAATTTATTTTGCTGATATAACAAGCTGAATTGTTAGATCAACTAATTGGGTTAGGTTCTGTATTTTTTTAATTATTTAAAATTGCTAAATTGACAATGTCTACTTTGTTAAAAGAACACCATTGTGTGGTTGATTTAACAACTTTTTTTTGTAAACTCAACGAATAAATTGTTAACTTAACAGAAAACCTTGGTTGATTTGGCAATTAACTTTCAATTTTTGTTAAATCAGCAAATTTTGAATTGTTGCTTTAACAATTGATTTTTTTTTCAGTGCAGTCAAAGTGCATCACTGTTTGCAATGGAGTTCAAAGCGTGCGGTCTCGCATTACGGATTTATTCGAAAAATATGGGTCCATAATTGAATAGCTGGATGATGATTCCAATGCGAGCTATGAATATAGTAGATGAAGCGTTTATTTTTCTCACGATCAATCGGTATACGCAAAAAAGAACCTCATCGTACTTGCAAAACATACTTCAAATCAATCTAATCTATCGAAAGTGCTCTTCAATGATAAGCCCCTACGGCTCCTAAGTAATAAGTCCTTGCAGAAGTCCTCGTCCGAATATTATTGATCAGTGTAGGTCCGTCTAACCGCAATCTGCATGGTCATGAATGGATTCGCTTTCGAAGGAGCATGAAGCATGGATCTGAAGTTGGAAAAGAAAATAACTTTCATCTTTGATGATTCAAACCACATTGAAAATCACATTGAATGAAAATCACATCGAAAGCATGAGAAAGTCTCAAAACCCACTCACAAATTCAATATATGCGTTTAACATAACTCAAAGTTGGCGGTCGAATGAAGGAGGGCCTCAATGGAGGAGTCCCATTTATTTGCTTCTTCTGTATGATGAAGCACTTTTCTTATCATAGACGTTTGCGATCAAATAAGGCTCCCCCATTGTGAGCAGCTCATTTGATCGCCATCTTGGCATTTTGTTTAAACGAGCATTTATTATTAAGTTTGTGAGTCAATTTTGGAACTTTCTGATGCTCCCAACGTTATTTTTAAGTAAAATTACAACAGTATGGAGCTGTTGCAAACTTTTGCTACAGGCTTATTATTAGTTGATTATGGGGTTATACCCTGTAAAAACAACGATCAGCGCCAAAGAGTAAACAAGAGTCGCAATTGAATGGAAGGCCTGCGTGGTCAACG
Source organism: Trialeurodes vaporariorum (assembly GCA_011764245.1). NCBI lineage: Eukaryota > Metazoa > Arthropoda > Insecta > Hemiptera > Aleyrodidae > Trialeurodes > Trialeurodes vaporariorum. Next base: position 32,073,357 of record VMOF01000001.1, read on the forward strand.
TAGATAAGGGATCCGAACGCGGGCTGGCCTCTGATTGGCTGCAACGGGTGGAGCAAAAATGACTCGGGGTACAGGGAAAATAACACGGGATTTTCGTTCCGGGGCGTTTATCTCGAAACCTAAGCAAAATTGTATTTAAACAATTTATACGAGTCGATTCAGCAGATTTTTCCGAACAATTTGATAGGTCATAAGTGCCACTTTATTGCAAATTCGAAAAGACTGTTTCAGTTTAAAAGTACGCACAATAGTGTGATTACATGCTTGGCGTGTGTTTGAGCAGTGTTTGAGTAACTCACTATTGTGCGTACTTTTAAACTGAAACAGTCTTTTCGAATTTGCAATAAAGTGGCACTTATGACCTATTAAATTGTTTGGAAAAATCTGCTGAATCGACTCGTATAAATTGTTTTAGATACGATTTTGCTTAGGTTTCGAGATACACGCCCCGGAACGAAAATCCCGTGTAATTTTCCCTATACCCCGAGTCATTTTTGCTCCACCCGTTGCAGCCAATCAGAGGCCAGCCCGCGTTCCGATCCCTTATCTACGTTGACCACGCAGGCCTTCCATTCAATTGCGACTCTTGTTTACTCTTTGATCAGCGCACTAAAAAATCACGAAATTCACTCTTAAACTCACAAAATGCTTTTAAACGCGAGATCGTAATGGCGGCCGAGGCCGCGGTTTTCTTATGGCAATTGTATGCTTCTTCTTTTGTGGTGTTGCGAGAACACCTCGTGTAGATGACGCTGATTGAAGATAGGGAACCCCAATGAAAATCGCGGCCCCGGCCGCCATTACGGCCTCGCGTTTAAAAGCATTTTGTGAGTTTAGGAGTGGATTTCGTGATTTTTTAGTGCGCACAAGGTTTTACCTCAGAATCTTCTATTAATAAGCCTGTAGCAAAAGTTTGCAACAGCTTTATTGACCCCTTCTATAGCGGCATAGGAAAAGTTTGCTACAGACCCACAGGGAAGATGAAAAACTCCAGCTACCTTGCTCAACTTAAACCAGTGGCGGCTCGTGCTATTTGGGAACAATGTCTTCGCTCCATTTGAATCTATGTTTAACAATCGATTGCTGGTGAAGCGCTGCTTCACTTTCGAATCGATTGTTTGGCATACAATCAAATGGAAGGATGACAATGTTGCTAACTTGCACGAGCCGCCACTGACTTAAACTCAGAGTGAAGTTTTTTTTCTCCGTGTTTGTTTTGAGTCGAAAGAAAAATCAATTTTTATTAATCAATAAGTAAAGGTATACTTACGGTCAGAAAGGACAAAGCAAGGATTTCTTTGGATTCAACCAAAATTTTTGTGAGTGAGGAAGGTTAGATGTCTCTACACTATCGATTGTTTAATTACGCACGGTGTGCTTATCAAAAGTAGCGGAGTTAGCTGACAATAGTTTCATATGAAATAGAACGTTCAGATTTCATAAAATCCAAGATTCAAGCAGTGGCGTCGCTTGCAATGTGGCAAAGTTTTATTTTGCCCGTTTAAAACCATGAAAAAGGTCGAATTATTGAAGGTGCGAAGTGCACACCCTCAAACCGGTATTTTACTTGTGTTTTAATTGAAGAAAATCAGCATTGCCGAATTGGACACGATGCCACTAATTGGAAGTAGGCACAATGATTAATTCTCAGATTGTGCTCCTTATAAAATTGGTTGAACACGCACTCGCACAGGATCAATGGATAGTTTGCAGACGGGACGAAAAAACAACCATATTTTTGACTCAATAACGCTTAGTCGCGGTGCTGATATTCTGTGCTCATACTCTGTGCTCCAAAAGAAGGAATCTGACTCTCTTACGCTTCACAATCCTCTTTTATTTTTGGAAAGCCTTGTTATTTTAATATCAGCTAGGTTCCTGTTCGTAATATTGACTTTTATTCCTGGTATGGTTCGTTCAGATTCCGTGTAGGTACCGAGTGGAACGTCCAGATTTATTTGTCGATACACGTTGCCCCGCAAAAAGCCGGCGCACCCGGCGCGCTTCGCTGGATCATTCCGGATATTTGAGTGGGATGTGTAAACTGTGTGTTCAGAAGCGGTCGTTACATAGTCACCCAGATAACAATATCAGGCTTGCCGATCTGGCTTAAAATGGGCTTTTGTAAGACGTCTTTTCATTCCGTCTTAAAGACGTCTTAAATCCGTCTTATGGTCGCGGTTCCAAAGACGTCTTTTAAGCTTGTCTTAAATCCGTCTTAAATGCGTCTTTAAGTCGATTTTAGAAGACACCTTGTATTCCGTCTTAAATCCGTCTTCCAAAGTGGTTTTTAAGACGTCTTTCAATCCAGTCTTACAAGGCGTCTTTAATCCGTCTTCAAAGACGTCTTCCAAGACGGTTCGCGAGACGGCTTGAATACCGTCTTCCAAAGTGGTTTTTAAGACGTCTTTCAATCCAGACTTACAAGGCGTCTTTAATCCGTCTTAAAGCCGGCTTTAGCCAAGATAGCTAGAAGATTGACTCCAATGTTTTAAAGTCCTAAAATAATGATAATTTGCAAAAATCACGAAAATTTTTACAAATTTCGAAAATTACGAAAATGTTCACAGTTCGAAAATTTGAAAATTACCAATATTTTCATAAATTTTGAAAATTACGAAAATTTTCATTAAGTTTGAAAATTACCAACATTTGCACAAATTTTGAAAATTACGAAAATTTTCACAAATTTTGAAAATGTTGACTATTTTCAAGCAAGCTTGGAAAGCTAGGCTTCCTCGAGACGTAACGTATAAATTTAGAGCATTGTGACCGACGCCTTTCATATGTCTTTAAGACGGATTTCAAAGTTGTCTTATAAGACGTCTTATAAGACGCCTTTAAGACGGATTCGTAAGACGTTTTCAAAGTTGTCTTAAAAACGTCTTTAAGACGGATTCGTAAGACGGTTTTCGAAGTTGTCTTAAAAACGTCTTAAAGACGGATTCGTAAGACGTCTTCAAAGACGTGTTTGGGCGGAACTAGAGACGTCTTTAAGACGGATTAAAGACGGATTTAAGACAACTTTACTTGTCTTATAAGACGTCTTTAAGACGGATTGAAGACGGTTTTTGCTAACTGGGCACGGAAAAGTGCTTTTTTTGACCTTGAAATAATTTTGAACACAAAATCTAGGTTGCCAGGTCAAAAGTACAGACTCCGAAAAATCTAATGTATGTTTCAGATTTTGTCTACCTATGCTAGTTGTGGCCAAAGAAATGTGAGAAGTTAGCGTAACTTTTTAGATAAGTACGCTGCAAAAAAAAAAAGTTTTCGTAATAGTTTGAAAATACTATTCATACGGGCGTAAAAGTGACCAATAGATAATTTATGAGCGTACGATTAAAAAGCTAAGAGTATAAGGAATTCGACCCTTGTTTTGAAAATTGTTTAGCTCTTTTAGTTCAAAAGTTGTGACAGTTTGAACTTTTGTAATTTTTTCGCATTTTCGAGCGCAACAATCCAGGTGCGCCGGTTTTTTTTTTTTTTTTTTTGCGGGGCAGTGTATTTATTTAACGATGCCAATAAGTCTTAAATTATTTACAACATGGCAACATACATATTACATACATCTATGGCAACCCTGTTCTACCATATCATCTATAGCTATTTCGTTCAACACTCAACAGCAATCTATCGACCTTTTCTAAGCAGGAGCTGTTATGAGTTTGTTATGACTATGAATAATGATTTTGCAAGTTGAACAAAAATCTCATTTTATGCGTGTAACAAAGAGGACATTTACTAAGGCAGCTCATGAGCTCACTCGACGGTGAATGGTTTTAATAGATTCCTTATTTTTTTATTCATTTTTTTTTTTTTTTTTATCTGTCAAAAACCATAATTAATTTGCGCCGTCTTTCTTCCTCTTTCTTTTTTCCATTTGTTTTATCTATTCCTGATTCTATTCATCATTTCTTTCACGTGTTAAATGAATTTTCCCCTTTCAATCGTTCAGGTACCTACTCACAAAATCCAGTTTCATTGTCAATTATAATGCACTTTCCCCGTCACCGTAATTGTTTCTTCTCACTTTCAAGCTTTTAATAGCATGATCATGTGTTCAAATGCATTCATGCTGAAACATCCGCAGTTTTTCCGGTTCACGGTCCAAGTAAATTTAACACATGAAAACACACAAAACAGTGTCTCCATGATTGCAAATTTCTGCTATATATATCTACCGACTTTTTCAAAACGACCAATTTCGATCAGTTCACGCTTTAAATCCTGGAATCTAGAAATGTCTTGATCTTAAAAGAAAAAAAAACAGTTAGTATGGAGCTGCTTCTGTGTCTGCGGAGCAAACCTTAAAAATATTAGCCGTTTGCTTCGAGTTTCAAGATTCCTGCGTCAATTTGGGCATTCTAGGGGAGGAGAGGGCAAAGTAGAAAGGTTTTCTTAGAATGTGCAGAACTATGGTCGATTTCTGGATGAAAGTGCTAAGAAATTCAGCAATGGTTTCTGGACTTACTAGAAATGGTCCTAGGTCATTTCACGTGTAGGTGGAAGACCAACATAAAGTTTCACCTAAAAATAATTTACGTCCACTGTGTTTTTGACTCGAGGGAAAGTAGAAGCAGAGTTGGGCAAATGGGAATTGTAATCGTTCACACGATTACCGAGTAATCGTAATCGTCAAATCTTTGGATGGTAATCAAATCCATTTTTCACACATAAATAGTAAAATCAAGGGTATTTTTGATTAGATCTAATACTCTGCAACTAATATGATGGGTGGCTTGTAAAAAATCAGCCTTGATTACCATAGAATCATCCTCCGAAAAAACGACGATTACGATTACTTGATAATCGTGTAATCGATTACCACCCCCATTTGCCCAACTCTGAATAGAAGTTCTTTGTTGATTTTGCGTTATTACCTTCTTGGAGCCTCTAAATTAATTTTTTGAGAAGCTCACTTTGAAAAAAAAAAAAAAAAAAATGAAATCTTTTTGAAATAAAGCATTCTTGTACCAGTTCCAAATGTGCGCACTCCTTGTAGAAACTATCAGGTATATCTTCTATTTTTTCCCTCTTGTCTCCTCGCTTTATTCACCGATTGAACAAAATTTGTGAGGCCGGATGACATCGATCATCTTCGCTTGTTTATTGTTTTCATTCGATTACTCACCGGTGACAAGTGATATAGCTGCCAAAGAGAATTCGTTTTCACTTTCGTAATCTAATCGACTCTTTAAAACTGTTACTTTCCTTCAACTGACACTCTTCTATTCAGAAGGAGATTTCCTCAACCTTCCCGTGACTAGATCTGCAGTGTTTTTTTTTTTTTTTTTAATTAATTTTACTCTGCACACGGGCATTGGCAAAAAATTTACCATGGTGAGGGGGGGGGGGTGCTCTCGATTTTTAAATTAATTAAAAATTAATTTAAAAAATTAATTAATTTTGCTTGTTTCCAGCTTATTGTAGAAAAAAGTTGCGTGAACATCGTTATTGTCCAATTTCCTGGGGAGGGGGGTGCCCTATTTTCACTCCTCTGCCGGTTCTCATGGCCCTACCCTCAATTTGTGATTATAGTTTCGTCACTTATTTGACCTCATCTCTTCAAAAGATCGTGGCTTGTTAATGTTTGGTTGCAATAATCCTCTACTCCAGTACGCGTGCTTGAATGTTCTGGTCAGAAAAGTCTTAATATATTTAACTTCTCTTAGCGATAGCACCCGCAAAAAATGTATCAGTGCTTTTTTCCCAGCGTAGTGCTTTTATTCGGTACTACCCATCGTACTTGCAATAACACTGTGCAACAGCCTGTCTGTACCCCTGATGAAACCCATTTTGTTCGATCCCATGGGTGTTAAAACGAAGGAAAATCACCGTCAGAACCCCACATCACGGGCGGGAGGACTATAAAGCCGCCATCTTTGAATTTTCACCCATTTTGCGTACCTTTGATCCATTTTTCCATTTTTTCGGCACGAAAACCAATCTAACAATGCTCACTTTTTTGTTCTAGCTCCCCTTGAACCGGGCAAGGGGATTGGGTGTCAAAGGAAAAACCATTTTTCGGCCATAACTTTTAAAATAAACTTAAAGATATCATTTTTCAGAACATTGAAAGACCTGTCTTTTTGATGTATATCAAGTGTAACAAATTTTAAAAACTTCAATTTTCATCAAGATATTGCCTTTTCAAAATTTAGAAAATTTCAATAATCTAATTTTTTACAATTCTCAAATTCATCTTGGATTTATCATTTCCTCAAAACCGACGAACGGTGGAATTTAATTATGCGACCTAAAAAGCCCGTAAATTCCAATTTTCATTGAATTTGGTTTCTCCTTGCGGAGGAATTGTTTTTTTCGGCTTTGTGGTAACCGCTAATAAGGCAAAAATAGCAATATCTGACACTTAACAACTTTTTAAATGCCAAAGATGGCTGCCTAGCAGATAGGGGTTGACTTTCAAATTTCATATTTCGAAGAAGAAAAATTTCCCGAAATCGATCTCGTGGACTCGTTTTAACCTCGAAGACAAGAGCTTTGTTTGGGCGATTTTGGTTTTCCTCCATGCGATCCGAATTTGAGAATAAATTGTAAAAAATTAGATTTTTGAAATTTTCTAAATTTTGAAAAGGCAATATCTTGATGAAAATTGAAGTTTTTAAAATTTGTTACACTTGATATACATCATTAAGACAGGTCTTTCAATGTTCTGAAAAATGATATCTTTAAGTTTATTTTAAAAGTTATGGCCAAAAAATGGTTTTTCCTTTGACACCCAATCCCCTTCCCCGGTTCAAGGGGAGCTAGAACAAAAAAGTGAGCATTTTTAAACTCCCTGCGCATAGATCTATATCCCTTAAAAATGAAATTTGTTTATTTTCTCGGCCCATTCCTTATGGGAGATGAAACATCCTCTTTTCCCCTTCAAAACAGCCCTTTTCAGGGCCACCTAATCTTCAGAATAAACACAACTTCCTATTACCCAACACATGAAAGTGCCTTCTTTACCATTAAATTTAAACCACTAAGATACGGTATTTCACTGAGGGAAGCAAAAAATTCAAAGTCTTGCTCTGCTCAATCATTGCGAGACTTTGCTCTTTCGGGCGTAGTAGGTAACTCTGCATTAAAAAGCGAGAGAAAAAATGCGAAAATTGCAAGCTCTTTCAAAGTATGTAAAAAGATGATTTTCTCTCAAAATCTGGAGTTTTTCGAAAAGTAGAGGGTTCCAATGTGTTCAATTATTGTTTTCCATCAGCCATATTTTTAATCTTTAAAAAAAATTGGTGCATTCTTCTCATAGAATTGACCAGGGGTGATTTGGGTTTGAGTGGTAGTCTTTATGAGGAGAAAAATCGCATAAATTGACGTTTTTAGAGCTCTCATTGTGTGGCACCTGACGACACCAAATAATTGGATAAACAATGACTATTGCAGTGGTTTGTAGCAAATGTTATGCGCTTTAAGACTATGTAAACGGATTTGACATTGAATTCCTGGATCTGAATATACAAGGGAAAAACTGAGGAAAAGTCGATTTTTTGGGGCAATTTTTGAAGGTAATTTTTCGAAATATGCGTAATTATTCCAAAGAAAAAAATATGATAAAATGAATCTCATTACATGAATTTGTAGCAAATTTAATGTTCTTTCAGATGCATTAATTAGATTTTTTTGTTAGATTGGTTTTTGTGCCGAAAAAATGGAAAAATCGATCAAAGGTACGCAAAATGGGTGAAAATTCAAAGATGGCGACTTTATAGTCCTCCCGCCCAAGATGTGGGGTTCTGACGGTGATTTTCCTTCGTTTGGGTTAACACCCATGGGATCCAAAAAAATGGCTTTCGTCAGGGGGACAGAGAAAACCCCAAATTTTGTTGCACAGTGTAATTACTTATGGAGAAAGAAATAACAAAGTTCAGATTCTATGGTTTAATCCATACCCGTCGCTTACATAGGTACCGCCAACCGAAAACTTTGAGGCTAGGGTACCACTAACGGCTGGGTGCTAAGTTTCAGTGGCAGCTTACTGGAGTTTTTCAGTGTAGAACTTTCAAAGGAGAAGATATTTAAAATCTCAAAAATTACATTTCTAAGGCACAAATAAAGACTGGGTCACGTTTTCCGAACACACATATACAGGGTGTACCAGACCTCCCGGATCAGGCATTAATCTCGAAAACTACTGGACCAAATGATTTGAAACAAAAAAGTCAGAAAGGGAATTGACGGACGCAACACGTATGTAGCAGTAGCGGAAATGTAAAATCTAGCATCCGTGATTTTTTGCCTTTAAAACCTACGCTAAAAATCGATTCTTGGTGAGACGACGTGTTTCACCTAGATTCGATTATTTCACACAGGTTTACTTGGAAAACATCCGATGTTGCTTTCCAAGAGCCGCTATACAGGGTGTCCGAGAAATGAGTTCACACTTTTGCTGTGAGCGCCTGGTTGATTGTAAAAATCTGAAAAATTCAGGAATAATCTATTACCGCTAAGCGACTTCAGAGAAAATATCGGGGGGCTCCCACCACCATTTAGGGGGGGCGTAGGCCCCAAAATGTACCCCGTGTTGCCAATATATCGCATATTTCAAATGGCAGGGGGTATTTTTTATTTCATCATTCAAAAGGGCTCAAAAAACTGAGTAATTTCGTTTTTTCAGATTTTCGGTAGCCCCTCTCAAAACAAAATGGCGGCCAAATAGCTAACCGATACTTTAGAGGCCCATAACTTCGGTTTGAATTAATATTTTTTCAAAAACTAAAAACTTTCTGAATCCTCAGAACGTCTTCTTCCCACTGATGTGCCACACTTTATCACTTGGTGGAAAAAAAATGGGGCGCGGAGCCCCCCCACAAATTTTTGAGTTTGGGGGGCTGTAGCTCAAAAAAGTCAAATGTAAAGGGGGGTCGTGTTGTACATCTATCGAAAGGTCTTAAAAAAAGGAAGAATTTGGCGCAAACCTGAAGTCGCTACAATGCGTCTATTCAAAATGGCGGCCATTTAACCATTTGGGGGTGGGGGACCGTCCCCCCAAATAAAATCCCTCCATCGAGTGATACACCAATCGAAAGGTCTTAGAAAAAGAATGAGAATAGCACAAACCGGACGTCAATACGATGCTTGTATCCAAAATGGCAGCCGGTCAAAGTTTTTTGGCTTATGACCCTGCAGGCCTATGGCCAAAAAACTTTGACCGGCTGCCATTTTGGATACAAGCATCGTATTGACGTCCGGTTTGTGCCATTCTCTATCTTTTTCTAAGACCTTTCGATTGGTGTATCACTCGATGGAGGGATTTTATTTGGGGGGGACGGTCCCCCACCCCCAAATGGTTAAATGGCCGCCATTTTGAATAGACGCATTGTAGCGACTTCAGGTTTGCGCCAAATTCTTCCTTTTTTTAAGACCTTTCGATTGATGTACAACACGACCCCCCTTTACATTTGACTTTTTTGAGCTACAGCCCCCCAAACTCAAAAATTTGTAGGGGGGCTCCGCGTCCCATTTTTTTCCCCACCAAATGATAAAGTGTGGCACATCATTGGAAAGAAGACGTTCTGAGGATTGAGAAAGTTTTTAGTTTTTGAAAAAATATTAATTCAAACCGAAGTTATGGGCCTCTAAAGTATCGGTTAGCTATTTGGCCGCCATTTTGTTTTGAGAGGGGCTACCGAAAATCTGAAAAAACGAAATTACTCAGTTTTTTGAGCCTTTTTGATTGATGAAATAAAAAATACCCCCTGCCATTTGAAATATGCGATATATTGGCAACACGGGGTACATTTTGGGGCCTGCGCCCCCCCCTAAAGGGAGGTGGGAGCCCCCCGATATTTTCTCTGAAGTCGCTTAGGGGTAATAGATTATTCCTGAATTTTTCAGATTTTTACAATCAACCAGACGCTCACAGCAAAAGTGTGAACTCATTTCTCGGACACCCTGTATGTATACTGGTAAGTGGGTTTATCACTTTATACAGGATGTACCAGACCACCCGGATCAGGCATTAATTTGAAACAAAAAAGTCAGACAAGGAATTTACCCCAAATTTTCCGTTTTTGATATTTTCAAAAGCCCTCGATAGTCTCTTGGAGGGGGGCTCAAACACATTTTTCAAGTTTTCTCAGAAAAGTCTCCAGTAAAAGTATCAAAAAAAGTTCATATTCGCAAATTACAGACAATTGACTACATTTTGGTTCCCATAGTTTTTTTTCCAAAAACCCCCAATTTTTTTAATCAGCCTTCTGTGACCACTATGTTCATAATTTCTCAAAAATCATTACAGATTCCAAAAGAACAGATCAAGACCTTTCGATTGATGTGCCACATGTTACCTTAAAGTGAAAAAATTAGGTGTTTTCTGCCAAATCGAAATTTGAGGCTTCAATTGCAGAGTTGGCGCGATTCCATGGTTTGAGCCAATTAAGCCCCAAAATTTCGATTTGGTAAATAACACCTAATTTTTTCACTTTAAGGTAACATGTGGCACATCAATCGAAAGGTCTTGATCTGTTCTTTTAGAATCTGTAAAGATTTTTGAGAAATTAGGAACAGGGTGGTCACAAGGGCCGATTCAAAAAAAATCCAAAAATCCCCTAAAACTCAAAAAACTCGGGGTTTTGGGAAAAAATTCATGGGAACAAAAATGTCGTCAATTTTCTCTAATTTACGAATATAAACTTTTTTTGATACTTTTACTGGAGACTTTTCAGAGAAAACTTTCCCAAAACCCCCAAGGGACTATCAGGGGCTTTTGAAAATATCAAAAACGGAAAATTTTGGGGTCAGTTCCCAATCTGATTTTTTTGTTTCAAATCATTTGGTTCAGTAGTTCTTTTTTTTTTTTTTTTAAATGCCTGATCCGGGTGGTCTGGTACACCCAGTATAAAGTGATAAACCCATTTACCAGTATACATATAGCGGCTCTTGGAAAGCAACATCGGATGTTTTCCAAGTAAACCTGTGTAAAATAATCGATTCTAGGTGAAACACGTCGCCTCACCAAGAATAAATTTTTGGCGTAGGTTTTAAAGGCAAAAAATCACGGATGCTAGATTTTACATTTCCGCTACTGCTACATACGTGTTGCGTCCGTCGTTGCGTGCACCAACTTATTTATCTTATTCCTTTATTTTCTATCCCTGCGTTAAAGTCTCTTTGCTCGTATAATCCTATCGATCGATATAATCGACTGATGGTGCTTTTGAAAGTTTTTTCTTTTGAAAAATTAAATACCTGACTTCATCTTCAGACCACAACACTCTACGCCGCGTCGCGTCGCGTCGCTGAGACAGATTTTCTAAGTATAACCGTTTTCAAATAATTTGTATGAAATAACAAGAAAGCATCGGCTGCGGCACCTTTGTAATTTTTTACAGATTATTTGAGCCACCTGTTACGTAGTCTTCTCGCCACTCCATCACATGTCATTTTCTTGCTGTAAATAACCTCTCTGTAGCAACCTTTGCGTGAAATTCGTTAATCTGTCATATTACGACTCAAAAGGAACATCTAAAAATCCATCCTCCATTATCACAGCAATACAATCAAGTAATAAATCATACTTGTTTAAGTTATTTTTATCAACGAAAGATTCAATTAACTATAAATTAATAATCAAACTAATGTCAGTAACTATTCGTAGAACACCAGCAACCATTGAAATCGGTTGAGCGTTAAAGTCTTAATCCATTTTTGTGGCAGTTTTAGACTTATTTTCAATGGATGCGAGTAAGATAGAGCTAGGTACTTGTTCTCTATCTCTTTCACACTCATTGATATGGTTGAAACTGCCTCGATGAACTATGACTTCAATTCTCTACCAATTTCTATGGCTGGTGGCTCAAATCTGTATTTTAGTTCAAAGGGGCTCTCCGGCTATCGCCAAATTTTGCTGTATGCGGTTGAGTAGTTAGTTTTTGCTTAAAAATCAGCAAAAATGACGATGATCATACCGAAAAATCACACAATTCACTCATTGAGTCCCAAAACGACCTCAGAATTTAAAACGTAATGGCGGAGCCACGCAGGTACCATGAAAGATTCCTCTCTAATTTGAGACTTTCCTCTGTGTGCTTTTAGAGAGAGAGAGAGAGAGAGAGAGAGAGAGAGAGAGAGAGAGAGAGAGAGAGAGAGAGAGAGAGAGAGAGAGAGAGAGAGAGAGAGAGAGAGAGAGAGAGAGAGAGAGAGAGAGAGAGAGAGAGAGAGAGAGAGAGAGAGAGAGAGAGAGAGAGAGAGAGAGAGAGAGAGAGAGAGAGAGAGAGAGAGAGAGAGAGAGAGAGAGAAAGAGAAAGAGAGACGGATTAGATAGGAACCTCCTGCATACCTCCGCCATCTTTGCTCTTATATGCGACGGAGCTACGAAGGTGTCGTGAGGGATTCCTGTCCAATTTGTCTCTCTCTCTAAAGAAACACAAAGAGGATAGTCTCAAATTAGAGAGGAATCTCCCGTGGCACCTGCGTAGCTCCGCCATAATGACTTTTTTGTAAGTTTGCGAGTGAATGTCGTTATTTTTTAATGTGTTCGTCGTTATTTCGCTGGTTATTACGCAAAAATCAACTATTCAATCGCTGATAGCAAAGGCAGCAAAAACCCCCCTGTTAGCTAAGCAATACATACAGGGTCTTCAAAAAGTCCGAGTACACCCCTGTAACTTTTGAACGGCTGATTTTTAAGAAACCAAATTTTGCAGGTGATCGAATATGGCCATGATGCACTTTTGGGTCTTGTTGAAATTTTCGGGGCCCCCGGGAGGGGGGCGCTAGGGGGGTGGCCCCTCCGAAAATCGAATATTTCAAATAGCGACCCCCATTTTTTATTACATAACTAAAAAGTGCATACAATTCCAAGACTTTTGGCACAAACCGCAGATCGATATCGTTTCTTTTTTTCGATTTATCGAAGTTCAAAGTTTCGAGTTTTGTGTGCCCTTTCAAGCGATGTATCACTCGATGGGAGTCGTGGCTCGGAATTTTTGAGATAGCCCCTCTGAGGGGTCATTTTTTTAAATAATTTTGGGGGGCTCTAAGACTAGACTAATATCAAAACCGTATTTTTTTCTGAAAAGGACTTGCTTTTTAAAGTATTTTTGACTCCTAGTTTTCCAAAATCCGACTTTTCAAATGGGAGCTACGATTTTTTGAAAACTGGTCTGAATTGAACTTTGAACTTCGATATATCGAAAACGAAAAACGATATTGATCCGCGGTTTGTGCCAAAATTCTTAGAATTTTATGCACTTTTTAGTTATGTAATAAAAAATGGGGGTCGCTATTTGAAATATTCGATTTTCGGAGGGGCCACCTTCCTAGCGCCCCCCTCCCGGGGGCCCCGAAAATTTCAACAAAATCCAAAAGTGCATCATGGCCATATTCGATCACCTGCAAAATTTGGTTTCTTATAAATCAGCCGTTCAAAAGTTACAGGGGTGTACTCGGACTTTTTGAAGACCCTGTATACAATTTAGGAAAGCTGCCGGGGTATTGAGTAGGATGGAAAACTCAGTCGCGTTGGTGAGTTTTTTACTTAAATTTTAGTATTTTGTGTTTATTTTTTCTAAAATGAACTTTCACAGATCGCTACTAATGTTACCTTTGAAGTTTCATCAAAGCCTCTAGAATATATGATTTTGGACTAGTTAAAGCTCAGTAAGGCTCATTACAGCGTCCGATTATTGTTTCAACTTGTTTTTGCGATTTTTTTCTCCGAGTGTTACGATTAGAGGCAGAGGGAAGAGCACATGTGTTAGAATGGTTGTACCGTTTGCTGTAATAAGTTGGTAGTTGGTTGCCGTGGACTTTTCACGTAAAATATGTTGTGGGATACAACTATAATACAAACAAATATGTGACCTGGTATCTACCAGAAACTTGTGACCTAAAAGTTGGTCCACAAAGGAACAGACGCTATGGTCAATATGATTGTAGCAGCTGGTTGCTGCCTCTGCTGGTTACATTGAGCGTTTTTTTGAAAATTCACTAGGCTACTCGAATTATCTGCCTTCCTTGCCAAATTTTTTGTAATCGCAACAAAGACCATTAAACATGTTGTTTTGTGATTTTGAGTATGGATTGTTTCAGTAAGGAACATTATGTGTGTTGCAGTTTACTAAAATATCACGAAAAATATTTTCTGTGTCGTCTTGCAAGTTTTTCCATGCGCTTAAGAATTATGTTTCCCCTCCCCCTTCAATGCATTAATTTTCCATATTTTTCTGGTTTCAGTGGACGACTTTATGGCCATTGTTCGGAGGACTACCATCAGGGTGTTTATCTCAACAAGTATCCAACCCAGCAGAAGAGGCTCCAACAGAAGTTCCTAGACTTAGCCTCTTTGTGCACAAAACTCCAATAATAGCACATCACAATATTACCAATGGTAGCAATTTTCAAATTTTTAGTAATGAGTTATCAAATAACACCAACAATTCTAGTAATATTCAAAGGAGATCAAAGTTAGATTTAAGAACGAGGTCAAGAGAGGGTCGTAGAGATAGTGATGTTTTAGAAAATCAAGTTAGTAATCGTAATGATAATCTAGAAAATAAAGTCGATAGTATTCTTAATAGCTACTCAAATGCTCAAGATGCCAAAGGAAATGAAGCAATTGCCCAACTTCAAGGTGCTAATTATGTGTATAACTCATTCTACGAGAACCATCCCCTGATACAAAAACTAATTGATCCTAAACCCCAAAAATTTATCTCCGGCGACAGTCATAATGTAGAAGAAGAGATTTCATCAATGTTTGGCATGGATTCAGGAAAAAATCAGATTTCATCGCAGACGTCAGAGGCACCTAAAAGTAATGAAGCAGGGAATGGGTGGAGTCCAACTTGGTATACAACTTTATATGAAGCCGGAAAAAACTTTAACGAAGAGCAAAATAAGCTTCGTCAGAAAAACAGAATTGACCTCGATAACGGCAGCAGTGCACGCCATGAGGTCAATGAGGCTCAGCAAGAATCACATCCCTTTTTGGACGTGCACTCTAATAATGAGAAAAGGGATAGGAATTTTCATGGATCTGTCTCAAACGCCAATGAGCCAATTTCTTCTTTACCTAATAGAGGCTCTTCTTTTAATGTGGGCTACAGTATCGGCGTTTCAAATGCTCAAGAGTCGCGCGGCTCAAGAACGCTGTACAGACCTTTTTCCAATAGCGATAAACCTAATCATCAACAATTTTCCTTGGAATCCCAATCCACCCCGTCCTACCTCACAAATTCAGTCCATCAGACGACCTCTCAGAATTCGTTTGAGTGGCCGAAACCGACGGAAAATATCGCGAGCTTCCATGGTCATCCCGAGTTCACTGCGGAGATAATCACACCAAAACCAGACTCAGCCAAGTCGGGGTTTAAAGAACCATATCGCTATGAAGTTGCCGGCCAAGATTCGGTTTGGAGCCACTTGACACCGAATGTAGAAGTTTCTCTGACGACCACAGCGAAACCAATAACACCCAATGCTCAATACTATGTCCAGTTAGAGCATCTGCCACAACCACAGCATTTACGACATGGCTGGACCGTCGCAGACTTGACATCAACGGTAAGTCCGGCTTATAACTTCCAACAGACAAGTCCAGCTTATAACTTCCAACAGACAAGTCCAGGGTATAACTTTCAACAGACCAGTCCAGCATATAACTTGCACCACACAAGTCCAAGTAGTGCGACGAGGGGTCAAGCTATATATTTCTACTCAGGAAGGGGTAGCGAGACTAGTGATGGAAAACGAGGCGCCAATCCTCCCAATTTTGATCATAGTCATGCTCTAGGCCAGAGTAACACCTTTGATTTTTCCAACGCTATGGTGACACTTCCATCCAATTTCGTAACTGTCGCTCCAGCTCCGCATGCGGCCAATATGGGCTACGTTAGCATAGCTAAACAGATTCAAAAAGAGAATGTACAATTTGAACAGCAGATCAGGAATATGCTTGAGGGAAAAGGGAAACGAATCCAATCCAAACCGATCGCTATTAACAGCTCTTCAGCTGCTCAGACATTCAAGCCACGAAACGTCTCACAAATCACTTATATTAAACCAATTGTCGGTAAAAACCCGCAAAAGCCAAAACCCGAGCCTTACTACTCCATCTTAAAGAATTCGATCCAGAGTGTAATCATACCCCTTCCAAATGGGAAAAATGTTCACATGCCTGCTATCATTATACCTTTAGGTACACTTCCAAACATGCAAGGAAGTCCTATCCCTACATCCATGGATCCAAACCCTTCAACGTTAATGCATTTGTTTGACGATAGCAAAAATGATGATCCCATCACCACGACGACAAAACATATAGTTAGAGGTGTCGCCTTAGGAAATAAAAATCAAGCTTACCAACAACGCCCACAGTATTTTTCAAACTCTCCCAACTTTGGACCCAAGACGGTCAATAAGTTACAACAGCCCAAGCAAAAAAGACCTAAGCCGAGTTTCAACAAACCGTTCTACCCTGAACGTGACGATACTCAACCGCCTTACGTGATACCGAAGTACAATCAAATCTCCGCTAGCTCACAGCACACACCTTCAGTCGCCCCTCCGAGCAGCTACCTTTATTATAACTTTAATAATGACCAAAGTAATAAAGCGCCATCTTATTACAGCACACCCACAGAAAAAGACGGCCCTTTAATAGCTTCAGGTACGTCTATCTCAAGCTCTTCGATCCGACCCCCTAGAAAAGATTCTTCGGATCTTATTGACCTTAGCACAGAAGCTTCGGAGGTGAATCCAGCACGTTATGTAGATCTGAACATTTTAGAAAAATTGAAGTATGAGCCTAATTCGTCATTGAAATCAGCTCATTTCAGCAAATCGGTCAAATATGATCCAGATACGTCGCATTCTATTCAAACTCTCGGCGTAAGCAATGATAGCCGTGAAATGGGAGGGTATTCCAATGGGAATGCGAGCGGGCAGTCACCCATAGCGTCCGGCTCATCTAGTCATAGCTCGCGTAAGCGTAAATCAAAATCGAAGAAGCGCAAGAAGCCGAGTCCAAGCTCAAGCGGCGAGAGACCGAGTGTGACAACGAGTGTTCCGAGTTTAACGTCTGCCCAGATACAAGCGTATGACGCAGGGGTTGCTGCGACCGTTCTTGATCCTGAGTATTCTTATGGAGGTGGATATGGGCTCGTCGCTCTCGACGAATCCCATGAACATCTGTTCCACGCTGCCTCTCACCAGTCTGCTTTACCAACAAAGGATAGAAAAAAACCCCATCACCCACACGACAAGCACGGGAATTATGTTTACCATGAACGAGGGCAGTTCAGTTCCGACGGAGGTTCGACGCGCGGACACTTGAAACACTCTCATCAAGATCACGGTAAACATGATGCTTCTCGGCACCACCAACATAATGATCATCATGAACCCTCACATCATCGTAATAATTATCGCGATCCTTCTCGTAATCATCACGATCATCTTGAGTCGTCCTCTCATCATCGTGATAATTACCATGAGCCTTCTCATTATCATCACGATCATCGTGAGTCTTCTTCTTACCATCGTAATAATTATCATAGGCCTTCACATTATCATCATGATCATATTGAGTCTTCTCAAAGTCAAGAACGCTTGTCGAATATGTTTGAAAATTCAGGTGATCCCACATTGGTGAACGACGATTACTACTCTAATTATTTTGACCCTCAAAGGCTTGCGTCAAAACGTGCGATAATGGTTAGGAGTCCACACTCTTTACCAATACCCCCATTCCATGGAAAGCCAATTATGAGGCGGAGACTTGTTTACTAGCGAAAGTTTTGAGTTTTAATTGGAGTGCATTCTTGAAGAAAAAAGAACGTAGGCGTCAATTTGGTTCTCACCTACTTGTCGGACGTTTTTCTTTCTCAAAGAGTGAGTTAATATTATTTTACCTGAATTTGAGATAATTTTTTCTCATTAGTCACTAAATTAATTTAAAATATTAAGTTCATTTGTTAAGTTTAATATGTGTACCTACCTGTACACTGTACAGTGTTCAACTTAGTAACCCTTACCTATTATTTTTCTCGTCTTTCCCGTGTATTTATTGTAACAATAGCTTCTAACGGCTATTCTTTTCCGCCCACCCATTTTCTAAAACACTTGTTCTATCTGAACTTGACACAATACCTAAAATATAGGAGAAAAAAAGTCTCAATTGCAGAATTTGCCGACACCCCTAAAAGAAATTATATCAAGTTTTATTCGCGGTTTTATTTCAAAGTTGCAGTGTTCTGACGTGCCAAAATTGCTTATTTATAATTAGGAGATCTTTTTTATTGAGTAGATCTAAATTTCCTGCGGGCTTTTTTAACCAATCAGATGGCTGGAAGAAGTTGTTACGTCACAAAGAAATGTTGGCGTGTGCTTATTCATGGTGACTGAAACTGTTTCCGCATGTATTCACAGGTTAATACTTCTTTTCGCAAACATATTATTTTCGAAGCCTATCCAAAAATTCTGATAACCCGAAAGAGGTTGAGTCAAAATCGACGTTTTTGGCCCCCCCCCTTGAAAACGGCTCAAATTTTGCTCATTGATTTAGCACCACTAGGAGCATCTTTTCCCAAATTTTCAAGCTCCTACGACAATTTGGGAAGGAGTTGGAGGGGGGCGAAGGGGGGAACATGGGGGTACATTGGAAGTGAACCAAAAACAGTATATCTTCCGAACGAAAAGAGATATGAAGGAGCGGTTTTCACTGATTAACGCCAAAAAATAAGTTCTTTTCGCTCTCATGGTTGAAAACGCTCGAAATGCAATTTTTACTTGCGGCGTTGCCATTTTTATCGTTTTTTCGGGTCAAAAATTACGATAAAAAAATTACAAAATCTGCATTTTCTCAAAAACCCATTCGACGATTTTGATTAAAAACTAGTATGTTATTCTCCTTTGAATTCCGCGTAAAATCGTCTAAACCGGACCCGGGGGAAACCGTTTGTATCCAAGATACAGGGTGTCAAACTGGCACACCTCAAATTCGGAAGGGTTCTTATTTCCCTCACAACTTCTGAACTACTCAAGATTTTTGAATGCGGTTTGCGCTGAAATGCGTCAAAAAGCTAGAAAATTCGAGTTTTGGGCGCGCAATGGCTCCGATTTCAATTAGAATTAGCGGTGTTGCCATTTTTATCGTTTTTTCAAGTCAGAAATCACGATAAAAAAATTACAAAATCTGCATTTTCTGAAAAACCCATTTAACGATTTTGATTAAAAACTAGTGTGTTATTCTCCTTTGAATTCTGCGTAAAATCGTCTAAATCAGACCCGGAGGAAAACGTTTGTATCCAAGATACAGGGTGTCAAACTGACACACCTCCAATTCGGAAGGGTTCTTATTTCCCTCACAACTTCTGAACTACTCAAGATTTTTGAATGTGGTTTGCGCTGAAAAGCGTCAAAAAGTTAGAACAATCAAGTTTTGGGTGCGCAATGGCTCGGGTTTCAATTAGAATTAGCAGTGTTGCCATTTTTATCATTTTCCCTGGTCATAAATCACGATACAAAAATTACAAAAACTGCATTTTCTAATAAAAAAAAAACCATTCTGATTAAAAATGAGTGTGCGTTTCTCCTTTGAATTCCGCGTAAAATAATCCAAACCGGACCCGGGGAAAACCGTTTGTATCCAAGATACAGGGTGTCAAACTGACGAACCTCCAATTCGGGAGGGTTCTTATTTCCCTCACAACTTCTGAACTACTCAAGATTTTTGAATGCGGTTTGCGCTGAAAAGCGTCAAAAAGTTAGAACATTCAACTTTTGGGTGCGCAATGGCTCGGGTTCCAATTAGAATTCGCAGTGTTGCCATTTTTATCATTTTCCCTAGTCAGAAATTAAAACAAAAAACATTTGAAAAATGCATTTTTCAAAAAAGCCATACAATCATTTGCATAGGAAAACTGACCTTCGTTATTCTTCATGGGAGTTATCGTCACGTATCCTCTGACCTTGGCTTTAGCAGAGGAAAATGAAGGTTCAAGAATCCTGATGGAAATGCATTTTTTTTTAAATATTTTTGTCTTAATTTCTGACCAGGGAAAATGATCAAAATGGCAACACTGCTAATTCTAAATGAAACCCTAGCCATTGCGCACCCAAAACTCGAATGTTCTAGCTTTTTGACGCATTTCAGCGCAATCTGCATTCAAAAGTCCTGAGTAGTTCAGAAGTTGTGAGGGAAATAAGAACCCTTCCGAATCGGAGGTTCGTCAGTTTGACACCCTGTATCTTGGATACAAACGGTTTTCCCCGGGTCCGGTTTGGATTATTTTACGCGAATTTCAAAGGAGAATAACACACTAGTTTTTAATCAAAATCGTTAAATGGGTTTTTCAGAAAATGCAGATTTTGTAATTTTTTTATCGTGATTTCTGACTTGAAAAAACGATAAAAATGGCAACACCGCTAATTCTAATTGAAATCGGAGCCATTGCGCGCCCAAAACTCGAATTTTCTAGCTTTTTGACGCATTTCAGCGCAAACCGCATTCAAAAATCTTGAGTAGTTCAGAAGTTGTGAGGGAAATAAGAACCCTTCCGAATTTGAGGTGTGCCAGTTTGACACCCTGTATCTTGGATACAAACGGTTTCCCCCGGGTCCGGTTTAGACGATTTTACGCGGAATTCAAAGGAGAATAACATACTAGTTTTTAATCAAAATCGTCGAATGGGTTTTTGAGAAAATGCAGATTTTGTAATTTTTTTATCGTAATTTTTGACCCGAAAAAACGATAAAAATGGCAGCGCCGCAAGTAAAAATTGCATTTCGAGCGTTTTCATTCATGAGAGCGAAAAGAACTTATTTTTTGGCGTTAATCAGTGAAAACCGCTCCTTCATATCTCTTTTCGTTCGGAAGATATACTGTTTTTGGTTCACTTCCAATGTACCCCCATGTTCCCCCCTTCGCCCCCCTCCAACTCCTTCCCAAATTGTCGTAGGAGCTTGAAAATTTGGGAAAAGGTGCTCCTAGTGGTGCTAAATCAATGAGCAAAATTTGAGCCGTTTTCAAGGGGGGCCAAAAACGTCGATTTTGACTCAACCTCTTTCAAAAGCAGTCAATAGAAATACATCTACCCGCGCATCAATCGATGAATCAATCCATCAAATCAAATCGTCAGGACTAATGTTTATTTTTCGTGTTTTGTTTTTCCTTTCCGCCAATCTCCCGTGCACTAATATGCTAGTCCCGCGGAAAGAGTCATCTTATTCCCTGTCGTTTTTTATCTCTATTACACAGGCGGAAATAATTTATCAATGAAAAGAGCCGTGTCCGGATAACTAACTCCTACTTCTCCGTTACTCAACTGCAAATGCGGCGTCGCGTCAGTCTAATGCATAGTTGTCAGACCGTGCAGTTTTCTTCATAAAGAAAAAGTAGGCATGATCGTATTCTCTGACAGCACTGTTCAAATGACTTCAAATCACGGTTCTTGAGCTGTGACTCACGACCGTCCGTTCGTCAGCAGCGAGGCCAACTCTGTGATAAAAAATGTATAAAAAACCTTTGTGTATTCGCGAATTTAAGTGTGTATAGCATAAAAACCAGGAATAAGCACTTTTTAGCAAAATGGAGTGAGAGCAAATCTAGGCTTCACTTTTTTACGCTTTTAAGTAGTAAATGTCTTGAAGTTTAAAACTCAAAATATTCAGTGGATCTCAAGCCCGAAAGTTGAAAAAAAAAATTCGAAAATGCAGTAGCAAGCTGATGGATTATTACTTGTGAAATTCTTGGCCATTTCGTTGTTTACTATATCATCGTTTTATCACGAAAAATTGTTGAAAGTGCAAACTATCGGTTTTCTTTTTAGGCTGCAGTAATCTTTGACATTTTCAAATATTTGAGTATCAATTTCCTTATAATTTGAAACGAGCACCCTACTTCTCTCTCAATCTGAATAAAACTTGATCTATTTTCCAAAAAAAAAAAATTAAAACCCTGAAAGTTGGGATCAAAACCAAGATTTAAAATAGTGGCTGAACCTACGCCTATTCTGGAGAGTCCAAGTTACTCATCAAAACTTCCATCCACTCTATTGCAAAGCACTTTCGAGGAGCCATAGTTGTCCACGGTTTCCCAAAAACCGTGAGAAGTGGATATTTCTGGTTTTTAAACTATATACGCTTCAGTTCAAATGGAAAGTGCGAGCTTTTTTTTTAACTCTTTGGCAACGCTGTCCACCATGAAGTAGCTGTCTCGTCGGAGATGAGATAATTGAATATCATAACAAAAGTCAACAAAATAGGTTTATTTGGCAACGCTGTCCACCATGAAGTAGCTGTCTCGTCGGAGATGAGATAATTGAATATCATAACAAAAGTCAACAAAATAGGTTTATTTGGCAACGTTGCGCGCCGACCACGACCACGGAGCATACCAAGTGAGGATAGATCGCGGCGAATAGTGTGCTGTGTGCACTCTGCAGTGTCCACTTTCCTTCTCCTCTTTCCGGTGCACGGTGGAAAAACGGGGGACTCTACCTCCTCACGCCTGGCCAATAGACGATGCGGGTGGTGTAATGAAGAAAAGAGAAATGTGGGGGAGGGGGCTGTATAACGGAACTGGATTAACAAAACTAATTACAAACAGAAAAACTCAAGACCTTGAGTCTACGTTTCTTGATGCGACGCGAGCGGGACTTGTCTTAAAACGTGAACGTGAAGTGACGTGACGTGATGTGACGTATCGTGATGGCAGAGGATTTTGAGGCAGCTGCTGCAGCGCGCCGTCTTGGTCTACGCGCCGCGTCAGAGAAAGTAAAGACTGGCGCGCGACTCGCCAGCGAGCGTCACTAATTAATTTTATTATTTGCATATATTACGGTGTTACGCTGATGATACAGTTCGTTCCTCAGAGCTAGGAAGGAAGCGATCGGACAATGAGCCCTCTATTATTTTGTCGTATTGTCTCTGAGGCCCGATCAAGTTGGCCAAAAGTTATATTTGACTTGAACTAGCATAACCTCACTTTTCATGAATCCTTGCATCATCTGATTGATAGGCAGTGCAGATTCGAGACATCGGTTGAACCTCAGTCTGCCTTCGAGTGGTACAACTTGAGCTGGTTCAACTGATGAGCAACTATCAACCTCAATGGTAGTTCGAGCCACACTAGAGCTTGACTTGAGGGTCATCGATGCCGTTTGGTGAGCAAAGAATGAGGTTATGCTAGTTCAAGTCAAATCCGACTTTTCGCCAACTTGATCGGGCCCCTGACTTTAGCGTGCGCTTCTCTTGAAAGGGGCTAAGGAGTAAAGAATGAAAGTAGACTCTAGAAGCTGGTTTTTGGAGGCAGTTGTGGCTCTTATACACGCCGCAACTAAATGTTCTGAGATCGTCAAAATGTGGTAAAAATTAGGAAGTGAATTTCTCATCAATTTATTGTTTATAAACTTTCAAGACAGATTTTGATCATTGGAAACACTTTTAACGAGTAATTTAAACTTAGAAACTTCCCTAGAAAATTTTAAATTAAGCTTAGAAGGTCGTAAATGATTATTTTTGTTTAGTTTTTTCCCTGATTTATGTCCACTTTTTCTTGACCTGATACCATGGTGCACCCTTCAGAAGAGCAGACAAAAACGGCTTGTGCCAGTTGTGCCCACCTCCCCGGAATTTGGAAATCACTGATTCTTACACGAAACACCCCACCAATGAGCTGAAAATCAGCAAAAATTAAAGAAATTCGAGGTTCCCCTCCCCTCCTAGTGGAATTTGGTTTTGAGGTTTTGCCCCTCTGCCCCCTGGAAATATTTCTGCTTGCGCGGCGTTCATGCGTGATGGCTCATGAATAATTGAGGACTTTGCCGTAAGAAGGGCACATACAACAGCAGGCATGGTCTTTCCTTAACCCTTGTGAGCCTAAGGGGGGGTACATTTGTACCCCAGGCCAGTTTTTTTGACGCAATTTTGTCAAAACTGCTCAAAATTTTTTGGGACTTCATGACATTTTAAGTTAGGATACTTAGAACACGTCCACCAAATTTCATTAATTTTTATGAATTTTTGTCGATATTATAGAAATTTAAAGTGTTGGGGAACAAATATTCCCCCCCTTCGTCATGCCAGTTTTAAGTTTGGAACCATATTTTACAGTGAATTTTACGGAAATTTTATGCAGATTAAGAATATTAAGTCAGATCATTGAAAAAAAATTGGAAATTTATCAAAAAAGGAAAAATAAGATGGTACCTCATTTCATTTTTTCCATTTTTTTTATTTTGACATTTTTTTTAAAAGTAGGAGTAAATTTGGCAACATAGCAAAAATTTACTCAAATTTCACATAAATTACTCTCTTAGGGTACTAAGTACATAATCCATCCATTAAAGTTTCAAAATTATTGATACTGACTGTGCTGCATGAAAATATCCTTGGGGTACAAAAATACCCCCCCCCTTAGTCCTTTGTGTTACCGAAATACCTTAGGCTCACAAGGGTTAAAATCTGCATACATTTGGAGTGGAGATTTTTGATAAAGAACACACGGGATGGTTTATTGGCCAATATTTGAGTCAACGGGATCAAATGAGGTCACTTACATAAAACAGCAGGTGTGTTCTTCATTAAAAATCTCCCGTTCATATACAGGGTGTTGAAAAACTGTTCCCGAATATTTCAGGGGCGGATATTACAGGTCAAAATAATACTTTTTTTCCTATCAACATGTGTCCGGAATAGCCCCCCTTTTGAGCGACAGCCCACCAAAGTTTTAAAAAATTTACGGTTTTTTTGGAATAACGACCACTATTATGAACCAAATGTCCTAAAAATTTTTGTTTTGGGGTAATTTATTGTGTAAAATCAATTAATGACCTCGAGAAATTCAGAAATTGAGTCTGACTGTACTTTTCACGTAATTTTGTACCTTTAACGGCACGAATTTTACGTTACGGATTAAAAATTTGAAGAATAATTACCGAAATCAGATGCGAAAAACCCTCAGAAAGATTTTTGGTCCTCTTTGTTTCCTTCCATACGACGCGTTTTAAGCGAGATAATCGCTGCACAGTGTAGAAAAGTCAGTGCTTTTACCATTGCGGCCGGCCCGAAGAAGCAGCGGAGAGCCGGGTTGCATACTCACTGCCGCTTTTCATGGTAAAAGCGCTGACTTTTCCACACTGTGCAGCGATTATCTCGCGTAAAACGCGTCGTATCGAAGGAAACAAAGAGGACCAAAAATCTTTCTGAGGGTTTTTTCGCATCTGATTTCGGTAATTATTCTTCAAATTTTTAATCCGTAACATAAAATTCGTGCCGTTAAAGGTACAAAATTACGTGAAAAGTACAGTCAGACTCAATTTCTGAATTTTTCGAGGTCATTAATGGATTTTACATCTAAAATTGCCCTAAGACACCAGTTTTTAGGACATTTGGTTCATAATAGTGGTCGCTTTTCCCAAAAAAGACCTTCAATTTTTTAAAACTTGGGGGGGGGCTGTAGCTCAAAAGGGGGGCATTTCCGGACACATGTTAATAGGAAAAAAAAATTCTTATTTTGACCTGTAAAATTCGCCCCTGAAATATTCGGGAACAGTTTTTCAACACCCTGTATATGTATGCTGATTTTAAGGAAAGAAGACACCAACTGTTTTATATGTCCCTTTTCCAGCAAAGTCTTCAATTTCATCACTCGAGGACTCTAATTTGAGCCGTAAAAGCAACCAATACCACCACCCCCGCCCCCCTCCCCCCCGCTCAATGATGGTAGTGATCGGGTCGTCGCATAAATTTTCAATCGAAAGCTGTTATAGTTAACCAGGGTCCTTACCTCGATAAATACATTTTATTGAGTAAACAGATTCTTATCATAGAATGTAGAGGAGCAGCAGTTAGTGCAATCTGGCAACCCCGCCATTTTTCCACTTAAAACTGTGTGAAAAAATCTATTTTCAGGAGACCAAAGAATCGATTTCCTTATGTAGGTTTAAATGGAGGGGATTCATCGTTTCCACGTTGCACTATCCACCGCCGCCACTGCTCTATAGGTATATCACACGGTTAAGCGCTTCAATATTTTACGTTAGGTATGCCTCACAATCAGTCAGCCAATTTCATTACTCATAATCAGTTCGGGTGAAGGTTGTCACCCTCAACCAACGGTTGTGCATTTTTCTATCGCACCCGAACCGGTTGTCCGGCATGCAACACCAAAACCTCGGAATGTATACCCTTTTACGAGAGATGGGGGTGAAGAGAGAATAACTCAACTACTTATGAACAATGCTTTTAATTGGCTAGAAACAGTGGCGTAGCGTGCAATGTAACAACGTTGCATTCCGTCCATTTAAACCCATGTAAAAGGTCTTATACGAAGGTGCTCACCGAACACCCAATAGTTCGATCTTTTTCATGGCTTTAAATAGACGAACTGGAACGTTGCCAAATTGCACGCTACGCCACTGGCTAGAAAATGGTTTCGTTCACTCTGATGTAATTGATGTTCCCGAAAAAGTTTTGAATTACAAGTCTTCACTCGAACAGATCAATGAAATATGCGTAGCTGATAGTATCATTATTTGTTCCTCTTTTCCCGCCCTCCCTCCCATTCCCTTTTCTTACTATGCAAATCCACACATTTCACCCACATAATTTTTCTGTTTCTGTTTTACTGATAATCTCTTCATTCAGAAGAATCATAAGAGCCGTTCCGGACGTAAGAACTGTAGTTCAAAGCCAATATTTCGCAAAATCGAGTTAATAATAAGGAGATTATTCAAACGGTTTCATACCGCGGTATTATGTCTAGTAAATATTCGTTGTTAAGATAGGTACCGATACCGCTCGTTTATTTCTTTTTATCGGGTACTATTATTCGTAAACGATTATGTTTTCACTCGAAAAACTGTATGTTACGCAAGCAAAGGTGGACATTCAACCAGTCTAAAGGTACATCTTTTCCCAAACAGAATTTTGGACTCAGCAGGCTAATTATGAACAATCGTTTCGTAATGCTATCGAGTCGATGCTCGAGTACGTGCGTTACTTATTCTTATGGGTGGTGTCATTACGATAGGTTTCATTCCGATAACCCTCTCATGTCTGCGGAAATTATCCGATAGCTAAGGAGTCATCGGCGAATTTCCGCAAAGATAGGAGGGTTTCTATCGAAATGAAACCTACCGGAATGGCACCATCCCTAAGATGACATGGACTCGGTCATCTACTTGATAGCATTACGATACGATCGTTCATAATCAGCCTGCAGGCCATTCTTACGAAGAACGGATAATTAATCAAAATCTCGCGGAAGTTTTCCGGTTAGCTATAAATTTTCATCTGAAAAATAAGGATGTGATTGGATACTGAGAGAAATTTTGGTTCTAGCTGTTCTTTATAGCAATTTTTCCCTTTTTCGTCCCTCTGAGGGCACAATTCAGAGACTTTACTTGAGGTCCTCTTATTGATTTGACTAAAACTTGAGAAATCCTCTTCACTTTTGCAATTCAGAAAGACACCTTGAACTAAAACGCCTTGAGATTTCTTGAGGATCCTTTCAAGAGATTTTCAATCGAAAATTCGCAATTCGCAGAGACGCTTTAATAACTCTTCGTTTTTCACTCAAGGTAAGTAGTGAGGAGATAATTTCGAGAAAGCTTGTTTGCTTTACGTTGGACTAAACTCAAGATTTCCCAAAATTTGATGATTTCCGGTGAGCGTCATTGAATTGTAATTGTTCGCCCTAGATTCGACTTTACTTGATTATATTTTTTCAAGCCAAATCGAGTCAAGTACTTAGACTCAAGCCAAGTCTCTGAATTGCACCTAAGAGTTTTCGGGGGGGGGGGGGGGCTGTTAACTTTTGGGAAACATTTTTCTTCCCCAAAATTACGTAGATTCCTCCCAACAAAACGAAGCTTCAATTTAAGCAATGTTGCCTCGATATTCAGTCACGTTTTTGCCTACTAAGTAGGCGTCAAAGAATTGATTGCTTGAAAGAATTTTCAGGGAACACATCATGATCACCAAGTTCCTTACCTTTACTTCCTAGTGTAAAATAAAATAATGTGTTTTGTTTTTGTCTTTTGTATTTTTATTTGTATCTATAAATAGCAGGATATAAGGTATACTTAATGTTAATACTCATATTTTAACTTTGAAACATTAATTATAATTACCTACTAGCTTTTTAAGGATAAAATGCATTGACTATTTTACATTTTGTACACAGTACAAGTAAATATGTATTGAAAGAACTGAGCATGTTATATAATTTTTCCTTCTTCAATTTATTTCTTTTTCTTATCTTTTTGCAATAAAATAATGTTTAACTATAATTGCTTTTCTCGACGTTTTATTTAGTATTTTGTTGCATAATATTCGAAATGTGGATAATGTAGTCTGAAACTTTTTTTTTTTTTTTTACAATCATTCAAGCAGGTCCCAGCTTGGTCTAATTGTCCTCGTTTGGAGCTTAAATGGATCTATTAAAATGTTCCGCATCTTAATCATGGTGGGGAGCCCAAATATTCAAGTATGCATTCACAATAAGCTCCTCTAAAATACTTAATGCAGGTTCTTACTTTCTCTCCTCTCGTTGGTTTTATTTTCTCCCGGCTCGCAATGAATTCCAATTTGAGTTTTGAGTACATTCTTGAATATTTTCATCTATCCGATTCCTTTTATTTGATTTCATTTTATTTTAGAGTTCATCAAAATGTGAACAAAACTTCAGTAGTCTTTACTAATTTGCTTCATTCCAACAATTTTGGCGAAAAAGTCAACAATTATTCTAATGACACCAAGAATATTACCCAAATGTTTCACCCTTTATGGGCCAGGTTAGTTCAAAAGAACGCTATACTCTTCCGTTTATACACGGAAGGTAGTTAACTGTTCGTACTCGGGGGAGTTGGAATTGCCTATACAATACATTGAAGGCGCCCGACGAAAACCTTATCTTGTAAGTGTTCTCATCGATAAAATTGCGTTTATCCGGGATAAAGTCTGAAACAATGTGAAATAGACTAAAAAAGTAAAACGAGTATACTCGGGCTTGGCCCATACAGGGTTAAAGAGCGGAAATTGGATTAAACAATTGTAATAGATTTCATAATGCATCAGAATTAAACAAATCTTCATTAGAAAGCCCTGCTTTGCTTCGTACCTGCCATTTTTGAGGAAAATTCAACAATTTATTCTAATTAAACTAATCATGAATTTTACCGAATTGTTGAAAGAGCGATAATTTTCTTAAAAAATTGTAATACAATAGATGTTGAAAAATAAAATGTGAAATTTCCAAGATTTCTTAGCTTCAGACAATTTTTCATACGATTTTCCAATCATCACCAAATTACCTTCGTTCATTGAACCTTCAATATCTTCATCTCTATTTTTTCGCTTGAGTGCGATAGCAATATACATACGGGATTCTTGAGAGTGAGAGAGATAGTTTTGGAGCGCTCAACAACCTTTTGCGCCGGATGTCGTCATTGTTAAAACCGTCTATGAAGCGCAAACTTTAGGAAAAATGTGTCAACAGTGTTTTTTTCTGTGATTTGAAAAGAATCGAGTTTTAGGTCTTGCCTGCGAAATCTACAAAATCCCGATTCCCCCCCCCCCTTAATTTCTTTTTTTGGGTGAGCCAAATGGGGGAGGGGGTGAAGGGTCGCTTGCCTTTTGACAACGCCTGAAGTGACCCAAGCGTAATCTTTCCGTGTAGTCATGAGGATGTAGCTCCTTTCTCCAGGAAAAACTAACCGATTACGTTACGTCAGCAGCTCAGCATAAGTGCGTAAACTTTTAAAGGCTCTTCATGTGAGCATTACTTGGCCAAACGCATCATCGAGAAAGTTTTTCTCGAGCGTGGGGGGAAAAGTAACCCCTCCGCCTCCCTCGGGGGCTCTCATATGCAGGGACTTGCGGGAGCAGGACCACGGAGAAGGAAAAAGAGGCAATATCAATTAGTTCTCGCCGAAGGTATCACTAATTATCGGTTGCATTATCGCGCGCCCGCGCATCGCCGCTGCAGTGCACTCTAGTGCATAATGTACCGCCACTGCCAGCTTCTGAGCGCGAAAGTAATTTGATGCTCATAAGTATTAAAACATTCTGTTCCAGATGAATCGTGCGTTATCCAAAGCGCAGTGCCGCCAAATCTAAAGTCCCTATGTGTCAAGACAAGTGAAATTATGGGCGCCGCCATTGGATTTGATTTTGCACATTTGTTTACATGCTCCATATATACCGTCCTTACGCGTGTAACCTTGTCCTTGCTTAAGTGAAGTGAGTCAAGACAAGATGGTAGTCAACCTCTGATTGGTTAGCGAGTTTTAGGCTCTACGAACGCTGCCATCGGATGCGTTTTTGCACGTTTGTTCATCAAAGTGGCTTGTTTGTTAACATTTTCAACAGAGATCCCAGGGATTTGTTCAGATAAAGGAGTTAATTGTCGATGAATCTGGTCATTTTAATCATGATGGTCCTCAAAAATGTTTACGATGCGACCAATAGATAATTTAAAAGCGTAATCAGATGTCAATCAGCAAAGGCACTGTTAGAAACTCTACGGCATTGTAATCTTTGAATTGGACCGAAAACCAAGAGCGGCTTTCAGAATGGAAACAAATGTGGAATACTTTCTCTTAACTCTCTGTACCTAGGTGTACAGGAGCTCTAATGCAGAGGGCCGTAGCCGTTGGTCCAAGGCAAAGATTACAGTGAAGTAGAGTTTATAACGGTGTAACCTTTCACTGTCTTTGCTGATCGACATCTATTCACGCTTTTATGGATTCTTTTATGCACGATGGACTTTTTTGAGACGCATCATGATTAAAATCATTGTCGTCGACAAATACCTCATTTTACGTGAAACACTGTTGGCGACTTTTGTTGAGAATGTAAAAAAAAAGGGCAAATCACATCCAATATGGCCGCATCCACAGTCACCATAGATGCTGATAAAACTTGTTGGCAATAAAAAGTTTTCTACCTTCTTCCTGTCTTAAATCTCTATTTACACGGACTTTGGCCAGATCCATCGTTGGAACCGTCGAATGAACTTGGTCGATTTTCCGACAAAAAATTGAGGATTTGAGCGTTTGGATTCCCCCCCCCCCCACGAAAACGTTGAAAATCTCGGGTGAAGGCGACTCAGTACACTGTAGCAGAATTTTTGGAAAATAATTTTAAGTTCTTACGGCAACCATCAAAGCCCCCCTTTTTGCGGAGTTCTGAAGTATAAAAACTTAAAAAAACCACAAGAAATTACCGAAGAAATTTCCATCATACCATGATGCCGAAAACTAGCTAATAAACCACGCTCAATGTTTTAAGGTCCTGTTTATATTTTAGACACAATCTCAATCTACACGGGGAAAAAATGCCAGTACTAATTTCCCCCAGTGGCGCGGCGGCTTCCGCACCTTAGCAACAATGTTTTCCCTATGTGATTCTATGTCAAACAATCGTTTTGATTGTGAAACGTTGCTTCAACAAGAATCGATTCTTTTTTTTATAGATTTGAATAGAGGAGAGATAATGTCGCACATGAACCCTGCCAATGATTTCCCCAAAGTTTGCGTCCTATTGCACCGGCAATAATGGAGGGGGTATGGGAGTTTGTTGTTAACATTGAAAATGTTGATAACTTCGAGGGAATTTAGACTGGAACTTAGATTCCAAAGTTGTCAAATATCCCCCAACTTTCGGTCCTTTCCTCGAAGTTAACGATATTTTCTCCCATCTATTGTCGGTGCAATGGAAGCAAACTTCCGTGTAGAAATTTCAATGATATGATTCTAAAATCTAATTATGGGCCTGTGGTGGCTCCTTCAATGAGGCAACAGCGGATCCTTTCCACCAAATCAACGTAAAATTATCGGGATTCACGAAATCCCTGAGAAAGAAATTCATACTTTTTGAAGGTTCAAATGGCGAAAAACATGGTTGCCAAATAGAACGAGCCTCCACCACTAAGATCATACTGAATGCTAACAAAGTTCAAAATTGAGAAAGTATTGCGATAGCGCAGATGTGTCTGTCTGTATCTCTGCATAACTTTTGAACCAACGGTTCATATGCATCAAAATTTTGCAGAAAATTTGCTTTTAACATTCTCCAGAGAGTATTTTTTTTTTATTTTTCCGAAATTTGAAACTTTCAGCAAGTTAAGGAGAGTAAAAGGCTTCTATTAAAATCAATGGGGAAAATGGGTAAACATACACTGAAAAAAAAAAAGTTCAGGCTCTATACCGAATACATACCTCGGGAAGCTGTTTGAGGCATATCCGAAGCAAAGTTCTGGGACCAGCGGGCTTTCCGTCGGTAGTAGCGAGTCACATGCTCTAGCTGCACCGAACCTCTTGCTTCAGCATTGCGATATAGGCGGGAAACACGTGCAATGACATACAATCAGTGGGACCTGCCACCATATTTTCTCTGTTTAGTATCATAGTAGAACGGATTTACTCTTTAAATCAATTTACTCTGTGAATTTGTCATCGGCGATCTCTGAAAAAACGCTACGATACACTTTTTGAGCATATTCACAGAGTTTGCTCACAATTAACTAAGCGCGTTGTAAAGGGCGAGCGCCCGCTTCCCCTATATACGCAGCAATCAGCCCATCCCTGCACAAGTTCTCAGCACCGCAGTGGTAGAGGTAGTCTCAGAAGTGTAGGCGCACCTGCACCGATAATCTTTGGAATTTGGCAACATTATTTCTGATATTACTCGATAAAAATGAACGAAAATGAAACTGAGCATTCACTTTTCAATTAGGAACACTTTAAAAGCCAAATAATTGAGTCAGAGGCACGTTTAGTTTTGATTTTAAGGAATTAAAGTTGAAAATTCGCCAAAGATTATGGTTTAGGTGCACCTACACTTCTGAAACGAGCTCTAACGCACTAGAAACGGGTACATCCCCGAAACGATCCTAGGTAGCGGCACTCAACTTTTCCACACTTCTTTATATTCTTTCCCGAAGCACGTGCTTAGGCTCTACCGAACTTTGTTCCACGAAGCTATCTGAATCTGCTCGTGCTTCGGCTCACGGGAGGTTTGGGTTTACTACCGGA
Organism: Trialeurodes vaporariorum; assembly: GCA_011764245.1. Taxonomy (NCBI): domain Eukaryota; kingdom Metazoa; phylum Arthropoda; class Insecta; order Hemiptera; family Aleyrodidae; genus Trialeurodes; species Trialeurodes vaporariorum. The sequence goes on from VMOF01000001.1 coordinate 32,106,359, forward strand.
GCACAGTTTTTTCAGGGTAGGAGAAAATTCATTTCAAATGTAGCTGTTTGAATTGTAATGAAAATTTGAAAATACCTTCTGCGACCAGTCCCACTGTAAAATTAACCATTGTAGGGGGGTCTGAAGGTCTCCCCCAGAACATTATAGGGGAGTCTAGGGGTCTCCCGCAGATTAATGAAGGGGGGGGGGTCTGGGGGTCTCCCGCAGAATAATAAAGGGGAGGGTTTGGGGGTCTCCCGCAGAGTAATAAGGGGGGGAGGGTTTGGGGGTCTCCCGCAGAATAATAAAGGGGAGGGTTTGGGGGTCTCCCGCAGAGTAATAAGGGGGGAGGGTTTGGGGGTCTCCCGCAGAGTAATAAAGGGGGGGATGGTTTGGGGGTCTCCCGCAGAGTAATAAAGGGGGGAGGGTCTGGGGGCCCAGATTAAGTTTGATGTGAGAAAGTGTCAGTGGGGTATTCCCTGCAGTTTATTGTATTTCAGCATCAGTCTTCATCGGTTCTAATTAAATGGTCAAGCGTCGCGGGGTTTCCCCGAAAAATAAAACTGGCAACATTGCTATTCACTGAGAGCGTCGCGTCGGCGGGCGTCGATTTTAATCCATAAGCGAGAGGTGAATGAAATTTATGAGCGACTCTCCTCTGATGATTATCTTGTCACTTGAAAATGAGAGATGTTTGCGTGTGGGACACACTTCAGGAGGTAAGTGGATTACAGCATATCTCTCAACATATGAGGAGTTTGTGAGCGCATCTTCGCCGCGGCAAACGCCTAGCCTCTCAATTTTTCTTTAATTAAACGAGTATTAATAGATTTTCCTTTTTAGAAAGTGAGATGAATGAATTTATTCCGAGGCATATCGTGCGTATTTTTTTTCTTCTTCTTTTTTATCACCCCGATCGCTTTCCGCGGTTTCTAAATTTTTTTCTTCCTTGCTCTTCCGGAGTTTTTTTTTCTTCTTTTCTCAGTCCAAGTTTTTTTTTTTCATAGATTTAGAAAAACAAACCGCTATTTTTTGTAGCATCGTCTCTAATAAAGCTCTGCTCAACTCTTACACTGGATATAGTCAAGTTTGTGGATTAAAGAGGTATGCTCATCTAAGGTCACGCTTTAAATTCAGTGACGCGCAGTTCAAAATCACTGCAGACAAGATGGCCGACGAAAGCAGAAAACGTATATGTATACTCTTTGCAGAAAACATTGGGCTGCCCTATGCAGGAAAGCAGGAAACAGCCCAATGTTTTCTGCAAAGAGTATACGTTTTCTGCTTTTGTCGGCCATCTTGCCTGCATTGATTTTGAACTGCGTGCCACTGAATTTGTGGCGCGAAGTCAGATGAGCATACCTCTTTAATCTATAACCTTGGGATATAGTAGAAAAGGTGCTTTTTTGTTCCCTATAATTAAGCTAATTTTTTTTTCTGCCGATTTCTAAATAGTCATATCAGCCAAAGGCCAAAGGCATTCTCCTTAATCCCTTCTTTAGAGCCGACTTTAGGTTCAGTGAAGTCGGTGTCAACAACGAGTCATCAGAATCAGGTGTCAGCCAATCAGCGTGCATTAAACCTCTCATCAGGTTGATCACCACTAGTTGTTATGTTATATCCTGGTGTCGAAAGCGAGTTAAATGGAAGCTGGATTCGGTCCTCTATCGTGGCCGAAGCAGGGTTTCTGATCGAAGGAGTCTGTACTCCACTAAAGTTGCCACACCTCAATCTCATTGAGTAAAATTAATTTATAGAATATTACAAAGTTCGAGAAAGTATGATGTATAATATGAGAAGCATCGATGTACCCGCAGGTGAATACCACACTAAGCGTAGAGGATAAGACGGGTAACCTGACAGATGGTACTTAATAATCACATATTATTTATTTCACGGAGAAAGTGAACGAACAATATTCACTTTGTACATCAAAGAGAGGATGGGAGTAAATTCTTATACGTGGTCACTATAGTTTTTTTCTTTACAATAATGTGCTGTCTTGCAATCGCTATGGACTGAAAGGGACGCATGTGTAATCTTGGAAATATTTCGAAACAATGCCGAAATCATGCCGACATTTTTCGATTGTGAATAACTGTGAGCTCATCAAAATTATGACAAGATTGGTGGGTACTTCCGTAAGTCCATTTGTATTTTTTCGTCAACACAAGTCTCAGGAACTCGAAAGAGATGTCTCTTATGTAAGAAAGGTCGAAACAGTCTCATCAAGTACCTTTCTCTTGTATTTAAAAAACTCTAACATTCTCCCAAAATTGCATTGGACCGATCTGAAATATAACTTGTCTTTAAAAAGTATGAAGTCATTAGCAGCCACCTATCGACGTGGTTTGGCATAAAGTGGCTAAAGCCCTATTTCACAACTTTACAAGAAGCGGTTAAAACTGCATTGCGCTCTCTCCATTAAAACTGCTTACCTTTTTAAGTAGATTTTTTTAAATTCGTTCATTTTCCTTTAATTTCTCATATTTTCTCGAAACATTTTGGAATTTAAGGAATAATTGATAGTTTCATAATTAAATTAAAAATAAAATTATAAATTTGTAATTGGAAGAATTTAAAAAGTAGGCTACTTCAATTTTGCACAAAATGTACTTTAGCCCCTTTGTGCTAAATTGCGTTGATATGGTCTAGGTGGAACGGTTCAAATCTACCTTGATTCTTCAAAATCGAGTTTAAAATTGAAGCATTGTAAGTCCGATAACATCTTGGTAACTGCTGCTAAATATTTTTCATTCGTGTGCAATCATTTGTATCATTTTCCCTGTATCATTGTTTCTATCTTGAAGGTTCCTGCTTATCGCTTGTGGCAAATACTCAAATATCACTGAATTTTGGATGTAGGTTTAAGCAACTGATTACCAGTAAAGATTTTAGAGAAACGTAAAAATAAATCGTCTAAAATTGGAGGCTACACGACTGAAATTAGAATCGGAATAAAAAACTCAATTCTTCATCAATATTCGAAATTCACCCCGAAAAATTGCAGTTTTTTCGCATCGCAGTTCCAAATTTTGACACACCCCCCCCCCCCCCCCCCCCAGTAAAAAATCATCATGCTGGAAAAATAATCACGAAGAAAAATTGAAGAGAAAATTAAGTGAAATTGAAAAAAAATCTTAAATGAAAATCATTTTAAGTGAGCCGCATACCTCGCTTTTCTCATCAATCATTTACCTAATTACTGTCGATCTGACGAAGATCAATTTTTATCATTTTAACACGACTTTCGTGAAATACTGTGAATTAATTTAATTCAATTATTTAATTGTGACAAAATCATGATTGATACGGCGAGCAAAATTATTGGTGACCAAAATGAGACTTTCGATCAAAATATGGTTTTGACCCCTACACCCCATCTTTGAATTATTGTTCAATTGAGCTTTGTCAATAAATTTGTGTAGTGATTGGTCTGCTGTGAACGTTTGTTACGGCAAATTTTTGCGCTGATTCTAGAGTAAAGTCATAGAGTGATGGAATGATAACGATATGCGCGCACTGAAATTCATTCAACTACTGAAATTCACTCTAAAATTGAAGACTATAGCAAACGAAAAGTTACTTTCTAATTCTACTTTTCAACCGAATATCTTTCTGTTTTGGACACTATTTAAGTATGACAGATTCTAGACGACTGTCTGACCTGATAACGTTAACAAACAAAATACACGTGGCATAACTACGAGTGATTATTTTTTTCTTCTTTAAAGTTTACACAATTTCTCAGGGTGACCTTTTAAAAAAAACTTCTCAGTATTAGATTACCAAGTCAACCAAAAATCAAACGAAAATTGGACAGTTATTGTTGTCTTCATTCGGGTTAGCTGCGCTAGACGTTGGTCTTGGATTTGCTGCTCAAAATTTTATCCAAAGTGGAAAGATGTAAGGATGTATAGTATCTAGTAAATTTAAGAGCATGTTTTGTTATTTTCGCATCACTTTACGCTAGAATTAAAGGGCAACTTTGCCATAGCTAAATAAGTTCGCAACAGACTATCCATCAGACACGACTTGAATTGAACACATCGGAGGAAGATCAACTTTGATGTAAAGAAGATCAAAGTGTTGAGAGTCAGAGAGAGAAATGGAGAGGGAGGGGAGAGCAGAAGAAGGAGAAAAAGGAGGAAGAAAAAAGAAAAAAACAAATCCAAATAAAAAAACCTGAATAATTACCCATGAGTATTTCACTTGGCCAGGCCGTTTCTAGTCGATTATGAAAGAGTTAACTTTGACCATAACTTTACTCAAGTTCCCCTTAGCTAGGAGCGCATCAACCTTGAAGGACGATTTGCTCAGTTAAATTAAACCATGAATTCAGGAAGAAAAAAAATGTAATTCTTTCAACAAATTTGGTAACAAAAACATTACTCAATAAGATGAACGGTTATTTACAAAGGGAACATGTTATAAAGACTAGCTATCATTCGAAGTGATGAAATTTGATACAGCAGAATTTATCTAAAGTGAGTCAATTAACTTAAATTGTTTTACAATTTGATAGGCAAACCTAATTTTGTTCATAAAAATTAGGTAGCAGATAAAAGCAATTTGATGAGAGAAAAAAAAAATAAAAATAAACAAAACAAAATGTTTTCTTCTCTTGTAAGTAAATTATTTCAGGTAACTGTAGTATACTTGGTGGCATTGTGATGGATCGGTCCCTCTCAATTAGCTGCGACGACTTTCAATTAAATACGAGCTATTCTGTCATTACAAAGGGATTCTTTTAAATGGCTTGAAAAAAGAGGATCGGTTATTTAGCTAAGAATGTTCAGAGATAATTTCTCACGCGTTTTGAATCAATGGAATTGCCGAGTCGTTGGAAGTTAATGGCAGTTGATCGGGTGCAATCATGGTTTAAACAGGGGATCTTCATTTTTTAATTCTCTCGGTCGCTACCCTTAGAAAAGTATTTCATGGGCTTTTTTTACATACCGAAAGGGACCTACCAAAAACATACTTTAAAAAAATGAGAAATGAGATAAATGTAAAGAGTATTTACAAATTCCACCAGAAATCTAAACGATAATATATACAGGAAAATAGTACAATTATAAATACCTAACTATAGTTAATATGGCAAAATGCCTCTTCCCTCTGAGAACAGAGGAAGAAAATCTTATTAATCAGTCAAATAGATTTTGAGTTTTTTTTTCGTTGTTGCTTTTCTTTTTAATCTTTTTTTTTTTTTTAGTTTGAGGACAGACAAAAACTCAAAATTTAAACAATAAATAGTACACGCGCACTAGGCGCAAATTTTTTGGTGTCATTTTTTCGAGGGAATTTCTAACTATGATTAACCTGAGAATCGGTATTGTTGTTGTTGGTCGTTGGAACTCGTTGAACCGGAAGCGGAAACTGAGGATGATGAGGATGCTGCTGCTTGGGCTTGAGAGTAGGTATTGTACTCGGGTGATTTGGTGGGTGTTGCTGGGGTTGATTTAACTCCTGCAGAGAATTGAGCCTTGCTGGGTCTCTGGGAGAAGGAATTGATTCCAAACTGTTGGGCAGATTGAGGCTGAGTGAAGATGATCTGTTGTGGGAGCTGAGGAGGGTTGGTGTAGATGAGGTTAGCACCGAAAGGTGGTTGGATGGTGCGGTAAACGGAGTTGTTTGGTGGAACAACGGATACTGTTCGCGTTCCTTGTTGTGGTCCTACTTGACCTTGGACTTGAGCGCCTTGTGGACCTGGGTGTTGGATGAATTGTGGCTGTCCGACGAACTGGTGTCTGTAAGCGTCTGGGTGAACTTGGCCAGGATGTTGAACTACTGGGACAACATGGTGTGGGAAAGCTGGGGACTGGGGAACGAAGTAAGCTTGGTATTGAGGAACGTTGACATTTCCACCTTGAACGTTACCGGCTCCCAAGTGATTGCCGGCTGCGGGAACGTAGGTCAATGGAACTCCTTGAAATTCGGGATAAGCGAATTGGGGTGCGAAGTATTGTTGGGGTTGAACCAAATATTGCTGTTGGAAGGCGGCGATTTGTTGCGGGGTAAGTTGTGGGACTTCCTGAGCTCCTTGTGGTCCCTGTCCTGGCTGAGGAGATCCTTGGGGTCCTCGTTGGTTCGAGTCCCGCTCGATGTCCTCCAATTTCACTTGTGATGACTGTTGGGAAGCCGGCTGTTGCTGAGCTGCGCATACAACCGCAAACAGCAGAACGAAACTCAAAGTTCGAGCCTGTCAATCAGAAAGAAAAAGGATTCAATGTATTTTGGTTGAATGTGTAAGCAGTGACACTTTTAGATTAATTAACAATGGGGCTCTTGCAAACTTTTGCTATAGGGGATTGATGAGTTGATTCTTGCATAAAAACCTGTAAAAATGGCGATGAGTACACTAAAAAATCACGAAATTCACTCTCAGAATCAGGCTTAATGGCGGAGAGACCTAGGTATCATGGGAGATTCCTAATCTAAATTGAGACATATCTCTGTTTCCGTAGAGAAAGTGACATAATAGACAGGAATCTCCCATGATACCTGCGTCGAACCGCCATTATCATCTTGCCTTTATAGTAGTTATGTGAGTTTATTACTGAATTTTAGACTTTCTTAGTGTGATTTCCGTGATTTTTGCTGGTCTTTACATGAGATGGGACTATTTATTTGCTTATAGCAAAAGTTTGCAAGAGCCCCATAGAGGTATTATCATACCTAAGCAGAAATTAGATTTCTCACTGTCGAAGAATTTGGAGCGAGGAGGAAAAAGTAATGGGCGTATAGTGACCGACTTTAACAAGTTTACAAAACTTTTGCAGTAGGCTATCTAAGGGTCAATTTAAATATTAATTCCTGCGAAAATCGCGATGGTGACATTATAAACTCACGAGATTGACTACTAAACTCATAAAATGCTTTCAAATGTGCGTTCGCACTGGTTGTATGGGTTGCGCATTAATAATATGAGATTCCTGCCTAATTTTGCTTCTATTTCTCAATACCGAGAAAAAAGTATCGCGAAGTAGCCAGCCAGCAAAGTGGTGATTCACAGCTAACTACTAGTGTTGTGATAAGTTGCCAAAGTCAAGAAAGTCATCTTTCATCGCTCACTTCTTAATGAAATTGCGACTTTTTATTTATTTATTTTTTTATTTGTATATTCATTTTTTAAAGATAGGAACCTTCTGCGACTAGTGCGCAACGCCGTTATTTTAATAGCATTTATTTATAAAAAGAAAAAATAAAGAGAAAAAAAACACTTAATGAGTTCAGAAGTAGATTTTGTGAATACTGAAACAAGTGAAATTACCATCGTTATTTTTGCAGCTTTTTAACATTCAAAGTGACTCTTAAATTGACCCGTAGATAAAATTTTCAAGTGCTTTATTCGGGCGAATAAAATGTTCTTCCACTGCGAAAGAAGAAACTTCGGCGAGTCAACTTTCAATGCACTTACTCTACAGAATCCTATAGTTTTTTTGTTTTTTTTTTTTATAAAATAAAGAAAACATTGGCAGTAGTAGCAATAGGTCGAAGACGAGAGGAATAGAGTTTGTTTCAGAGGTGTAAATCGAGCTCAATCGATAATATTTGGAGTTTTCCAACGTTTTTTCTCATATTGCGCAATGGGATTGATTGAAAATGAATTTGAGAGCTGTGCAGCTGTGGCTTTTCATTAAATGGTGCATTCAAATCAAAACGTCAAGTCGAATGCAAGTTTTGTTTTCATTTGAAGGAATAAAAAAGGAAAAGTTGCCAATGATTATCGGTTGTGCTTCACCTCCACTGATCCGCACGCCTTCAGGAAAGGATTGATTTGAAAAAAAAAAAAAAAAAAAAAAAAAAAAAAAAAAAAAACTAATTGTTCAGCCATGGAGTGGTTGAATTAGAATTAGGTAACTTTTTCCGTTTACGTCTGTTCCCCCTTTTTTTTGAGAGTTAATAAACTCTTTCAATACCACACATGTCTGCAAGTTGCAAGTGTGTTGCTCGTTCATCTAGCCCACGGATTCGTCGAGCGCCTTTAATTGATAACATAGGCAAAAACAAGTACGTCGAAGGAATGTAACTTTAACCACGCACTCGATTTGAGTGTGAGTGAACCATGGTTAAACTCAATAACTGGTGTTGAGTATTTTCTGATTGAATAAAATAAAGATCGATATTTAATATTACTCCCTTCTGGTTAGTTTATTTACCTACGAATGAGTGTTTTGATTAATGGTATGCTGCGTTCTTTAAAGAAGGACTTCGTTCGTACGAAAATGACAATATTTTGAAATGATTTTCCCTGATTTAAATGCTACGCCAAGTTTTAATCAAACTTTGATTTAAATCTAGGAGCAAAGCGCAAGCTACAATCAATCAATACATTTTGGTTTTTCGAATTGTTCAGCAGACCAATTATCGAGATTATAGCTCACAAGAGTAAATGAAGTTGCTACTTTAACATCGTGGATGCTTTAAAAGAAATTGTGCGACTGCTCTCGAATGCTGACTCAACATTTCTACTGTTACTCTAACATCCTACAGGGAAAAAAAAAAACTACGGTGAAAATAACCATACGGATACCTGATTTTGGCACCTGCCAGATGTTATGGTATTGTTGAACAGAAGTATACTATGTTTTGACTAGGTACTAGGTGATGTTACCTGATTGCATGTCGAATTTACTCAAAGTATTGGTAAATGTACCATACTTCTGGTCAAGTTTACCATAACATCAAGCAGGTGCCAAAATCAGGTATCCGTATGGTTATTTTCACTAATCTTTTTTTTCCGTGTAAGATGTAATCATGTAATCATAACATCCTGGGATGTAAACTTACCACCAGGTTGGGTTTAATCAGCATTCAAGAGTAGTGACATATTCTTTTTAACATCTAGGATTTTAAATTAGCACCTTATTTTTTGGCGATTTTTCATCTAATTGTAAGCGTTCGGTTCCAAGGAAAGAAATCTCAGTTTAGTAAATGTCTGTCAAAGTTGGGGGGAAAAAAAAAATCATAAAAAAACAACAACAAAAATTCTTTATAAAGGGACTGTAAGTCCTTTTTATAAGGTGGTGGAAGAGAGCGGGGGAAAAAAATACTTTGATCAAAATTATCGAAGCGCAGTGGTACGACGAGGTGTAATAAGTCGGTCAAGATCGATCAGCGGAAAAATAAGATTTTATACCTACAAAATGAACTTTGTATTAAATAAACCTGTTTTATAGGTATTGAATTTGCTTTAAGCCCAATAAGGCATTGAAAAGGGCTTACTTAGACAACTGTTGAGAGGAAAATCTAGCCCCAAAGCATCAGTTTTGATATTACTTTTCTCCAGTTAATCATGTCAATTCATAGTATGTGAAGCGCGAACGCTCTAAAGACTACTTAAATTATTCCTATAAACTTAAAAACACCGAACAGAAAGTAATTTCTGATGTCACCGCTGCGCTGTGTAAAAAGCAATTCTAACCCCACCCCCTTTTCTGATACTATTTGCAGGCAGAGATCGTAAACAGTCAAGCTCTCTGATGTCTGTCACTTAAACTATCGGTATCTATAATATTAGTCGGTAGTTTTATATAATTTCTTAGGTCCAAATATTCGTGTGCTTCAATATGTTTCTCATGTGGTTCATTTATTTAAAAAAAAAAAAAAAACTAAAACAAAAACAAAAAATACTGAAGTGAGAGATTCAAAAGAATGCTCTATTTTGAGCGTCTTCAATTGATGATGTCGGCAGAAACAAGTACAGCTAAGTAGGAATATTTATCTACTTGCTTAATTTGAATGGGCGCGCTGTGAGTTGACTGATTAAACTTAGTATTGAAAGGGTTAATATAACCTTGCTTAGCCAACGAATCGTGCAACATCTAAACAACTTCCAAGTTTTTCTACGTGTTTTGATGCCTAAGCGGTCGCTGTGAAAATGTCGCGCAAATAGTATCCAATGGATTAAATGGCTGTTTGTGTATAGTATCCAGAGATTGCATCATAAAGTGACTTTTCTTTGCTACATTCGTGAGTTTAGGAGTAAATCGACTAACTTTTCTATTTGTCTAGATCTCTTTTTGGAAAACTTTGTTTACGTTGTTTTTTTGTTTTGTTTTGTTTTTTTCTACAAATAAATTCTAGATGATCGATGAGAGAATATCTGTCTCATTTTTTCTTTTTATCATTCGATCGCTTGCAAATGGTATTAGATATGCGTGTATTATTGTGCATTCACTACTATGACTATTTGATTTGATTTCTTCTCTTTCTATGACAGCCCCCCCCCCCCACCCTTCTTTTCAAACTCTATAAAAATGTGTAGTTTTCTATTTTATTAATTTGCTTTCTCCTCCTCCTAAAGACGGATCACAGTGGATTTCTTCGGTTGTGCGTACTTTTTATTTTTCCGTCTATTTTTTTATGTATTTATCTATCTGCAATTATTGTTATTATTATTATTATTTTTTCTATTTTTTTTTTCGAGAAAAGCACTGAAGAGAATTCAATTGATAAAAAATAAAAAAATAACACAAAAGAGAATGTAGTTTTGAAAAAACCATAAATATTTGTTCACTTGTTTGAAATCGCACTTTATTTGACGAAACACAATTTTTTATGAAAACAAAAAACAAAACAAAAAAACAAAATATTAAAAGTAAGGTAAATCAAACTAGGAACACTTCAACCGCGGCTCGAATTTCAGTAAAAAGCACATTTAAAAACACTTTCTAATCCCCTGTATCCACGATCATCATACTGCAGAAGACGGGCCATTAAAAAATTACAATTTTAATCGTAAAATGATTCCAAAAACAAATTGAAAAAAAAAGAAACGAAAAAAGTTTCGCGAATCGATTGCAACAAAAAACAACACAGTTCACAAGATACATGATCTCAATCAAATCACTTACCAGGAAAGCCATTTTAGGGAAAATCCAAATTATTATTTTTTCTTTTTAAATCGAAACCGCACACATACACAGAACAGTAACAGAGTGAGTAAGTAGACACGATGAAGAACTCTTATATAGCGGAATAAAAGTTGACCAAAAAGGTGGGATAAAAGCGGTCTAGTTCAAAAGATGCTGGCGCGAAGGGAACCACTGGCGCTGGAGGGGAGCTGAGAAGTGGCCGCGGCGGGAGGGGGGGGGGGGGGTTCTCGAGCAAAAACTTCCCGCCAGCTGCGAATCGATGGGTATTGGAACTTGCCCGCGCGGTCTTATAACGAGAGTTAGGGATCATCAGTCAGTACTCTCCAACCCCCTGCCTCCCCTTCCCCCTTTCCCCGCAGCATCTCTAAACCGATGCCGATACTAAACTTGCTCCAAGTTCTGGAGAATCATTTTCACTTTCGTCCGGCGCGTTCTTTGCCCGCACTCACACTTGACGCGCAAGCCTCCAAACCGCGTGCTCGCGCGACTATAGTGATATCATCAAAGTTCTTATGACATAATCAGCTTCTCGCACACCGCACCAGCCCGGCCAAAATGCTAAATCGGATCCATAAATCCGAGTCATTGACGACGCTATACGCGCGGCGCATCGCAAAGAAACGTAATCGGTTTCTTGTTGTGGAAATGTCATAACGTAACGGCGGTCCTCTGAGGCTGCTGTGTGCGGTGTGCCACCGGAACGTAATACTATCCGAACTATTGTTAATCGCTCATTCATCACAAATTGTATTCGGCGCTAATCAATGGGCCTATTGCAAAATTTTGCCGCAGCGGTTCCGAGAATTGACTCCTACGTAAAGTGACGCAAAAGAAACGACACCGTACGCGAGCTTGAAATTTTTAAAATTTTCTCCTTTTTTAAAAGTAGTGAATAAAATATTAATGTGGTCGAATAAAATATCAATGTGGTTTCGCATGACGAGGCTAAGGCGCACTTTGTACAAAACTTTCCGAACTATTTTTAATCGCTCATTCACCACAAATTGTAACCGGCGCTAAGCAATGGGCGCATTGCAAAATTTTGCCGCAGCGGTTCCGAGAATAGACTCTCCTTCGTAAATTGACACAAATAAACGACACCTTAAGCGATCTCGAAATTTTTAAAATTGTCTCCTTTTTAAAAATAATAGCGAATAAAATATCAACGTGGTTTAGCAAGAGGCTAAGGTGCACTTTGGACAAAACTGAGACGAATTAAACATGTAACAAACAGGAATTCAAATTTAGGCTAAATACAAATAGAAATTCAAAATCAAAATTCACAGTACTATGCGTAAGCCGTAGCTCATAAAAGGGGAAATAGGAAGGAAATAATAAAGCAACCGTTCCGCTCCGCGCCGTTTTCGTTCTTAAATTGGCGTTGAAGTCTCCAGGTTCGTTGGAAGCTTGGTTTACATCTTGGGAAGGTCTTTAAATCTTAATTATAACTATGGTCTTCACATGTATTGGAACTGTGCAGTGATGTAAAGTAGGGGTAGGGGGTGAATATGCTTCAGCCAACCCCCCCCCCCCCCCCCCCCCGACCGCCGATTTCTAACGGTGACGGGGAAGAATGGAATAATTATCAATCAAACGCTCATCAGTGCAGCAATTCCCTACCAACAAAATACTTGCATACGCCACTGGAACCGCAATTCAAAATCATTGCAATCATGAAAATATTAATATATTAGATAGAAATTAAATCAGGAACGAAACAATCTTTATTACTTTCCTCATTTCCTTCATTCTCTTTCATCCCTTGCTTGCATTATTGCTATTTGTCCCTCACACCCCTCCTTTTAACGTTACCACTCATTTCTTCACATTGTTTTTCTTTTTTGACTCTATTTTATGTATTATTCCATATTAATTTCCTGCTTCCTCTCCACCTTTCTATTAATTTGTCTCCCTTTCCTTCTTGTTCTCTTCCTCTTCTTTTTTTCTTTTTTTTCCCGATATTCTTCCTCCATCATCAGCTTCAACCAGAACTGGCATTTGTTGTATATTTACTAGCAATTTTTAATTAATTGATGATTCCCTCCGGCCTCCAGCCGACCAAAAGATTACACTCTTCAGTACCGTCTATGGCAGTAATGCACGGAAATACTCTGGTCTGTAGTCTTTCCTTAACCGGTGGAGTCGTCTTTGACTTCAAAATATTGTGGATATTTTGGTAAATGAATGGTAATACAACCGATTAAGGAAAGATTACAGATTTGAATATTTTCGCACATTTACAGGCATACACTGAACTTAGCTGTGTAATCTTTTGGTAAACTGGTGAAACACTCAAAACGGTAGCTCTGGCCTTAGCTCTCACTTTAGAAGCCCCCCCCCCCCCTCTTTAACAACCTTCTTCTAGAATGAGTGCTAGCATTCCGCTGCCTCGCGCAAAACTTTTCAAATCACCCTCCCCGTCGGCCTTCCCCCTTTCCTTGTCTGTTGGCAAACAGACGCATAAGAATAGAAAAGTTACGTACTTAAAAAAATAATAAAAATTTCAACATTATATTGAAGGCGGAAGAAATCTGACCAAACCTTAGATCGCGCAAAACAGTCGTTGACAACTTAACGAAAGTGATAAAATATCATCACTTTACGGTAGGGCAATTATCATGCTTATCAGCTTCTTCATGTAACCTAATTGGTTTGCAAAAACCGAAAGTACTGCTTTACTATTGTGAGAGTCTAAAGTAGAATAGGATTTAAATTGCTAAAAACCGCATCAATACTATGCTTGTATCTAGTATCTACTGACCCTTAAGCCTTATAAGTACGGTTTGCCGTAGACTTGTGAGTCAGAGTTCAAAGGCCTCATCGAAAAGAATTTCTCAGACGAGATGGCGTCTTCTTTACGAGTCGTGTGCCACGGGAGTCTATAATCGCCCGCTATTCACTTGCCACCGTTGCAAGTTGTAACTGCTCGCGTAGTTGTAGCCAAGAATTTGTCTTTCTCTCTCTTGTGCCCATTTGAATTCATGCGTAAGAAAAGAACAAAAATAGGGACTCAAGTCACGAGACAGCCCCTACATCCATCTTTTTCTAACACATGAATTCACATGGGCAAAGAGAGAGAGAAAGACAAAAATCTGGCAATACTTTTGTCTCCAATCATGCTCTTTCACCACGCTGCTTTCAAGAATAATTTTATCTTAGGGGAGGGTGAAATTAGAATTAAAGTTCCAAAAATCCTCTTTATCTGTAAGCAAAAAAGACAATTCTGATGGGTAAGACAATTTCAATTTTGTCTTCGAACGGCAGGCATCTCTTTTATTAGAAATAATTTACTTACGACAAGTTCGGTTTGGCACCCGTGCAATAAAGCACAGGAGTCAAAGATCGGCTGCGTTTGTTTACTCACCTCGTGCCAGAGTCAGCCAGAGGATGGCACATTTAATGAAGGGATTCCTAGCCTTCGTTGAGGTCACTTACATACAAGTACATCAATTTTGCTGTCTTTGTTTTTATGTAACTGAGTACAGAGGCAAGAGCTTTATGCACTTGATCATGAACTTTCCTGACCCAATGACTTCGAGGTAGTACCTCTATTTAAACGTGCTTTCTTATGAGCGGCGTTACGGAATCAATACTATCTTACCATTCCAGAATCAATACTATCTTACCATTCCAGAATGCGGGGCATTGCGGGGGGTTTGATGTTTTGTAACTAGGCGGTCAACTTTTACAAGGGCCGTCATGGATGAAAGTGGATTTCAAGCTGCGTTAGACGGTTTTTGGTCTTTTGTAGGTGAAGTGGACAGTTATTGCCCTTCTTCGATTAAGCTTCCTGTAATGTCTTATGAATTTTTGGAAGAAAAATATATATACCGGGTGTCCCAGACCACCCGTGTAGGGAATTTTTCTCGAACTTACAAATCTTACACTCAGAGAAAAGTGGCCATTTCGCCTAAAAATGGTCCAAAACCACACGGAGAAAAAATTCGGTTATAAGAACTGAACTTCGGCTCAAATGGAACACCGAGGTGTTCGGTTACAGTATACCAAAGTTCTCGGTTGTGAGTACCGAATTTCAGTTAGGAGTACCGAAGGTTTCGGTAAGTGTGACTAATACTATGACTCACATTTCGTTCCTGCTGAACCACTTCGGTACTCCTAACTGAAGTTCGGTACTCACAACTGAAAACTTCGGTTACTGGAACCAAACACCCTCGAAGTTCCATTTGAACCGAAGTTTTTTCTCCGTGCACCAAAGACCGCAAAAAATCCACTTTCTCTCTCCAGAGCTTATGCTTAAGTTGGCCATTTAGTTACATAACGTCAAACCTTAGAATTCTAGTTTAGTAAGATGGTATGGATTGATCCATTCATAAACAAAACTAAATTCACGCAGGAAGTTTTAATCAATGGTTGCAATAACTTAAGTAAGTAAGAACTTGTGTCAGCAGAGCGAGCAACCCCTGAGAGGGTTCGGGTCGGCTTAACATTAAAATGTTGAGTTTTTGTGTTCTTACTTTTTACTCATTGGCGGTCCGTGGCGACCTTGCGTTCGGGGAGGGGAGCTTGAAAAATTGCGATTACTGTGAAAAAAGCAACACTGTGATGCAAGCTGCTTGAAGCGCTGTTTATAATATGTCAATGATAACTTCGGCAACAATTTCAAACCCAAACTTGAAAAAAACTAAATTTTTTCGTAAACATTGAAAACTGTACTTCCGAAGGAAGCATTTTAAGACCCATATTTGTGAGGGTAAAAAGGTCTTATTTTGAATTGAAAAAATCTACTCTGAAACTTTCTGTCTTTCAAATTGAGACGTTCAGTGTAAAATGGGACCAGTCCTGATGAGGATTTTCGTGATGACGTCACATCTTAAGCAGTTGTGTATCTCTCTCTTTTCTCCGTTGAAACACGTATAGTCGACAAGGATTGAAATAGGGATGGAAACGCCCTCTTCCGATCGCTCTTTTACTTGTACATTCAAAGGGATATGAGAGAGGTGTAAGAAAACCTGGTTGTGTCATTGTTTTAAGCCATTCTATATAAACAACACAAAATCTCTAAAGAGCTTCTTATTTGGAGCATGCAACATGCAAGAAAACCGGAGACACCCTTGAGCTCACTTAAGTTGCCTTGTATTTAAATTTTTTCGGAAAATAAAAAATCGTGCATCTATCCCATTTAGTATTTAGTCCCCCCCGCTTCATTTTGTTTTTTTAAAAAAAAAATCATTACTCAAGTTTTGAGTGGAAACGATGAGCCAGGCGCAGATATTATGACGTTTCTTCATCAAAAAGAGAGTCGCAGAAACGAAAGTACGGATATTGGAACACCGGAAGATTCTTCCGTTAGAGAAGAGAGAGAGAGAGAGAGAGAGAGAGAGAGAGAGAGAGAGAGAGAGAGAGAGAGAGAGAGAAGATGAAGATCCGGTCAAAAGGTTCGGCAAAATTCATCTTGATTCTGAACTCCCTCCTTCCTACCGTCCGACAAATCAAAAAAAAATGCAAATTTGAGAAATTTTTGAGGAGTGCTGACAAGAACAAAACGATCGGAAGTGATCGGTGCGTTGCGTCGCGTCTCATCTCTCCTCGTCACATCGTCGATTTGAGGAGCGATCGGTTGATGAGGCAAACGCAGGAACGGTAAGGATTAAAGATGAATGAATCGACTCTACACAATACAACAACGGCTTTACGGACGAGCAAATGGGAATGACATTTCGGTGTAAATTTCTTCAATGTCGGAGTTATGCACCGTAACTTGTGGCGCGCTGTGCGGGTAAATGTTGTAGGCAGGTTTTTAAACTTCAACTTGATGGCTCGATCGCCGATCGGCCAGCCGCACAATGGGAGCGTTCAAAAACTCATTGGACATGACATTTGGTGAAACTGAGACTATCTGTAGAGTGAACGGAAGGTTTTAAAATTAATCGATAGATCTTAAACCGTTTCAACGCTGAAATAAAAAAAAAAAAAAAAAAAAAAAAAAAAAAAAAAAAAAATATATAGCAATAATACTAGAAGTCCATGGGCATCGCTGGAAAATTTTTCTGGAGGGGGCCAAGTTTGGAAACCCCACAGGGCGGCCCGGATAGGACACCCCTAGAAAACTTTGCAAATTTAGCTACTCTCAGACGTGATTTCAGGCTATCTCCACCTCTCAAAGCGTTCCTTCACCATGAAAAAAAAACGATTAAATTAGAAAAAATCAATCTTAAAATATTATTTTTTGCTACTCGTATATTCAAATAATAATGCATCCTAGAATATGAAATAATGCCTTTTAATAGTGTTTCTTATTTCTTTATTCGTTTTACATTTTTACTTCATTTTTTTTTAAAATTTTTTGTTTTTGTTTGACTACATACTGAATTTTTTCGACATCGGACTTTCTGGGGGTGGCCAGCCCCCCCCCCCCCCCTCCCAGCCCCATAGTAGCTACGCACATGTAGAAATACTATTACACACACTTGATAAGTAGAGAGGAACAAGTGTAGGGCTCGTTTCAGATGTGTAGGCGCACTTAGACCATAATCTTTGGAGAATTTTTAATTTTGATTCCTTCAAATCAAAACAAAACTTGCCTCCGAGTTTAAACTTTTGATTTTAAAGCGTTCCTCACTTAAAAAAGAGGTGCGCCCCCCCTCCCCCCCATTGAGGTGCGCCTATAATACTTAAACGACCTTTATCATCGAAACCTAGACACATAGGGGGGAAAACCAAATAAAGGCATCTTTGTCCTCAGCTCATCAAGTACTTCCATTTTCTTTATAAACAACACACGTTTTCAGACCCTTGCAACTGTCTCATTTTATAAAACAGATAAAAATTAAATAAAAAACGAAATAAGCCTTACTTTTTCCATAACTTTCTTGCATTTTCATTTGCCCCTCCATCTCTACCTCATCATCCTCCTCCTTTTCCCCTTCCCATTCACCTTTCCCCACATTTCTTTTCTTTTCCGACTATACTTAATAACATGTTTTCCTCCATCTTCTTCTCCTTCAATGGATTCGATTCACTCTAAGTTCTTGACCTTTTTTTTTTTTTTTTTTTTTTGGGGCCTTCTTCTTCCATCATCAGCCTCAGCCAGATCTATCGTTTTTTGTATCTTAATGACATTTTCCAATCCACCGAGTTGATTCTATTGGTTAACCAAAAGATTACACCGTCCAGTTCAGTGTATGACTGTAAATTGCACAAAAACACTCTGATATGTGATCTTTCCTGAACCTTTGGAGTCTCCATGACTGAGTCTTCATCTCTCCTTGCTCGAGTGCACTTCTCCATTAACCGGACACTTAATTAGGAAAAAACCACAGGCATCTTTGTCCACAGCTCATCAAGTACTTTTTTTTTTTTTTTTTTTTTTTTTTTACATAAAAACACCAACTTTTAGACCCTTGCAACTGCTCCATTGGTTGAATCATCGATGGGATCGTAAAATGGCATTAAAGATCTTAGTGACGGCTCGTACAATATTGCAACAACGGACTCTCTCCAGTTGAACCTACGTAAAATAATCGATCTACAGGGGGTTCACTGAATCCCTGAGATATCGATACTTTTGCATAGGTTCAAATGGTAAAAATGCATGACTGCCGAATAGGGGGAGCCACCACTGAAAGATCTGTGAAATGGAGCACAATAGATCGAAGCATGGAATTTCCCGGACATATTTTTACAAATCAAAATCAAAATTACTCATGAGCAGTAAGTAAAAAGGCAACTTAAAAATGTGTAAATTCATTTTGCTTAAAATGAGTCCATTAACACGGTTATTGCAAGAAAATATCGACTTTAGATCATTTAATTTTATAGCGAGGGCAACTTTTAAAGCAACTTTTCATGTCCATTAAAATCCACGTTTCGAGCCAATGTGCGGCAGCACTATTTTTTTTTCTTCTTTCCGTGGTTCGAATGTTCGGATTCCCACGTTGTTTCGCTCAGTTGTGCGCTCGCGTCGCGTCGCGAGACGCGCGCGCGACTGCCGCGTCTGCAACTTCCGCATATCCGGAGAGTAACGAACCGGTTTATCACTTCGGGCGGAATCGGCAGGCATCGGCATCATCGCCACACACCGTCCGTCGAGTCGCACCATGATCTGAATATACCAAAAAAAAGGGAAAAAAATTCGTGGAAAAAGAAGTCATAAAAAATCAACGTTTTTCGACCTGTTAAGCTCCATTTTAAACTGTTCATTAACATTTCTAGGTTTAAATTGACTTTTTAAATAAGTTCTCTGTGATTAAAATTGGCTTTGAAAGTTTATGACTGATGAATTGATGAGAAATTTTCTTTCTGATTTTTGGCTAGTTTTTGACGAACTCGAACCATAGTGCGTCGTGCTCGCGCCACACAGTGTTTTGAAAAGGAGGACCGGCGGACATTGGCTTATAACTCTACTATAGCGCTTAAAAATATAATCAAACCCATGCTACCCTATGTAGTTGGGTACGAGAAATTCATAGGGAGGGTCAAAATTGTCGCACAGTGGGTATTTTTTAAGTAAATCCTGGACAAATATAAAAAGGTGAAAGAAAGCGGGAAAAATTTCATATATGGCAATGACAACGTACAAATTTATCTTATTTTCTATGGTTTACCATGGGAAACACAGACTTAATGATCTACCGCCGCACAATGGTCAGTTTTCAAGATTTTTTTTTTTTTTTTTTTTATAGTAAGTTTCAACTTACTCATTTTATGAATGTTTTATTTTGAATGATAATGAATAAAGATAATAATACCTGGCAAAAATCACAAACAATAATAGTCCTAATAGCTAATCACGGAATCAGCAGACACCGCAGCTTTCAGATAAGATTCTACAGATCGATCAACGAGGTGCAAAATTGATAAGGCGATCTGTGGCGCGGTCATTGACCTACGAAACGGTCGGATGTAGAGACAAGTTCCGGAATAGCAAAGAACAATAAAGAACAATAAGCATCGAGTAATATTGATGTTCTCTTTGTCAGTAATCGATCGGATTTATCGATGACTTTGACATCGGCTACACTTCATTGGCGTAGCGTGCAAATTGGCAAAGTTGTATTTTGTCCTTTTAAACCCATGTAAAAGGTCGAATGCAAAGGCGTTCACCGAATACCCAAAACTTCCATCTTTTAATGGGTTTAAATGGACAAACTGCAATGTTGCCAAATAGCACGCTACGCGCGACTGCGACACTTATTACTGATTCTACAGATCCGAGAATGAAGGTTTTCTAATTTCTTCCATTATAAACGCACGAAATAAAACCCCCCTCCCTCCCCAGACCAGACTTTTTCTATCAGTAATAGCTCTGCAAAATGCTCTGCTTGTAATGAGCTCAGGTCAGTGAAAATGAGATAACATTTGGAACATTAAATGCTCATCAAGAATAACTTGAAAATTCGAAAATTTAGGTTTTTACTACGTTTATATTTCTATTATGAAAAGTTACCATCATCTGTAGGCAATGAAAATAGTGGAAAAAAGTATCTTCGATGGAATGGAAAAGGGGAATTTAAACAAAACATGTGAGCAAGCCGGAAAAAAATTACAGGTGTTGGGATTCGAACCCCGGTTTAATGCGTGCAAGGCAAAAACGTTAGCCACACGACCAGTTAGGAAGCATGGCAAGGTGAGGCGCGCGTCCAACAGATAAGTAGCTCCTGCCGCTCGGCCTAGACGTGAGACAGTTCCTTGCGCGGCGAGAGAAAAACGTAGTTAATTTTACGGAGGTTGACTTACAAAAATTAAGATTTCTCCAAGAGTCGCAAAAAGTCGCAGCCAATTTTTGGATATGTTGTTCTCTAGATGTTACTCTATCACTCCCTGAAAGCCGTTTCTTAAGGCAATTTAAGGCTTTTTTTATAGCTCTGCCTAAAGTTGAAAAACCGTAAATTTTTCCTCAACTCTTTGAACAAGCTTATCAAGGTCGTAAAAGTAGAAAAGTTTAACTTCATATAGCTCATTTTAAAGCTGAAAGTACGCTGAATAAAATGGTGTATTTCATTTTTACAACATTTTGAATATGAACAAAGAAAACACCCATACATTCGGAGCATGGTTTAAGAAAAAATCGGAACCTGCCGAAAGTGATATTTTGAGAGCTTACAAAAGTATCAAAAAACGAATTATAAGCCAAAATTATGGTGAACTGGGGTGCACAGGATACTAAACTGAAGATTTAGTCATGTTTTGACTCTAAAAACACGACTTCGATTTTTGGCCCAATGTCCGCGCCGCGCTGGATTCAAAACACTGTGCGCCACGCTTACCTCACCGCACCGCACCTTACTACGTACGACGTACGACCCGTTCGGTAACCAACCTAAACCATCTATTTACCTTGCTAATCAAGAGTCCCGTAAGGTGGAGGGTACAATGTTGCGGGGACCGAAGTTGAAGGGGGCGGGAAGGGTGGCGCGACTAGCTACGCGGCTGGAAAGTGAGCAAAATTAAAATGGTGAACACTCAATACTCAGATCACCGATGTTGTCAATTTGTCATGCCGCTCGATGAAAAAAATGTATCAAACTTTTAAAAAGAGGCAAATGGGGCAGTCGCAAGGGTCTGAAATTTTGTGTTTTTTATCAAGAAAATGATATAACTTGTTGAGCTGAGAACAATGGTGCCTTTGGTTTTTTTTCCAAAGTGTCCCAGTTTTGGAGATACACACGTGTAAAATTGTAAAATTAAAAAAAAAGTGTGCGTAGTGACGTCACCACGCAGAGTCCCCATTTAAAACAATGTATGTTTTGGGCCAAAATCTCATATCCGGAACAAAAATGGGACTTAATTAGATACTAAAGGCACTATTGTTCTCAGCTCATCAAGTACTTTCATTTTCTTTGTGAAAAACACAACATTTCAGACCCTTTGCAACTGCCCCCTTTGAGACTGCAAGGGCCGAATTTTAACAAGCTCGTCGAATTTCTCCTGGAAACTTCTTCGAATTGAAAAGTGCAATTTGAGATACATGCATAGCCGTAGCTATGATATTGTTTTTCTCTCTCTTATTGTTAGCCCATTTGAACGTATGCGTTAGAAAAGGATGGCTATAGAGGCTGTCACGTGGCTTCAGTCCCTCTTTCTGACCTTTTCTAACGCATGTGTTAAAATTGGCTATGAGACGTACTTGATAATACGAACTCAGTTTTTTTATACATTTTTTTCATCACGGGATCGTCAACTAAAACGCTTTCAAATTTGATAAAATTTCGAGCTATTTGAAATGGTTTCGTTTCACCAAAGTTTTCAGTTCAAAGTTTTGCACAAAGTTTAGGAGAAGCAAGTTCCATAGGCGAGTAGCGTTTATCTTCAAAGTGGCAACGCGGCAAATTAGCGCGCTATGCGCTGGTTTTTTTTTCTTCTTCCTTCCTTTTTTTTATCCTTACAAGATCAACAGCTGCAATTCCTCAGCTTTAACTTTCATCGCGAGCGTGTCTGATAAATAGCGACTTTTGTGTATCGTATGTTACAGACTATTGGACTAGGCTATCCGTTTGTCAGGATACGGGGTGCTCTCTTCCCCCCCCCCCCCACAAAATCACCTGTCCACAAACAAAAACTTATTTGTATTTGTTCGGTCTTGTATAAATCCTGATAGAGGAAATCTTAAAAAAGCCCCTTCAAAAGAAAATGATGCAATTCCACCTCCGGCGTGTCGGAATAGTTACGTTACAAATCATTATTAATTATTATGTGAGGATCGGGAAATCTCGTTTACTTTTCCATACTGTGACAAGCCGGGCTCACGCTTTAAATGTAAATTTCGATTTTGATTCAGAAAACTATTGCTGAATTTCTTAGCTTGCCGCGCAGGTGGACGTATCATCAAATTTTGACATTCTGTGTGAGGGATTGATTCTTATTTATTCGATAGAGTTCTTGCGAATGAGCATCCTTTGAAAGCTCATTTCTGAGTATTTGTCGACTTATTTTGCCAGCGGAAAGCAGGGGGCGTAATTTCAAGTTTTGCTGGGGAGTTGAGAGGAGCGGCAAAAATCTGATATTATTTTTTTCTGTTTTAGCTTTTCATCTTTTTTACTTACAATTTGGGCAATTTTCAAAGTAAAACACACTTACACATTTTTTCACGTTCTTTTTTGAAAAGACAAACTTTTGTAACCTGTACTCACTAAATTTTTTGCCATTTTTTACAACTTTTTTTTCTGTTTCTTGACCTGTATCCTGAAATTCTTGCCTCCCCCCCCAACCCCATTATGCCCCTGTTGGAAAGGCGGATCAAGGATAGGAAAAGTTTTGTCACACCTTCTTTCTGCTCTCCTAAAAAATTGTCAAATTCTAGATTACACGCCTCTTTGTGCAGCAGGCAACGAACAGATAATTATGTTTCATCAGTCGAAACTCTTAAAATACAAGCAACAGAAAATGGAGCATACACGTTATGAAATCATGAACGTAATTCAAACCTAAAAACAACAAAAGCTGCACCGAGCAAGATTATACACAGATTGTTAAAAGAGAGTGAGTTTGCGTGGATGATTTTCCTTTCCTTTTCAGCTGGTATTATTCGATTATTATTGCCTGAAGCATGCAAATGTTTGAACAAAGCAGAGAGCATTTCGTAATTAAATGCACGCTCTCAACTTCAAGCATCCTAGTATACTAGAGCACCCCCCATCTTGTTTGAAAGATGTAACATTTATTCATGGAGAGAAGATATAGAAAGAAATCTGTCAAGTCATTCCGAACTGTGGTCAGAATTCAATTAATTTTGAGCTTCGGGTCGCATTCTTAATTAGACAAGAATCGCGAAGTTATCGGCCAAGTTCGGTCAACCGGTTTTATAAATGCTCTCACTCTCGAGACAGCACAATTAGATTAAGACGTTATCTTAGACAATTTATGCACAGTGACACCGTTCAAGGGGATTCTACCAGTCAGGGTATCGCTTTAATTCATCCAATTAGATTTAGTTAATGAAGTGTGATTCAGTGATATACTCTAATCTAAAATCACCAATCTTTAAAAGAGACACTTCCGTAAAACTGAATTTTCGCCAATGATCTCGTGCATTCTTGACCCGATGAAGTAGTCAGAAACCAGCAAGCATCACGTCTTAGAATCCCTGTAGAAACTATGAATTACGCCATGTCGAAATCTATCTCTGAGTGGCTCACAATTTTAGACTCTTACCGAAGCCCCAAAGAGGCAAAATACAAATGGCGGAAAATTTTGCTTACATATCACACTCACTCATTTTACACATTTATAGTACCATGACCGCCGTACTTATTGTTGATTTTCTTTCTGCCTGAATGTTATTCTGGAATCTGGAGGACATTAACTCACCTACAATGACGACCGACCAGCTTGAATCGGAACCTGACCTTATGAAATTAGCGGCAACAGCGCCATCCGCCAATCCGCTATTTGCATTTTACCTTTTGAGCGCTTTTATTCTTGATCCGTTTCTTCTTCTTCGTTTTTGAAGAAGAAGAATTGGACATGGCGCAACTCTAGTAGTTTATAGTGACTCTAGCTCGTCTGTCCCAGTTTATGTGCGGGGTGTAGAAAAAGCACAACGTTTCCTACGAAACGCATCAGTCATCATTCAGATGAGCCCCCGAAAAACCTCGGATAAAATACAGGGTGTAACAGATGTATCCCCCCCCCCCGTGTCTCACTTTTGAACGATTTGAGATAAATTGCTGCAGTTTGGACCATTCTTCATAATTTTAGATGAACTTTATTTTTTTGGGGGTCAAAACCCCCCAATCCCCTTGGGGGCCCCCCAGGGAGGCTATCTCAAAAATTTAAAATAGTAACCCCTATCTTGTGATACATCGTTCAAAAGGGCGTAAAATTCTAAGACTTTCGGCTTAAACCGAAGGTCGATATCGTTTTTCGTTTTCGATATATCGAAGGTCAAAGTTCGATTTTGACCCATTTTCAAAAAATCAGAACTTCCATTTTAAAAGTCGGCATTTAAAAAACTAGGGGTCTAAAATACTCTAAAAAACAAGGACTTTTCGGAAAAAAATACAATTCTGCCGTAAATTTGGTCAAAATTTGGTTTTAGAGCCCCCCAACAGTTGTCAAAAAAATTGCCCCCCAAAGGGTCGATCTCAGAAGTTCCGAGGCACGACCGCTATCGAGTGATACATAACTCAAAAGAACACATTAAACTGAGCATTTTGGCGCAAACCGCTGGTCGATATCGTTTTTAGTTTTCGATAAATCGAAATTTTACAATGGGTGAAAACCCAACTTCGCCATTCGATGTATCGAAAACTAAAAACGATATCGACCAGCGGTTTGCGCCAAAATGCTCAGTTTAATGTGTTCTTTTGAGTTATGTATCACTCGATAGCGGTCGTGCCTCGGAACTTCTGAGATCGACCCTTTGGGGGGCAATTTTTTTGACAACTGTTGGGGGGCTCTAAAACCAAATTTTGACCAAATTTACGGCAGAATTGTATTTTTTTCCGAAAAGTCCTTGTTTTTTAGAGTATTTTAGACCCCTAGTTTTTTAAATGCCGACTTTTAAAATGGAAGTTCTGATTTTTTGAAAATGGGTCAAAATCGAACTTTGACCTTCGATATATCGAAAACGAAAAACGATATCGACCTTCGGTTTAAGCCGAAAGTCTTAGAATTTTACGCCTTTTCGAACGATGTATCACAAGATAGGGGTTGCTATTTTAAATTTTTGAGATAGCCTCCCTGGGGGGCCTCCTAGGGGATTGGGGGGTTTTGACCCCCAAAAAAATAAAGTGCATCTAAAATTATGAAGAATGGTTTAAACCGCAACAGTTTATCTTAACTCGTTCAAAAGTTAGACAGGAGGGTGGATACATTTGTTACACCCTGTGTAAAGTATAGGTGCATGGGTCGGATTATTTTGGGTTATCATGATCCACTACATCATTTGAGAAAATGAGCTTTCGACTGATGTCTTTATACGCAACAGAGCTGCCGTTTTGCGTATAATCAGGGTCGGACTGGCTCTCTAAATGTTGGGCCGCTCGGTCAATTTGGGGGCCCCTCCCTCCATTTTGGGGCCCCCCTCAGACCATTTTTTTAAAAATTAACTTAAAACGAAGCAGTTTTTTACGCTATTTTTTAACAGATAATTAAAGTTCTCTGTTCCTTATTTTTTAGTTATTACGTAGACTTACTAAAGGATCCAGATCGCAGTGGGCTTCTCTCGGTCCTTTTTAAACCCACCCAAATATCAGCTAGAGCATATGCTCGGCTGCGGCTTCTAGTCCAGGATAAAGTAACTTATTATCTTCGGTGGTGGAGTTAGATATTCATTCTTGGGGGGGGGGGGGGGGGGGGGGGGTAAAGTGACGCCATCTGTTTTCACGTGTCTCACTTACCGGGGGGTCCAGGGAGGTATGGAATACCCCCCAGGTGTTGACGGGGGGTTCGGGGGCCCTCCCCCGGAAAATTTTGAAAATTTTACGTCCTAACCCAATTTTAATGAGTTTTTTAGGGTTTCATTTGTGAGAGAACCGATTAATTATTTATGAGATAGAGATAATATTTTAGCAAGTTTTGATTTTGAAAAGAAGGAAAAGAGGAAAACTTGTTTTTAAAAAATATAAGACATAATGGTAGACTCCTAAGACTCGCCTCTCGCTTGCAATTACACGAATTGTCGTTTTTTTTTCGTTTTTCTTGCCAGTATTTATTATTTTCTTCCCAGTTTATTCTTTCGATACTTTTTGGGGGACTAACGGGCCCCGTTTTTAAACCGTTTGGGGGCCCCATTTTGACCCGACCGGGGGCCCCGTTTTTCACCCGATTGGGGCCCCGTTTTAATCCATTCGAAGGCTCCTTTTTTAAACGATCGGGGGCCCCAGATTTTCCAAATGTCGGTCCGCATCTTGGACTAGAGTGGACTTGGCCAGTCTCGATGCATTTTCAATCCTTATATTAAGCAATCTTAATTAGCTTACAATGGTTTTCCTTTAGAGTAATCTATTTACTGTCTTCTTTGATACATTATTCTTTTTTTCATTCCTAAATTTTTCCATTTTATCCATTCGGGGCCCCCTTGGGCCTCAAAAAGCGAAACTTTAGGCCGCGATCGCGGCCTAGCGGCCCTGGCCAGTCCGACCCTGCGTATAATTAATGGCCTTTTTTCAATTTATCGATGATTCCACCGGTTGAGAGAAGATCACACAATTCAGTTCATTGTATGACTGTTATGCACAAAAATACTCGAATCTGTAATCTTTTCTCTGCCGGTGGAGTCGTCGATGACTTTGAAAAACACTCGGATATTTTAATATACAAACAGCGTTTCCATCGATTAAGAGAAAATTGTAGATTAGAGTATTTTCGTGTAGCACAGTCATAAACTGAACTGGACAGTGTAATCTTTCCTCAATCGGTGGATTCATCGGTGAATTGAAAAATGCCATATTAATTATACACAAAACGGCAGCTCTGATATGCAAAAAATGCAGCTGCAAGTCAGTATGAATTCGGGGGCTATACTGACTGACCCGTGCCTACTATCAATCTTCGACAAAATACAGCGACCCAGTGTCAATGATTTTTTCAGTGTTGATCATGAAAAGTACAGAGTTGATTGTGAGCCACAGCCAACACTCAATTGTCAAGTCGAAGTCAATGAGCTATAACTTTAGAGTGGCAGCGGGCTGGTCCACCTTGTGCCACACAGGGTAGAAGGAATCCCGGGAAAAAGCGGAATTTGGACGGCAGATTCCAAGGTTTCGGGTTAAGTTTTGTAGGTCGTTTCCGGCGATGCCCGAGTTTGTTTACGAAACGACCGGAAACAGCCAACAAAACTTAACCTCAAAATCGATTTTTACGGCAAGATGGCGGCGCCCTAGGTGACAACAATGAACCAGCGGATGTGCCACTCTAAAGTTAGAGCTCATTGGTCGAAGTTAAAATTCGAGTGGGTGGAGGAAACGGAAGTTTGCAGAAAAGATATGCCACCGAAAAGAAATCCATGATTAGTCATTATGACCGTGCTCTCAAGCAAGCGGCCTGCCGCGGCTGTCTTCGAAAGTTCAGGAACCGTCCATTTTGCTCGGCGTACCCAAAAACTCTTTTCCTCTGCTTTTGCACTTCCCTCTCTAGTAACGATGCTTATAATTACTCTCGCCATAGATATTACGCAATTGCACATACTGCATACTGCAAAGAGTCGAAAGGAGAGCTTCGGCCAAAAAAAAAAAAAAAAGAGGGGAAAAAAAGAGTTATTATGCGGAGGCAGATTTACGATTCGAGGTGCCAGTGACCGAAGGTGTAAGCCAGAGGGCGAGAGGACCGCAAAGAGGGGGGACAGACATAGAAGAGTCCTCTTCATGGTCTGTTCTACATGTCTCAGGTGAACAGAGAGAAGCTTTGTGGATCGTGTGATTCTCTTGCGGGATTAACCAAGCGCGCGTCTCTGTCTTTCTCTCCCCCCCCCTCCCGCCATGGTGATGTAACGGAGCGATTGACGGAGGCTTGCTAATCGGGCTACTTACTAGAAAGAATCGAAGCCACGGTTGCCAAATTTGATGGCGGCTCCTCTGTAAGCGCTACTCAGGCTAACTCCCACCCCTTTGAATGCGTATCTGATTCCGCTGCTGATGTACCCCTGCCCTTTCACTTAAGGACGGTTTGGGGAAAATGCATTCTGATTTCTGACTAGAAACATTGCCGAGTAATCTGGAAGAAACCCCCCCCCCAATTTTCTTTTTTACTGACACTCCTTATTCGCAACAAAAAAGAACAAAACAAAACAAAAAAAACAAAACAAAACAAAAAAAAAAAAACATGATTGTTTGCTCTTATGTTGGTAGAAATCTTGTTCGAGGGGGACAAAAGTAACTCTCGGTACCATGCTCAATGCTCATGAACGTAGCCAGGTTTTTTTCGGGGGAAACTACAGGCCTAATTGTCTCCTATAAGCAGGGGCAGTAGCGTCATTTGCGGGGGCAACTGCCCCCCCCCCAAGGGTCGGCCAAAAGTAAAAAAGTGATGGCCTTTTTTTTTTAAGAAAAATAGGTGGTCTAAAACTAAAATTTGGTGGTCATCAACGAGTTTTGTTAGAATTCAGGGTCATAAATATACAACATGCAAGACTGTAGAGTGTCTAAAATAAAATAAAAGCAAAAAAAATGATCATCACATTTTTGCCCCCCCCCCCCAAGCCGAACTCGAAATGACGCTCCTGAGCAAGGGAAGCCCCCCAGGCTAAATAATTGACCAAATCAATCGATCGTTTTCTTCAGTCAGGAAAAACTACGAAGATTACTTGATACCAATTATTTCAATGCAATATATTATTACTAAAGGCAAAATCTCGCTAGAGTGAAGCTGCACGGATGCCAATATGCTTTTTTCATTATTGTTCGACGAATTTAAAAAAAAAAAAAAAAAAAAAACCTATTCATCCACCTGTTAGACATGGCACCACCGTTCTAGTAATAGGATACGTAACGATTCACTGCGCTTTCGTTCCAAGTAAACAAACAGATCAATCAAATGAACTTTACTTATTCGGAGCAAATCCGTTCAGGTTACACTCACAGTCCAGGCGACCATTTGACTCGGACTCGGTTCAGTTTCAAGAAATTACGCTAATCAGATAAATGCAAATGCTGGGAAGTTTGTACGGAAATACTCTCGAATGTCCTGATTTTGTCCACTCTACCGGGTATCTGGTACTATTTATAGGCCTTTACTTTCGACCATTAGAGTTCGCAAACATCAGTAATTTGAGAAGTATATAGCATACTCAGAAATCGGCAGATGCGAAGTTATGACCTAATCCGGCTATCTTCAGTCGGCAAACTCGTGTAGTTTTAATCGCATGAGCTGAACCTGCACGAGTGCACGGCACGGTCTATTCAAAAAGAAGCCTATGAAACCCATAATACTCACAGATACAATGTGTGTATCAAAGAGTAAACAAGAGTCGCAATTGAATGGAAGGCCTGCGTGGTCAACGTAGATAAGGGATCCGAACGCGGGCTGGCCTGGGCTGGCCTCTGATTGGCTGCAACGGGTGGAGCAAAAATGACTCGGGGTATAGGGAAAATAACACGGGATTTTCGTTCCGGGGCGTTTATCTCGAAACCTAAGCAAAATCGTATGTAAACAATTTATACAAGTCGATTCAGCAGATTTTTCCGAACAATTTGATAGGTCATAAGTGCCACTTTATTGCGAATTCGAAAAGACTGTTTCAGTTTAAAAGTACGCACAATAGTGAGTTACTCAAACACTGCTCGAACACACGCCAAGCACGTAATCACACTATTGTGCGTACTTTTAAACTGAAACAGTCTTTTCGAATTTGCAATAAAGTGGCACTTATGACCTATCAAATTGTTCGGAAAAATCTGCTGAATCGACTCGTATAAATCGTTTGGATGTGATTTTGCTTAGGTTTCGAGATAAACGTCCCGGAACGAAAATCCCGTGTTATTTTCCCTATACCCCGAGTCATTTTTGCTCCACCCGTTGCAGCCAATCAGAGGCCAGCCCAGGCCAGCCCGCGTTCGGATCCCTTATCTACGTTGACCACGCAGGCCTTCC
The DNA here is from genome assembly GCA_011764245.1 of Trialeurodes vaporariorum. NCBI lineage: Eukaryota > Metazoa > Arthropoda > Insecta > Hemiptera > Aleyrodidae > Trialeurodes > Trialeurodes vaporariorum. The sequence goes on from VMOF01000001.1 coordinate 32,136,709, forward strand.
ATTCAATTGCGACTCTTGTTTACTCTTTGGTGTGTATACTTGAGAAAATGCGCAATAGTCCATCGCGTGGTGGCTAACTATTCTTTTGAGGAGTCAACAAAATAACAAAGACAGCAACATCCGTCAATTGAACTCAAACGTGTATTGGCTGATGTATGACCAAACGACAAAACTATTTAAAATATTTGAGTAAGAGGGATGGGGGCGGATACCCACGCTCCCTTTTTCCCTAAAGGGAGCTTTTAAACCCCTGAGAAAGAAATATTCATTGGAATAATATAACGCACACCCTCGTGCTTCGGGCGACATACCTTAGAAAGAAGAGGGGTTCAAGGGTCCTCCCACAAAAAACTCTAGTAGCATCATTATATTTTGTTGCCTTTAAGGTGATTCCATGGCACGTGACCAAGGCGATCGATTTGTCGATCGATTAATGGTCATTTCCCGGACTCTGTGGAGTTTTTTTTTTTTTTTTTTTTTTTTTTTTTTTTTTTTTTTTTTAAACCAGGATTGTCAGCACCTGGAGGTAGATGTAACAAAGATATCTGTTAAGTTTGGATGCTCGAATCCGGAAAATAAGAACGTACCTATGCGAATTCGGAATCCGTTGTGCGATACGATAAATCGAACAGCGATTGTGCGAATTCACATAGTTACGTCCTCATTTTCCGGATTCGAGCATCCAAGCTTAACAGATATTTTTGTTAGATTCACCTCCAGGTGCTGACAATCCTGGTTTTACAAAAAAAAACTCCACAGAGTCTGGGAAATGACCGTTAACCTTTTAATGGCCAGGTTAGTTCAAAAGAACACTACACTTCCGTTTCTACAGGGAAGGTAGTTAACTGTTCGTACTCGGGGGAGTTGAAATTGCATATACGATGAATTGAAGGCGCCCGACGAGACCTTATCTTGTAGTGTTTTCATCTATATTTGCGTTTATTCGGAATAAGGACTGAAACAATTTGTAATAGACTAGAGGATAAAAACGAGTATACTCGGGCTTGGCCTATAAGGGGTTATCGATCTACTAATCGATCACCTTGGTCTTGTGCCATGGAATCACCTTAATCCCTTCTCTTTCCCGTTCATTTCTTTTATTTCTACCTTCTCTTCAGGCCCGTAACCAGGCATGCTGTCCAGGAGGGGCTCGTGTGTTTTCAGGGGGGCTATTGTGGTATAGTTTCTAATACACTACATGATAAAACACATTTTTCCAGGGGGGGCTCACAATTTTCTAGGGGGGGGGGGGGGGCTGAGCCCCCCCTGACCCCCCTCTGGTCACGCGGGCATGCTTCTCTTTACTTTTTTTTTGCTTCCTCTCTTCTCTTTTTCCTCCCTTCGTGAAGGAAGGCCCCATTAGGACTGAGGCCCTACGCAGTAGCGTATTTTGCGTAATTGTAAATCTGCCCCTGGAGAGCTCCTTTCAGCTCTTGATTTTAACCAGAACCTTTCATTGATCAATAAATCGATGTACTAACACAGTCTGCACTTAAGGAGAAGCACTCATGTGGTATTTCCTGTCAGAGAGCTCGCATCATATCATATACGCGTATAGTGTAGCGTCGCTTGAGATGCAGTTTACGAACTAAAATAATAGGTTGGTATGCGGTAATGCGGGCTGTGACGGAATTTGCCGATTAAAAACAAGACGGGGGAGGAGAGGGAGGAGGGATGTGCATCGCTTTTGTTGTTACTGCCGGGATACGAGGTAGGCCCGTTTAGAGTAAAGTTTGGGCGTGTCGGTCATCGGTATCGCACACTGGATCGAAACAAATATTTTTCTGGAAATAAAAAAGTTGTGTTTTTTTGCTTTAAAAAATGTTAAGGGTTGATATTTTCTTGCAAATAAAACCGTGTTATTTGACTCAATTCAAGCTGAACATTGAATGATGTCACACATTCTCAAATTATCTTGCTGTTGATTGTTTTGTAATGTTGATTTTTTATTTGTTGAATTTATCTCTGGGAAATGTTATGTTTCGGTCCATGGAGCGTCGGGTAGGTTCGTCCCCGCAGTTGTTGGATCGGCCTGACAAATTGTCACGCATCTAGATCTCTTTGGTGAGAGTAAAAGGAGGCTCCATTTGGAAGTTGCAGGAGAGCACCAAGCACCAGGCATCAGACATCAGGCACTCCGCACCACATCGGATCGCATCCATTGGCAAAACCGCCTTCAGAGAAAGTTACTTGTTACTCTTCATAGCCACAGCTCACTCACACATACTCTCGCACTCTATCTCTCAGCTTCGGTGTGGGTATCGGACTTTCGGACGAGGCGGGCACGTCGCATTTTAGTGCCGAAGATTTGGTCCTCGCGCGCTCGGCCGCCGCGCAATAAGCAGAAATGGCCGATTTGGCGGTTAAAAATAAAAAAAAAATTAAATCGCCGAAGCTTATCTTTTCAAAGTTTTCAGGACTAAATTTTACGTACTCGAATTATTTCTATCATTTTGTTCTAGCTGGAAAATGTTTTCAGAGAGTCTATAAACAGTTCTGTTTCAAAATGATCATTATTTAAGGTGGTTTTAACTTGCTGATTTTTTTGCCGCCAAATTGATAATTTTTGCCCTCTGTGCATCTTTGCCGCACATTGAGATGGTCCGAGGGCTCTTGAGATGAAGATGCATTATGGTCTGAGATCAAAAAAAAGGGGTCGAAAGTCAGTGATTTATAAGTTTAAATTTCTTGGTTAAAGTGTTTTCAGTAATTAAAACTGGTCTTGAAGTTTATGAATGATAAATTGGTGTGAAAAATTGTCTGCGTTTTTGCCTCTTTTTGGCGATCTGCTTAGACCATAAAGCGAGAGGGCAACGCTGAGGTCCGCATAGAAGACCAATGTAGGGTGCTCTGTGCACCGCTCAGAAGTGCGGAGGCGCAACTTTTACGTTAATCAGAGGTCCATCCGTGCCAAACAAAGTGAGGCTCTCTAGGTTCGCAAAAATAAAAATAAGTCGCGAGTCGCATTGACAGCGAATTCTACTTTTGATGAGGATTCTTGGACATGCGCGAAGAAAAAGCATTCCGCAGTGTATGTGTCTAGTGGTCCAGTTTATTTTATTATCCTAATAGTCCCATTTTAATTGTATACGAGTATACTACGATCAATCGGAGTAGAGGTCCAATTTATTGTACTAAGCCGCGCAGCCAATGTTTTGAACTTCAACTCCATTTACCGTAGTGTTTACTCTTTAGGTATGCTTCAAGCAGGTATAATCTGGTCGATTGGGTTTATTTAAATCACCTCCACTATTTACTACAATCTGTTCCAGCTACATTGCGAGTAATATGGCCTCGTTGCATTTTGCTCTTTTAAAGTCATGTATGATATAGATTCAAGAGAGTGCACCTTGCAGTGTGTATCCTTAATAGTTCGAACTTTTTCACGGGTTAAAGTAACGAAATCCTTTGAGGCCAAATTACAAATGACCGAGTCTGAACCGCTCATTCGTCCGACGCTGGACCGCATACAATCATACATAGGTTCATTCATAGGTGGATCCTGAAGTCTATCTCTCTCTCCTTCCATCATGAACGCGTGTATTAGAGAAGGGCAGAGATAGTTACGAAATTCATACGATGGCATCCTTTTATCTTTTTTTTAACACAAGTGCTCAAAAAGGGGAGGAGAGGAAAAGGGGGGGAGAGAGGAGAGAGAGAGAGAGGGGGGGAGAGAGAGAGAGAGGAGAGAGAAAAGGGGGAGAGAGGGAGAGAAAAGGGGAGAGAGAGAGAGAGGGGGAGAAAGGGAGGAGATGAAGGGGGAGGAAGAGAGGAGAGTGAGAGAGGAGAGAGAGGAGGGAGTGAGAGAGGAGAGAGAGAGAGAGGAGAGGAGAGAGGAGAGAGAGAAGGAGAGAGAGGAGAGAGAGAGAGAGAGGGAGAGAGGAGAGAGAGAGAGAGAGGGAGAGAGAGGGAGGGGAGAGAGGAAAAAGGGGGGGAGATGATGGGTTTTTTTGGGGAAAAAAAAGTAAAAAAAAAAAGATGAAAAAGAAGAACAGTTTTTAGGCAAAAATTAGGGGAGGAAAAGAAAGAGAGAGAGAGAGAGAGAGAGAGAGAGAGAGAGAGAGAGAGAGAGAGAGAGAGAGAGAGAGAGAGAGAGAGGATGATGATGACTGTTTTTTTTATTGGAAAAAAGAAGTAATACTAAAATACTAATAACAGATGTAAAATAAGAAAGCATACAGTTTTTAGGCAAAGTTTAGGCTCTTGGCCTATTCTGCCACTTAAACCTGAAAGAGAGAGAGAGAGAGAGAGAGAGAGAGAGAGAGAGAGAGAGAGAGAGAGAGAGAGAGAGAGGGGGGGGGCAATCCCTGGGCCCTGTACTGTGTGCGTCTAGTTGCAATAGGCGCGTTTTCTCGCCCCGCCCCGCCCGCACCATCGCGTCAACAGCTCGTTCCTATATGTCCGCGATCCTCGTGGGAGGGCTCTCCCAGATTTGGCGGGAGCCGAGCCGTGCCGATGGAGACCCCGCGCCCGCCGCGGTCGATTTTATGCGGAGCAGTAAGAGGGGCGCTCGTATATTCCGCCGGTTTTCAAAAGCCCCCGATTGAGTAACACCGTCTCAGACTCCGCGCAGATCACATAACTGGACTCCCATCTCGTCTGATGAAGGTCGATGCACCGATCGACCAACCAACTTGCCGGACCATCGCTTGGCCGAATCGCTCATCGGTTACGCTATTGTTGCCCATTAAAAAAAAATATATATATTCATATTTATGCATAAAGATGTTTCTTTAAATGTTGAAATGATCAGGTTTGGGACCTTGCTTCGCTAATCGGGACCTGTGTTTTGCCCAAATACAGGAGGAAAGTCAAAGTCGTTTGCATGAAGCATTGGTTACGCAAAGCGACAAGGAAATGCTAATTTGTCGTCCGCGTGAGAGAGAGGGAAAAAAATATTGATGAGCATTTTTTATACATTCACACTTCACAGTCAAGTTTACTTTCGTTCGTGAATTCTTGTAGGAATGCGATGTTTTTCCCCTCGTTTTTTGTCGTTTCGTTTTCGTTTCGTTTTGTTTTTGATTGTTTTTTTTGTTTTTTTTTTGTTTGTTTTTGTTTGTTTTTTTAAGAGGAATGGAAAGAAAGTCAAAGATGTGCCTCAGTCACAGAAATAGGTGTATTTATTTATTGAGGAATCGCAGCTTCGATGTTTTGTCTTGTGACTCAACAAAAGAACATTACCTCTAGATTGACTCAATCAATGGTTGATACAGTGGCGTCGCGTGCCATCTGGCAACAATGCAACTGCTTCATTTAAACTCATTAAATGTATCGAATTCTCCTTGTGCACAGTGCACCCCTGAATTCGATCTCTACATGAGTTTAAATGGATAGAATACATTGTTGCCAAATTGCACGCGACGCCACTGGGTTGATACCAGATAATTTCCTTAGAATATCCCTTCTCAGAAAACAATCTGCAATATCTGAAAACGTTTTTAAACGTGAAATAATTGAGAATGTTACTATGTATCTTAGTTTTGTGGATCAGATGGATAGGCATTGAGGAAAAAAGCATTGAACGAGTAACAAAAATTACTGTAAATGGCTTTTGGTAGACAATGTGTAGATACTTTTAGTGATAGGTTTCAAAACTTATCGTAATGATTGGATAAGGCAAATAAAGACACACAGTGGCATAGGGAGATGATTTATACATTAGTTACAATCCTTTAAAACCCATATATGCCCATTGGGTCGTTAACGACCCACTTTAAATGGTTTTTTTTTTACCAAATTACAGTAAATTTAGGCCAATTTAACTCAAAAATCAATGTTGTTACCATTCGGCCCCTATAATTTAGCTGGACAAGAAAATTTTACAATTTTTAAATTTTAAATTTTTTTAACTCTAAGGTGGTGTTTTTTGAGAAAAACACCCAACATGTTCAAAAAAAGTTGGGCATATATGGGTTAAACTTTTCTTTAAACCAGGTAGACACCTGAACACGTCATATAGCGCACAATAGCACTAACAGCTAGTAACGAGCTGTCCCTTCCTTTTCGGCAGTCGTACAGACCAAGAAACGAGAGTTCGGTGCCGCTCTTCCCCTTGAGCCTTTTCCAATTAATAAACGGGATTATATTTAATGGTTCTTCGTGGGGCAATTAATTGAACTTCCTCTGAAACAAAATACTCTTGAGAACCGGTCGGAAGATGCGGAATTTATTTCTCAGCTTCCTGTCATTAAATTTAAGATTGGACACAAAGTTTAGGCCGAACAAATAGCCAGCAGAAAACAGTGTTTCTAAACATTTCATGTAGAGGAACGATTGTGAACCATCGAACCGTTTAAGCATGAAAAAATCCTCGGATTCAAATGGGAACAAATATAAAATTAATTTAATTTGGCCAAGCTTTCGTTGACATTTTTTTTTTTTTTTTTCATTTTTTTTATGGGCCTATAACTGAGCAATGTACTTGATTGCTACTGAGTACTGATACATGCGTGTACTTAAGAGGAGTTAAAATTACAACACTTATGCTTTAAATTTCATTTCGCGATCGCATATCAATAGACAATTTTAGTGAGAAATTAACGGTTCGCTGAATGCACTCATCAGTTGCAATCAGTTGTGGCAAAACGCGCGTAGCGTTCCAAACTGCCCCTTTCACTCTCCCGTGACCCTCGAGCATAACTAATTCTCTCAAATGTCGGAATTTGTTTTTTGACACTTTCGAACCAAAATCGCTTTAAAAGGACTTCAACATTCACTCCCGCCAAAAAATGTCATCGAAAAATGTTTCTGTACAGGATTTTAGCGATGAGAGTGAGCAAACAGACAGTGGGAGTAACGCGAGATGAGAGAGGTAGATCAGCAGGCCGATCATTTACTTTATCGTTAAACCGATCGATAAAACTGTCTACGAGTGATGCTATTGGTCGAAAATTGTAAAACTTGGCTGTTGCTATGGTAACCATCGTTATGAGTCTCGTTTTATAAAGGCTATTCATAAGTAACCTTTAAAAAACGGACACTATAACGATGGTTACCATAGCAACGGCTAAGTTTTACAATATTCGACCAATAGAATCACTCATACACAGTCTTAACGATCGGTTTAACGATGAAGTAAATGATCGGCGCGCAGAACGACTAACGTTTTCACATGACGACGTTATTACTAAAATCGTCTATTGCTTTTCCGGGTATGTCATACGCAAGAACGAGGTGACTGCGGTGACTGCTTCCCTGTTGAAAAGAATATTATTGTGTAGATAACTTATCGTGCCTGACGGTAGTGGTTTTGCATAACCCCGAAATTGAAGGCGCTCCATTCGCGACCTGCAAAGTGATTGGATATTAATCGGGAAAACGGTCTTTGTTACATTAACTTTATGACGTCGTATCAAAATTTTAAGAATGCGTTATCTAGATTAGCAAGAATTTAGATATTCCGCTGTTTCTCCTCTTTCGGGCTGGGCTACCGCTTTTTAGCTGATGATCGATCAGTATCGATGGCTCGAAGAGTGAGCGGTAGGCAGTGGCGGCAAGTGCAATGAAGCAACAACGGAGTATCTCAATTTAAACGCGTAAAAATAATCGATCTCCTGGAGGCTCACTCCATAAAAATCGATACTTTTGCGTAGGTTTAAATGGCATAAAGCGTAGTTGCCAAATTGATCGAGCCTAGACTAGAGGTAGTACGTAAGTACACTTCGTGGTTTATTGAACATGAGAACCGCGCCTTGCCGTTTGTTCTTCGCATCGCATCAAATCGCGTGTAGTGCTGCCGCGTTCCATAGTTGCCAAATTGTGCAGAAGTATCTTCAACCTGTATATTTAAATTAGAGTGAAAATTGAAGGTTATTTTTTTCCGATCTGACAACTATGGACTGAGTCGGCGCGTCCCAAAGCGACAGGTTCTTTATCGATGTAAACGAGCCATTGACCTCACCCCTCAAATGTGTGTGGTGTGTGTTGGCTGTCGAGTTTGAGTGCAGGCAGAGGCTGCTTTAGCGACCAATGTGTGTGTGCGCGTATATTCCTGATCTCTTGCTCATAATTACTGGACCACACCGCACCGCTGAGCCGCGCCGAACCACTCGACGCGCTCTAGTGAAAGTATTTCGCTTATAACTCGTCCACCTTTACCGCGCGCGGATCATTCTTTTTCTCTCTGGCGCGCCCGCGCCTTGCATAGCGTACGCTTCCGCAGCCGCCATTGCTTCCTAGTTAGTCCCTTTTCTTTTATCAAATGGACGGCAAATCCAAAGATTTCTTAGATCAGGCCCACTTTAAGTGGTTATTGGACCATGGACAGTTTGTCCAATATGTTTATTTATCTATTTTCTCATTTCCTTGCTTTTTTTAATTCCTTATACATTTATTTAAATATTTTTTATTTTTATTTATTTTTCATTTTATTTTATTCAGTTTAGGGCAGTAAACTCCTTGCCCATTCAATGGCGTATAATTTTCTGCTGTTATTTCTGTTATTCTCTTAAGAAACTGCCTTCGGTCAGGGTTACTGCTAGGAGGAAACTAAAAACAAAAAACAAAAAACGAAAAAAAGCAAACTTTTGTTACAGCTTTATAAAGGGTCTATTCCTATCTTATATCGCGTGTTCGCGTGAGAGTCTCATCGAAAAGGCATCGGCAAGTCTCAAAAACCTCTCACAAACTCAATAAATATGTTTGAAAAAATTCAAAGATCTTTCCTCAGCATAAAAATAAGTTGCAATTAGATGGGACTCCTCCATTGTGACCCGCTCATTCGACGCCATCTTTGAATTTGATTAAACGCGTTTGTTGAGTCTGTGAGTTAATTTTGAGACGCTTTGATGCGCTCAATGTGATTTTCACTGGGTTTTTTAAAGGAATCGTCCATCCATAGCGCTGCTGCATCAAAAGTTTGCAACAGACCAATTTTGTCCAATTTTTTTTTGTCCATGTAAGTAGTCGCATGAATTGTTGGTCCATCTGTGATGCATTTTCCCCCAAAAATGTTTGTCCAGTTGTTTTTTGGTCCAATTCTAATCTTGGACCTACGGATAAATTTTGTCCCATATAATGCGCAAACTAGTCATTAAGTATAAATATAAAGTTAATGAAACTTTCGAACTTTCGACCTCTTGACCAAAGGATCGAATGAAAATTCATGTTTAGACCAAAGAGAAATAAAGAGAGGTAAGGTTCAATTTTTACTTTTGACCTATCTTCTTTTTTGGACATAATTTCCTTTGGACGTCTGAAATTTTTTTGAGGAGTATATTCAATTGGATAAAATTTATAGAGTCAATGACATTTTGGACGAAATTATTAAGTACGGAAATCATCGTATGAACTGTCTTGAAATCCTTAAGATGATTTCATATGATTTAGTTCCAAATTCGATCTATCGCCAAAATTGGAAAAAATAATGTCTGTGCCTAAGTTCATGTTAAAAAAATCGCTCTCATGGAACATCGGCTCGTGGATAATCTCGGGAGGCTCTGTGATAATTTTTTTTTTTTTTTTTTTTTTTTTTTTTTTTTTTGGGCAAAATAAATCTAAAATGACATAAAAACTGCCGAGCTATAGAACTTTGGTTTCGACATTCGGTTCAAGAGACCATAGGCGTTCCGTAGGTTCCAAAGTGGGGGGGGGGGGGGGTTGAAAAATGTGATGTTTTTTTTTTTTTTTTTTTTTTTTTTGCGCTTCTCACTTTCCGTGAGCCCCTCTCTATATAAAGGTGGTGGGGGGCTTCTGGTGTTACGACCTTTGTTTTTCCCATTCTTTGTTGTCCTTTTCCAAATAAAGTGGGGGAGGGGGCTTGAGCCCCTAATTCCCCCCGGACCGTCACCGCAAGACACTGACTTGACTTGACACCAATTACAATAGACTGACTTGACTCGAAAAAAACGGCGTGGGCCATGGAAAAAGGGAAGGAAATAAGCTGAGAGGCGAAGGTATAGTATAAACACTTCCTATTAAGTCTGAAAATGACCAAATACTCCATCCACAAACATTGACACTTTGGCGGACCAAGCCCTCGCCTCGCGAACGGGGAGGGACGACCTTGGGATTTTCGCCCCCTGGTGACCCCCTTTTTGCTTTTCTCTCTTCCTTTCCCCCTTCCTCCCCTTCCTTATTCCCTTTTTATGGTCGGAAGGGAGGGGGAGGGGTGATCGCCCCCAATGCCCCCCATGTATCTGCCAATGAATAAGACAAGTGGAATGCGAAGCCCTTTTAACTGGCTCTGATTCGATTATCCTCCGCAAAAATGTCCCCTTCAAGAATGGGGCTGCTGCACATTTTTGCTGTAAGCGATTTAAGGGTTGATTCATATGTAAAAAACTGCATAAATAACGACGCAACGGTGGCAATGTAGCACTGCGAAATCACGAAATCTACTCTCAAACTCATAAAATGCTTTTAAATGCGCGTGTGTAATGGCATCGCAGGGCAGTAATAATGGGCGATTCCTATCTTAATTTCGTCACTCTCTCTATGTTGACATGGAAGATTCATAGAGTTATAGACTGTTTTAGTAGAGCGATATATCGTATCGATTGCCGTCCGAGGGCCTCTGGTTCCAAACAAACTCTGGTTCAATGTAATTTCCCCATAAGCGAACTTTTGAACGGAAATTTAGGGTATTAAATCAAACAATTAATGCGACCTTGTTGCGAGTATGAATTCTACGTCCTCGAAAATGCTTAATTATGCCTGGTTCCTTGACTAATACTGCCGAAATCAATAAGATATTACAGATTAAATGTTGCATTTGTAGGTTAGAATCGCCCGAAATCCCGCCAATTCCACAACAACAACAATAACATTTGGGTGATTCCAACCTCCAAACGCATCGTTTAATCTGTAATATCTTGTTGATTCCGGCAGTTTTACGGGTGGAACCAGACATAATTAAGCATTTTCGAGGACGGAGAATTCATAATCGCAAAAAGGTCGCATAAATTGTTTGATTTAATACCCTAAATTTCCGTTCAAAAATCCGCTTATGGGGAAATTACATTGAACCAGAGTTTGTTTGGAACCAGAGGCCCTCGGACGGCAATCGATACGATATATCGCTCTACTAAAACAGTCTATTAGACACGATAGTAGTAATCCACATTCGATTAATGGTATACTGTGATACCTGGTGACACCGGTGTCAAAGAAAAGTCGTCCCTTGTTGGTCACTACTCGATGGAGTAACAGTATTTTTAGATGGGAATCTCCCATCATTACTGACAAACGCCACCATTACGCTCACGAATTTAAAAGCATTTGATGCCATTAGGAATGGATTATGTGAGTTTCTAATGCTAATATCGTTAATTTTGCAGGTTTTTACATCTGAATCGACCCTTAAATCGCTTACAGCAAAAGTGTACAACAGCCCCATTAATTTTTTTTTAAAGAGCTAAAAATGGTTTAACTTACTACTCTAAAGATTAATTCAAGGAGTACCTAATATAATTTGTGAGAAAGCCACTGTTTCTTCCCAATGACGTTGTAAATTACACTCAAGGAGGTGCGTCAATTTGAAATAACGCGCCAATCATTCAAAAAATATTGTGTAGTGCTGCTCTCTGTTGCGCTCAGTTCCAAACACCGATATCAATTTGCGCAAGCGCAATGCGGTTTGTTTTGGTTTCAAACGAATAACGATCCTAACCTCAAACAAATCGTGAAAACGTGAAATCGTTACAGGTGATATTTCTAGTCTCTTTTTCAGATTTAACTTTAATGCCACGTTAATTCTAAGATTTAATCCGATAGTGGAAGCTTTGAAATGTTTGTATTGATCAACGTGCAATCGTGTCGAATGTGTGTTGAATCATTATCTCTCTAAAATGAGTGTAGAATCTGCTGCTCAACCAGGGGCAGAAAGCTCTGAAAATGTCACTGAAGATTTAAAAAATGACGAAAATGCACCTCCGCTCACCGACTCCTCTGCATCTGATAACACAAGCAATAGTAATCCTAGCCTTGACCCAGCCAATCTCCATTATGAAGGTGATGTGTGTATTTATACAGATCCAGCGACTAAATATCAGTATGCCTGGAGCGCCGAAAAACATGAATGGGTTCCTCATAGTCTCACATCCGTGAATACCGGCACTGAAAATTCCTCTGCAACTGCCAAAACCAATAAAGGTAAGGATTTCCTGTGCATCACTCGTCGCTAGTTTTGTTTAAGTTTTATCCAATTTTAGTGGTCTCGGTAAGCTCAGATTGCTTCTAACAGCGGATCCTTCTCTTCTCACATGTCTATACTTACTCAACAGAGATTAGGCTCTATGAATGGATACCAGCAAGGTATCTGGAAAATAGTCGTGGGAAGGAAGGGGCGTTTACCAAGTGTCTGAATTCTTGCATGTTGTGATGATGTAGCTGTCACCTAGTGGGCTGGTTGACTGTACACGTCTTGCAGGCATTCCGTCTGTGACATAGCTGTCACTCGGCTAAAAGCTAAGGCCCTGCCTCCTATTCGTAAGTTTGCAGTGAGTTTCTGTAATTTTGCTAACCAACCGTTCACCGATGCGTTTGGATGCACATTTCAGAAGCACGCACTGCTCATTGTCAGAATCTAATACTGAAAATACGTGAGCTCTAGTTGTACATTTTTTGCTGAGTAAATACACCAAATGCAGTGTTCTCAAACTGAAAGGACTTATCCTGTAGGGATAAATTTTGAGAAAATATAGGATCCGTTTTTTTCCCCATCCACTGGACTGATCCTTCGAGAATTTAGCTGGGATCCATCTGTCCATCGAAGTGTTTCTGTCCATTCGTACGATTTAGCTGGAAGAGGTTAGGCTTGCCATTTGTAAATGCAGATCTAAACAAAGAAGGCCTATCCATTTGTTCCCGGCGGTCTCCTGAGGCTGCTGGATTGATGAGCAGCAGATGGAATCCATTGAGCTCCATCGGAATTGAGAGAAACGGTTTGCTGGATCGATGGGCAGCGGTTGGGGGGAAAAAACGGGTCTATAATATGTCCACCTCTTAGAAGAAAAATTGTGTATTGTTGGCATTTCAATTGCACAATTGTAATTTCTCCAATTTTCAAAGTCACAAATACAGAGTAAATGTCGGAATTGGTAGAAGGATGATTTTCAACCTGTGCAACTTGGGTCCACCGGCTCCACCAATAGACAGGGTCGAACTGGCCAGGGCCGCTAGGCCGCGAAAAGTTTCGCTTTTTGAGGCCCAAGGGGGCCCCGCAGGGGCCTTCGATGGGGCCCCGAATGGATAATATGGAAAAATTTAGGAATGAAAAAAAGAATAATGTATCAAAGAAGACAGTAAATAGATTACTCTAAAAGAAAACCATTGTAAGCTAATTAAGATTGCTTAATATAAGGATTGAAAATGCATCGAGACTGGCCAAGTCCACTCTAGTCCAAGATGCGGACCGACATTTGGAAAATCTGGGGCCCCCGAACGTTTAAAAAAGGAGCCTTCGAATGGATTAAAACGGGGCCCCAATCGGGTGAAAAAGGGGCTCCCGGTCGGGTCAAAATGGGGCCCCCAAACGGTTTAAAAACGGGGCCCCCGAACGGTCAAAACGGGGCCCCTTAGTCCCCCAAAAAGTATCGAAAGAATAAACTGGGAAGAAAATAATAAATAGTGGCAAGGAAAACGAAAAAATGACAATGGAGCTGTTGCAAACTTTTGCTACAGGCTTATTAATAGTTGATTACGGGGTAATACCCAGTAAAAATAACGATTAGCGCACTAAAAAATCACGAAATCCACTCCTAAACTCACAAAATGCTTTTAAATGCGAGACCGTAATGGCGGCCGAGGCCGCGGTTTTCTTATGGCAATTGTATGCTTCTTCTTCTTCTTGTGTGGTGTTGTGAGAACACCTCGTGTAAATGGCGCTGATTGAAGATAGGGAGCCCCGATGAAAACCGCGGCCCCGGCCGCCGTTACGGTCTCGCGTTTAAAAGCATTTTGTGAGTTTAGGAGTGGATTTCGTGATTTTTTAGTGTGCTAATCGTTACTTTTACAGGGTATCATCCCATATTCAACTATTAATAAGCCTGTAGCAAAAGTTTGCAACAGCTCCATTTGTGTAATTGCAAGCGAGAGGCAAGTCTTAGGAGTCTACCATTATGTCTTATATTTTTTAAAAACAAGTTTTCCTCTTTTCCTTCTTTTCAAAATCAAAACTTGCTAAAATATTATCTCTATCTCATAAATAATTAATCGGTTCTCTCACAAATGAAACCCTAAAAAACTCATTAAAATTGGGTTAGGACGTAAAATTTTCAAAATTTTCCGGGGGAGGGCCCCCGAACCCCCCGTCAACACCTGGGGGGTATTCCATACCTCCCTGGACCCCCCGGTAAGTGAGACACGTGAAAACAGATGGCGTCACTTTACCCCCCCCCCCCCCAAGAATGAATATCTAACTCCACCACCGAAGATAATAAGTTACTTTATCCTGGACTAGAAGCCGCAGCCGAGCATATGCTCTAGCTGATATTTGGGTGGGTTTAAAAAGGACCAAGAGAAGCCCACTGCGATCTGGATCCTTTAATAAGTCTACGTAATAACTAAAAAATAAGAAACAGAGAACTTTAATTATCAGTTGAAAAATAGCGTAAAAACTGCTTCGTTTTAAGTTAATTTTTAAAAAATGGTCTGAGGGGGGCCCCAAAATGGAGGGAGGGGCCCCCAAATTGACCGAGCGGCCCAACATTTAGAGAGCCAGTCCGACCCTGCCAATAGAACTCATTTCACAGGAAATGGCGGATGGTTGTTCAGTTTGTTTTCTACGCAGTGAGCAAGCTCGTGTTCCTTTGCACTGACTTTGATGTGCAGAGATGTGAATTCACTTATGGTACAGGAAACTAGATGAGGTGTCTTCTACCTTGTCTCAAGGAAAGAGCCACATGGCTAGAGCAGAAGCATTTTGAGAGTCGGGTTTCGACAATTGGCAATGCCTAAATATATCAAAAAGCATTGGTAAGCGGTTGGTTAGCAACGAGTTGTAACTCAGGACAATCCAACTGCTCACTGATTTGTTTTGAAAGCAGGCACTTCTTATCGTCGGAACCCAGTACTCCAAATGCTTCTGCTCTAGCAACATAACTTTTAAACAATTTTAAATTTTTTCGTCTGGTAACACTGATGGCAGTGAGATTGTCTCAGAAAAAGTGATTGATCACAATTGTTGTTTGATCAGCACCCAATCATTTATGACGGACAGAGAAGTAGATTTGAATGCGCACAGAAGTCGCAAACTAAACATTGTGAATTGTCATCGGCCAACTCATCAGAAGCAATCTCTGTCTTCTGATGTATATTTTCATTTCAAACCTTCATTTTGAAAGTTATATCAATAGAATCCCAGTCTTCATCGGATTGTTGGCTAAATCGACAAAACCTCTGAAAACAATACGAAGGAGTCGAACAATTTCAATTATTCTTCACTCGTTTAGAACCTCATTGTATTGATTCTAAAAAATTTATGTTTTGACAGGCAGGAAAAATGATGATGAAGAATTTGATGATGATGATGATGATGATGACGAAGATGAAAAACCGAAAGAAAAAGTTATCAAAACCTTAGACATGTCCAAAGGCTCCTACGGCTATGAGGGAGGAGTTCACACTTACAAAGATCCCTCTGATGGAGCTGTTTATTTCTGGGACGATGAGAAAAAAGCATGGTTCCCTAAGGTATGTAAATTTCATGGAATTTTTCAAGGAAATTCTCACATTATTGAGGCACTCAGATCATAAAAGATACAAATTCTTTTTTCTATTACTACTCTTCGATGTGGAGATTGGGTTGACAAGTAATCCTTGACTGAAAACAACATTTGCTAGAGACCATAGAGACCACGCACTAGCCAATTGCACGGTAGGTTCACTTTTTTTTTGGGGACTCGAATAGAATAAAATAGCGAGCAATACCGAACTGGACCATACATTGACTAATAAACCACGACAAAAACTCTGATGGTTTGCTCTCATTGGCCAATATCATAAACTTTTTGCTCATCAGCCAACGTATGGTCCAGTTGGAGGTTGTTTTGTTGATGCCTCAAAAAAAAGTGACCACTCAATTTTGACAGTGACGAGATAGCTAGTGTGTGACCTCTAGTGCGTATATTCTGTGTCCTTGACATATCTTGGATAGTTTATAGGGTTGCAAAATGTTACACAACTTTGGAAGTTTCACGCAATTGGGGACTTTTTCCTCACATCATTTTCAAAAATTTCCTCACATTACTGTTTATTTGTTTGTTTGTTTATTTGAACATTTGAACTCTGTATGCATTTAAAATTATCGATATTTTCTCAATTTTGAGGCTATTTTCCCGGGAAAATCTCATTGCCAAAAAAAAAAAAACATTAGTGGGCAAATTTTCTGGAAGTCCCAAAAATTTTCTCACTTTCACGCGATCTATGGATTGCTAGATCGGGCATATTTTGCACCCCCAGGATAGTAGAACTTGTTTCAGACTCAGCTGCTTAGTAGACTTATATTCGTACTATAGACTTTGCAGTGGAGTAGCCACGGATGGGGGGGGGGGGGTTCAGGGCTCTGGAACCCCCCTCCCCTTCAGCACTATAATTTGTCCTATGAAAAGGTCCATTTTTGTGTTTTAAGACAAATTTGACCAAATTAGTATCTTCGGAAACCCCCCCCCTGACAATTTTCGGACCCCCCTCGAAAAATTCCTGGCTATGCCACTGAGACTTGGTTTTGATCTTCAAAACAGCTCCTACTGATGGAGAGATGTTGATTTGAATGGGCAGAAATTGTGAATATGTTCACAGTGCTGAAAGATTAAGTAACGGCAGTTATCAACAATAGTGTGAAGATCTGTAGGGATTTAAGCACCCGAACATCAATTTTTATGTTTATTGGAAAAATGTATTCTTTGAAATTCTGATCGTTGAATTGTTTAGGTGGATATTTGATGTATTCTAGGAAGTCATTTTATCACTTAAACCTCTCTCATTCCTTTAAGAATCTTGCACACCTTGAATTCTGAAAGTCCCATACGTATAACAGATAACTTTGCCTAAGGGTGAAAAGTCCTTTATTTTTTCTCCTCTCTGAACATTTTTCTGACCAAGAAGTACTTTCAAAGCTCCTTAGAAAATATTTACGAGGCTGAAGGTTGTAGACAATCTTGTCATTTGAGGTTTGAGGACGAAAAATGAATCTGTGCCATGATTGATAGTGATCTCTGAAAACACCAATGACCGCTAAAAGTTTTCGGGCTCAGAATCAAATGGTGGATGGAGTGCACTAATCACTAGATATTCTTTTGGAAGCTACTTTGAGTGAGGATCCACTTTGACTTTCTGAAGAGGCTCTAATATCAGCACAGTCACAGTAGGAGTAAGGAGGGTTGACTTTTTTTTAGCCTTATGATGTAAATTATCTTTTATCAAGCTAGAAAAATCATACTTGCTTCAGATGATTCACTTTAAGAATTAAATGTAGAAACTCTTATAAATTAACTTTTAGGGTGTAATTTAGAGTAATTTAAAGCCTTCTTGACTCGACTCAAACTTGAAAAGTCCTTCAGATTCAATTTGCAATTCAGAATCACACCTTGAACCAAAATGCTTTGAGATTTCTCTAGGAAGTTTCAAGGGATGCTCAAGCAACGTTTAGATATGAATTGAAAATTCAGATAAGCTTTGAAAAACACATGGTTTTCTTAAGATAAACTTGTGAAGATAGTTTCAAGGTAGGCCGATTGCTACCTTGAACGAAACTTAAGATTTCTCAAGAATCTCAGAGTTACGCTCAGCTTCTCTGAATTGCAATTTCACTCACATGATTTGACTCTACTTGAGTTTTTCTCAAGTCAAGTATCTCAACTAAAGTCCCTGAATTGCACCCTTAATCCTTTTGATTTTTGGAGTAACCCACTCCCTCACCTCTTATCATTCCCTCTCTAACCTTGTTTTTCTTTTAATTTGTTCTAGGTTGATGATGACTTCTTAGCCCATTATCAAATGAGCTATGGTTTTGTAGATAATACGGAGACAAAAGAAACACCTAAAAGCGACTCTACAGAAGAAACTAAGAAACAGAAAGAAGAAAATGAAAAAAAAGAAGGAGAAGGAGAAGCTGGTGTCAAAAGGAAAGCTCCTCAGGAACCAAGTATGTTCCTTAACTGTCCTTCATGTTATTTCACAATTTTCAAGGCACTCCTCTTGAAGTCAATAATTGAATCTTTCAATTTTGCTAAACAACAATTTTGGACTTATTCTGCGTAAAATTCTAAGAAAGGAAATTTTGATGTTGGATCTTCCTCATTCTTACTGGATTTGCTCTACCTTTCCCTGCTGAAAGCCACCTACAAATGTACTTTTTATTTATTTAAGGTTATTTGTTAATCTGGCACTAAAAACAGGAGTTCGGAGACGGAGTCATGGTTCAAATCAAAATTTCTGTTTCTTGCAGAAAAGAACGATGCAAAAAACTACAAGACCAGTAATTTCGCTCCAAGACTGATTTTTTGGTGTTCTTAGTTTGGATTCTTGCAATGGAACTTTTTTAAGGAGCTAATTTTGGTATCTGCCCGAGCTTGAAGCTCAGATTTCATTAGTTTGTAATCTTTGAAATTGATTTCTAATTATGAGAATACCTTTTATATGTTTTTGAACAATAGAGTACTAGTCTTGAAGTATTTGTCATGGTATTCTGAATCGATGATACACGAATGTCAATTTTAAATGTGGCATTGGTTTTGAACCTTTGCCTGAAAGCACCCTCTTGCACCAATGGGTCTGTTGCATACTTTTGCTTTATGGAGAGTTATGGAGAGTTGATTTGGGTGTAAAATCGTCCAGAAAATCACACTGAGCGCATCAAATAGTTTCAAAATCCACTCATAAACCCACAAAAGGTGTTTTAAGGAAATCCTAAGATGGCGGTTGAAAGGATGATTCAACCCTGCATGCATGCACCACAAGCGGCAAATATGACCAAAGACAGTATTCGACAAAGTAGGTGCTTGCCTGGTGTTTCTTTCTTAGAATCCCTGGACGTAATATATTCACCATAGTAATAAAAAACAATAACGAAAAAGTAAAATTTACTGGGAAAAAAATACACAGAATGACACTAAATGTAAATACTATGAGGAAGTAAGATGTTCATTTACATTTTTTCTAACATTCTAAATTGCCGTTTCCGGTCATCTTTTGGTGCTTGTGGCGCATGCATGCATGCAGGGTTGATTCGCCCTTTCAACCGCCATCCTAGGCTTTCCTTAATACGCCTTTTGCGGGTTTATGAGAGGATTTTACGACTACTTGATGCTCTCAATGTAATTTTCACGCGACTTTACACCAGAATAAACCCTACATATTGCTGTATAAAGAATGAAACAGACCCATTTTTGTGACTCTTAGTTCGGAACAGCAGATGCCCCCCCCCCCCACAAAAACCAACAAAATATTAAAATCTTTACGATGCACTTGCTCAAACAGAGTGCATTTTCTACACATATTTACAAAAAGTACGGTCTCTTATTTACTGCTTGAATATTTCCTCAATTTATTTTTATTTTTGATTTCGGTTTTCAATTACTCAAAATACAAAAGAATTACATCCGAAACTTTATTTTTGTTCTTCAGTATGATGTGATTGTGCCTGTTGATTATAACTAAAATTTTCCTTTCATATTTTATTTTAGCTTGGTTCCAGTTAGATGATGAAAACAACACCAAAGTGTATGTGAGCAATTTACCCGAGGATATTACAGAGCAAGAATTTGTTGATTTAATGCAGAAGTGTGGCTTAGTAATGAAAGATCTAGACACCAACAAAATGAAAATAAAGCTGTACACAGATCCTAAAACTGGACTTCTGAAAGGTGATGCTCTGTGCACCTACATCAAGGTAAACGTTAATGCTCTTTTATTTTGTTTTCATCTCTTTGCCTTCAAGGAGTTTTATTTTTCAATGTAGTTAATTTTCATTATTACTACTCCAATTTATCATTTGCACAATCTTGAGGTTAGATGAAAACGATCCCAAGTTTATCAGCCAAGTCGACAACCTTATTCTAAAATCTCATTTTTCTGCAGCTTATACTCCATGTGAATTTTCGGGTCCTTCCGAACTTCCAGTTTTGTCTCGCAGATGTAGTGTTTCTTCCTTAGACATTTCTCTGCTTTCCAATTGTATTTCCTCCTAGCGTTCATTACTATACAGTGCCATGAGTAATCTTTATTTTTTCTTTTCGCTCGCTGTGTGAATTTCTTGTTGTAATGAACTTTGGTGCCCGTAGGGCCCCACATCCATTGTTTCAACATCCAGTTGAATGTGCCTCCTACCCATCGGTCAACAGGAGCTGAAATCAAAGTAATGAAAAAAAAAATGTTAGCTTTCATCATTTCTTGAAAAATGTCACCATTTTTTCTTCTTTTCCTGGTCAGTTTTAAGGAGGGTATTCAAAGGTGTCCTTTGAAATTGCATCTGCAAATCGTATCATGGCCAAGCCTTTTCGTTTTTAAAGCTTTCATATTTGATGAGAGGTTTCCCCCTGTCAGTGGTGGCTCGCACAATGTGATTGGAATGGATTCTCTGTGTTAATCAATTCCCGCTAACTTGTCTCGTCTCATCCAAAAGAGTGAAATCAGTCCGCAATGGATTAATTGAATCCCTGATAAATCGGTACTTTTGTATAAAATGAAATGACCAAAAACATAGTTGCCAACGTGCACAAACCACCTCTGCCCTTCCCATCCGTATAATTTTACCCAAATTATTGATAGTAATTACCGTCTCTCTGCTCTCATCGTGAGCACCTAGGATCATAGGTGTCTGACCGTACTAAACTAATCTAGGATTGGTATTAGTGTTCATTTTACATTAATAGTGATGGGAGACATCGAAAAACTGCAAGTCTTGAATTTGATAAATACTGTGTATTTCTCTTAAATCCAAACTCTGGTTCAAAATTTGTTGAAATACTTCAAAATTTAACTATCCAAAGTAAAAAATGAAGTACTCCATGAAGTAAACCCATGCAATAAATTTCTGGACGACATCCTATAGTTTGGATGGAATGGAATCTAAAGGTAGTGAAACTTTAAGGACCTTCCAGGAAGGACCTGCTTACCCTCTAATTCAAACTTATCTGGGGGGGGGGGGGTGTTCCTTACTGCCATAATTCATCCTTTACGAAGTAATCCCTTTTTTTTTTTTTTTTTTTTGTAAGTCCCCCAAATAATTAGATTTTTCTAAAATGTTCCCCAACTTTTCCTCTCTTGCTCTCAACGGTTGGTAAGTCATTTTTTGTAATTTACGTTCTTCTACCTGATCTATCTCTGAAATCTTTTGAGTTTTGCTGGTGCGTTTGTGTTCATATGACAGTGACCAATAGGAATTAGGTCATAAAACCTATCTAGATCTAAAGATATGCTTGCAATGTATGTTTAAATGAATCAGCAACTTGAATCAGCAAAATTATAAGTTGCATGCAATGAGAATGTATGTCAGAATGTGTGCTCAGTAGCTCAAAAAAAATTCTCTATTCCTCTTTTTTTATCCTTTAAAACATGGCAGTTAGATAAGGGTATGAAACCCTCTATCTTATATCCCTTTTTAACCTATACATTCATGGGAAAAATTTTAGAGTTTGAAGATATCTTGGTTTCTTCACTGAGTGCGCTTATGGGTCTAAGGCACTCTTATACGGAGCAAAAACACAACTATTTTCCTTGAAAATAAATATTTTGGAGGGAAATTTTAAAACTAAGGAGCTATCATTAATTTATCGAGAAAAAGCAGCTTTTTTTAATCGCCGGTCTCCGCACGATAAAATTCTAAGCCCCTTAATTATGACCGCCGCGTAAATGGCGCTGCGCTCTTGGTCGCTTGAGATGTCCAACGCTCCTTCCGCGCAACGTGAAACCACACTCTAAATTAAAACGCCCGATGTATTGCATACTCTCGATTTTGAAGGCTCTTCTAACGTGAAAGTCATTTCGACTCGCACAACGTCCAGTATAGTCAATAGGGCGACGAAATGCTAGATACCGACGTGACGGTCCTTGTTCTCGACCATAAGTTGCGAATCCTCGCTTCTGGTTGGTTGAGACTCCAGCTAATACGTTATAGAACAAAGACCGTACGTTCCCGAACATTTGTTAGGCCCTCGCCCCTCATACATATGTATCCAATCCACTTACATAATACGGTATTGGTTTTTTCTTCACTCTACTTACCACTACCAGTCCTCGCAATAATATCACAGGGCTTTCGTTTTGCGGATCTTAAAGGGAATTTTTTTATTCATCGATGATTCACCCGGATGAAAAAATGATTGCACAGTCCAGTGTGTGACTATAACCCACAAAAATACTCTTATCTGTAAATTTTCCGTCTACCGATAGAAAGACCGTCAACTTCATTGTGTATGACGGAATTTCGGTATTCACCGATGATTTCATCGGTCGGAAAAAGTTTACAGATCAGAGTATTTTCGTGTGTTACAGTCATACTGCTGAACTGGACTCAGTAATTTTTTTGTCAATCGGTGGAATTATCAGATAGTTTAACGATTCTACTCAAAGTGACTCCATAGTTTTTAATTCCAAGTTTCGTGATCGGTTCGATTTATGATGAAAATCAAGAAAGTGTGTAATTATTTTCAAATCCTTCGCCCTTTAATCACATTAAGTTCTGCAATTAGTAGCCCTGGGACCAATAAATGTTCGGTACAGACGGTCCTGCCGCCAAATGATTGGTGAGCACCTAAGGCCATTTAAAACCACACGTAAACGCTCACCATCCAACGTCTTTCGGGGACCGTGTGTACCGAACATTTATTGGTCCCTGGCAGATCATGCGGGTGTAAACAGTTCCGTAATTTCATGGTTGGAGCGTTTTGAACAATACGGAGCGTGGACGTTGCGTTGAGGAGATCCAGCCTATTATTGACTCTTTCGAGTAGGCCTGTGCGATGTCTCGTTCGGTCCATCGAAGTCACTTCGATGCCGATTTCCAATATCGGAGCGATGTATCGAAACATCGAAAAATCGAAAAATATCGGAAAATATCGAAACATCGATCGGTATCGAATCGTTAATTTACTTAAAAACATCGAAACATCGAAACATCGATATGCATCGAAAAATCGATCTGCATGTAAGCATACATTTACATAAAAATACCAAAAAATCAACAAAAAACTGTCATATTTCTTGATTTTTGTATTAAAGATAGATTGGAACAGTGACCAACACGACTCTTTGGTCGGAAAAATCGATATGAATCGATTTTTCGATCTGGATCGAAGTTGTAATGTTTCGATGTGAATCGATGTTTCGATGCATCTCATGAGACATCGAACCGCATTCGATGTCCCTTAAACATCGAACAAGCGTCGATGTATCAAACATCGCACAGGCCTACTTTCGAGTTCACGCGGCACGAGGGCCGATGACTGAGGAGTTCTTGCGGAATCGGTTTCTTGGCGGCTCCTTCGAAACACGCGCCTTGCATGACCCATGCCCCCCCCGTGCATTTAATTTTTGTTTGTTTATATTTTGAGTGCGTCTGTTAATCGACTGCGATCGATGATTGATCCCTGATTCCTTGCTTCGCAGCTGAATCTCGCTGAGTTGCCATCATTTGGCATTTTTCGGAGCTTGTGTTATTTTCCCGGACCTTCCGAATTTTTTATCCAGAGGAGGCCTCAATAAATTCCAGGGTACAGACCCCGTTCCGATCTACGTTGTGGTTTTGTTCCTGAACCCCCATTCCTCTTTTCTTCGTGTCTTCAGCACTCAATCCCTTACACAATATGTTTTAATCCTACAGTTTGCCCTTTGTTAGACGAGTGAGAATCAGTAGCGTAGCGTGCATTCGGCAAAGTTGCAGTTCGTTCATTTAAAGCCGTGAAAAAGATCGAACTATTGGGTGATCGGTGAACACCTTCGCATTCGACCTTTTACATGGGTTTAAATGAGCACAGTACAGCGTTGCCAAATTGCACGCTACGCCACTGGTAAGAATAGGTATCTAGAGGCTGCGTGAATGAGAACGTCTTCATTGTTTGAAAGTTTTGGTTCGGCCCGTCTCTGGGAGGTGACCACGGTGGATCGGATCGTTTTGGGTATCGTTATCGTTTGAATTAAATCAAATGGGCTTGCTTCTGCGCTACTCGATCGCGCAGGTGATCCCCTCCTCACCTCTTCCTACTTCAAACGATTGAGATCACGATAGCCCCCTACTCATCGTTTCCTTTCGTCCGTTTCAATCGTTACGAGGGGCTCAAAACGATTCGATCAGTTGAGCCACCCATAACGTTATATGTAAACGATAACGATACCAAAACGATTCGATCCTCCTTGATCACCTCCGAGGAACGTTCGATACTTGAAGGGAGTGAATTGGGTGTTATTCCAGAAGTCATGGTCTTTTTTTATTATTCTTATTTTCCAAGAAACATTTCGCAAAAAAAAAAACAAAACAAAACAAAAAACAAAAAAACAATAAACGAAAAGAAAAAAAACAAAATTTGCAAATCGGCAGTGGTCTAGTTTTGTTTTTGTTTCTTTTTATTTTAATTCCAGTTCGCTGAAAAAATGTATTTTTAATTGTTATTTTATTTGATTTTAACTGGGCGATTGTCACTAAAGGTGGGCGTTTATTAGCCCTCTTCCTCCGTCTTATATACGTCAGTTTGGCTCGTGGGGGGGGGGACGAAGATTTTGTTTAAGTAGTCAGAGATCTGTCGGTATACTTGCGTGCATTCCAGACCTGCACCGAAGCGTCTGAACCGTTTCTCGAATCTCAGTTAGTAGCGGTTCAACTCGTGCAATTTGGCAACTTTGCTTTTTTGTAATTTAAACCTTTACAAATAGATCGATTCTAATGTAAAGATTCGATTACTTCTTACCAGGTGAAACTTAAAGGAGGGAAACCGCTGTTGCCACAATGACCGGGCGGCCTCTGTTTTCTGTCTGTCAGCTCCTCATTTTACTATGTCCATGTTCAATGTACAGGGTGATGATTAAAATAGTTTCCACTCGGGTTTTTCGAAAACGGTCGCGAATTTCGAAAATCGCTGAAACACGTTTCACATATTTTTGAGGGGGACGTCTTTTAAGGGGGTCCCCACCACCCTAAATCCCATTCTTCAAATGAGGACCCCCAATTTTTATTTAATATTTAGGAAGAGAATAAAATTCTGAGACTTTTGACGCAAACCGGATGTCGATATCGTTTTTAGTTTTCGATGTATCAAAGATCAAAGTTCGATATGGACCCAAAAATGTGTAACTTCTCTTTCAATGGTCTTCTATGGTCTCTTTCAAATTTTGAAATTTGAAAAAAAAAATTAGGGGCCCAAAAACGCCCTTGAAGTAAATTTTTTGGAAAATTCGTATTTTTTTTTTTTAAACGAACTTGCTCTTCAACGCAATTTAGACCCAAACTTTTTTAAGTCGGACCATTGAAAGAGAAGTTACACATTTTTGGGTCCATATCGAACTTTGATCTTTGATGTATCGAAGACTAAAAACGATATCGACTTCCGGTTTGTGTCAAAAGTCTTAGAATTTTATTCTCTTCCTAAATATCAAATAAAAATTGGGGCCTAAAATCGGCGACCCCCTTAAAAGACGTCCGCGTCCCCCGCAAAAATATCGCAAAAATATTTGACACGTGTTTCAGCGATTTTTGAAATTCACGACCGTTTTCGAAAAAACCCGAGTGGAAACTATTTTAATCAACACCCCGTAGATTCTGCCAACGAAGGGGTAGTTTTCCTACCGAAATGTGAATTTCGAACCACTCGGTGGGGAACTTGTCCTTACGTTAGTATTTACTCCCATCACATTACATCAGAAGGAACGGAAGAAGCGCGCGAGGCCGCGGGACCGCGACCATTATTTTACCCGTAAAATCCCATGCATCAACTCATCAATTTTCAAAGCAAGGAAACTTTTCGAGACACTGGTCCTATTTTTCTTGGCTATGATGGTGGTTTTAATGCGCTTAATAAAGCCTATTGTTGTAGAGTCGAAACCATCAAAAGTAAACAAATAAATGGAAAAAAATTAAAAAAACAAAGAAATCGATCACGAGTGTCCAGACGACGCACTGTGGGCCAGTTCAAAAACCTAGCATTTCAAAAATAATATCTCTGCAATGTATGGACATTTTTTGATGAAAACATGTTTCCTGGGGTAATTTTCGGTGCTCTTTTTGATTTTAATGCTTAAAATTCCCGAAAATGACTTCTGATGGGATTTCTACAAACTATGACTATGGCAGCCATCTTGGATTTGGAAATGTGGAGAAACTGTTATCAAAAATGAATTCAGCGACCCAAAAAACCCCACAACGACCAAGTTTGAATGATTTGCAGCCATTATGGGTGGAGAAACTAATTTTTTTGTAAAATCGAAAGTAGGCCAAATCCTATTTTTGGCTAGATTCGAAACTTTTGGCGACCATTCCTCTTTAACGAAAAGATTTCTGGTATTGCGGTTTGCACCATTCGGAAGCTTTTAAAATCAACTTTTTTCACGGAAGGTTTTGTTTCTATATCTATATAGCACATATTTCTCAAACTCAAAAAATAGTCTTTTGGAAATTTCAAAAATAAGAAAGTGGCAAAAACTGGCTCAAATATTCTTTTAGCCAAAATTTGTAGCACGTTATTCGAAAGATCTTTAAAAGACGCATCTTTTGGCTTAAAGTTGACGTCGATAGCTTTTTTCGGTTGAAAGTTATAGCGCATTGAAGGTTTGACTTTTACTACCTCCCCCCCCCCTCAGTTGACAAAATTAAAAAAAATACCTATAATCTAAAAGCTGACACTTAAATTTATCATTCCTGAAAGGTTCATCTATTTCTGAATTTGTGACACTCCTTTAGTCCTTATGGTAGCAGGTAGCTGGATGAACTCGTTTTAAAAAAATCGAAAAATGTCGGTATAGGCCTTGAAATTAATTTTAGACACTTTTTTGGGGTACAATGGACTATTAACTTGACAAGAATTGATCAGTAGAATATTTTTGACCCATTGATGTTGAAATTTGAGTTATTTTAAGAGGGGTTACGAATTTTTGAAAGTGATCCAGTATCGAACTTAGGCCATCGATATATCGAATACGGGAAACGATATCGACTGCGGGAGTTTGACGGTCTTTCAGAGTTTGTGTTCTTTCCAACTACTAGAAAGCAAATTGATCAGAGAGGTCGGATGGACCGAAAATGGCCCTTCATGGGACAGCTCTTTTGAAATGTTTACGCAATAGCAGATATTTTTTGACGAAATCGTCAAGACATCACCTTGGTAAAAAAATCATAACATAAATTGTACCATATTGTACCATTTTCTACTTTTACACAGTAATCTTGAGGGTATTGGGAATGGATTTTTTCAGTTATCGGAGTGACTTAAGTTGACTTTTTTTTTCCGGCTCTCGAGAAAATTCCAAATTTACAAAAAACCAGCTTAAAAAAACACCCTGTATAAAGTGGCCTAAAATAGGGGTTTTAAATTGAGTTTCAAAAAAACGCTTAAGCATAAATACTCGCCGTGATTATGCCGATTCATATCATGGCACACAAAAAGCTTTCGCACGTGAGGAAGTGTTCAAAAATCACAATAAACATTCAACAATGTCGACAGAGCAACTGATCATGTGCAGCGTCTTCCCAGTAACCCAGCCTTTCGTCCGCGATGAGACCATCTTTTCGTCCATTCCTGACTTCAATCCACGAATATTCTGTGTCAATATGTATCGTAGGACATGATTTCAGTGATAAAATTTCCATCGCGCATGGTTGCCAAATGGACTTTTGAAATGCTAAATTTCGCAACTGGCCCAGTGTGCGACGCGACGCGACGGGCGTGCGATCAAGCGATCTTATTCCGTCATCTCGTGTCCGGCGTGACGATTTGGTCCTTCTTTTTTAATGAATTTAATTGACTAAATGAATCACTAAAAGCAATTTTATTATACTTTTTAAAAGATGTGGATTATATAAAAAAAGCGTTATTTTTAAGTTGAATGCGTATGTGCCGTAAGCTGCTGCGAATGCAGCAATAAAAGATTATCCGGGAAGCGCCGTAATCGGAAAGCAACAAAAACTTGTACCATGACTTTCAAAAGAAAGTCCTCTCGTCGAAATTGTTCTCTGTGAATTTTTCTTTTATTTTTCATCGCTGTAAATTTTTTGACGCATAATGTCACTAGTGGCAATACTGTGAGACTCTGAAATACCTACCTGAAGACCGTAAAATTTCTCAAATTGGTCGAAAAATGACAAAATAAAAACTTCTATCGAGATACTTTCTTTTGAAAGCCATACATACAGGGTGTCCCAAAATTCATAGTAAATATTTTTACCACGTATTTTTGGGGTCAAAATAAGACTTTTTTTCCCCTATAAACATGGGCCCGAAATTGTAGTCCTTTCGAGTTACAGTGTTGCAAAGTTTCCGAAAAAAAAATTGAAAAATTGTCATAACTCCCTCGTGAATTGTTCTGAATGCTCGTAAATAAGTACTCTGTTGTAATTTTAGGCGCACTTGCCGATTTTGGCCATGAAAATGCGGTATGCAAAAATTTGAGGGAAGTTTCGGGGGCTTTTCTTGATTTTTCTCACTCTTTTTTGCCAAATTATGTGAAAACATGCTTTCGGTTTCATTAAACCCAAAACTGATTAGCATTAGTCAAAAGTTCGTAAAAAAATATGCATTTTGGTCCTTACGAGTTTTTCCATTTCGCAAACCATTTCCGAGAAAATCGTCAAGAATTGACAAAATCAAAGAAAAGGCGTTTATCGGCCGACTTCTCCAACTTCAGGGACGATTTTCTCGGAAATGGTTTGCGAAATGGAAAAACTCGTAAGGACCAAAAATGCATATTTTTTTTACGAACTTTTGAATAATGCTAATCAGTTTTGGGTTTAATGAAACCGAAAGCATGTTTTCACATAATTTGGCCAAAAAGAGTGAGAAAAATCAAGAAAAGCCCCCGAAACTTCCCTCAAATTTTTGCATACCGCATTTTCTCGGCCAAAATCGGCAAGAGCGCCTAAAATTACAACAGAGTACTTATTTACGAGCATTCAGAACAATTCACGAGGGAGTTATGACAATTTTTCAATTTGTTTTTCGGAAACTTTGCAACACTGTAACTCGAAAAGGCTACAATTTTGGACCCATGTTTATAGGGGAAAAAAGTCTTATTTTGACCCCAAAAATGCGTGGTAAAAATATTTACTATGAATTTTCGGGACAATCTGTATTGTACACTTTTAAAGAAGGCGGAGAAAAGGAGAGGGCAGTCAAAATGTTCTACTGTAGTGTTACTGTTTAGTGCTACCCCCCCCCCCCCCCAACGCCACGCTAAGTTTTTTTTATCTCCTTTTTTTCGCGTATTTTTAACTGGTGATCAATTGTTTTTACTTCCATTCAGCTCGAATTACATCAACTGGAACTCCTGTTGGTTGCATTTTTGCTCTTTAAATGTTCACACATTCTCATCGAAAGAGCTAGGTGAAAAGAGGAGGTGGCGGGGGGGGGGTTGTCCGTGAAGGGAAACTAACCAATTTTGCGAAGTTACAATCGAAGAATTCATCGGACCGCGGGATTTATTCGAATGTGCTGACTGTGCTCGGCGAGTCGTCTTCTCTCATTTTTAAAATTAAACGATTATCTCAGGCGTTGTACGCGTTTTCCAGCCGGTCACCGCGCCCCGATATCGCTGATTTTTACGATTTTCGTTTGATTCAGCGCGTGGTTTTAGGAATAAATAAAAAACACTCTCAATTTTTAATTGCGCGTATGTTTTACTCACCTCTCATCCTTTTATATACAGCGTAGCGCGCACTACAATCTGTCAACATTGTGTGTTTTGTCGTTTGAAACTAGCTCGCAAATTCGAACGTTGCAGTTGCAAAAGTCTGAAGTGTTATTTCTTTTTTTATGAAGAAAATGGAAGTATTTGATGAGCTGAGAACAAAGATGCCTTTGGTTTCTAATTAAGTCCCATTGTTCCGGAGATGAGATGTTGGCTCAAAATAGATTGTTTTAAATGGGAATTCTGCGGACAGTGACGTCACTACGCACACGATTTTTTTGCAAATTTACAAGTGTGTATCTCCAAAACCGGAACATTTAGGAAAAAACAAAACGCACCATAGTTCTCAGCTCATCAAGTACTATAATTTTCTTTATAAAAAACACAACATTTCAGATCCTTGCAACTGCCCCATTTGAGGGTGTTCGCGGGACACTATACCTATAGTTCAATATTTTGTGTGGGTTTGAATGAACGAAAATGTAAGATTGTCAGATTTGACAAGATACGCCGATACCAAATGAGAAACTTAGTTCTTGAACCTGCTAACGCTATATAGAGAGAGTGTGTACCGGTGTAAAATTTAATGAAAATCTCTTTGAAAGCACCGAAGAACCTCAAAACCCACTCTTAAACTCAATAAAGCGTTTACCAAAATTCAAAGATTGCAGTCAAATGAGCGAGTCCCAATCGGTTTATTCGTAACTTTTTATGCGGAGAAAAATGATTTATTGTTGAGGAAAAGCGACCATTAGATGCGGGACTCTCGTCCCGCGCTATGACTCTTCCACTCGGCCGCCATCTTTTAATTTTTTTAAACGCATTCATAGAGCTTGTGAGTAGATTTAGAGGCATTTCGATGTTTTCATTGTGATTTTTACGCAATGGTACTGATAGAAATCGACCCTGCATAACGTTGTAACAAAACTTTGCAACTGAAACTAAACCATTGTTCTGCAAACTTTCAGAATTTCATTTGAGGAACTTTTTGTCATAATTCAGACCAGTTTTAGAAGAACACTTTTCTCCGTGTGTTTAATATACGTTGTCCAGATCTTTTCCAAAAATGTTAGATTAAAAGAAAACAAGAAATGCAACGTATATATATTTATGCGAGGTTTTGTTTTTATGAAAGCAATTTACTCTGCGCACTCTACACATCCTTTCTCGCATTCCTCTCGAGGATAATGTTTACATCGGCGTTTTGTAATCTCGTTGACCCAAGAAATCCACATCTTCTCATCGTCCTCTTCTATTTGTTAGCCTCCGTAAATCAGCGTCGCCAAATTTGCTGGGAAATTCAAAACCTTTACATGGATTTATGGCAATTTGCATATTTTCCTCTTTCGAAATTATTTTGGAGCCCTCAAGGAAGTTTTATTTTGTTAAAAGCTCATTTTTATGGAAGTTTTAAGCTGATTTGAGGCGTGAAAATTTCAAATGTTGTAAGTGCCATCCGACGTTGCAAAGATTGTGCAACTTTTCCTCTCAGTAAAAAATAAGTGAAGGCTCTGAAAATAACGAAAATTTTGGCAAATAATTGTCTTGAATTTGACGAATTTTATAGGGGGAAAATTCCAGCTGAGTTTTCTCAGAGGTTATTCCAAAAAAGATTAAGAAGTTGCACAATCTTTGCAACGTCTGATGGCACTTACAACATTTTGAATTTTCACGCCTCACGATACACAGCCGTATCACATAGCCTTACAGACCTTTCAGGTCTTGAATTGTTGGCTTATCTCATAACTGACCCCACGATCCCACATATTGAAGAGCCAAGTATCAATGTTAAGGGAAAGAAAAAAAAATGACGAACGAAAAGATAAGTTTAAAAAAAAAAAAATTGTCTTAATAGATGAAAAACTTGGCCAAATATTTGCAGTTGAAAGAGATTTTGTATCAGTGGGCCCACCATTAAATTGAATAGGTACCTTGAAAATTTCGATTGAAGAACGATAGCTCAACTCATTGTGTCCATTTCCCGCTCCCACCCAAAACTCCCTCATGATACAGGGAAAATACAGGGTGTTTCAGGTTTAACATCAGTGAATTCTGGAACCATTTTTCAAGTCAAAATAAGACTAGATTTTCCTATGAACATGCGGGTCTTGAAATGCTTCCCGTCTGAGCTACGATTTTTTCTAGTTAGGACAATAGTATCATGGTTAATGTTATCAATAAAATTGCTCTCTAGTTTGATTCTAGGCGAGCTTTTTGGTGTAAAGTTCATTGAAGACTTACTTCTAGTTACTTGTTGACTCTTGCTTTATGATTATTTCAAGGCCTTTGATGAATTTTATAACAAAAAATACGTCCATTTTATCAAATTTTATTGCAATTTAATTATTACTTTAACTACAATTTAAAAAACACCCCCCCCCCCAAACTTTGATAAATCGTAGCTCAGAGGGGAAGCATTCTAAGATCCATGTAGATAGAAAATATAGTCTTATTTTGACTTGAAAAATCGGCTCAAGAATTTTCTGACGTTAAATCTGAAACACTCTGTAGATAGTGGCTCGACCTATTTGCTTGATGAGCGAAACCTTTTATTTGTTTCTTCGTTTCCGATTTTAATGTACTTTTTTTTTTTTTTTAATAAGGTGAGAAACCTACTCACTTATATCTGGATGATTTAAAAATGCTTTAATAGTTCTATCCTCCCATTTATTGTCCAGTACAGCTAGGGTCGCAGGCTTCCCCTTTGACATGCTCCGGCACCTGTAGTGGGCGTCACGCCATGAAGCCATTTCAGGGCTTATGTAGTAGCAACTGCTTCCCAGTCGCAAAAATTTCGGAGGACAGTAATAAACTCTATCTTCTGCACCTTTTACTAGGGAACCAATGTCTGATCCATCTGAAACAAACATAAATAATTAATTCATATTTCTCTCCAAACACATCATAGGGCGAAAAACAAAGTTTTAAGTAAGACCGAGATGAGATAAGGTTTTTATACAGGGTGTCCCAAAATTGATAGTAAATATTTTTACCACGTATTTTAGGGGACAAAATAAGACTTTTGTTTCCTATGAACACGTGTCCGAAAATGCCCCCCCTCGGAGCTACAGCCCCCCAAAGTTTTTTAAAAAAAATCGGTTTTTCTTCGATTCTAGCAACGGATCTGCGTGAAAATGGATGAAAATTAGTTTCTAGGAGTAACTTTAGGCGTTCTTTCCGATCCCGTGGTCAAAAACTCCCGAAAGGGTCAAGAAGGGGGGGTTTGAGGGGGGTTCAAATTTTAAATTGAATAATTTTTTAGTGCTCCGTAAGAAAATGAGAGAAATAACAAAAGAATATGATGAAACAAAACAAAAGGAACATTTTTGATTTCTTGTGTTTTTTTCATAAAACGCACGAAAAACGAGTAAAATCGATTTTTCGCCGGGAGCGCACAGCCCGAGAGCACTGTTTCAGTGCCGCGTTGCGTCGAGTCGATCGTTGAGTCAGTTGAGTGCACAGAGCAGCGCTATCGGGCTGTGCGCTCCCGGCGAAAAATCGAGTATACTCGTTTTTCGTGCGTCTTATGAAAAAAACACAAGAGATCAAAAATGTTCCTTTTGTTTTGTTTCATCATATTCCTTTGATACTTCTCTCATTTTCTTACGGAGCACTAAAAAATTATTCAATTTGAAATTTGAACCCCCCTCAAACCCCCCCTTCTTGACCCTTTCGGGAGTTTTCGACCACGGAATCGGAAAGAACGCCTAAAGTTACTTCTAGAAACCAATTTTCATCCATTTTTACGCAGATCCGTTGCTGTAGAATCGAAGAAAAACCGATTTTTTTTTAAAAACTTTGGGTGGCTGTAGCTCCGAGGGGGGGGGCATTTTCGGACACGTGTTCATGGGTAAAAAAAGTCTTATTTTGTCCCCAAAAATACGTGGTAAAAATATTTACTATCAATTTTGGGACACCCTGTATAAGAAAGTCCGAGAGAAAAAAAAGGAGCAATGATTATTCAAGATTTCTTTAAATTCTGCAAAGAAACATTAAGACCGCTAAAATTGTCCTAAATTCGATCCTCATGCACTGAGAAAACTCAGCTCAAAATTCAAGTGGGCCAACTGCGTATATGTATATACGTTTGACAATCCCAAACAAAAGAAGATACCCTCCGGAGGAACAATAAGTCATTTTTGAATTTTTTTTTTTTGCAAAACATGTTGTCAGATTTTGACTATTATCTTACCTACGAAATAAAATCCTTGCAAGAAAACCACGTATTTCGACCAAAAATAAAACCAAATTGGGTTAGTTTTAGGTGATACTCAAGGCAAGAATTAGGATTTTTTCTTATTTTTTTATTTTATTTCCTATATGAGAGAATCTTCTCTTTAAAATGGTTTATTTGGAATTTTTTTCGAGGACTCTTATACTTCGTTAAAAAAAAAAAAAAAAAAAAACTCTTATAAAATTAGTTGATAGATGTATAGTCTATATAGAAGCATTTCTCCATTTAACTTTTTTTTCTTTCCCTCTTTTGACAGACTTTCATTTTTCGGTTCTTCCAAACCGAGGGACCCAATATCTAGGGTTTTCTGTGATAGCCAGATTTTTTTTTTTTTTTTTTTTTTTTTTTTTTTTTTTTTTTTTTTTATGCAGAATTTAACGGTACTGACGGGTATTTTGACATTGATAACAGGTTTTTCTACATTGAATCTTAGCTGTAATAGTATAATTAAATACCGAACTAGGGAAAAAAAATATGAAAAGAAAAGTCAGCCCCCCAAATGACGCTACTGAATAATTGCATCATTTTCTGTTGAGATGCCCATCATCAACAGCTAAAACTTCAAAGTGTTAGGATGAAAGGGGGGTGGATTAATTTGCCCTGGGCCCTCTTTTAAGGTCTCGCTCCCGAAGATCAGAATTTTAAAAATTAATTTACAGAAATCCAAGAACGGATGGCAAATTGATCTGTGACAGTAAAGCGCCTGGAAATCACGTTATATCCCTTGATTACAAATTGATGTAAGATTGCATCGGTTCCATCATCATAAGAAGGTGCACCACTTTACTTGCCGTCCCTTAGGGACGGAAGGGAGTAGAGGGGGTCATAACGGACGGCTGATGACAGGAGGGCGGGGAGGGGAGGGCGTAGTTGCGCTTTGATTCACGAAATCCCATTCTCGCAAACCCAATTATAATTTATATTTGCCACTCGCCAGGAAATAGTAAACTACGGTTGTCAATAGATAATAGTCGCTCGTCGTATACAAGTAAGTATAAGATACATCTCATTGTCAGCGGAGACTCCACGCCACGTCTTTCCGATGTTGTCTTATTCCGCGGGCAGACACTAGACACTCCCACCCCGAAGATGCACGACTCACCGCATCGTTTGATGTCGGGACGGACCGTTCCTCTTTAAGTCCAATTCTTTTTTGCTATGTTCGATAGCGCAGTTGCCATATTTAGATTGTATGATTTGCAGATTAGGTACTCCTAGATTCTAGGTTCCAGAGTTTCTATAAGTAGTGAGGTAAGACAAGAGGGTAGTCAATCTCCGATTGGTCAACGAGTTTAACCTCTTATGGGCCAAGCCCGAGTATACTCATTTTTCTCCTCTAGTCTATTTCACATTGCTCCTGTATTTAGCGATTCAGAAAAAACGCGATTCTGGAGGTTGAAACTTACAAGATAAGGTTTCATTCAGGCGCCTTCAATTCGTCGTATAGGCAATCCCAACTCCCCCGAGTACGAATAGTTAACTACCCTATATTCACGGAAGAGAGGTGTTCTTTTGATCAAACCTGGTCTGTAAAGGGTTAAGGCTCTACGAGCTCGGCCATTTTGGGTGTGATTTTGCACATTTGTTTACCAAAGCGGCTTGTTTGTTTACATTCTCACCAGTAGAGGGCAGAGGCTCCACGGTGTTTTACGGATAAAAGAGTTTACTATAGGTGGAACTGTCAATTCTAATCTCGACGCACCTCAAGCATGTCTCTAATGCCCGAACGAATATTTAAAAGCGTAAACAGGTGGCGGGTCATCAGCAAAGGCGGTGAGCGATCATGTGCCGTTAGAAACTTTGTGTCACTATGTATAGTCATAGTCCTGCAGTCTAATTATGAACGATCGTATCGTAATGCTATATCGATTTGACAATCGAGTGCGTATTATTCTTATGGGTGGTGTCATTTTGATAGGTTCCGTTCCTATAGATAAACCCTTCCATCTCTGCGAAAATTCACCGATGAGACTTGAGCTATCGGCGAATTCCCGCAGAGAGGGAAGGGTTTCTATAGGAACGGGACCTATCGAAATGACACCACCCATAAGAATAACACGCACTTGATCATCGAATCGATAGCATTACGATACGATCGTTCATAATCAGCCTGCAGTTAAACTAGACACAAGAAAGTCTCGTGAAAAGTTCACAAAGGTTTAATATTTTGGTTTTAGCTCACAATAGGGAATATATTTAAAAGATTTATAGTGTGCACGAATTTTTGGGGGCTGTAGCCCCCCTTAAAAAAAAAAAAAAAAAAAAAAAAAAAAAAAAAAAAAAAAAAAAAAAACCGGGATCAATTTTGACTGTGCTACACGGTTTGTGGCAAAAAAATGGACTACAGCCTTTAGAATGTAAACAAACAAAGACTTCATTAGAAGTGTGTAAATTCATGAGCAAAATTGCATCCAATTACGGCGCCCATGAATCCCACGATTTCACTTGTATTAATTCTCAACATACAGGGACTTTATAAGTACACCATACCAAGCACTATTTGGAGACCCTCGATGGATAATTCATGTGTTGGGAGTTTTGATCCGAGCTTTAAAAGTTCTGATTAGGTGTTGGTTTTCAGTGGTGTCATTTCAGGTCTTTCGGGGGGGGGGGGATAAATCTTATGACTTTTTTTTCTTTCTTTTTTCTTTTCTTTTCTTCTTATGCATTTGAACCCTGAAGCAGTGACCTTCGAGGTCCTCTAATAACCCTCGTTGTCCTTTTTCACTCTCAATTAATTGGGCAAATTTTTGGGAAAAACACAATCCTTCCACATTCTTTCTTGAAATTACAAACTTTCGTAATCTATACTCACTTTTGACACATTTTCCCCCCCTTCTTTAATTTTCCGTGTGAGCCAAAATTTCGGGATGTGCCAAATCCTCCCCCCCCCCCGACAAATCATACAGGAATCTCTTCACAACTCCGCGCCATCTGTGCTCTTAAATGCATTTTCTCGGGTAAATGGCTTCAAAATTTCCATAGCACAGGTCATTTTGAGTATGTGCGGTATTAAAATGAGGAAGAAAGAAAATAAAAGGTAATCACTTTTCAAAATTTTGTAAGGACATTTTTTGAACATCATGTGAGGAAAAATGCCCGGATTGCTTGAAGCTTCCGGCGTTTTGGAACATTGTGCACCCCTGATTTACCTTAAACAAAACCTGACTTCCAGATTATTCCAGGGTCAATTAGTTCAAACTGTGGACACCACGCACGTCGCGTCGCGTCGCGCTGTTCAAATAGTCAACAGTTGTTGGCTGAAATTGACGAATTCACGCTGAAAGCACGGATTTGAGGAACGTCAACACCTGCGAGCATACTTCAAGAAGAAACCCTGAAAGTTTCAAGCTGGAACTCAAAAGTAAAGCCGAAAATTATGCAATTCGAAAATTCCCATAATTCTCAAAGTGCGAGTGAGGCAGATAGATGTATCATCACTCGCATTCACTCTCACTCACTAAGCTTATGGCGAAATAAATTTTATAATTTACGGATTTAATTTTAAACCAATTTTGCTCGTTTTGCGCTCAAAAATCCATAAAAAAAATTTCACAGGTGTTGACGTTCTTGGATTTTGCGTTTTTACTTGTTTTCAATTTAAAATGCTAAAAACACGACTTTTCCCAAGAGCGACTAGTGGCGCCATCCATCGGATGGCGAAATCTGGAAAAGTTTTGCCTGGAATCACCTTAGACCCTTCTCAAAAGTTTAACTTTTTGTTGTTTTATATGGGACGTCCGTTTGTGTTGTGAAGGAAAAGAACATTCGTTTAACGCTCAGGTCAACCTGACCTCCAAATCTGAAACGAGCCCTACCTTCATAGACTTTTTATGTCTCCTTTCATCTTGAATTTCCTATGCGGATTATTATACTGCGCGCGGCGCGGCGCCACTCAATGCGCGCATTTACTCCTCTCCCCCCTCCTTCCTGTCGTTACGAATCGGAATCACTTAATGAATGACTGAAGTGCATTTTTATTGATTTAGAGTACATAACTGGACTCTGGGATTAATGGCAGACGTGATCTGGACAGTCTCAAAATGTTACCCAATTATTGGCAGATTTATTTGAACGTTCCAAAAAAAAATAAATATAAAGACTGTACACACGTTGACGCAATAATTTCCTCAGCACGAGCGCAAGTGTTTGACTCTTGTCAGTGGGCGAAGCGTTCTACCTGGCAACTTGGCTCTTTTTCCGTTCAAACCCTACAGAAAAAGTCAAATTCGATGGTCCACCGATTTCTTGATAGTTCGATATTTTTCGTGGGCTTTAATGAGCCGAATGCAACGTTGCCAGATTGAACGCCTCACCACCACTGCTCTTCACAGAAAAAACAGAAAAAACGGTTTGGTAGCGCTGACGACAAATCTATTGGTTGAAAAATGGCCCAGCAAAAGACTTCCATATAGAGCTAACCAAAGGTTTTGTACGCTTAAGATGATTCCAGGGTCGATTAGTTCCAACCGTAGACACCACGTCGCGTCGCGCTGCTTTAAAAGTCAACAGTTTTTCGCAAAAATTGACAAATTCACACTGAAAACACAAATTTGAGGAACGTCAGCACCTACAAGTATACTTCAGGAAGATACCCTGGAAGTTTCAAGCAGAAACACTCAAAAATAAAGCCGGCAATTATGAAATACGAAAATTCCCATAAGCCTCAATGAGTGCGAGAGAGGCAAGTAGACGTATTATCACTCGGACTCACTCTCACTCACTAAGCTTATGGCGAAATGAATTTCATAATACACGGCTTTGATTCTTGACAAATTTTGCTCGTTTTGGACTCAAAAAATCTATAAAAAAATTTCGCAGGTGCTGACGTTTTGGATTATGCGTTTTATCTATGGTTTCAGTTTAAAACGCCAAACACGCGACTTTTACGAAAAGCGACAAGGGACGCTATCCATCGGATTGAAATCTGGAAAAGCTTCGCCTGGAATCACCTTAACAAAAGACATTTTGCTGGGTGAACCACAGATTTGGTTAGCTCTATTAAAATCTTTTGCTGGGTCATTTTTCTACCAAAGGTTTTGTCAACGCTACCAAAGTGGTTTTTTTTTTTTTTTTTTTTTTTCCGTGTTCATTTCTGGAGTATTGAATATTTTCGGCACGATAGTAAGTACAATAAATCGTTTTTTTTTGCTGTTGCGTCATTTGGGGTGGGGTAGGGGGGGGGGGGATGTTAGATTAATTCAGAGACTCAAACAGATTTTTTAAAACATGCCGGAAGGTAATGGTTCTTCGTATCAAATCGTGTAATTCCATTTTTCGGCAAGTGCGTTTTTAATTTTCTCCATCAGAAATAAACTTGAATGATTATCAATGAGTGAATAACAGCCAAGCAATTTTTAGGTTAATATTTGAAATTAACCCCTTGCCGTCGTAGAAAATGAGAGTCAGAAGCTTGGAGGTGTTACACACTGGAGATTATTTGCATCAATTTGAAGATTCGATGCAGCAAAAATGGCGTTATCCAATAGATTTCCTTTTTAATATTTCGTGTGCAATTCAAAATATTTTGATTTTCCCAAAATTAATCTTTCTCAGCTCAGGGTCCTCCGTCAAAGGTGAGTCCTACAAAAAAAAATCCAAAAAACGAGGGGAAAATTCGATTAACTGAAAGTGTGAAAAATTGGCAAAAAGTGAACTTTTGTTCCCCCCCCCCCCCCCCCCCCCCCCCCTTACAGAAATTATTCTCCGGTCGCGCCCACGTTCTTCGTCGTGATTACCACTAAGTATCTGACACTCGTGATCAATTTGTCAAAAATTGATAAACAGTCATACCTCGTTTGTTTTTGTTTTGTTTTTTGTTTTTTAAATTAACTTCGGTTTCCTGGAAAGCAAAAAATCGTGATTAAAAGTGAAGACAGTTATAGTGACTCCTTCTCAAATTTTCATTGTAAACTTCTTCAGTTTTCATACTTGAGTCAAAAACTCTAAAAATTGACAAAATTATTCCTGGGCTGGACTCATAAACAACTGAAAACGCTGTTGCGTTAAGGGGAGTCGGACGGCTTTTCTCAGCCCATGTTAAACCATAAATGTTTAAGGAACATTTTCTCCGGAACTATTCAACCGATTTTCAAAAACTTTGGCTTGTTTGATTCGTCTTATTGTCCTGCACACTTTAACACGAGGTTTTTTAAAAATTGAATTTTGAAAATGTTATGATTTTTTTTAAAATTTAGTCCCACAAATTAATTATTTTTGGGCACTTGGAGGCTCATAAAAGTTGAGCCAAACAAAATTTTGAAAAAAGCGTATGTTAAATTGTGCAGGGCGTAGAGACAAATCAAACAAGCAAAAGTTTTTCAAAATCGGTTGGTGTGAAAAAACTCAAACTCGGGGAAAACACAATTTAAAAATTCCGGAAAAAACACTTTAAATGCATAATGCACTTAACGCTGTTTTTCTTTTTTTTAATGAATTACTCTTACAGAGTAGACTACTCATCAAAAATAAGTGAACTTGGTCTTAAATTAAAGCTGATGATATATGGAACAACCTTAGCTGAAAAAACGAATTTTTAAAATTTTGACCGAAATCCTCGTCCGACTCCCCTTAATATGGAATAAATCGAAACCAAGTCGAATACCCACCGATCATAAAAAGGTGCACTAGCTGAGTGACTTGCATCAGCAGCAAAGCTCCAAATGAGTTTTTCATAATCAAGTGTTTCGTAAACGATGTGTAATGATGATCGCCAATATTTTGTTCATTCCCGCAGTTATTTTTGTTTTGTTTTGTTTTGTTTTTTTTTTTCGTATTATTACTTTTTTTGCACAAAAACTTCAAAGAAAATAAACACAAAAAACAGAGCACTCGTGTGAACACTTTCAATCCAGAACTATTAAATGAGCAATCAACATTTGAGCTTTCTATAGTAAAGATGAAATAAAAGCACTCGAACGTAGTTCATTGTGGAGTATAAAAAACGGTTCGATCGGAACTTCGAAACTTCATTTAAAAAGTTGCCGAAATTTTAAAGAGATTTTATGTTTTATAATTACAGCGCACTTTTTTTTGAAAAAAAAGTTCTCGAATTTCAAGGAATTCAAGAAAGAAAATATTACGATGAAACGCACTGAAAAAAAAAAAAAAAAAAAAAAATAAATAAAAAAAAAAAATAAAAAAAATAAAAACTTATCAGAATTCTAAGAATTTAGATGTATTCTGATGAAAACGCACTTGTTTCAACAATTTCCGGGATTTTGAGAAATTAACGTATTTTATTATTAAAACGCACATATTTTCATCCAAAACGCGACGGAAATATTTGTACCAGATCTTTTGAGAAACGTATCAAAATTGGCTGGAAAATAATATAATGGTTGTTACCACTCATCCTGAACTGAGACTGGCGGAGGGCACTTTGAACGAGCGCGCCAGAAACTGAAGAGTTGGGATTCGATGAGCGAAATCCGCTTCGCTCAGCTGTTTCCGCTCCGCGTTCTGTTCCCAGGTCCGCTGCCCGCGTTTTCCCGTTTCCGCTGTTAGTAAAACAACGCTGAAAATCCCCCCCCTTCCCTTTGGATTACCGTCCACCCCCTTTGTCGCGTTATTAAAGCATGTGTTTGAAAATCTTGAAAGCTCCAAATCTTGATTTTTTTTCCTTACTGAAAAGCATCTTCTTACCTCACACCCTGGGCTGCCGTTTTGCGTATAATCAATGCTATTTTTCTATTCACCGATGATTCCACCGGTTGAGAAAAGATTACACAGTTCAGTTGAGTGTATGACTGTAATGCACGAAAATACTCTGATCTGTAATCTTTCCTTAATCGGTGGAAACATCCGCATTGATTAATTAAAACATCCGCAAGTTTTTTAAGGTCATCGACGACTCCACCGGTTGAGAAAAGATTACAGATGCGAGTATTTTAGTTCATTACAGGCATGCACTGAGCTGAACTGTGTAATCTTTTCTCATCCGGTGGAATCATCAGTGAATTGAAAAATAGCATTGATTATACGCAAAACGGCAGCCCTGCTCACATCAGCTCGTTCACGATTTCATGTAGGGACGTCGGTTTCTTCCAATGTCACTCGCATCGAGGCATCATTCATTTGAAATCGGAGCCCTTCGGTAAA
Source organism: Trialeurodes vaporariorum (assembly GCA_011764245.1). NCBI lineage: Eukaryota > Metazoa > Arthropoda > Insecta > Hemiptera > Aleyrodidae > Trialeurodes > Trialeurodes vaporariorum. The sequence goes on from VMOF01000001.1 coordinate 32,178,809, forward strand.
TCTCTTATAGGGATTGCTTTTAATGGGTCTGTTGTAATTTTTTGAAAAAGCTGTAAAAGAGGGACGTTCTGGTGGGAAAATTACTTGAAAACAACATTGGGAGCCAATATCCAATATTGACTCAAAAAGTCAATTAATGCGTTTAAATAATATACCAAAATGGCAGTCAAATGGGACAGAGCGCTTTACTATTGGGTAGCCCATCCAATCGTAACTTTCTATGTTGAGAAAAGTGATTCATCATGGAGAAGACTGCAATTACACGGGACTATCCAATTATTGCTCCCTCTAATGGCAGTCATCTTGTGGAATTTTGTTTAAAAGAATATTTATTGAAATTGTGGGTCGGTTTTGGAACTTCTTAAAAAGATTCATCATAGAGAAGGCTACAAAGGCTGTCCAAAAAGTAATGCTACGGCCGACTTATGGAGCGAACGAAAAAAGCTAGCAAATTTTGGTTCACGGATTCGTGTAAACTGTGTAAGTACCGATAAAATGAGACCCAGACCTTGGTGAGCTCATTTGGTCAAAAATTGATCGAAATATACAGCTTCTCCCGAGGCATCTTGCACGAGCGCCTCCAGGATTTTAGGGTACTTTTTGCAAAGATAAAACGAGTAGCAGTAAGTGCTTCTATTGGAAGAAATTATCAAAAAAGCTTTTCCTACTATGATTCGAGATGATAGGAAAAGACGTGGAATCTTTTAGATGCATGAAGATCTTTTTTTTTTTATCTTTTTGAATGTGTAAATTATAGAAGGAAAAGCTTTTCTATCAATTTCTTCCATTACACGCTTTCAACTGTCACTCGTTTTTTTCTTTGCTAAAAGTACCCTAAAATCCTTGGCGGCGCTCGTGCGTGCAGTGCCTCAGGGAAAACGGTATATTTCGATCAATTTTTGACAAAATGAGTCGAAGAAGGTCTCATTTTATCGGCATTTACACCGCCAACACAAATCCGTAAGCCGGCTAGCTTTTTTTTTTCGCTCAAAAAGTCGACCGTTGCATTACTTTTTGGATAGCCTATGTTTGGTCATCTTGGAATTTTGTTTAAAATAGTATTTATTGAGATTGTGGGTCCATTTTGGAACTTCTTGAGGCTCCCAATGTTATTCCAATTGATTTTTTGTTTTTCTGGTTTTTCTGGTTTTTTTTTTTTTTTTTTTTTTTTTTTTTTTTTTTTTTTTTTTTTTTAGGACGACCCTACTCTACAGCTGTAGTAAAAGTTCGCAGAAGTCTCATTTTTGTTATCTTTTCGTTTCTAAAGCACTTGGTTAGCTGAGCCCTCAGGTTTTGTTTTTTATTTTTATGAGAATATCACAACGTTAAAAAAACTTCAAAACTAACTTTCAAAATTTTTCTCTCATCTCCTCTTTGGTAGCGTCCTATTTTTAAAAAATCAAGGCCTGGTCAGGAAAGGGGGCTAGCACCTCGGGCATCATTTTGTATAAGAGACCGCAATGGAGGACGGTAAAATTATTGTAAGTGTAGTATTGTAGTAAGTAATGATTCCTTATGGTATCAGGACTTTTCGTTGACGCCATTAAATCTCGTAAAAATAGCATATCATTTACTTGATAGGAACTTGTTAAAATACCAAAAAAATTAATTTTTTCGGTCAAAGAAATTGTTTTTAGGTAATTGCTGTAACCATGACGAACCGCACAAATTTAATGAATTATTGCAATTACACAGCTTTGTATTTGATTTTCAAAAAGTCGTTCTGTCACAGAATGGGGCCCTTGCAAACTTTTGCTACAAGCAAATAAATAGTACAATCTGATGTGAAGACCAGCGGAAATCACGAAAATCATACTAAGAAAGTATAAAATTCAGAAATTAACTCACATAACTGCAATAATGACAAGATCGTAATGGTGGTTCAACGCAGGTATCATGGGAGATTCCTGTCGATCATGTCACTTACTCTGCAGAAACACAGAGATATGTCTCAAAATTTAGATGGAAATCTCCACCATTAACCCCGATTCTGAGAGTGAATTTTGTGATGTTTCAGTGTATGTACCTACTCATCGTCATTTTTACAGGTTTTTATGCAAGAATCAACTCTTCAATCCCCCATAGCAAAAGTTTGCAAGAGCCCCATTCGCAAAATGACAGCTTGAAAAAAGCTGTATCATTTCAATGACTCGTAAAAATGGTCCTTTATTGCTAAAGTTTGTCGAAACCAATGTTTTCGACGGAAATATGAATTTTTTTCGGTAGCTTTAAAAATTTCAACTATGTGCATCATATAATCCTAAAAATTCTTCAGCGCGCGGCCGCGGCGTGAGCAAAAAGTTCTGCTACTGAGGAATCATCCGGAAACAAGCAAAAAACAAATAACAAAAGGGACAGATATTTTTTTGTTTTTCGATCCGTTATGAGAGGCAACAAACTTGTAAACACCCCCACCGGGTTATATCTTGATGATCATACTCCGCTCTGGAAATATTTTTGCTTTGCGTGAAAATTCTAGGTCCGCTTCTTGTTTTTCAATCGGTGACTTCCAATCACGAAGCATGCTTCAAAGGCGAGCTTTTTTTTCCCCATCTCGAGACGTTTTCAAGCCCCGGTAGATGTTATCGTGGTTGAAAACCTGTGTTAACGCCGGTTTCGTGATTTATGGGCGTGGAGTGGCTGAACTATGATCTTCGATGAATAACAAGCACCCAAGGGAAGATTAAATAGAATGGCCGCTTAATTGGAAGAGGTAAAAGAGAGAAAAGGAAAAAAAAATTAACAAATGAGAAAACCGTTTTGTATAAGACAATGTGTACGCGCATCTCTAAATGTTCCTTTATTCCCTCTGACATTTCACCTTAGCTCCTCAAAGCTTTTCACCTTTAAAGGTCATCATATTGCTTCCTAACGTTCGCATCTATCGTTGGGAGGCCCAGCGCCCAGCCCTTCTTTTATGCGTTAAGAATTGACCGGTGAAATTTTTCTATTAGCGTTTGTTTCCTTGCTTGGACCTGTGCCTTTTTTGAAATGGCAAAGATTTAGCGGTCTTTTAGCCAGCATGCATCCCTTATTTTATCGACTGACCGTTAAAATATCGGTTTTTTGGCTAATACACAATATGTTGGAAATTGCTTTAAAGGCGTAAATGCTGATCCTGAATTTCTCTCCGGTGACTCTTCTTCTTCTAACTTAATGGGGGGGGGGGGGAGAGTCACGCGACAGTGGCGAATTGTCCATCTGGCATCGCTGCATTTTGTCAATTAGTCAAGTATGTCGAAAAATTAAACTATCGGAAAGAAATTACCGGAAAATTAAAACAGGGGTGTCGAACGTCACTATATATATTTAAGCCGAGTACTACTAGATTGAATGAACATAGACCATAAAATAATCTTATAAAGTTTCAGCTGGCTGCGAATAAAAGTTCTATATGGACTGACTATAAGAACTCCTTTTTCTTATCTTTTGAACTTTCTAGTCATGTTTTTAAGGATTTTTGAGTCGTGTCAAAGGCTCCTGTTAGATTTATTTTAAAGATTTTGGCTGATTTAAATGTACGCGTATTTTATAAGGATGCCATAAGGAATTTAAGGGCATGGCATAAGGAATTTTCGGACATATTTTGAGACCTTTCCAGACATATTTGTAAGGATTTTAAGGATTTTCGAGGTTTTACTCTAGAAGTCTAGAGTCACTTTTACTCTTGGATTTACTCTAGAGACATTTCAGGTTTTTTTAAATGAATTTTGGGCGTATAATGAGACATTGTCGGGAATATTTCGAGGACTTTTTAAGTTCGTAAGTTCATTTATAGGGCTACTAAGAGGTATCATGAATACCTCCTTGGACCATCAAGAGACAAAGATGAAAGAGTATTGTCTCTTTTACCACTTTTTATTTATTTTTATTTATATTTTTCCGATCAGGTTCTTTTTGCTGCAATGATTCAAATAATTTTTGTACAGTAGCGCAACTAGGATCTCTTCCATCTCTCTCATTTTCCCTTTAATAGGTTGAAAGAGGATATAGGAAGAAGGGGTTCTATCTCCTTGTCTACCCTTCTTCAACGTATGTGTTTCAATGGAGAATAGACAGAGACATTTTGTCGCTTTAATTGTCTTTTGCACCATGTTACTTACTGAAGTCAAAAACGCGCACATTTGACCGTAGGCGAGGCCATTTGTCATCTGCCAACGCTTATATGTGGAACAAACCTCACATTTCCCTTTCTCGCGTTCCTATTTGTTTAATTAAAGTTCGTGTCTAAGACTATCCGACATGTGGCGATTGCGAAATGCTTGAAAATGCATAGAGGTGCATTCTTGATGAAAAACTGCAATGCCAGAGGAGCCTTGATTCGCTCAAAGGAAGTCGAGAGGATGCATTTGTGAAGATGAGCCTCGCATTCTTCCCTGTATTTCTATCCGCAATTAAAGTCTCGGTGAGATAGTGGCTATGCAGCTTGCGTCCGTCCGCGTCTGTATCGACGCGTCAGCAATTAAACGGTACTTATAATTCGATTAATCGATTAATCGATTGTGCATCATGAATATACCTACCATCGCCGCCGCCGCCGCGCCGCCGTGCGAAGTTTACTCTCCATAAGTGCAATCACGCCTCTTTGAGGGCTCTGTGAAAAGAGGAAACTCATCTTGTTCACCAACGTTGCCAGAGTCTTTCTAACCTACATACATACATAATTGCATACCTACCAGAGAAAAATAGAGACGGAGCACTCCGCTATAAAATACACGGGGAAGATTTGAGGCTCGGAAAAATCTCGCGGATTTAATATAGCAACAGTCAACATATCTCTGATTCATCTTATAGTGTTGAATGGTGAATTTTGGTAAACACAGGTGGGATATGCCGGGAAAAGAAGAGGAGGGTTTTTCACCATTCAATACCCGGCTAAATCTGGTATCCAGAGGGAAATATAGACAAAATCCTCTATCTATGAAGTCGAACTGAAAAAAAAAAAAAAAAAAAAAAAAAAAAAAATGCGCTGGCTGAATTAATTACCTTGCTAAAAGCTGCTAAGATTTTGCTGTTTTATTTTTCATCCAACAAAATTATACGTGTATCCCTATAGTGACAGTGACCCTATAGCTGATTGAACCAACCTATATGGAGACCTTTACTCACAGAGCGTATATGGCAACAACAGATTATGTTCGTATGAGTATGTACTTGACCATCTATTTTAAACTCGCGCCAATATGACGGGCTTCTCAGATTGAATGTACAGCCCCCCTCTCCCCTCTTGAGCCTCGGAAGAGTTACCGCATTTCTTTCATACATCTATGCCAGATCAATAAATGATCATTTTGGAAAGAAATTATGGAGTTCATTTCCGATTCTGCGGCATATACTCGAGCGGCGGCAAGTGCCAAGAAATTCGTCCGTTATTTTAACCCCCCCCCCCCCCCCCCCCCGCGTCTCAGCGCTTGCAACCTCTGCATTGCCATTCATTACGCGCTCTCGGATTAATTAATCATTTTTCTTTCAATAACTTTGCTCCAGTTTTGAACATTTGGTCCCTGGTTGCCGGATGTGATGTTTATATTCTAAACTCTGTCACCCTAAATAAACAATTTTTGTGTCTTTCTTATCTGTTATGCGCGATGTTTTCATGAAAGTACTTACGTTTTTTATCGTTTGGCCCTTAACCGCCATCTTCTAGCTCTCTCGCTCTCGTTTGACCCTTACCAGAGCTATCCCTTTCTTCAAGTAAGTTTCTAACTTGAAATTGGACGTTTTTAGCCGGATTTTGTGTCAAAAAGGAGCTCTTGTTAACTTTTGCTACAGGTAATTAAAGAGTTTATTCTTCACCGCTTCTTCAAAACAAAAAACAAAAACACTCCGGTGCATCCATCGCAAATGCGTAAGTGAATAAAAAAACAGTGCAGTTTCACGGAAAAAAAAGATTAGTGAAAATAACCATACGGATACCTGATTTTGGCACCTGCTAGATGTTATGGTAATGTTAACCAGAAGTATACTATGTTTTGACTTGGTACAAGGTGATGTTACCTGGTTGCAAGTCGAATTTACTCACAGTATCGGTAAATGTATATACCATATTTCTGGCCAAGTTTACCATAACATCTAGCAGGTGCCAAAATCAGGTATCCGTATGGTTATTTTCACCGTAGTTTTTTTTCCGTGTTTGTGGAGCTGCACCGGTGAATAAGAAAACCCGGGCCCAAAACAGTCTATAACGAATTTGAAGATGTTTGCTCCTCTCATCATGACGTCCGAGATCTCTCAATCAATAAATCCAAGACAGGAAAACATCGATGAAGTATGGGCGCATCGATTTGAGTGATAGGTAAAATTATCAATTTTGTGTGTTTGAAAACGGAATGAATGACAAGCCAAAGTCGGAAAGAACAACGTGGCTTACAAGAAAACCGTGGGTCATCCATTAAAACACTCGCACAGATTTACTGACACCTCGCGGTAGGAAGAATCAACGCCGGTTCAAGGTTCCCCTGGTAAAAATGACGACTATACGACTATTCCAAAAACGACTATAAACATAGTTGCCGACTATAATCTATAGTTGGCCAACTATAATCCATAGTTGGCCAACTATGTTTATAGTCGTTTTTGGAACGGTTATAGTCGTCATTTTTACCAAGGTCAACAGAGCTGCCGTTTTGTGGATGTTCAATGGCATTCTAAATTCCACCAATGACTCAAATGCAGTTGAAGCAAAGATTATGGATTTGAGTATTTCTATAAGCCATTAATTTTTGTGCTTCTCAACTGATATTTTTGTAGTCTTCGCTTCGGACGATAAAATCACCTATAATACTGCCGTGTTACCGGAGAGAGCAGTAAGAGCAAAATCGACATTTTGAGAAAACTGACTATGAAGTTTCAAACCTAAAATTAATGTGTTCAAAATCCTCCGTTTTTCATGAAACTTACAGGAAACATCACTCAGGGTGCTTGAAATCGTTGAGATGATCAAAAACCGACAGATTTTTCTTCAACTATAAAAAAAAAATGACGTTTTTCTTTTCAAGTCCTATAAAACCAATGGAAAAATCAAGGTAGATGACGCTGCGTTCGCGCTCTTACTGCTCTCTTCCGTGACAGTGGAATACGCCAAAATACGCGGCAGGAGCAAGCTGCAGCGCGACTTACTGCTGTCTTGCGTGATAACGTAGACTTACTACTCTCTTGCTTAACTTACAGCTCTCGTTTATTGCGAAAAAGGCACATTTTCCAACTTTCTTTAGGTTCAATAGATTCTACAGACTTAAATACATTGAATTTTGAAGAAATCTCAATTTCAAAAATTTGTGACTTACTGCTCTTTTCGGTAACACGGCAGAATAAGTCACTCTATAGAGTCCCTTGTATGTAGAGAGTTAAGACAGAAGGGTAGTCAACCTCTGATTGGTGAATGAGTTTTAGGCTCTACGGGCGCCGCCATTGGATGCGTTTTTGCACATTTGTTTACTAACAACGGGTCCAGCACTGTTTTACGGATGAACGAGTTAATTGTCGACGAATCTGTTAATTTCATTCATGATGCACCTCAAGAATATCTATAATGCCCAAAAAAATCTTCAAAAGCGTAAATAGCTGTCAATTTGCAAAGGCAGTGAAAGAGTACATGTTAGAAATTCTGGATCACTTTAATCTCTGCATTGAACCTTAACACAACAACCGCCCTCAGAATGTAAACAAACGTGCAAAAGCGCATTCAATGGTGGCGCCCATATGTTTTCACTTGTTTTAACTCTCTACCTACAGGAACTCTAAAATCACCTATAAAAGAATATTATAATTCTATAAGCCTTTTTTATAATATTATTAACTGATATACAGGGTGTTTCAGACCACCCACCCGTCCACTATCTTTTTAGCGAAAACGGCGCAAGATAATGAAATTCTGACGAAACTTTTCCAATGTAGATCGACCCCAAAGAATTCAGGGAAAATATTGCCGACCCCGAAAAACGGCCCATAAGGGCCTAATTGGGCCCCAAAAAAGGGCCAAATTGCTGTTTCTTTGTCTGTCTCTCTGTTTCGACAATTTCAACGAGAGTTACAGCCATTCAAAGATTTGAAGTATTTTTCTCGTTTTGCGGAGGATTCATCGAGGAGGCCATTGAAAACAATCACCTACAAAATCCCGCGAATACGAGAAAAATACTTCAAATCTTTGAATGGCTGTAACTCTCGTTGAAATTATCGGATTGAGACCCGGTTTGGACTATTTTCTTTGTCATTTCAATAGCTTTCGAATAATTTAAACAACTTGTACCCTGCAATTTTCAATTTTACTCAAAGGGGCCCCGCCCCCAAAGCCCCAAAATTTAGAGGGAGAGGCCAGGCCGTAACTCTCGTTAAAATGATCGGATTGACTTCCGGTTTGGACTATTTTCTTCGTCTTTTCAAGATCTTTCCAATGATGTATCACAACCTATACCTTGCCATTTGAACATTTTTTCGTAGAGGCCCCCAAAGCCCCAAAATTTAGGGGGGAGGGGGCCCCCAATATCTTTTCGCAGAAAATAAAGTTGTGATACATGAAAAGAAAGCCCTTGATCTGCTGATTCAGAATATTTTTTGTTTTTTGAAATCCGTCAGCTTTTAAGGTCACAGCGAGCGATTCAAAATGGTCCCTATTTTTTTTTAAAACGGCCCCTAACTTGAGAAAGGGCCATTTTTTGAAAATAATGCCCTGAACAAAAAATGCTTATTTTTAGGCGTACAATTCATTTCTGAAATAAAAAAACACCCGCCCCATAAGAAAACATTGAGAAACAGCAATTTGGCCCTTTTTTGGGGCCCAATTAGGCCCTTAGGGGCCGTTTTTCGGGGTCGGCAATATTTTCCCTGAATTCTTTGGGGTCGATATACATTGGAAAAGTTTCGTCAGAATTTCATTATCTTGCGCCGTTTTCGCTAAAAAGATAGTGGACGGGTGGTCTGAAACACCCTGTATTATGTAATCTTTGCTTCAACCGGTTAAATAACCGATGTGTTGTTGAATGCCATTCAAAGATCCGCAAGGCAAGACGGCAGCACTGGGAATTATAAAGAACAGTAGGAATGAGTGTTGGCTTAAGTTTCACATTTCAGAGTTGGTTGCATTGTAACTGATGGTGATTAGCCACCCAGGAATAATGTCAAAATAAACATTTAAAGTGGTATCACGTCTATAGAAGAGTCGTCAAAATAAACATCGACGAAAAAGTTTGCGGCGATCAGCTGTGTCCTTGACTCAATGCAAGAGGCAGCAACTTAGTGTGGATCAGACTATTCTAGTGGCGCTTTTTTTTTAGGAGGGGTGGGGGAGATCTCTTTACAATGCTTTTCACAAATGAATGGTGCAAGATGAATGGCGCTCAGAAGTGACGTTGAGAGATGAGAAACTATTTTTAATACCTGACAAAACTCATCGATGCGGTTACGCACGCAGCGAAAAGTCGAGCTTAAGTTTTTACTTACTCATTCTCATTCTTTACTGAAAGCTCGGTTGGCTGTAGATTTTAGGAATTATAGCTCAGGGAAAATTTTAAACTTTCGTTGTACTAGCGAGGGTTCAAATACACGGCGTCCACAAAGATTCGCACAGTTCAGGGGTTCACGAGCCGGCCGAGCCACACCCACGGGTTAGATCGATATTTGCGTCTCTCGCGCGGCGTAAATCCATGAGAGAAACTTCAAGACCAGTATATTTTATCACTCAAAAACTGATTCCAGGCAAACTCTGACAGTCAGAAATTGATTTCAGAGATTACAGATTCAATTATTGCAATCGGAGCTGTAAGCTGGGGCAGCTCCCAAAATAAGGCTCCTCGTAGGGTTTCATTACAAAAATTCTAATTGTATTGATTAAAGTTAATTTATGATCGAGCCAAAACACTTTAAATCAGCGATACTCACTTTTTGAGCGATAAAGTACTGGAATTCAAGTCTTTCTCGTGTTTTGATACCGCTGGAGACGCAAATTTCGATTTTAACCGTGGCTCCGGCTCCGACCGAACCTCCGTCATTCCTGTAATCTTGGAATGTCTCTTCCTGTCATTTTTGAGATCAGCGGCTCAAAGTGCATTGAATTGTCAACTCTTATTCAGAAGTCAATTCAGAAGAAAAATCAACTTTGAATTAAAATTATCTGTGGTGGTAGGAGCTTTGGGGGAACACCATGTCTGGATAGAGAATTGAGATGCGCGCCTACCGACCCTTGGTCTTGGTCCTTCTCTTGCAAAATCTAACCTATATTCATTGATATCCGTCGATCATTGTATGTAATTTTTTTTTTTATTATTATTATTATTTGTGTGTGCATTGCACTCACTTAACCCTGCACCTATTCGCAATAGAAGCGAATATTTAACAGTATTCTATCTCTTAATTTAAATAATTTAACACAGTTGGCAACGCAGTTGCCAATTGCTTACTTCTAATTTATGTTGAAAATTAACACGAAATAAGTATACATTTTTACATTTTATCCCCTCAGAAAGCGACCTGAAGACAATTCAAACGTTTTCCGACGTTTTAATCTCCGGATCAGATTCTCATTATCAAGCAGTACGTCAATGGTGGGGTTAGGATGCTCGATTAGTTTTTCTTCATGTCTTTTAGCTGTTTTCATGACCACCTGTATTACTGTCTCGATTTGCAGGTCCCTATGGATATCCTCGTTCCTGGAGTACATAGGGGCGTCGGTTATAATTCTTAAAACTTTATTTTGGAATGTTTGGATTATCTTCAGGTTGCTCTCTACAGTGCATCCCCAAAGCTGGCAACCGTAGCTCCATACATGCCTTAAAACTTGCTTGTATAAGAGCAGTTTGTTAGATAATGAAAGTTTAGACCTCCTTCCAAGAAGCCAGTACATTTTGCTCAATTTTAAATTCAACTCTTTTCTTTTTATTTTGACATGTTCACGCCATTTAAGTTTGGCATCTAGGGTAAGCCCTAAGCTTTTGGCTGTGCTGGCGAATGGAACGATTTTGCCATCTAAAAACACAGGTTCATATCCTACTATGTATGATAAATGCATCGATTAATACACCATATGATTTCCAACTTCACACATTCGCGTCTGTATTTACACAATCTGCACTTTTCCTATTGTATACGCTTTCATAATAATAATTGTCCCGGTAGATTTATTTTTTATTTTTCTATTTTTTTTTCTTCTTCTTCTTTTTTCTGTTGTTGCGGATCTTTTTTCATTTTTATTCCGATACGATGCGGTGGCTCAGCCATGTGGTGGGTCGTTTTGCTGTCCAGCTCAAGTTTTTGCAGATTAAGCACAGGTCCAGTAGCGCAACCAGGATCTCTCCCATCTCTCTCACTTTTCCTTTGAATGTATGAGCAAAATAAGGATGGAAAGAGGGGGTTTTATCCCCTTGTATTTCCTTGTCAAACGCATGTGTTTCAATGCGGAGGAAAGAGAGAGATTGAGAATTTCTCTCCTCCGTTGCGCTACTGCATAGGTTGTTTATTGTGTCTACTTATTGTCGCGAACTCTTGAGCGGTGTGCATGCGCGGAAACAGAAATGTGTCTTTCTCTCTCTCCTTCCATTTGAGCGCCTGCTTTAGCAAAGGACAGAGATAGGGGCTAAAGTCACGCGATGGCCCCCTTTCCTATCCTTTTCTAACACGAGTGATCAAATGGAAGGAGAGAGAGAAAGACCAATTCCTGTATCCGCCCATGGCGGTGTGCACCGTCCATGGTCGGAGATCGTCAAAAAGCGATCAAAAATCAGAAAGTAAATTTCTCATCAGTTTGCACTGAGAGAAATCACTTCTTTAAAAACAAGGAAACACGTTTACTTGTGACAGTTTTCCTTGCGCGAAATACAGTTCTGTTGCATAAAGGAGAATCACTGTCACAACAAGGAATCATTTACTTGCAGCGAGCAGACACTTTCCTTGGGTCAAAGAAATTTCCCCTTAGTCAATATTTCACTGTGCAGTTTCTTTAACACAAACGTAATACACCTTGGATTAAAAATAGAATTCTTTCAGTGTATCATTTTATAAACTTTCATGACCAATTCTAATCACAGAATCACTTTCAACAAGTAATTTAACCCTTTAAGGGCTAGGTTAATTCAGAAGAACGCCACTCCTCCGTTTATGTAGGGTAGGTAGATAACTGTTCGTACTTGGGGGAGTTGGAATTGCCTATACGACGCATTGAAGGCGCCCGAAGAAACCTATCCTTAAAGTGTTTTCATCAATACTTGCGTTTATCTAGAATGAAGACTGAAACAATGTGAACTAGACTTGAGAAGAAAAACGAGTATACTGGGGCTTGGCCCTTAAGGGCTTAAACCTGGAAATGTTAATAAAAAAATTTAAAATTAAGCTTAGATGGTCGAAAACGATGATTTTTGCTGACGAATTTTTTCTCTTATTTTTTTTCCAATTTGTTTCGATCTATAAGACCACAGTACGGTGGTGTGTCGTGGTGGTAAAAACCCTATTTTTTCATTGACGAGGAACTAGGGAATTCGTGAGTTTTCTTCTCTGTCTGAAAAGCGCTGTTTACATACACTCGAACTCTTCTTTAAAAATAGTGTCCTAAAGAACGCGCCGACAGCGCTTACAATTGAAGAGTTCCTTGATAAAAGGGCGCATAACCCGGAGGGTGTGCTCGATGTCAAAAACTCTGACTTCAGATTGTTATTGCGTGAAACTTAGGTGAGGCGAAAACTGGATTTTCTCAATGGGGCTCTTGCAAACTTTTCCTATAAGAAAATAAATAGTACACTCCGATGTAATCACCACCAACAATCACGAAAATCACACTTATAAGGTCTAAAATTCAGTAATACACTCACATAACTGCTATATATAACGGCAAGCTCGTAATGGCGGTTCAACGCAGGTATCATGGGAGATTCCTGTCTATTATATCACTCTCTCTACGGAAACAAAGAGGTATGTTTCAATTTAGATGGGAATCTCCCATGATACCTGCGTCTCTCCGCCATTAAGCCCGATTATGAGAGTGAATTTCGTGATTTTTTTTGTGTACTCATTGTCATTTTTACAGATTTTTATGCAAGAATCGACTCTTCAATCTCCTATAGCAAAAGTTTGCAAAGAGCCCCATTATCTAACAATCAAAGCGTGCAGTCGAATCGTTGGATCATTAAGAGAACCCAATCCAACCTTCATACTCATGTAATAATCTTTTGACATCAGATTTATTGAGCACGAGCACACCCTCTTTTTTATCCTCCATTTCACCGAAGAACTCCTCAATGTGTGCTTTACCGTTTACTATATGTATTTACAGGATGGTAGTCGGGAGAGGTGAAAGGGGAGGGGATTAGCAATTTTTCGAGCCTCCAGGGGGCTAATACGGAGAGCAACCCCCCCCCTCCCACAGTTAAATATTTCAAATAGGGGCCCATATTTTTGATTTCAGAAATGGAAGGAGCTAAAAATTGTAAGCATTGTAGCTCAAACTGGAGGTCGATATCTTTTTGCGTTTTTGATGTAGGGTCATTCCATTTTAATTCACCGAATTGTATGCCGACTAAATTTAGATTTCAAGGAGAGTTTGTGGGTTGATTACACATGTTTGGAATAGGCAAAAACTAGTGTCGGAATTTTTTTTTGTCCAACGGTTTTTGTGTCATGGCCTGTTTTAGCCGCTGCGGAAGAGAAAAAATGGGATATTTTAGGTCAACTTTGAAAGCCCGTAGCTCGGCTCCACTTGCAGCTTTTGCAGTCATATTTAGCTCATTTTAAAGCTTAAAAACTAAGCTTTTCATTGGTTCTAGTCCGCGATTTGTAGAGTCTCATCCAAATACTTCTGTCGCAGCTCAAAAGCTAGCGCTCAATCGCCAATTTTTGAGTTTTCAGAGAATTTTCTCGGATAGAAAAAATGAAAAATACAAATCAATATTTGGCAAAAAGAGAATTTTCTAAGAGTACTTTCACCAAAAAAATTCATATACCTGATATCTGGTCCTATGATGAAGTTACGGTCTCTCAAAGTTGGCTTTTTTCAAAAAAACGCTGTTTTTAGGCATTTTCAACGTCCAAAAACTCCATGTGGGAAAATTTTTAAAAAAGTTTTCTGCCCATGAAAATGTAGCTCTTTACCTCTACTTTTATATATAAAAATTTCAGAGACACGTGTCTTTTCATTAACTCAAAAATTCGCTCTTTGTAAGCGTCAATTTGAGAAAAAGCAATTTTTTGCTTTCATCTAGTGCATGCGGAAATAATTGTTGTAACATGTTCTTCTACTGACAAAAGGACTTCATTATTATTATTCTTACAAAAAAAAGCAAGGAAAATAATGTTCCTTACATAAAACGTTCAAAAAACATACGTATAAAGAGTTGTTACTTAAATAATTACACATATCCAGAGCTCAAAAAAGAGTAATTTTTATAACTGAATTAGACTGCTCGAGAAAATTCATAAAAATGTGTTCTTTTGTTGCTAGAATAGTGTGCTTTACCTACTTCCAATAGGTTAATCACAAAAATAATCGGAGCTGTGTCCAGAGCTCAAAAAAGAGCCATTTTTATAACTGAATTAGACTGCTCGAGAATGACACGCAAATCAGCTCCTGACTTCAAGTGACACGCCACCGTGCTCTGTTAAAGCCAATGAGCTGAAGTTTTTGACAGGAGACGCCTTAATCAACACTCATACATAAACAAATTTGCTTTTCAGTTGTGTAATTGGACGCATTTATACTAAAGGGACCTATTCGTATTTAGATGTTGCCATTTTATCTCGTCTACTTTAATCTCCTAAAAAGAATCTAATGCACAAAATTGGTCGATATTTTCTGGAACAACACTTAATAGAGAGAGGAACAAAGTCTAAATGTGTTGAGAAGTTGTACGAACTTCCTCTAATTTTAAAATGCGAATAAAGTTGAGTGGAAAAGGCAACGTCTAAAGACGAATACATAGGTCCCTTTAGTATAAATGCGTCCAATTAAGGAGTGGGTGCTGACATTAGAAATTATTTATCTTCTGAAAAACAAGGAAGAAATACTTCAAAATTGAGAACAATGCAAAACAGGTACAAAAAAAAGGAAATGAAAAGGAAAAAAAAAGGAAATGAAAAGAAAAAAAAAGGAAATGAAAAGGGAAAAAAAAGGAAATGAAAAAAAAGGAATGATTCTGATTTACTGATCAATGATTATAATCACTGTTGTTGCTTTGAAATCTTAAATGTTGAAGTATTTTCTGAGAGGGAAATTTGTTTCACTTCAATAGTGGTTGTGTCCACAGGTTTAAACGAATGATATGACCTGGTTTGAGGAATGGGCTGAGCATGCCTGAATCTTTCTTGGAGGGCTACTTCTACTTCTTTCACTTCCTCTTTTGAGCAGAAAGCAAATTCGATTCCTTTTATGTTTGAAGAACAGTAGTTATAGACATCAAGAGGTGTTAAAATTTGGTCAGAAACCGGTCTCTGGAGACTTGCTTTGCGGACTTTCTTCTTCACCACTCCTCCTATGCCATCACATGGCCCTTTTCCGTGAGATGTTGCATAGAAGTGCCAGTCTGCAGAAACCTGATAGTCTTGTTCATGGAACAATAAATTCGCAAAATTACTTCAATTTTTGTACTGCGCTCCGCTTCCATCAGTAAAGTAAGAAACTTTTTTCATCTGTGGATGACGTGATTTTAATCGCTCCATCAGATTTCTCTGGAAAGTGTAAAATGTGACCGTATTGTGCACGAGGTGGTCACTGATGTAACAAAAACTGGAGGTTTTTAATTCACATTCTTCTCTCCAATAGATGACGAAAGGATGAAGTGTTGTTTGTTGACCAGACCAGTGCCACGACTGCACCTCATCTTGAACGGTTGAGGAATAGTTTTCTGCAAAGTCACCTAGCACGATAACTTTGTCTTCTTGAAGGAATTCTTTTTGCAATTTCAAAAATTGGGATTGCTTCTTTGCGACATAATGATGGACTTTAAGGCTCTTCAATGACTCACATAACTTTTGGATAAATTCCTCTAATGATAAAATACATGTTATTAACTGACAGTTGTCCGTTGACACCCACTGCTTAAAAATAATTTCTTTTTCATCCGCATCTTCATCTCCACACAACTCGTCCACCAAAATTTCTCTTACAACACCTAATCCAGGGCATTTTTCACACCCTGAGAGCATACAGTGCTCGCTCTCAGTATCGCAGACCATTAACTGGATGAAATCTACGTACGACCTCTGACTGCCAATGGCTGCTATCAGGAGTTTTGCATTTTGGTGGTAGACACACACGCAGACTGTGTGTGTTCCATTGGCGCCAGCTAGAATACAGTTTTTGGGTCTTAATTCTGCAAATTTCGAAAAACCAATTTTCTGATCTGGGAATTTCTCTTTAAAGGCATGAAAAAGCTCCTTGAGATCACATAAAATTAGTCTCTTTTGTACAGTTTGTTTAGAGCCATCCGGGTTCCGCACTACAACTCCATCTTTCATACCGGGCATGATCCTACTATGCTCATCCTTTGAATAAAATTGCACAACATTATTGCATACTTCGACTTCAAGCATGTTGCTAGGGCATTTAGCGCTTAGTTTAGGCAAAATACCAAAATCATCTACCAGACTTCTTGTTTTCTTTATCAGATGTTCAGAAACTTCAAAGTGCTCTTGAATCCCAGCATACGTGAAGGATGATGGAATGACACATAGAATATTGACTCTGTCTTGGTCTGAATTTGCATTTTTCATTCTGGCTTTAAGTTTTTCGAACAAAATTTTACAGTCTTTACAATCTAGATTTGTTGTGTCATGATTAATATGTTTTGATAATTTATTGTAAATAACTTGAGCAATCTGCTGCGTTTTATTGTCGATGGCACTGGCTCTCTGTTCCAAAGAATATTTCTTTATTTTTGGTGGTGAGACACCTAGCACATTGCAGACCTCATTCAGTGACCCAGACAACTGAAGAGATGGTTCAAAAATATCACCTGAATCAACAGTAGGAGTGTTGAATTGTTTTTCAGCTATATTCTTTTGACAATCAATGCACAGTGTCTTTCCAGGGATGAGATCTAAACTTGGATAGTCACAGGCGAAATTCGAGCTGATGATTTGTCCACCTTTCCTGAACTTTTGAGGGTGATTTGAAAGAGGATCACAGCAATATTTCCCAAACAGATGAGTGAATTTGCTTAAGTACTCTTTTTCATGATATGTGCACACTGTTTCAATAGTACATGAGGCACCAACCCTTAACTTAAGCAATTCTTGGTCGCTTTCTTTGAATTCTTGGAAATTCCTCAAAACAGACTGCCTTGAATATGTTAACTGATGGCAGGGATCATCACTTTTTGAAGCACCAATTGAACAGTTTTCCCCAGGTTTCTCATCATTAGCTTCACACTGTTCCATTTTCCTATTTTAGTTATTGAGAAATATCATAGTAATCAGTTAGGGCAGGAAAAAATGAGGTCCAATACTTTTAGTTTATGAAACCTTGAATTTTGCAAAAACACTGTATAAGCAGGTAATTGTAAGCTTAAACCATTTCACTTTTAATTTTCGAATTCGGGTGGAAAGAAGAAACAACTATATCTCCTTTATAAAGAATCGAACGAACCAGTCACGGTAAAACGTAGGCGACTTTCATTTTAATACGCGCGTAGGTAGATGAGAATCGGCGCTTTTATTCCTCTTCTAGACTACCAGTTTCCGATTTTGGCTTGGATAGAAGAACTTTTACCACCCTCTGTCCATGGTATCTATCACGAATCGAAGGAAACAGTGACAGTCAAATATAAGGTGACTTCCGTTTGAACACGCACGTATTGAGAATCGGCGATTCCACTCCTCTACTACATAAACAGCTTCCGATTTTCGCTGGATGGAAGAACTTTTGCCACCCTCTCTTCACTAAGCACTATACCACAAATCGACAAGGAAACACTTTCAGTAAGAAACGAACGATTTCCGTTTCAACACGCACGTTCCCAAAAATCGGCGATTCCTTTCCCCTCCTCCACTAGACAATCCGTTTCCGAATTTCGATGGAACGGAGGAACTTTGGCCACTCTCTGTTCTCTGTAGGTGCCTCGAATTGGAAGAAACACCCTCCGCAAAAGACGAATGTCCACCGTTTTCAAGCGCTTGCCGATGTAAAAGACCCGACGAATGGTTACTGTCCCGCTAACTTAAACTCCTCGTCGGAGATCGGAAACTTAAGCAGCAAGAAAAATTAAAGATAAAAGAGTACCTACGGAGATCACAAAATTTAAACTTTTAATTCCGATCGCCCACTATTCGCAGCAAATTATGTAGCTGTGCTTTTCGAAGTCATAACGGAAAAAGTCACGTAAATTGCAGTCGTAGAAAATCAACGTTGGCAGTACTGACTCGCAACTAATGAAAATGACGGGCACTTCCGTTCACGATGTTTGGCGGAAGCGTCTACCGCTTCTCATGACTCGTTCGTTCTTCGCGCTGAGATCCAATCGGGTTGTAATGACCACAATCTTGGCGCGCTTTTTTCGCCCCGCACCGCGAAATCACAAAGCAGCATTTTGAGGGCGAACTTGTTTGTGAGGGCGCAAGATTTTACCCTTGCGCACGTCCTCAAAATTCAATAAAGTTTTTCCGTATTCTATTCGACGGCTGCACCAGCCCAGTATGGCGAGGTGTCCGACATTGATGATTGAAGCCGAGCATGAGAGCGAGCGGTGCAGAACCGCATAATAACACCCCCCCCCCCCCTTCCAACCAAGTTTTACGTTACCAACGTTACCACGCTGTTCTACCAAGCTCCTCGCCGATTTAGGCGGTGTGATTTTGAACATTTCGTTGAATAACACGATTCACCGATAGGCCAATTCACGGCACGTTTGGCGGATTTACGTGGAGGAGAACAAAGGGACGATCGTCTCCCTTCGTTCCCCTCCCACCAGTTCGCCGAAAAATAGGAGAGCGATAGGCGGAAAAAAGCGGAGAATGAAAGAGAGGTGATGCAGAAGGTGGCAGAGGGACGAAAATTCTCCTCCCCCCTCACCCTTCGCCACCCCATTTCTAATTAGGTACTGTAATCACCTATAGCTGGTTAATTCTATATCATTGTGAACACTCGGGCTTAAATTCAATGAAAGAATTTAAGAATTTCCTCTTATACGAATTAATTCCATCATCCTACACTCATCTCAGGCTGAAATTCAAAAGCGATTTGAAGTCTCTCAGCACCTCATGAGGGGGAAGGGGGAGTTTGGAGGATATGGATGGTATTTTACCAAAATTAAAGGCTAAGCGCATCAGCAACATACTAGAAGGCAAAACAGTCGATAATGTTTTCAAATTTCATTTGAAAGATGAGCATGGTTGAATCATGCCTAATTTCAGGTATAAAATTGTAGTTCAGAAATGGGATGGTTCAAAAACTGTCAAAAAGAGACTAATTTTTTGTGATCTCAAAAAACTCTTGCATGCTTTCAAGGGAAAACCCTGCAAACAAAAAGTAGCACTGAGGAGTTGTTGTGTGAATCCGAAAATGTAAGTGAAAAAGAGATGACGTTTAAGCAGTGGGTTTCAACAGACAGCTGTCTACTTATTCCGTGCATAATACCACAGGAGAAATTCATTGAACAGTTATGCGAGACATTGAAGAGCCTTAAAGTCCATCATTTCATCAGGAAGAAGCAATCACAGTTCTTGAAGTTGTAGGAAAAATTCCTTCAGGAAGATAAAATTTTTGTGCTCAGCAAATTTCCAGAAAATTACTCTTCAACAGTTCAAGATGAGGTGCGTCTCTCCAAATGAAAGAAGTTTGCCATTTCACCGATGGAAGCAAAGCTCAATACAAAAACATAGGCAATTGTGCAAGTTTAGAGGGCCATTAACAGGACTTTTAGGTACCTGCAGAGTCGCACTTCTATGCAACATCACACGGAAAAATACTTGCCTATGACCGAATGATCACAGGGCAGTCATTTACTGCCATTTGCCTTAAATTTGTAATTTCTCCTGCTACCCAGACCAAACTTGAAATCTGCCCGAAATGATTCCCTGTGAATAACTTTAAAATAGTCTAACAACGAAGATTCAAGAGTACAGCTCCGATTATTTTTGTGATTAACCTATTGGAAGTAGGTAAAGCACACTATTCTAGCAACAAAAGAACACATTTTTATGAATTTTCTCGAGCAGTCTAATTCAGTTATAAAAATTACTCTTTTTTGAGCTCTGGATATGTGTAATTATTTAAGTAACAACTCTTTATACGTATGTTTTTTGAACGTTTTATGTAAGGAACATTATTTTCCTTGCTTTTTTTTGTAAGAATAATAATAATGAAGTCCTTTTGTCAGTAGAAGAACATGTTACAACAATTATTTCCGCATGCACTAGATGAAAGCAAAAAATTGCTTTTTCTCAAATTGACGCTTACAAAGAGCGAATTTTTGAGTTAATGAAAAGACACGTGTCTCTGAAATTTTTATATATAAAAGTAGAGGTAAAGAGCTACATTTTCATGGGCAGAAAACTTTTTTAAAAATTTTCCCACATGGAGTTTTTGGACGTTGAAAATGCCTAAAAACAGCGTTTTTTTGAAAAAAGCCAACTTTGAGAGACCGTAACTTCATCATAGGACCAGATATCAGGTATATGAATTTTTTTGGTGAAAGTACTCTTAGAAAATTCTCTTTTTGCCAAATATTGATTTGTATTTTTCATTTTTTCTATCCGAGAAAATTCTCTGAAAACTCAAAAATTGGCGATTGAGCGCTAGCTTTTGAGCTGCGACAGAAGTATTTGGATGAGACTCTACAAATCGCGGACTAGAACCAATGAAAAGCTTAGTTTTTAAGCTTTAAAATGAGCTAAATATGACTGCAAAAGCTGCAAGTGGAGCCGAGCTACGGGCTTTCAAAGTTGACCTAAAATATCCCATTTTTTCTCTTCCGCAGCGGCTAAAACAGGCCATGACACAAAAACCGTTGGACAAAAAAAAATTCCGACACTAGTTTTTGCCTATTCCAAACATGTGTAATCAACCCACAAAGTCTCCTTGAAATCTAAATTTAGTCGGCATACAATTCGGTGAATTAAAATGGAATGACCCTGTAACGAAGACCAAAATTCTATTTCAAGCCATTTTAAAAATTCTTAATTCCTATTGTAGACGTCGAAATTTGAAAAACAATTAACCCAAAATACTCTGTAAATGACAATAACTTACTGAAAAACATCCGTTCTCTATTGCCTGACCAAAACCCATTGGCGGATCCAGCCCTCGCGAAGGGGGGGGGGGCGAACTTGGGAGTTTTGCTTGTAGCCGCCCCTTTTTTTGGTTTTACTCTCTTTCTTCCCCCCTTCCTCCCCCTCTTTCCCCTCTTTTTTGCCGAACGGGGGAGCGATCGCCCCCTTCGCCCCCCCTGTATCCGCCAATGCCAAAACCTGATTATTGGGCCCCGAGCTTTTTTCATTAAACTTTCGAAAATTTGGAATCAGTGATTTTTTTTTTGTCAAACGATACGATTTTACAATGTTAACTTGGAAATTGTTGGGTGAGATTGGTGGTAAAATTAGTGCTAAAAAGCGATCAGAAACTATCTTTGTTGAAATAGTACCTGCTAAAGTCAGAAACTAAAGCTGTCAAAAAATTGAAAACCCCTTTTTTCCGTGTAACCCTTCCTCTAACAGACATATTGACAGTTAGCTGTCAACATGAGTACCAAAAATTAAGCTCGTGGCATTGCTTGAAAAAAAAAAAAAAATTTCAAGAATCAAACGTGGGTGTGCTAAAAAATATAAGTATCAGTATATTTTTCCTGCGAAATTCAGTTCAGTCAACTACTTATATGATTTCTGCAATTAGTGGCACAAGTTTCAATCACACTATTCAAATCACAGTGCAGTGGTGAAGTAAGTGCACCTTCAGCAGTGAATCTACTTATACCTTATTGCTTGTAAGTACGTACTTTCCTTCGGAAAGTGTCCGATCGGTGGTTTTACTCAGTTTCCGCAACTTTCCTTCCAGATCTTTGAAACCGTCTTCCCATCATAACATTCTGATACAATAACAATGGGAGTTCCCGACCTAAACTCAATGCTTACGACAGCGGAGCACTATTAGTCATAATATACGACATTACGACACTTTTGTGGCGTTACCTATACTATACATTAGCGCGATAATGACTCTTCCAGATTCCAACCTTTCATTACTGTGACCTTACGACAACGGATTGTAGCAATTTATTCCGATTCACAATCAGCGCATGTCACTCTCGGTTATCAAACAAACGCGCATGCGTGTTATTCCTCTCGCGAGAGCCGCTAAATCAAATCAGGAATTCAGGACTTATAGGGTGTTCAATATTCTTGAAGTTCCACCTCCGCATGAGGTCCAAAAGAGTCTCTAGGGTTTACTTTTTGAAATAACTTTTCTCGTATATAGACCTCTTTCACTGATGATAATAACTTACGTACTTTTAAAATTTGTAATCCCGATGCCCGATGCATTAAAACTTATGTAATTACTGTGGGTTGTTAACGATCCACCTGTTGTGTAATTTTTGGACCTAATGTCAGTCAATTTGGGCCTATTTTACTGAAAAACCAACTGTGGGAGTTTGCAGCACGTATAATTTTGCTGGACCAAATAATCCTTTTTTTTTTTTTTTTTTTTTTTTTTTTTCATGTTTAGTTATAGCTCTCAGATGACACCTAAAAATGTCAAAAAATTCTGGGTCTTACTGGATTTTAAAATAATTTGTATCTGAATTTAAAGAAGTTTTCGATTCTTTTTTTTTTCTAAACACTGATAAGAATCGATGTATTGTGTCTATGCTGATAGCCATCTTTCTCTAAAACCGCGCATTTAACGTCCATTCTTTACTTTTTACCTTTTCGGAAAAAAATTGTTGCGTACTATATTCTCAAAAGTTTGGCGTCCTATTGCACCGGAAATAGTAAGGGAGGATACCATTAACTTTTGGGAAATCTAGACGAAAAGGGGGGGGGGAATACTTGACAACTCTGGAGTCTTCTCCAACTTTCGCAGTCTGACTTATCCAAAAGTTTACAAAATTTCTTCTCACTGTATGAGGTAGTTGCAAGAGTCTGAAATTGGTATTTTTTGTAAAGAAAATAAAGGTGTTTGATGAGCCGAGAACAAAGGTTCCTTTGGTTTTTTCGGAAGTGAGTGTTCTTGTTTCGGAGATACCTACACTCGTATGAAGTCGCAAAAATCGTGATGGGTCAGTGCGACGTCACCAAGCCGAGCGAATAGTGTCAACATTTTTCCCGGTTTTTTGTACATCCAGTATCGAAGCTCAAAAAATATCGTTGAAATATCTTGGTGGTTAATTGAACTTCCTTGACATCCTGTATCTGGCCATAAATCAGATGCATCGTATTACTTGCACTTACCCACTCCGCTTACTCCGTTACCGAGTTTGCCTATTGTTTTTTTCAGCCCGCGTCCATCGGATGGATATATCTCGGCTGCTGCGGGTTCCGCGTTGATTGATGGAAATCATTTGCAACGTTTTACTTAAAGCTCTTCAACGTTGACGACTTGATGTTGTCGCATCGACGATTCATGGTGATCACCAATCGTGCTCTTGTCACGGTCGCTTCTGAGTTCTCAACCCAAAGGGGAAGGGGGTGGAGTGGGTCTTTCTTAAGCCTTATTATGCGTTTCGCTCTAACGTTAAGCTTAAATTATATTTGTTACTTCAGACCAGCGGTTCCCAACCGGTGGTCCGCGGACCGAGTTTTGGTAGTCCGCGAAGACCTTTCCAAATTTTCCCCGTTTTTTTCCGCCGAAAGTGACAACGTTGAATTTGTGACTAATACTTTTTTCTGTAGCAGGAAAAATAAAATTTTGTCTTTGATGCTAGGGAAGTAAGTTATCATTTGAACGAGTCATAACCAAATATTTACGTTATGACCGCAACGTTTCCACTATATTTTTCACTATATATATATATATATATATATATATATATATATATATATATATATATATATATATATATATATATATATATATATATATATATATATATTTTTTTTTTTATAGGGCAGGTTAGTTTTTACTTCCCCCCTCCAGTGTCCAATAATAATAATAAAAAAAAAAGGTCTTCGATTTTTCATTTTTTCAAGTGGTGGTCGGTGGTCCGCATAGCATTCACCGATCGTCCGATTGGTGGTCCGCGACCAAAAAAGGTTGGGAACCGCTGCATTAGACTGATGTTTCGTGAAATGAAATGTTCAAAACTGCAAAGTCGACGAGTCAAAAAACTCCTCGGAATGCTACTATTGATAAAAAACTTTAGGTTCGATTTATTTTCATTATCTCTTATTTGGACACCGTAGGAAAAATTTGTCGTAAAACCAACACAATGAACATGTGTTTATTGATTTTCATGTTGCTAATAAAGCATGATTATTATCAGCGCTAATAAACATCATTGTTCATTTACAGCAAGATTGCAAAAATTATAGAATACGTTCCTGGACTGTGTTTGGTTTGAAAAGGACTGACGTTTTATGTTCCTATTGATTGGCCCGTTCTGTCTGCTCAGCGTTCAGTTATGTTCTTTGAATTTCACTTTGTTCCTCTTTTTTGCCCTTTTTTTTTTAGAAAGAGTCAGTCGAATTAGCTTTGAACGTCTTGGATGGCTCCGATGTGCGAGGAAAGAAAATTAGCGTTGAAAGAGCCAAATTCACTATGAAAGGAAACGCTTACGATCCTTCATTGAAACCGAAGAAAAAACGACGGAAAGATAAAGAAAAATTAAAGAAAATGCATGAAAAGTAAGTCGGACACTTTTCTAAACCCTGCCCAATACTGAAACTTTTACTCCGATAAAAATGAAACCTGCCAAACCCACACTGGCGGATCCAAGAATCTGTTCTCATCTCTCTTCTCCTAGTAGAACTCTCGAAAAGGACAGATGAGGGGCAGGCACGCGACACTCCGTCTCTCTTCTATCCTTTTCTATTACGTGCGTCCAAATCAGTGGAGAGAGAGAGAGAATGACAAATTTCTGATTCCGCCTGTGCAAACTCTTCAGTACCGCTCTATTTCCGAGCTATCTAAATTGCGCAATTTACACTTAACTGATTTTTTTTTTTTTTTTTTTTTTTTTTTTTTTTTTTTTTTTTTTTTTTCCCCTTTAAAAAGTCGTCAATCCGTTGATATCAGTTTAAAAAAACCTGTACCATGACTTTTAAAAGAAAGTCCTCTCATCGAACTTGTTCTTGATTGATTTTTCTTTTATTTTTCCATCGTTTTACTTAAATGCCTAAAAACCGTAAAACTTCTCAAATTTGTCGAGAAATGGAATAATGGAAATTTCTATCAGGATACTTTCTTTTGAAAGCCATTGGTACCAAACTCGTATTACAAAGAGTGAATGTTAAAGCTTATTAGAAGTGTCCAGATCTGCAAATCATCGATCCGTAGAAACCCGGACTTTTAGCTTCGATTTTTGAATTTTTCCTCGAGCTGTTCGCCCGATATGTTCGGTGAAACCAAATTATAGGCACCCTCACGGTCAACTTTTTCATTTTTGTAAAACAAATTAGTATAAAGCATTTGCAGGTTCTTGCCCCTAAATTGTTTGATATATCGATCGCTTGAATACTGAACTGCTTATGATCATGTAACGAGAGACTGAATCAACAAATCAACAGGTTAAATCTATGAAACGTCCGATTTTTAAGAAATTTGAAGATTGTTGACATCCCCCCCCCCTTACATTTACGACACTCTGCGTCTCTAGACGCAGTATTTAAATTTAAATGTCTTCTGAGTCGATACGACTTCAAATACAAATTGATTATCCCTTTTTTCCCTGTTTTACTTTTCAGATTGTTTGCTTGGGTACCTGATAAGTTACGCGGAGAAAGAGCTAAACACGAACAAATCGTCATAATAAAAAATTTATTCGATCCAAAAATGTTCGATGAAAACGTTAAATTAATTCTCGAATATCAAGAAGATCTCCGTGAAGAAGTTGCCAAGTGTGGATCCATCAAAAAAGTTGTAATTTACGATGTAAGTTGTCTTAATATAATGTAACCATTTATCTTTTTAGTATCCACAGCTCTTTCGTAAAGGGACTCTTCTGATTTTTAGTTATGGAGCCTGCAGGCTGATTCTGCTCTTTTGGACGAGATGAGAGGAAATAGCGGGAATCGATAAATCCCATCGGTGAAAACGGCGTCACGTGATCATGTAAACAGGACTCGGAGTCATCCGATCTGAAACGATCAACTCGAATGAATTCAAATCGATCACGTGACGCTGTTTAAACCAATGGGATAAATCGATTCCCACTATCCCCTCTCGTTACGATTCGTCTAAACGAACGAAATCAGCCTCCTGGCTCCTGGGAATAATCGTCACCTCGCACAACTCTTCCTACCCCCACGATATGGTATTGCATACTCCATTTATTGAAGGCGCTACCGTCGATGGTGTGACAAGCTGTGTTTTGTCATTTTGGCTGGTTGATCGCGCGTCTTTAATGTCTATAATTTCTTCTTCTTAGTTTGAAATTTAGTTTATTCTCATCTAAACAGAACAAATTGTTAAAAAGAAAGCAATACTAAAGTTATACATAGTTTTTTTTTTTTTTTTTTTTTTTTTTTTTTTTTTTTTTTATATATAAGAAAATTACAAAAAAATGGTAGAAAAAAATGTAAAAAACAAGGGATGATGAACTATCATTTCACCCTCTCAGACTTCGCCTTGTGGCGGGCGAAACGATTCTGTCAACCTGAGAAAAATTATCTATCCATTTAAAAAAAAAATTAAATTGAAAAAAAAAAATAATAATTAATAAATCGATAGATAGATAGATAAATAAATAAATAAATAAATAAATAAATAAATAAATAAATAAATAAATAAATAAATAAATAAATAAATAAATAAATAAATAAATAAATAATTTCGACATCAATGTGTAAAACGAGTGGAAGTTGCCTCTTGTCTTCGTTTCAGTCTATTTCAATTTCCAATGAATTTGGTTTTCAGAGACATCCTGAAGGTGTTGCTCAGATCAGTTTCAAGGAAGCAGAGGCTGCGGACGCTTGCATTCAGTTGATAAATGGTCGATGGTTTGGTCAACGGAAAATAACCGCAGAACAGTGGGACGGCAAAACCAAATATCGGTGAGTTAAAGAGTCCTTTTGATTTTCCAAAATTCATTTAATACTTTGCCTTGAATCGGACTTTTCTCCGAATAGGATGAACGCGGTAACCATTACCATACCACCGCACTAGATTTTCAATATAAATAGACGCCATGCCGGATTTTGCAAGATGGAAATATTCGAAAGCCGTTTTTTTTTTTTTTTTTTTTTTTTTTTTTTTTTTTTTTTTTTTTTTTTTTTTTTTTTTTTCTTCAAAACTTGAAATATCGAAGGAGATTCATTTAATGAAGAGGTCTGTGTGTTTGATCGAAATTTCGAACGTTTCAAAAGTTACTAAGTTTCGATCGATTGATCACTCTAAATTTCGACAAATTTCAATCGATCAAATAATGTCGATTTTGTTTTGTTTTTTTTTCCCCATCATAAAATCTAATGTTGAGAAAATTGACCAGGCCTCGATCGATCGAAGTTTCAACGTTTCCGAAATAAAATAATAAAGGGTAAAGGACCTGTCCCATCACGAGCTATTTTCTGCCCACCTTTTAGTCAAAAGTTGAAAGTCAAAAAAAAAAGGAGAGAAAAAAGGGGGGGAAATTGGATTACGTGTGCTTGGAGGTCTAATCTAAGAGAAAGTAACATTGAAAGGGGTATTTATACTGGGCAGCCCCAGCTTGCAACAGCTTGCACACTTTTGCTATAGGCGCTTTAAAAGTCTATGCTGGTATAAAAACCTCCTAAAATAACGATAGTAGCTCTAAAAACTTCCGAAATCCACTCCAAGCGCAAAAAATGATTTTTTATGCACGGGCGCAATGGTGCTGTAGGGCAGTAATAATGGGAGATTCCGATCTTAATATCGTCATTCTTTCTATGCTGACAAGGATGATTCACAGAGTAATTAATTACCATAGTAGTGATCCACATCCGATTATTGGTACTGTGACACCTGGTGACACCGGTGTCAAAGGAAAGTCGTCTCTTATTGGTCACTTCCTGATGGAGTTACAGTATAATTAGACGGGAATCTGAGAATCTCCCATTATTACTGCCCAACGTATCCACTACGTGCGCGCAAATAAAAGCGTTTATTGAGTTTAGGGGTTGATTATGGAAATTTTTAGTGCTGCCATCGTTACTTTTGGAGGTATTTACACCAGAATCGACTATGAAAGTACTTACAGCAAAAGTGCATCAGCCCCGTTCGTTTGCACACCCAATTCGTGACTGAATACGGCTAGTTTTGCGATTTTTCGGAAAAATAGCTATGAGCCGCCATTATAGGCTGTATAAAGGCTATAAAATTAGGTTTTAGGTATAATAACGCAAGCGATTGACAGCTTCTATGGGAGATAACATACGCATCTTGATGCAGGTCACAACATATTTAAAGCAGAAGCTGTCACTCTCTTTTTCTCATTCCTAAATTTGCACTTTCACAATGAAAACTTTATGTTTTTTCCCGAAAAATCGCATCACTTGCAATATTCATACTCGAATCGGGTGTACGAACCAATTATAAACACCCCTTTCATTGATATGTTCTCTTAGATTAGACCTCCAAGACCACGTAATCCCCAGATTTTGTTTCCTTTATTCGGACTATTAATTTTTGACCAAAATGGGACCAGAAAAAGACCCCTAAATTCGACAGTTTCTTTTGTTTCGATCGATCGTCCAGGCTTAGATCATTTCAGTGGCGGCTCGTAAAATTTTGAAACAGTGTCCTCCTCTGATTTAACCAATGTAAAACAATCGATTCTCCCGGAAGCTGTCAGTCTTTTCAAGAATCGATTCCTTTACCTCAGTTTAAATGGAAAAAGTACATGGTTGCCAAAAGAGCACGAGCCGCCACTGGATCATTTACTCCCAACTTTCCCCTGAGTGAATGATTTTCTGTCTAGATTTTAGCACAACATTTTATTCTGTGTGCAATTTCTTTTTTTTTTACAGGGTCGAGGAATCTGAAAAAGAGGCCAAAGAGAGAATGAAGAAGTGGGATCAATTTTTGGAATCTGCCGACGGCGGCAAGAAAACTGGGAGCTCGGTCGCGGTCGATGAGAAAAGTATCGAAGACAAGACCGAGACTTCCACGTCCGAGACCAAGGCTGGTGGTGGTGAGGAAGAGGAAAAGAAGGAGTCGGGAGGGCAAGAGAGGTCGGGGCAAGGGCCGGGAGGAGCAGGAGGAGGGGCGGAGACGGAGAAGGAGAAGGGAAACGACGGGGACGGGGTCGAATCGGACACCAACACACGGAGCAGCGCGGGAAGCGGTGACGAGACTGATGAAGATGCTGAAATGGAGGCTGAAACGGCTGGAACCGAGGCTGAAACGGTGGACGCGAAGAGAGAATCTTAGCTGTGTTTTTGTCATCCCTCCTTTCACACATTTCCTACTAAACTTAATTCCTGCGTGTGCATGGTACAATGAGTGAATGTTGAACTCGCTGGTTGCCGAAGATGAAGAGTGGGAACTTATTGGAGTAGCGTGTATTGGAATTCGGGCTGAACTGCTGAAGCTCCCCCCCCCTTCCACTTTCTTTTCGTGAAAAACAACAGAGGCTAGAATTAAAAGAACCCAAATACGAACAAGCAAAAAAACAAAAAACAAACAACAACAACAACAACAACAACAACAACAAAGAAAAGGTCATCACTTTTCTACGGTTACGGCTACGTCACGCTACGGCTGTGGTGGGTATAAACATCAGCGACGCGTTACAAGTTCGGGCCAAGTCCGATCCTTTTCAGATGGATGGCCCCAAAAAAGAAATATTAAATAAAAAAATTAATTAATTAATTTGATTAAAATTAAATCAAATCGAATCAAATAAAATAAAACTAAAATTCATCACACTAAGAAAAAAAACTGTTAAATCAACAAGAAAATTCCGGTTTTTGGAATGCCGGTTGTTGCCAAAAGAATGGACTTTATCATAACATTATAGGTTCTTGAAATCACCATGGATGTCTTGTCATTACAAAAATCTTCATCCTTACGATAAAGTCTATTCCTCTGGCAACAACCGGACTTTCCCTATTGATTTTACAATCTTTCGTGTTGCGTTAGCGGTATTTTTGTACTATTTTCTCACTGCAACACTGCAAGTTCCCTCCTACTGGGTTGACCCGCGCGTCACAAATGTGGGTAAATAATAGGGAAATCTTGAAAATAGAAAATGCACGTATCGATCGGTGCATGAAAGACTGAATTCGGCTCAGCCAAAAAACTGGCTGTAGTGTAGTACCTACTTGCATTAACATTTTTCTAAATAAGACCAACAGTCAAATATTTACTTGAAGTACCGCACGATAGTAATAAATAATAGCATCATTGTATCGAAATCAGTCACCGTAAAGTAAGTAATTTATGGCCCACTCGACCGAGGAGCTTCGTGAAGACATTCGTCTATCCCCTCTCTTTTTATGACAGACCCTAGAGAAACTTCCTCCTCTCATTTTAGACCACCTAAAGTTAATCAACCCGTTTGAACGCATTGTTTTGAAGTCATTCCATACCCATCTTCTGCAATGCTCCTTTATTTATTCCCAAGTTTGCTCGTAAGACATCGCTCATTTTAAGGAAGTTTTATCACCTTGTCTATCCTTGTCTGACATCGTGTCTGCTTCGTGTTTCAAATGAGAAAAGAGAGGGATAGAGAAATGTCACGTTGCGCTATTGTTCCATTTGATCCATTCTCCTCGTTAAGTACCCAGAAAAAAAAAATGATCCACTAAATATGATTAGAATTCTAATCCAATAAAAAGGTCTCGAAAAGAAATTCTGGCAGCTAGTTTTTAGGAGAATTCTATGGTCTATTCAAGTAAATTTCTGCGGGCCGGTCATTTACTTCATCGTTAAACCGATCGTTAAGACTGTGTTTGAGTCATGCTATTGGTCGAATATTCCAAAACTTAGCCGTTGCTATGGTAACCATCGTTATAGTGTCCATTTTTTAAAGGTTACTCGTGAATAGCCTTTTTTAAAACGAGACTCTTAACGATGGTTACCATAGCAACAGCCAAGTTTTACAATTTTCGACCAATAGCATAGCAACTCGTAGACAGTTTTAACGATCGGTTTAACGATGAAGTAAATGATCGGCCCGCAGGTCTGTTTGGCTTGAAATGTTCAAAGTTCTCGCCAGATTTTTCTGGTCACAGCTGCCACAATTCTACTTTAAATGGCTAGAATTACTTTTGGGAACTTTTTATTTAATTGCTGGCCATTTTTGGTGAAGCATTTTTCTTCCTGTATTTCCAGAAAAGTTGGGACTTTCAATTTAAGTTATTTTAACTTTTGGCCATTGAATTTCGTCTTTACGTTTTTTTCCTCGTCTGTCTTTTAGTAGGCGATGTTTTTCAATAATTTCATTGAATAATATCTTCCTATAGGTGTCTATCAATAGGCAAACGCTTTAATCCATTGTTCCATTTCTTCGGCAAGAAACGTTCACTACTGTGTTATTGATCTCAAATTACTTATCCTCGCATTTATCTGCTGACGATTAGATGTTGATTTTAGTGAAGTGCCACTGTGTCTGTCTCGTAAAACTCATGAGGTTTGCATTAAAATTTCGCATCGTGATCTTTTGAGTCCTTTAATTAAAACACACGTTCATTTTCATGAGCACACACATTCATTCTCTTTCATTGTTTTTATCACTGCGCTGTCATACAAATAATGACAAAGTCATGGTATTTTTCTAAGTTTTGTTTGTGTCATATATGTTGTATAGATATAGATATTAAACTTAATGAGATATAGTTGAACGAATTTGTGATTTTGTAATTATGCTCTCCTCTTCACATTTTCCGTGTATTGTTGCGCAATTTTTATTTTTTTGCCGCCGGCAGTTTGTAACAATAGGGAATAATTAATCGTATAAAGAAAACGATTCCCCATTTACGCAATGCATTCGACTGAATACCAGAGCGCATTGCGTTATTTTGATAACCGTTTATTCTTTCGAGTTGAAGCAACAACTCCGGTTATGCTATTTTTCTATTCACCGATAATTCCACCGGTTGAGAAAAGATTACACAGTTCAGTACAGTGTATCACTGTAATGCACGTAAATATTCTGATCTTTAATCTTTCCTTAATCGGTGGAAACTCCGTTAATTAATTAAAATATCCGCAAGTTTTTTAAAGTCATCGACGACTCCACTGGTTGATGAGAAAAGATTAGATGCGAGTTTTTTAGTTCATTGTATGACACTGAACTGAGCTGTGTAATCTTTTCTCAACCGGTGAAATCATCAGTGAATAGAAAAATAGCATTGATTATACGCAAAACGGCAGCACTGCTTAGAACCGTTGCGTTGCTTTAAATCTGGCAACGTTCCACTTCCTCCACATAAACCTACGAAAAATATCGAACTATCATATGTGCTGTGAACGCCTTCGAATTTGACCTAGTGCTTAGTTTTAACTGCACAGAACGCAACGTTGTCAGTTGTCGCGCTACATTGCTGCTTCTTATCGATTGCGTACGTATTAACGCGACGCGTACGTATGTGTGTGTAAGTATCAACTACCGGAGGGATGTTTTGTCAATAAAAGTTGTGGAGGCGAAAGGCCTCTAAAAACAGTCCGCTTGTTTTCAACCACAGTTGTTTTGATTTTCTCTTGGATCATTGCTACTTACTTTTTCATTCCTTCCTCTACCGGTCTCCTAGATAGGCGTATACTTTTTACACAGCGAACGTATTTTTCGCCCTATCTTAACTTTTTGTATTTGAACCGTAGATTTTTCTCCACAACTATATTCACGTAGTTGCAATGAGTCAACGCTCAAAGAAAGTGCGTATACTTTTAAGTACCATACAAAAAAAAACGCTTTTTATATGATTAAATAACCTCTGGGTTTTCATGCTTGAAGCTGGTAAATTTAATTGTTCTAACAGGTTTTTATTTTGATCACAATAAGTATGTTTGGAAAATCACCGCTGCCCCTGATACCTGGTATTTTTCTTAACACCGTAAGTATAATTCGCACATTTTGTTGAACTATTTTACTTTTTATTTCCGAAAAAATTGAACCTAATTACTTATTACCAAGGAAGTTAACTCCCACTTTGTTGCTCCTCTATAAGGATAGTTTATTCACTACCTATTTGGAAAAGAGAGAACACGAATCGACGAAAATCCCACGTTCGCCCCCCCCCCCCCAACACACCCGTTCGTAATGAGGGCTGCATCCACCAATAATCGATGTCTTGCTTGATTTAGGAAACCTTTACTGTCTAACCTTGTCTTCCAATCTAACTTGAATTCAATGTTGCAGGTAACACCAAGAAATTTCCATTGTCCCCACCATTTTGAGTACAATGATGGTGTCTGCCGTTTGACGGACAAAATAAGTAAAGTCCCACTTTGTTGTTCCTCTATAAGGATAGTTTATTTACTACCTATTTGGAAAAAAGAGAGAACACGAATGGACGAAAATCTCACGTCCCCCCCACCACCCCCGTTCGTAGTGAGGGCTGCATCCTCCAATAATCGATGTCTTGCTTGATGTAGGAAATCTTTACTGTCTAACCTTGTCTTCCAATCTAACTTGAATTCAATGTTGCAGGTAACACCAAGAAATTTCCATTGTCCCCACCATTTTGAGTACAATGATGGTGTCTGCCGTTTGACGGACAAAACAAATTATGAAGAAGTGAAAGAGACGAAGTGCTGTCCAAATTATGACAGTTCGTGTCAACTGCCATCCTGGGTCCTTTATGACAGACACGTAAGATGGTTTTCATTACTTTTATACGATTGTTCCATAAAGAGAGGGGGATGCACATTGCACAGTGACCTCTTATCTTCCCCTTCTTAAATATTTTCAGTGCATCATATACCGCTCTCACTAAAAATTCGAAGGACCCCCCTCCCCCTCATTTTGCTGTCTTGGTTTTAAACTTATCCACAGCATTAGCAAAATCTGTTTCTTTAAGAATTTTGAAGGCAAAAAAATTTCAAAAATATTCACCACTTTTAAAAGATTTTGCCGCAACGATTTCTGGCTTCATTGACATCAAATTGCGTTGTGGAAAGACCTCGTTAGGGAACACTTTCCATTTCATCTAGAAGTCGGCCCAACAGAATTTTCCGGCTGAAGTTGCTTGTAACTATGTGCATTATCATGAAAAAGAAATTCCAGCATTTATGAGGCTTTGTCTGGCTGGAATGCCTGGCTACGTTCCAGAGAGACTTAATTTGTAAAAAATAATTCCTGTTTGGCAAAAATATTAAGCTGAAAGAGTTTCATCTTGTGTCTAAGAGACTCTACGTTTTTAAAAAAATATCAACATTTTCATTATTTTTTTTTTCTTCCTGTCTTCCTTTCTTTCTTTCAGTCTTTTTTTTCAAGATAACATAATAATACCTATCATTACGAATAATTATGTCATTTTCTATTGCAGACGCTAACTTTCGATGCGTTTTTTGAAGAGCCGGCGTTAGATACGTACAAATGTAAGGAAATTATTAGGAAAGTCAAAATATTTTATTTCCTAGAAGACGGAACACTCAAAGTTGTGGAGCCAAAAATTTTAAACAGCGGAATTCCTCAAGGTAAGAAACTGATACCAATAACGACGCACTGTATAGTGAGAATGCCAGGTTGCGTTTGCTGACTTGGCCTGCGGGCGGCTGCCATGCCGCCGCTTATGATGGAACCCCAAATATATTCTGCAGGTACTTACTTACCTATAATCAACATTGGTTAAGTGATCAGCGGTCGCAATAATTCGACCTTAGTCCCAAGAGACAATGTATAATAGAGACCACGCACTAGCCTTGCGCGCGGTAGCTGACTTTTTTTTTTTTTCTTTTTTTCTTTCGAAACTCAATACGAATTTTCATAGGGAGCCCCATCCAACATGGACCATACGTTAAGTGATGCACTTTTGGTGCTTCGGTCTCATTAGGCAAAAACCTCAATAACTTTGCTCATATCAGTCAAGGTATGGGTCCATGTTTGCGGTATTTTGTTGAGACTCCGAAGAAAACACTGCTACCGTGCGCAAACATGGGCAAGATAGGTCTCTGTTATACATATATTGTTTCTGTTAGTACCTAACCGTTCCGAAGAATAAAATTGTAAATCGGCGTGTTCTCAAAGTATGCAATTGTTGCGACAGTGAAGAGATCAAATTGCATACACAGCGTTATTAAGGCGCGCTCGTCCATCAAGTGACAACTTTTAATAGGATTAAATCGTATAGAGTCCCTTGATGGAAATATTTCGTAGGGAGTGGAGTACCGATACAAGCTGAACGAATTGTGATTGGTCGTTGGTTTTTCGCTTTCACAGAGGCGAGCTGGAGTCGACGACATCGAATGCCTCTTACAAAAGAGTCGATGAGTACTGGATCGTAAATGAGAACGGATCGAAATGCCGGACAATCCGCCTGTCCAATGCTGGTCCACTGTCGAACTTAACCTTCGAATTCGTTTAGGTTGTTGACTCCTTTCAGATGTTTTAAGCGTCGTGTCGGTACTCATCCCTGTACAATATTTCCATCAAGGGACTCTAAGATCGTAGTGTCGTCCTTAGCGTCACCCCCACTTAGTTATTTTATCATAAAAACTAGCGTTCAATTAATTTGCAGCTGTAGCTTACAACAAACAGTGGTGGATCTAATAGGAAGGGGAGGCACAGGGCATCGTAAACTCCCCCCCTCCCAAAGCCTCAAAAATCGCCTTTTCATAATAGAAAATGGCCGAAAAATGCTACCTGTGACTCTTCTATCCTCGAATTCTATATTCATCCCCCACATACACACACGCACACGGCACACAGTCACACACCCAGAAAAATTCTCTGGAACCACCAGCCCACCACTGGCAACAATCTTTTTACGAGTCAAATAATTGAACTTTTAAGGTTGAAGAGATAAACATTTTACAGGGTGCTTGATCGCTCGCCAGAGAATTCCGTACACCGAAACAACCAATCCGAGGACATTTTTTGACGTATCACATTTGAATGTGGGAAAAACGGTGAACTTGTTTGGCAGAAAATTCACCATCACCGACTGCGACGCTTTCACCAGAAGCTTTCTCATAAGATACGGTATCCCGGTTCCCGAATCAATGCCAGCGCCGTCAGATCCTTACACTGATCTCAGAAATGAGGTAAGTTGCGTTTTCATGACTTTAATGAAGTCTTGCGTCTTTACACATATACTCACGTTTCGTGTCTATAGTTCTCCACCAGTAGTTTTGATCCTTATCCGGAACAATTAAAATCCATTAACGATTATAGTTTCCGGTTAGGACCTACCTCGAAATTTGACTTGCGATATCACGACTGCGAAAAAAGGTATTAACTTCTGGTTTACGCTAAAATGCTAGGTTTTCTATGTGCCTTTGAATCATGTATCATACGATAGGATCCATTTTTTACAGAGTCGATGAATGGTCCAAATCTGACTTCGATTTTGGATTTATTGAACAAGAAGAACGATATCGGGCTTTTGATTTTGCTAAAATTCACAACTTTTTACGCCTTTTCGAATGAGGTACTACAAGATAGGGGTTGCTTTTTGAAACTTTAGATGAATGGGGGGTTTTTTCGCCCAAAATGTTAAGGTGCCTAAAAGTCGACTTCCGGTTTATTTGATTCTAAATTCGTATTTTTTTCTTGAAGAGTACTCATCAAGTAGAGCATTTTACAAGTGCAGTTTTTTGTTTTCCGACATTTTTTTTAGGTGTTATGAATTTTCAAAAGTTGATCCTGCATCGAACTTCGACCTTCGATATCTCGAACACGAAAAAAGATATTGACTTCTGGTTTAAGCCAAAATAATTAGAATTTCACGTCCTTTCAAGTAAGGTATCACAAGATAGGGATTGCCGTTTGAAAATTTCGAGATTAGGGGGGTTCCCCCTAGAAACCCCCCAAAAACCAAATTTTACGTTGTGGCAGTATTTTTAAACAAGATTTTAGGTCCGAATTGCTTCAAAATCGATTTTCCAGATTTTTTTATCGTCACCCGTTCAAGAAAACCATTGTGAGCAGGTTACGTGAAACTCCCTGTACTTTTTCTTCAGTCTATGTGCAGTTGTTACTTTTTTCTCTCAACTGACGTTTACTTTTTTAGGAAAAGCAAGCATCGAAATCCTCGGTGGGTGTAAAGCAACACAAAGTGAAACAATTTTTAGAGTACGATCGGAAAGTTCTTTCGTTCAGAGGCTTCTGGGACGACCGGCAAAGTGAGAATGGCTCAGTTCATCTCTTGCATTTACTTTATTACTTAGCAGATAATACGATGGAGATATTCGAAATTTTACCTGAATTCAATAACAGGCGGAAATGTTTCTTGCAGCGAAGCAAAATACCTAAGGTAATGCGATACGATGTTCCAGTATATCATGAGTTGGTACCTATGACATTATTACGTAGCTCACAAAATTAAGTATGTAAGTACCATGACTTTCAAAAGAAGGTCCTCTCATTGAAATCGTCCTTGATTTTTTTTTTTTTTTCAATATTTCCCGCATACAGTCAAGTGCCAATTCTAATAAACTCTGAAAACCGCGAATACTATAAAATTCTCTTTAATTGGTCGAGAAATAAAAGAGTGAAAATTTCCACCAGGACACTTTCTTTTGAAAGTCATAGTAGGTACATACATGTGTTTCTTCATCTTGTTCGTTGCTTGCTAACGTGCCTCACCAAGCATAGAATCCTTGTGGGCAAGTAATAAGCAAGGTTACAACTTACAGATTAAAGAGGTATGCTCATCTGACTTCGCGCCACAAATTCAGCGGCGCGCAGTTCAAAATCACTATGCAGGCAAGATGGCCGACAAAAGCAGAAAACGTATACTCTTTGCAGAAAACATTAAGCTGCCCTCTGTAGGAAAGAAGAAAACAACCCAATGTTTTCTGCAAAGAGTATACGTTTTCTGCTTTTGTCGGCCATCTTGCCTGCAGTGATTTTGAACTGCGCACCGCTGAATTTGTGGGGCGAATTCAGATGAGCATACCTCTTTAATCTATAACCTTGGATAATAAGTATCATGAAAAAACGACGGAGGAAACAGAGATAGTAAATGGGAAGGTAGCGTTTTCATTTTCGGTAGAGTTTCGTCTATGTTGTATAGTTGTATAATGTCTGCCTGCCGCCTGTGGCAGCACTGTACTTAGAACCTAACCAGCCGGGGCTGTCGTAGCTGGTAGATAATACATCCCGACCTGTCATGGCATAATCAACTGTCTTATTATTATTAAACCCTTACATATAGTCTTTTACAACATATAACATGGTGTCAGGTTTGAGGTAAAAATTCACGTTCGTCTTCGTCAATAGTGTAAAATCGCGTTCGTGCAACTTTTCTATTAGTTGATTCGATTCGTCCGGCACTTTGTCTCGCCGCGATAGCCGTGATAACGCACTCGTCTCGTCAATCGTCTTTGTCTTCCAGTCGTCACGTCTGTCGAAAAGTCGTCTCGTCCAAGAAAATAAGTTTTCTGGATAGAAAGTCCTCAAGTCTAAAGTCATTGTTTCTGGAAATCTAATTTTTTTTTCGTCATTCCTCGTCGAACGTTCTATCCTAACCTCAAATGTCGAGCACGCAGCACGTGTAATTCCGAATCGAAATTATCGTCGTCTGAATCATCAATATCGTCATTCAGTCAAGTCATTGTCAAAGCAGGTCATTCCGTCTCTTCATGTCCGGTCCAGTCAAAGCAAATCTGTCTCTGCGAATCCTGTCCAAGTCTATCCGTCAAGTTAAGTCTATCTGTCAATTGAAGTCTATCCGTCAAGTCAAGTCTGTCCGTCAAGTCAAGTCTATCCGTCAATTCAAGTCTATCCGTCAAACATAGTCTATCCGTCAGGTCAAGCCTGTTCAAGTCTAGTCGTTTCCAGTCTCACACAAAGTCTTCGGTCAATTCTCAAATAAGTCTTCCATCAAATTCATTTGATCTTCGAATAAAGTCTTACGTCAAATCGAGTCGAGTCACAAGTCTGTTAGTCGTGATCAGTGCAATCACATATTCTTTTCTACGATCATCTTGTCTTGTCTACGTTTCACCTGTCAGATCACTTGTCTTTTGTCTGTCTTTGTGATCAATTGTCCAGGAGCATCTATGATCGTCGGTTTATAAATCTTTGTTTCTCAAACTGTCCAAGTCAAGTTATAATTTCAAGTCAGTCTGTCTGTCCAGTCATGTGTTAAGTCATCCCGTCACCTACCAAGTAACGTTATGTCAAACCAAATGGATGTTATGTGTCACTGTCCTCCTTTGTCTACGGAAGGAAATTTGTCTGTCAATTGGGAAAACTGGAAGTCACAATTCAATGAATGTCTAGTCAGAGCAAATCTCCAAGATGTCCCAGATATTCGAAAAAATTCGTTACTCCTACTCTTCATAGGTACGTCAGTCCGTAACAATTTTAATTTACTTGATTTAGAGTATGAAACCATAGACCATGTCAGTTTTATTGTTAGGTTGGATGAAAAGTTTTTGACACAAGTCAGCCTAACTGAAAAATTAGTCTCTTTATTAAATAGAAAACAATGTCAAGACGAAAGTCTCGAATCTTTCAAATCTGCTTTAGTAACCTTAAGTTCCAAATGTAAACTTGGTCTCCTCCAAGAAAGTCTAACCAAAGCTTTGTTCATTTGTGGTCTGAACGAAAAATGTCAATTTTTAAAAAAATGTCTATTAGCAGAAGAAAATGCAACGTTAGAAGAAACATTGCAAGCTGCAACAAAACTTCAAATGTCAAAATTGTCAAATAATCATGAGTCTACTTTGTCAAGTCTTGAAATTCACAAGTCTATGTCTAGTGGTAGTGTCCTAGCTACTGAGTTAAGTCAAAAAATCTGTGAATCTTCAACGTCCGCTGAAAATGATCATTTAGTTATCAATCAATTATGTGTCAAACAAAGTCGTACAGCCAAACGTCGTCAAACTCGTCAGTCAAAGGCGAATAT
The DNA here is from genome assembly GCA_011764245.1 of Trialeurodes vaporariorum. Taxonomy (NCBI): domain Eukaryota; kingdom Metazoa; phylum Arthropoda; class Insecta; order Hemiptera; family Aleyrodidae; genus Trialeurodes; species Trialeurodes vaporariorum. The sequence continues at coordinate 32,218,847 of VMOF01000001.1, forward strand.
AGTAGTCAATCTTTAGCAAATTATAAAAATAGTCAGTTGTTACTGTCAGAAACAAAAATTGATCAGTCTTTGTCAAATAGTCAGTTATCGTCAAAAACAAAAGTTAATCAGTCCTCATTAAACTCAAAAATTGATCAGAATTCATCTAAAATAAATGTCAATCAGTCTCCTTCAAATAAGTCAAAAAAGTCAGTCAGTCAGTCTCCGTCAAATATGTTAATTATTCAGTCATCGCTAAATCTTGATGTTAATTGTCCATCGTTAATCCCTGTCAGTTGCATTAAACAGTCGTCTAGTGAACTGCAACCAAATTCTTTTGCCATAGAGTCGTCACAAAGCGAATCTGATAACAATTGTAAGTCAGATCAGTCAACTAAAATGTTTAAGTCTCACAATCAATGTAGTCAGCCGTTGTTCGTCAACAGTAATCAAAGTTATAATCATGTAAGTCATTTGCCAGATCTCAAAGCCAGTAATAAAAATGATTATTATTGTAGAAATCAGTGTACAGATTGTGGTCAGCAATATCACGAAATCAAATGTCCAGCGCAAGGTATAATTTGTTGGAAATGTCATGAATTTAACCACTTTGCCAAATTTTGTCGGAATAAACAAGTCCATGATCTCAAGTCAACTAGTAAAAGTCAAAGCATAATTAATTTCAAAAATCAAAATTCTAATAAGGTAAAGAATAAGTTGTACAAATATCAAATGCAACCAAATATTAAATCTTTCCGAAATTCGTGTCAAAATTGTGGTCTAACTAATCATGTAATTAAATGTCCAGCCATAGGAATTCAATGTCACACGTGTCAAAAGTCCAATCATTTTTCTAGGTTTTGCAAGTCAAAAGCGTACATGTCTAGTTCTAATGTGTCTAATAAAACAAGTCTCAATGAAGCTTCTTGTCAATTAAGTCTATAAGTCAGTCATATCCACTTCTCTCACTTCAAATTGAACTCTTATCTAAACAGTTCGGTAATCTATAGTGATTTCACTGTATTTAAATTTTAAATAATTTTCTTCGTTGAATTATAAGTAATTAACGCTTCAAACATCTGAAGAAATCATGACCGTACTTATAAGTTGACAAATGAAAAATTTTGTTCTACAACTTATTCATTCTATTGCTCCCTCTGTGATATTATATTTAAGTTGAAAAAAAAAAAAAAAAAAAGGAGCATGTTGTATAGTTGTATAATGTCTGCCTGCCGCCTGTGGCAGCACTGTACTTAGAACCTAACCAGCCGGGGCTGTCGTAGCTGGTAGATAATACATCCCGACCTGTCATGGCATAATCAACTGTCTTATTATTATTAAACCCGTACATATAGTCTTTTACAACATATATCAGTCTATGTGTCCGATTTTTTGAAGAGTAACTCCCATAAATGCCATGAACTGAAAAAGAGGATAACAATTTAATTTTCCGGGGACAAATAGGCAACTGCCAAGATGAACGCGCGCCACCTAATTCAAAGTGACGGGCTAATTTCATTAAGTTGTGTTCACTTCCGTTTGAGGCAGCCAAGTAAATTTTTCGTACTTTGACGTGGCCAGCTATTTGTGAATTGTTATCACGAAATTGAATTTTCGTATATTTATTGCAATTCTGACAATTAAAAAGGCCTGGCAGCTCGTTTTTGAAAATTGTCATGCGCATTGGGCTGGAGACTTGTGACTTGTTCATAATTACCTATCGTAGAAAAAGAAAAACGGAGAATATACTGAAGCGGAAAAAAATATTCCAAGCACTGGCGGATCCAGGAATCTATCCTTCGCTCTCTTTTCCCATTAACACGTGTGTAATAGGAAAGGACAGTTTAGGGGCAGTCACGTGATTTTCGCCCCCTCTTATATCCTTTTCGAACACATTCGTTCTAATGGGAAAAGAGAGAGAAGGACAACTTGTTGGGTCCGCTACTGATTCCATAATACACACACGTGGGTCATCGTTATTTCGGCTTTCAGAGAATTTTGAAACGAGGGAAACTTGTGTTCTCTAAATTGAGGAGGTCCGTGTGATAATGACCTTAGCGCATCCAGGAACTTTTCGCTCTAACAACTTCTCTGAATGCAGGTAGTCAGGCATGTCAAAGAGTAAATCCTAATAATTTAAGTTAAGGGAGTTTTGATATTATCAGTAGGTACAATTTACGGTAGCAGTATTTGAAACGTGTGATGCTTGTTTTCTCGAAACGCCGCTGTCTCAGTCAGACTGTTTCTGCGTGCAACTCCTCAATTATAATGAGTACTTATGGAAGTAAGTTTGCATCTAATTAGCTTTACCTATTGATTACATAGATAATTTACTATCATCAATCTTTTTAAAATACTTTTGCCTTCGTTTTCTTTAGAAAGGTCATGATCTCAACCAAATTGGTTCAGACCTCAATCTTACAGTGCTGAATGTTCTTGGCGCAAATATACAAAAGTCTAGATTTCTTTACGATGTTTTGAATTGTGGGGGCGAAAGCACCGAGTACTACAATGAAACGGACCTGGGAATTGGGAAAGAGATTGCAGTTTACGGAAGATCAGTAACGCTGTGTGATTGTGATGAATTTACTAAGAGTTATTACAAATTCAAATACGGCCTTGGTGAGTATATCTACGGATTTGGTGAAATTAAATTAAAACGCTTCAACAGAACTTCATGATTCCGAAGAAAATGTGCGTATTTATATGGAAGTGAAAAGGAATTGAATGTTTTTCACGTGGATGCTATAGTTGGCATTTTTGAAATCACTTAAAATAAATATAGGTACAGTTGAGCTCTGGTACATCTGTGTCCTATCAGCATTTAGAATCACAACTCAACTTGCCCTCTGCTCCATGGATGTTGCTTCTTTTTTTAAAATTGGAAAACTAAATCTACCTAGGTTCTAATATCTATAATTGCTCAAAGTAGTCCACACAAAAACCTTCATGAAAGATTCGATAAAAAAAGTTGTAGACAACCACACTTTAAAGGAATCCATAATGACATTTATGTATTTAGGTATAGTGAAATATGGAATGTTTGGATTTTTTTTGTGAATCCGCAACTGATATTGAAGTTGACTCCGTTGAGATTTTGTGAAAAGCTTATCCGTTTTGCTCTCTCTTTTCATAAATTTCTCACGGTCAGCATTGAACAATTTTTGTGAGCGGCCACATATAATTTTTCTTTATTTTTATTTTTACAATTTCCAGTACAAAACCAATTTCGATGGTCTGTAAGCTCACATTAATTTGGTTAAAATTATCCTTTTCTCCTCTATCTCTCTCTTTCCTTATTTTCTTGTTTTTTTCTTTTGTTTTTTTGTTTTTTGTTTTTTTATTTTATTTATTATTATTATTTTTTTCAACCAACACTGTACCCCCCCCTTTCCTTTCATTTACGCCCTAAATGATGACGTCACTATGCTGAGGAGCAAATCTTTGTTAAAAATTTCGAAAAAATAGAAAGCATGATTAGGTTATAGAAGTCCATGATTTGTAAAAAATTTAAAGATAGCAATCCCAATAAAAAATTATCTCTCTTCACTTTCAGCTTGGCTCAGTCTTTTGGAAGCACAATATTTGATTCGACTTTTGTGGGAGCTTCCACGCAGCGGTCTTCGGCAAAAACTATATAAGTCCGTCCACTTGCTTCTTTAATTAATTTTTGCTGAAATTTGTGTATTTTTTTTTATGTCTCCCCCGATAAGTTTTCAGCGTTACTGATAATTTTGTTAGGGGGATATAGAAAAAACTGCGTCCGTTTGGTTTCTTGCCAAAGAAGGGTGGAAGTTGCACAACATTTGCTACAAAGCCTAGCAATGGACAAACTTACGGAGCTGTTGGTTAGTATGGCAATACAGTTCTTTCTGCTTTTTGTATGTGTGTGTGCAGAAGATTTGGACTTCACTCCAGTGGAATTTCCCCCTTATGAAGTAAGAGTTGTTAAAAAGAGGAAGCGTGATGTGAAATTTCAGCTTCCTCCTTACAATGGCTTTGGATCATTAGAAGATTCTGCTTTGAACTGTGCTCTAAAATGCGAGATCATGCCTTCACCTTCATCGAAAGCTTCAGCGAGGTAAAATTTAATACTGAAAAAGAATTAGTGCGCCTGCTCACTAGCTCTATGTGCTTCAGTCTTCGCACAAAAAATTAAACATCATTCTTGTGAGAGTGTTTTGATTTTCCTTACTAAAAACAGAAAGATATCTAACAGATTTTTTTTTTTTTTTTTTATTTTTTTTTTTAAGACAAGCTTCGTACTTATAGTTTTTAGTACATGGCTGAAGAAAATAAAAGCATTAAACTTACTTAATTTAATTAGAAACCACGCAAAGAGGATGTCCCAATTCATCTTTATTTTCTCAAACGAAGCAGTCAAACCATAAACTTAAATTATTTTAAATTTTTTATGTTTGTGTGGCAAGTTCCATGTTTTCCCTCAGAATTATTTATTTTTTGTTATTAAAGTGTCCTCGATTCCTACGCTCGTCTAGAAAAACAGCCGTTAAAATTGTTCTTACTCAGCAGATTCTTAATTTTAAAGTTAAATCCATCCTTTCACATCTGTGATACATAAAGTATTTCAAAGATAAAATGCAAAGACCATCTAACAGCCATCTTAAAAATTATCGCTATATTCTTTGTTTTCCAGGGATCAAAGCTCTACCAGGTTTTTGAAATTTTCAGCCCGAATCCTAAGTGACAATAGAACAGATGAAATTCGACAGTTCACAATAACTTATTATCTTGACACTCATTTGGTGGATATTTTTGAAAACCCATCTGAAAACTCTGGTGAGGGATCTATGAACCATTCAATCTTAACTCGTCTATACAGCCGACGCAAGCAAAGCATAAACGAGACTCAAATTAGGCGGGTGGAGTCAACAAGCAAACTTTTAGAGAATCATGGAATAATGCATGCGAATGATCATTAATTTGCTGAAGAGAGAATACATTTGAAACCCCAAATGTTCACTGAACAATTAATGCTGGGGATGTTTATTGGCCCCCTTAGTTTTTAAGATAACTTAAGCTAAAAGTAGCGCAAAGAAAAACTCGTGAATAAAAATGTAATATATTCCGGTCCAAATTTGAAGACATGTTCGTCGCATTTGATTTGAGAAACTTGGACTATGTACTATGTTTTATTCTGTAGGTTTCTGCGGAGGAATGTTTTATAGTGGACGAAAAATTATAAAACCAAACCAAGAAATCTTAACAACTAAGGCTCCAGACTATTACGACTCGGACGATTTTTACATAGGGAACACAATAGTGGCAGATGGGTTCAAATTTTTCCTAACTGGTGCCGACAAGAATTCATTGAAATATATGGAAGAGCATTCAAATAATGTAAGTTTTCACCCTTCTCTCATGGTACAATTATCTTTATTACTCCTTAATTTTACACACACAAAAATATTTATCCTTTATGGATTAACAACTAATATGTAGCAAAAAGTAATCCAATCAGATTGAAATTCATTTTAGTCGGTGCAGACTCTTTTCATTCAGATAATATAATAATATATTTATTAAATATACCTCTCTGCACTTTGATGTTATCGAAGGTGAGCAGAAATCCCGTAGCTTAGGGCAAGTAATGTGAGTTCGAATGGAAGGAATGCTATGAAGTGAATTTTCAAGTAGCTTGAAAGAAAGTGAAATATTAAAAAAAAACCTTCTGTCAGCCTACTAAAGCATTAGTGATACCTTAAGTAAAAATATTCATAGAGTCGAGTTGTTTTTTGATAATCCAGTCGTCTTAATGATGAAAGATTTTTAGAGTTAGATGAAAGTCCATTGATTCATTATCCCCCCCCCCCTGGAGTGGGAACTTTATTCATTGTCTCGCTTTCTTTTTTGTAAATTTTACTTGCAGTTTCCATTCAGCAACTTTTCATCAATCCTGGAGAAAGTCAAAAGTGTTTTCAAACATACTTTCAGGAACTTTTTGGAAAAATATTACACCAATAGCCCAGATAAATGTATGAGTTTCCAGCAATTCAGGTGAGTATTACACTGCCGAACCCTTTTCTTGGATTTTAATTAACGCAAATCCGACAGAAATAAAGCAAGATAATTCCTAAAGTCGAAAGTTAATCTTGCGTTATCTCCGCTTGCAACATTAGCTTTTGAGTTGTTTTTGTTGTTGTTATAATTGTTGTTGTTACGAGGGTCGTTTCAAAAGTATCAGTTTTTTTTTTTCCTAAAAAAACTATTAACCCTAAAGAAAATCTGAAAATAGTGATAGGCGCGTCGTATCCTCAGCTGCAAGAGCCATATTTTTGGATTTTCGTTATCTTTGAAATTGAAAAAATGGCAGCGATTTTACCGCAACCGTCTTTCATCACAGTGGGCCCAAAATTTTACACAATCAAAAGTATCGTTTTGCAGACATGGGGAATCAAGATTGCATAAGAGAATAAAAATTAGGTAACAAAAAAACTGTCAAAAAGTGATAAAATGGAATCTTACTTTATTTTTTGACACAGCCTCCTTCTTTATTCAAACATTTTTGATAAATTTTACACCAGTTTCCTTATTCCATCAGAAAAGAACTCTTAATCCTGGTTTAAGATCCAAATGTTGATGCTCTTGCTGAGGATACGACGCGTCTAATACTATTTTCAGATTTTCTCCAGGGTTAGTAGTTTTTTTTTTTAGAAAAAAAAAATGATACCTACTTTTTAGACGATCCTCGTAAATTGATTCCCACGGTTGTTACCTCTAGACTTTCGAAAGTGCTGATTTCCTCCTCAAGACCTCCCCCTATCTTGACCGCATTACAGCTATATTTCTTCTTCGGACATTGGTAGTCATAATAACCTTTGTCACCACATTTGGAGCAATCAGAAGAGTTTGCTTTGAAAGCTACTTCATCCGAACTTGTTTTCTGGTCGTCTGAACTTTTTGACGTTATTTCTATTTCCCTGTCTAACAAGCGTGAAGTGACGGATCGTAACTGTAGACCGGTCATAGTTTCTTATGCTGTTACTACGGTGTCATAATCGGAATTCAAAGTCAGTAGTAAATTACGCTTTGTTCTGCGTATTGGATCTTAGCACCTAGTTCTTCAAGTTCACCAGCAATCGTGTCGAAGCGAAGAAAATGTTCTCTACTTGTCGCTTGAACTGAGCTTCAATGACATAAGCTTCCTTCACAGACTGAGTTTAGATAAAGGACTACATCTCAAAAAAACAGCTTGCAGTTTTCCCATCATTTGTTTAGCAGTGAGGGCATCCTTCACGATTTCTAAGTGTTTGTCACTTAGTCCTTGGATGATAATGGCTTTGGCCTTAGTACCCTGCCTCACGAACTTGGCCTTATTTTTTTCTGTTAGTGGTGCTGCTGCAGGGTCAGTTTCATCCAGAACAGCACTTATCGATTCCTTTTTCAAGACCACTATAATTCGATACTTCCAATCACTGAAGTTTGATACTACTAGGGTTGGCACATTATCATTAAGTTTGACGTAATTGTATGAGAAAACGATGAAGCCGATTCAGCATCGAAGAACGATAAAAGCACGTGAACTGTGGTGAGGCAAAATTGTGTTCACCTCATTTACTGATCATTTCAAATCGCGATCTGTATTTATCACTAATCAGAGACAACTAATATGGACTGGGCCCATAACCTTTTACACTTTATGGTTCATTTAGACTAAAGAATAAAACAACATCGAAAGAATTCATTAATAAGACTCAAGAGACCAGCATGTTGAGTGAACATGAGAAAAACACGGATGCGATAGCCCAACCACCGAACTATTTCTGCCGACTGACTTCTTGCGTTATCCGCACTTTTACTAGCACCGGATGTGCTACTTGACTCAAAACACTCACAACAAAGTCTTGCTACAGATCATTAAAGTAGATGATGATTTCTTCTCCTAAAGAATTATGAGCATCAATGATTCGTATGCAAGATAAGATAATACACAATTTTATAGTTTATTAAAGGGGAGATCGACACCTGAAAAGCGAAATTTTTTCAATTTTTTTTTTATTTTTATTTTTATTTTTATTCTTTACATTTTTCTGAGCATATTAACGTATTGTCTATGGTGTTTTGCTTAATTTAAAGTGGCGGCATTACTACAAAATTTCTTTTATAATAATATTTCTTCAATACATTTTAGTATTTTTTTGTCCGGGGGATGATTTTCTGTCTTCTCTCCTGAAAACTTAACTTTTTCATCCTTCGGTACCAATTTCTTGAGAACCATTGGTCCTAGAAAGCAGATTTTTTTTCAAAAAATTGCTTGTAAAATGCTTATCTACAATTTTAACAACTTTACTGTGCTGTAATGTTAATAATATATATATTTTTTTAAAAAAACAGACGTAAAGAACAAGACAAATGAACATTTTTTATCTGTTTTTCAACAATTTGGCAACCACGGAAAAAGTTATAAAAAATTTAAACAAAAGTTTTAAACATTATTTTTGAAAGGCTAAAGAACACACCTGCAAAGTCCCATTATCCTAGCTTCAAATGCGAGGGAGAAATTGGTACCGAAAGATGGCAAAGTTAGCATAGGCGAGATACAGGTGCCAACCTCTCCTTAATAATCCCCATTAACAAAATTAATAAAGAGTCGGTGAGGGAAACTTCTGATTTAATTGGTCCAGCTTTGCTAGGCTGGGACTATTCAACTACGGACCCCAGTCAGTGAATTTGGGTGTTATGGCGATAATTAAGGGAACACTATCACGATTGGCGCAGAGAAGAATTTTTGTAACAATTTTGCTGGAACTATCCTAAAAATGAATATATTTTTGGCATGAATCTGATTTTAACGGAATTGCTCTTCAATTTATGGTAACTCTCGTCAACTTGGCTCATCTTTTTTGTTTGTCCTGGTAAAAGTTAGCCAATGGCTTTATTTTTTGGTATTTTTTCTTGGGCGCTTTGGCTGGAGCATTTTGAGAGCTATCAGAACTGCTCGTGTAAGGATTAGGACTATTTCTACCAGACTTGCTTGGAACTCTCTTAGCAGGAGTCCTACTGGTGCCAGCGGCATCAGTATCAACCTCTTTCCACGATCTCTTCCTATCTTGACGACTATTTGATTTGTGAGGAGTAACTGGCGTCTGGCGATTCTGAATCGTAGAGAGAGAGACTAACTTCTGTCTATCTTTCTTGGGTGCAAGGGCTGGAGCATTTTCAGAACTATCAGAACTACTATATCGACGAGGACTATTATAAGCACCATGAGGACTATTACTAGCAGTGATGCTTGGAAGTCTTCCCAAATGTTTATTAGTTGAGAAAGCTGTACTACTCTCGCCCGCCTCTTTATTTCTCCCTCGACCGGGACCCTCCAAATACTCATTCAGTTTTGAGCTTACCTCTTCCACTTCCAGCGGCTCAACAAGATCCTGGTAAGTGTAACTTCCTAATTCGCTCATCGCGTACTTTGAAACGCCCCTCACGTATGCAGACTCCGGATTTTGATTATATTCCGCCCTCAAATGCTCCGTCGAAAACTGCGACGCGGGAGTCGACTCGTTCGACCTACGTCCACGACTGCGTCGTTCGGCGCGGTCCGCTGCGAGGCCCCTCTCCAACGAATTTGGGGTGCTAGATGATGAAGCAGCTCTGGTTATCGAGCCTGAACCAGAATTCCTAGCTTTATCAACGTGAAATATGATTTCTGGTTCGTTAGCGGGATCCACGCCCTTGACTTTTTTCCACAAATGACATCTGAGTCTACTTACACTAGTGCCACCATCGTTTTGTTCTTCTTCGATAGCTCTGATATTGAGTATCGGCTGTGGTATGTCACCAGTTTGATCATCGCTCTCAAACTGAATTGTTGTTTCTTGGTTCCTTAATCTACCCGAAAAGCTTTGCCCTTTGAATTCGGACCCTTTCTTCCAATCATTGGATGTAGCCGAAGGGCTGCGAAATTGGTCCAGAATTTCATGACGTTGAGGGTTTCTATTGTGCAGAAGGGGCTGTGTTTTTAGCGGAATGTCGGAGTTGAAAAATGATTCGCTTGTGTCTGGAGAGTCCCAAGATTGGCTAGAGTTTTTTCTTCCAATTGAATTTGGTCTTTTTTTCCTGAAGTATTTGAATTTTAGTGTTTTTCGAGGGACATTGCCCTCCGTTGTTAATTCAGTTGAGCGAGGAACGCCCCAGAATTCTTCTGACTTACCAATTTTGGATGAATCGTCTTGTGTATTTGGAAAAGTATTCAAATAAAGGGTTTTTGGAGACTGGTCGGAGGTGACGTGTGACTTTTCAGAGTTTAAAATAGCTACTTGGGCCTCAGCGTGAACATCGAGTTCAAAGAGTTGCCGTGAATCCATGAGGTTACTAGGTAATAGATTGGGAAAATCAACTCTAGCATCTCTTCGTTCGAGCATATAATCATCGATGTCACCTGTTAGAAAAAGTAAACCAAAAACTTTTGTCATTAATTCAACTTCCTAACAGTTTACCGATATCGTTACTCTAGAGAAACTAATAGTACCAAGGCATATCAAACTGCGCATCCCCCCCCCGATAATTTTTGACACTAACGGTTGTTCAAAAAACAGTGAAGCTCTGCCTCACCGATGGAACAAATTCCCAGTCGGGTCCCCTATCGCGTTCCCGTTCGCTCCGGTGTGGACACCCTTTTCGCGACGCTTACGTATACCGCACTATGCATCTTTGCGCTTTTGACCAGTTGTAATAAATGGAGGTTATGTTGTGTTTTGCAAAAAACGTGAATATTTGAAGAGAGTGCTATTAGAAATTCGACACCTTATTTTCAGTGGCGTAGCGTGCATTTTGGCAACGTTGTAATGCGTCCATTTAAACTCATGAAAAATATCGAAGCATTGGGTGTTCGATGAACACCTTCACATTCGACCTTTTACAAGGGTTTAAATGGACAACAGCAACGATGCCAAATTGCACGCTACGCCACTGCTTATTTTTACTAATATATAGTCGGGCCAATATAAGTTGACACCTGAAGCAGAGAGAAAATTATCAATAAAAATGGAGAAATGCAACAACGCAATGAATGCGGCGCCCCCTGTCAAGACGTAGCACGCTGCTTGACAAGGGTCAGCTCCACGCTGCGTTACCGAATAGTGCAAACCTGCCTGATTCTTCAGGTGTCAACTTATATTGGCCGGACTATAGTTTGTTCAATTTCGGAAGATAGGTGGATAGAAAAGTGGGAAATGCTCTAATGGCAACAGAGCAAAGGAGTTTTCAGTAGCAAAAAGGTCTATTCTCTCCTCGTCGCCTTTCAAATCGCAAGCCGCACGCATCTCCGAGTACGCTGTCGGCTACCTGCCAGCCGTACCTTTTTCCCGTACTTGGGGTATTAAAGCTATTTCCTTGAAAATTTGAAATTCAATTTATATTGATCATTACTCGACGGAAATGTATTCAGCGCAAAATTCCCGTCAAAATGCATATCCACATCATGGAAACTCGTTAATTTTTACCCCGAAAGTTTTTAATTTGAAATATGAGAGAAATTTGCACCAAAGCCACTAAAACATGAAAATATCGTCGGATTTTCCGAAATTGAACAGACTATAGCATCATAAGTGGCGGTAGCCATCAGGTCAAGTCCATTGATTCCTCAACAAAATTAAGTGAAACGAACGCCACTAGGTATTTATGGTTCTGAATTTTTACATGGGGAAACTCCTGTTATGTACGGCATGAACAATGCATAGACTGCAATCAGCCGATAACTACCCATGGCATCAATGTAGACCCCCCCCCCCCCCTCGAATCCTTGGTGTAATGGTTGCGCTGCGTTCGCCTCCGCTTACATTGAAGTATTGTAGTACAATTGTATTTGGCGGCATTATTTTTTTTTTTTTTTTTTTTTTCAGCGTTCGCTCCGATTTAGTGAGCATGAAAAGGAACAACTTTATCTCCTATACTATTTATACATCAGGGGGGGGGGGATCGAGTGTTTCAAATGGGGGTCCTATTTTGTTATTCTACATTCTAAAAGAGCGTTAAGTTCTGAAAATATTGGCCTAATTCAAAGTTTGATATCAACCAGCCGATTTTTAAAAAATTTGTAGGTCCACTTAAAATCGACCACATTTTAAAAAAAAGAAAAAACCAACTTTGGATTCTAATGGTTTTCTAATAAGCAAATAATTGAATGAGAAAAAGACGGTAGCTTTCGAAACTTTTGTCGAAAATCACTTTTTGACCCCTCAATTTTTTTTTAATTTAAATAAAAAAAAATTTGAAAAGCTGATTTTTTCAAAAACCAATCGAAACAGAGAAAAATTTGACTAGCAATCGTCTCGTCTCTACAGTCACACGAACGGTGACCTAGAACTGGGCGAGGCCAGTCATAAAATGGTCTTTTGGACACATTAAGATTTAAGATAAATCGAAAGGAATTGTGATAGGAAAATATACGCAGAATATGTAGAAAGAATGTCTATAGATATTGATGTTATTAAGGAAAAAAAAAAATATTGATGTTTTTGCAATGAGGGCTTCAAAACTAGGGTACCGCCATGCCACGCGTCAACTTTTCCGCGCTCTTGTGGTGAGACGCGGAATTATGTGATTGTCGGTGGACGCGACGCGACCGCGACGCCGCGCACGCTTTGAGCAGAGATTGCCTCGCCGCTCCTGGATCGGAAGCACGGCCGAACAGAAATGAAACAACAAAAAATAAAATCGCAAATGGACCAATCATCAAAGAGAAATTTTGCGAGAAAATCAGCAGATTTTAATTACATTATTCAAAGATTATCGTTTCAGATTTAACTTTGGATTCAAACTACACCGCTGTAAAGAAAAATGTTCATTTAAAAATGGTACTGCTAATATCAAAAAACTTGCCGCAACACTTCAGGAAGTAACAAATATTTAACAAAACAGGTGTACCAAGCAATAATCAACCAAATGGAAATAGGAGGAATAATTCCCATTTCACTTGCATTGGATGACGTCAGATTTCGGAGGTGCTTGTTTAATGGAACAACCCGATGGATTTCAAGAAGCATTCCGCATAGTTGCGGGCACGCTTTTTAGTGAAAGTCTATCACGCATTTGCGTGTTGGAAAAGTTGAGCCCACAATTTAAATAATTATATTTTTTTTGTGTCGCAGTTTTAGTTTGTTGAATTTTTATAAGGTGCCACAATTATAAAAAGCTATTTAAGACCGTAATAGTTGTCAAAAGTATTGAAAAGACATTTTTTGCTGGTTAGAATTGAAATTTTCTAGTGGGATTCCAAGAAATTTATATGGCTGTAAATGACATTTCAGACTGTTGAAAACAAGAGACGTCATAATTGCGTGTTGACTAATGATTTAGTGGCTGCACGTTGATTGAGGACTGATCAGTCAAAAGGGCAATGGAGCTGTTGCAAACTTTTGCTACAGACTTATCAATAGACTGTCTAGTTAAAACCTGTAAAAATGTCGATTAGCGCACTAAAAAATCACGAAATCCACTCCCGAACTCATGAAATGCTTTCAAACGCGAGTTAATATTGGCGGCCGTTCCCGCTATTATATCGGTAAATTAGAGAGAAATTAAAATAGGAGGAGGCGTTCTGAGAATACGAAATACGGATACCTTTATTCACGAAGATAACATGTGAGAAGTGCCCGCTCCGGGCGTTACACCTAGTTAGGGCCAAACTCCCTTGACTTTACAACTGCGCTGCCAACCTAATATAATTACGATGCAACAGCCGCCAATTAAATTGGGTTTCCCTATTTCAATCAGCTCCATCCTCATGAGGTGTTCTCGCGGCACCACACAAGAAGAAAAAGAATCATACAATTGAGGAGGTAGCTGGAAAAACGGCCTAAGTAGCAAAATCGCGTTCTGAGAAAACGGCTGTTAAAGTTTTTATTTTAGTGCCAATCTAACATAGATGAAGAATCAGGCTTGGGTTGGATCAAAAAAGTTGATCCATACCCTCAGGTTGAAGTTGGTACAACTGAAATATGCTTTGGCTGTATAGGAAAGAAGAAATTGGATAAATACGAAAGGTCTACCAAGGTCGTTTTTCCATAGAACGACCTGTTGCACAGAGACAAGTCCTCACTAAACGCTGAGTATTAACTCCGTTTTTCCAGAGAACGACTTTCTGTATGGAACATATGTACTACATGATAGATGTAAAAAAAAAAAAACCAAAAATCTGCAAAAAAAGAGGCGAATTTATTAGAAAATAAAGAATATAAAATTATTAGTCCTCGTATTCACTCTCACTTTCACTGTTGCCCGAGTCCTCTTCACCATCTTCAATTTTCCCCATTATGGTCATTATAGTCGCCAGCAGAAGTGGCAACCTCTTCTCATATAAACTCCCATATCTCACTCAATTTTTGACGTACGGTCATGAAATTTTGTGGAGATATTATTGAGCCTATGTTCTCTCAGAAAAGTTGTTCTCCGGAAAAACGGCCTTAGCCGGCTAAGGCCGTTTTTCCAACTAGCTCCTCAATTGCCATAATATATAGGCGAAAACGGCCGCCATTACGGTCTCGCGTTTGAAAGCATAGCATAAGTTTGGGAGTAAATTTCGTGATTTTTTAGTGCGCCAGTCGTTATTTTTACAGGGGTTTACCCCATATTTAACTGTATTATTTGTCCTGTGGCAAAAGTTTGCAACAGCTCCATGACGACAATAAGTTTTGAGAAAATGACGTTTAAAGTTGTAAAAGCTGTGTAGCGTCGTCCTCCGAGAATGGAGTTGAATATTCCCAGAAAGCTAATGGCAATGGTAGGTACTAACTCTCATCTTACAAAATCAATTTTTTTCTCTCGAGTTCTTCAGGAAAAATGTTACGGTCATTTTTAAAAAAGTGTAATAATTACTCTCTTGACAAAAAATGATTTTTTTTTTTTGTTTTTAAAAAGAAAAACTTGTCAACGGACGGCCGAAATAATGACAAAATGAAAATCACGACTTACAAAATAAACAGTCCTTAATAGGATTGCAAAGAATGTATGGTAAAACGTAAAAAAACGAAACAAATATTCTCCCGAAAATGAGTATATACGGAACTGAAAGATTTCTTTCCAGATACAACTTCTTATAAAGCACAATTGTGTGAGTGTCGACGCATGTAAGACGGGTTTAAGACAAACTTGAAAGACGTCTTTGGAACCGCAACCATAAGACGGATTTAAGACGTTTTTAAGACGGAATGAAAAGACGTCTTACGAAAGCCCATTTTAAGCCAAATCGGCAAGCCTAATATTGTTATCTGGGCTTTGTGCGCGCTAGTATACATACGCTGCTGGAAATGGAAACTGTTTCTACGATTGAGCTATCGCAAACTTTTGCTTTGCGCGGACAAACTAACTTGTATTTGCAGCTTTGTAAAAACATGATGAAATAACGCTTGTGACATTAAAAACTTCTGAGATCTTGTTAAATTAATAAAAACTTTATTTAGACGGGCTACCATAACGAGAACGACATCTACGTGGAGATTAGCGACGCGGCGCGGTGGCGTCCTGTGCAATCTGGCAACGCTACATTCTATCCGTATAAACGCATGAAAAAGGTCAAACGGTTGGAGGTGCACAGTGAACTTCCTCGAATCGATATTATACATGTGTTTAAATGGGAATGCGCAATCGTTGCCAGATTGCACGCGACGCCACTAGTGGAGGTACCTGGTACCATCATGGGAGATTCCTATCTTCATTTGGTCACTTTCTCCATGCCTGGTTAAAAGATGTCCCTGAAAATAGTACCGGCATATGGTAATCTTGTCTCACTTTTTATGGATGCGCCTTGATTCATTAAGGTAGACTAAAACTAGATAGACGCGTACAAGAAGTTAGCTATTTTACAACTCACAAATAAGGCTATCCGGGACCAATAAATGTTCGGTACAGACCAAAGAGTAAACAAGAGTCGCAATTGAATGGAAGGCCTGCGTGGTCAACGTAGATAAGGGATCCGAACGCGGGCTGGCCTCTGATTGGCTACAACGGGTGGAGCAAAAATGACTCGGGGTATAGGGAAAAAAACACGGGATTTTCGTTCCGGGGCGTTTATCTCGAAACCTAGGCAAAACCATATCTTAACAATTTATACGAGTCGATTCAGCAGATTTTTCCGAACAATTTGATAGGTCATAAGTGCCACTTTATTGCAAATTCGAAAAGACTGTTTCAGTTTAAAAGTACGCACAATAGTGTGATTACATGCTTGGCGTGTGTTCGAGCAGTGTTTGAGTAACTCACTATTGTGCGTACTTTTATACTGAAACAGTCTTTTCGAATTTGCAATAAAGTGGCACTTACGACCTATCAAATTGTTCGGAAAAATCTGCTGAATCGACTCGTATAAATTGTTTAGATATGGTTTTGCCTAGGTTTCGAGATAAACGCCCCGGAACGAAAATCCCGTGTTACTTTCCCTATACCCAGAGTCATTTTTGCTCCACCCGTTGCAGCCAATCAGAGGCCAGCCCGCGTTCGAATCCCTTATCTACGTTGACCACGCAGGCCTTCCATTCAATTGCGACTCTTGTTTACTCTTTGGTACAGACAGTCCTGCCCCCAGATGGTTGGTGAGCACCTACGGCCATTTAAAGGCACACTTAAACGCTCACCGTCCAACGTCTTTCGGGGACCGTCTGTCCGTCTGTACCGAACATTTATTGTTCCCTGATTCACATATTCCAACCGAAACTTCCCGCAATTCGACCGATTAAACCGATTCGACAGATAGTATTATATCAAAGTTGATGGTGCACCTTCATTTTTAAAGATAGACTAAAACGGTACAGGTGTGTACTAATAGTTAACTACTTTTCATGCGATTTAAGGAATGGTTTACGATTCCTTCCATTCCCTTTCCTGAGTCAGGTGAGGCAGTGCCTCACTTGCCTCACCCGGCGAGCAGCCGGCGCGGATCGAACGCGAACGCCGCGCCGCTTAAAACAAAATCCGCGCCATGTGTTTCAATTTTGCCAGTGACCACACCAAGCAGACACGATCCATTGCACCGGATTTGCAAGCGTACGCTTTCGCATTTCTCAAGGGATTCAAGGGGTTTTATCTTTTATAGGTGGCTTCGACTGATGTAATAGATAGATATTGACTGATTCATGTCAATGCATCGTTTATGCTGTTAAATACGTTTTTTTTGTTTGTTTTGTTTTTTTATTTTATTTTCTGTTATAATTCAGAACCATATCTAAATATCACAATAAACAAAGTGACACTCCACTTCCTTTTATTGAGTAATCAATGACATTGAAAATTTTGGGGAAAATAAGAGGGAAGGTTTCTAATAATACAGTTCACTAAACACTGTTCACGTACTTGGAAAACAGCAAAAACTGCATTGATTATAATTATAAATGGACAAAAGCGCGACGATATGAGTGGATTTCAGCTAATGGGAGAAAACGGGTTCCCGAAAAAGTTAAAATTGAATCTCATCTTATCGTATCTTATCATTTTGTAACCCCAATCTGTTCAATGCAATATCGTGCAACGCTCGTTTTCCATGATTTCGAAATGAACTGCGGGATTTAATACAGAAAAATGTCAGTCTGATGATACGTTTTCTACTCTCACATATTTTCATCAAATTCAGCTTTATCGTGGTATTAATGCATGTTTAACAAAGGTCCTTCAATCCAACTACCAAAAAAATAAGAACATTTATAAAACAATGTTGTTTTAGGCAAAATTTAAGAGTTAGCAAGCCGAATTGCTCAATTTCTAAGCAATTTTTATATTATTCTGAGCTTCCAGCCTGTTAAATCGCCGTCTTTTTAATGCAGGTTTTGAGTTTTTGGATAGAAAAAGTTCATACCTGCCACGAAAAAATTTTAGATGATGTATCAGTAGCTCTGAATAGTGCTGAATATGTTTTATAACTTCCCTGCAGGCAAACTCAGAATGAGAGTATTCTCAGAATATTCCAGCCAGAATATTCTACCGAGAATAATCTCAGAATATTCTCAGAATATTCCGTCGAGAATATTCTCAGAATATTTCACCCAGAATATTCCGCAGAGCATATTCTCCAAATATTCCACTCAGAATATTCTTTACATTAGGTATATTTACCTTCGAACACAATATCATGGAGAAAAAATTCTGAAAACGCACGAGAATATCCTGAGGATAACTTAACTTATTTTCGAAACACGATTATGTGAAGAATATTCCGGAAATATTCTGAGAACATTCTGAGAATATTCTGAGAACATTCTGAGAATATTCTGAGAACTTTCTGAGAACATTCTCGGATTATTCCTCAGAGAACGCTCTCAATGATACTACTTCCAAGCGCTACCACTAGATAGAGTTACATCCAAAATTCCTCCATTTGTAGCCTGAGGAATTTATACCCACGGCCCAGTTTCCCCGGGTAGGTACCTAGACCTACACTTTATTACCGGGTCATTCCATTTTAAATCAACCAGACCCTGTGCTGCCTAGTCATGGATTTTGGAAATATTTTGTGGGGTGATTGTAACTACTTTTAGTAGCTCAAAACGTATTTTTTCATATTTCTTTAGCTTACGGCCCCTGAGATATAGGCAACCGGAAATTCAAAAATTGCGATTTTAGGCTTATCTTTGAACGCGTGCCACAGCCTTAATTCTCAACGGAAAGATACGGTTGAGGTCTCATTTTGATGCATTTTGTGTCCTCTTTTCATTGCTTTAGGTTGTTTTTCATTAATTGAAGGTTTAGCAGGTTGCATACCTATTTGAACTTTGGTGACCCTATTGCAATTTTTCCGATCTTTGATAATTTTTTTTAATAGGCTAGCGTTGGTAGAAAAAATTCATACTTTTCAAGCTTTAAGTACACTACTAAGAGTACCTGCTCAAAAAAAGTTGAATCTCCTGAGCAATTTTTTCTAGTTGAAAAAATTGCTTAAAGTCGGCTGAAATTAAGAAAGACCCAACTTTGAGGTTAAAAAAGTCGATGTGGGGATTCATGAAAAAATCTTAAAAAATAACTAAAATCACCGCTTTTATGTCTACTTTCAATATCTGAAGTCGAAAGTTTGTGTATTTGATCGCTACAGTCGAATTTTTTTTTTTTTCAAAATTGGTAAAAATACAATTTGCTCAAACACATACGATTGAAGCGAATAGAAGAGCCAACTCTTTGAGGTTTAAAAATCTCGCAAAATCTCTAAAATGATCGCTTTTAAGTCCTTTTTCAACGCCTGAAGTCGAACATTTGATTACTGAAGCGCTTCAGTTGAAATACAAGCTTGTAAAGTTGGTAAAAACACAATTAGCACGGCCACAATCTGAGCTCAGTTCAGGGCATAGGGGCGTCGCGTGAAATTTTACCAATTTTACAAGCTTGTATTTCAACTGAAGCGCTTCAGTAATCAAATGTTCGACTTCAGGCGTTGAAAAAGGACTTAAAAGCAATCATTTTAGAGATTTTGCGAGATTTTTAAACCTCAAAGAGTTGGCTCTTCTATTCGCTTCAATCGCGTGTGTTCGAGTAAATTGTATTTTTACCAATTTTGAAAAAAAAAAATTCGACTGTAGCAATCAAATACACAAACTTTCGACTTCAGATAATGAAAGTAGACATAAAAACGGTAATTTTAGTTATTTTTTAAGATTTTTTCATGAATCCCCACATCGACTTTTTTAACCTCAAAGTTGGGTCTTTCTAAATTTCAGCCGACTTTAAGCAATTTTCTCAACTAGAAAAAATTGCTCAGGAGATTCAACTTTTTCTGAGCAGGTACTCTTAGTAGTGTACTTGAAGCTTGGAAAGTATGAATTTTTTCTACCAACGCTATCCTATTAAAAAAAATTATCAAAGATCGGAAAAATTGCAATGGGGTCACCAAAGTTCAAATAGGTATGCAATCTGCTAAACCTTCAATTAATGAAAAACGACCTAAAGCAATGAAAATAAGACACAAAACGCAACAAAATGAGACCTCAACCGTATCTTTCCGTTGAGAATTAAGGCTGTGGCACGCGTTCAAAGATAAGCCTAAAATCGCAATTTTTGAATTTCCGGTTCCCTATATCTCAGGGGCCGTAAGCTAAAAAAATATGAAAAAATACGTTTTAAACTACTAAAAGTAGTTACAATCACCCCACAAAATATTACCAAAATCCATGACTAGGCAGCAACATATTTCATTAATTTTGGTTGATTTAAAATGGAATGACCCTACCTACACAATAATTTCACTGATAGTGAGATAGGTATATTTGGCAAAGTCGCGTGCTATATTCAATTCACTCTACTTAACACTCAATAAAGAGAAAACAAAATTCGGAAAAACAATTTACCATTGAATTTTAGTGCCGATGATCCCACGCCAATTTTAGTCGTAAAGGACACCCAACCAAGAAAAATAA
Organism: Trialeurodes vaporariorum; assembly: GCA_011764245.1. Taxonomy (NCBI): domain Eukaryota; kingdom Metazoa; phylum Arthropoda; class Insecta; order Hemiptera; family Aleyrodidae; genus Trialeurodes; species Trialeurodes vaporariorum. The sequence goes on from VMOF01000001.1 coordinate 32,239,177, forward strand.
TAATAGTAACCATTTGGCGTTTTTTAAATGTTATCGTCCAATTTTAATACGTCGAGAGTATCATAATGGTTGTAACAACGTCAACCTTCACACCAGAACTGAACTGTGTTTCATAAATAGTTCGTGAACGGTTCAGGCATAATAATTAATTCAAATTATAGTTAAGCATAATAATAGTTCATTCAAAATAAAGGCAAGTGGTATAGTAATATGTTTGGACCATCTGCCTTTTAGCGTTGACATTTAATACCCCCTCTCCTCCTCACGTTAACCTCTCTACAGAAGTTACAAAAGTCGTAGTTTACAGAAAAAAACGTAACAAAAAAAGTAGGTTGATTGAAGCTAGTTTAAACTAGTGGTGACCGGTGAAATTACAGCCATGGGGACTTGGGAGGCTGATTTCGAAAGTTTTCCAAGAGAACGCCCCTCTCGGCAAAAAGAGTGACAGTCGGTGTTCTCTCGGAAACTTAGGGAAATAATTCTATTTAGAACGTTGAGTATGCTAATTTGGCACACAAATTTAAAAAAAAAAAAAAACAAAAAACCAAAAAAACTCAAGGACTCTCACGACTTTGGCATCCTGGTTCCCTCTCTATTTACTATTCTCGCTAACAATCCTTCGTGAAACAGTTTCATGGTTGTTAGACTATTTTTCGTTCCTTTTCGTAGAAATCCAACACACCCGGGAAAAAGGTGGAGAGGAGTCATGCGTTGATCACGTGACGTCGACGCACAGCTTCAGGTTTTATAGATACAAATCTCCTACCAGATCCCGCACGCAATTCGATCGGGAAATCGTGCCTTATTACCGTACCTTCATGGGTGCGCCTTCATTTTTAAAGATAAGCTAAAACGGTACAATCGCGTACGAATAGTTAACTACCTGCTTTCCAACTAACAATATCCAATTCAAATAGGTGCTCTGCCCGAAAACCTTCGCAGTTCGACCGATTGAGACCGTGTCACACTTCCATGCGATGAGACCAAAACAAGCAGTCGCAGTGGCGCATCAGGGATTTCATTTTCGGGGAGGGGGGGGGGGGCTAAAGAAGTCAAAAATTCTTTATAAATTTTTTAGCATGACAAAATTCAGAATGCGGCGTTTATTTATAGACAAGCCCGAAAAGTTACTATCGGTTTGGGGGTTGGGGGATTTAGCCCAAGCACCCCCCCCCGGGTGCGCCACTTCCCCCTTGTGACCCCTTTATCGATTCAGCTTGACTTGGCAAATGGAGTCGTCGCCCTCAAGTGTCTCCATATCTTCTGCAACTGTGGCTCTTTCACTCATCGCAACTCATGACTCATCATATGGGCAAAAAGGTGTTGTCTCCGAAACACCCCTTGCAGTGGAGCACCCAGGATTTGGGGGGGGGGGGCTAAAAAAGTTAAAGCTTCTTGATCAATTTTTTCAGCATCACAAAATTCGGAGTGCGGCGTTTATTTATAGACCAGCTCGGAAATTTACTCTCGGTATGGGGAGGAGGGATTTTGCCCGATACCCCCCCCCCCCCGGGTGATTCTTATTTTTTAGAATTCCAAAATTTTTTTTGTGAACGCTCCATTTTTTGTTATTTGTGATCTAAAAAATTGACCGTTATCAAGAATTTTGAAAAAAATATAATTCTAAGTGGACGCTCAACCGCTTTTAGGGCGGAAGTACCAAATATGAATTTTACTAGTCCATTTTGCCTAAGAATCACCCTACCCCCCCTACCCCCTCCAAGGGTGCGCCACTGAAAACAAGGAACATAAAACAGAAGGGGCTTGAATACCTCGAAGTAAGGAGGGCAGATGTAGGAAGCTTTATCAAGAGAAATTGTGAAAATTTGATGCTAAAAGTGTGCAATTATGGAGAGTTTTAGTTGTGTTTTTCATTACTCTTTCATTTTCTAACGAATTGGACAGTAACTTGGGAACTCTTTATCTCAAATCTTGAGTAGAACCCTCGAGTCAAATTTTTGCTCAGAATGGTAGCTTGAGTGCTCCTTCAACTTGTTTAATTGATTTGTTGATCAGTAAGACAAAGAAGAGTTCATTTTTTTCTTAATCTTTTGAATTTCTATTTACCTTCTTAATGTTTTTTACAAGGGTCGCTTGACGGAAATTCTTTTTAGGGAGTACGGACACCAGCTCAACGAGTTCTCCTTGGTTGTTGGTTTTAAGCTTTCACGGAGGTCGGAAGAGTACAAGACATTAAAGGCTCCACAAAAAAGAGTCGATGAGAGGAAATAATGAGAAGAGCAGCATTTGGTAAATAACCGGAGAGCCGTTAAATTTGCCTGTTCATTGCCGAACTTAACCTTTTGAATTCGTTCCTGCAGTCTACTCCTTTTGAATGCATAAAACGTAGCGGGTATAAGTACCCCATATCAAGAATTTCCAACGAGGGACTCTTTTTTTCACCAGCCAAGTTTAATCATTTGAATAATTTTGTACATTTTTATTTCAAATTTTTAGAACAGCAGTGAAGGAGTACATGGGAAATCAACTGACCGAGCATGAGATATTGACTCTGGCGAGACATTACAAGAGACGCCCAAGAATAGACAAACTTGAGTCCTTAACCAAAATCAAGTAATTTTGTTTGTGTATTTTGACAAACATTTTTGAGAAAAGTTCAAATTGGCAATGAATTAATTCCAGTGGCAGCTTGTGCAATTTGGCAACTATGCTTTCTATCATTTAAACCCATGCATAGATATCAATTCCTTGGAATGAACCTCCTGATGAGGATAGATTTTTCATACAGGTTTAAATTGAGATAATCCGCTGTTGCCTAATTGTACAAGCCTCTACTGAATAACTCATAAATTTTTGTGCTGTACGCAATTTTCAAATTTTTCTCAATTTAGTATGAGTTTTTTAAGAATTTCAAAAACAAAGAAAGAAAAAAAGTGTCACTTTCAAAATTTTATTGGGACAAACAGAATTTTATCCAATTGAGCTGATTTTATGATAGTCGTCACATGAAATCTGTTAATTCACAAATTCATAGTTTAGCTCGTCCCAGAAAAGATTGGATTTGTGACACTAAGTACTATGGTTTTCATAAAAACATAAGCTTCCATTCGCAGATAGGACATTCTGATTGGTTAGGAGCAACGAGAAGCTGATGTTTTCATTCAAACCTACAGTTGTCAAGTCCAATCATTCTTGGGACAGCCTATAGTAAAAATGGAATAAGGAAATCATAATGAAATTGAAAAGATATCTGACAAGTTATGACTAAAAAATATATCTTCTCTTTGATTTTTTTCCTCCGCAGAATTTTGGTGCACAATGATCTGCGGCGCTTTATGTTTGATGATTCTGATAGACTTCTGGAACAATTTAAACACAGAGACCCGGGGAAAACTGGCAGAGTTTCAAAGGATACAGCGTACACAGCTTTGAGAGGAGCACAAACACCATTGAGTCAAGAGCTCATACTGATAATGCTTGGCAGGTGAGTATAATCTTTCCTGGAAAAAGATATTGAGTCAAAGCCTAAAAATGTTATCTCTCGTCAAGGATTTCAGGATTCTACCAATTAAATTTCAGTTATAAGATTATTTGGCATTCCATACCCAACTGGTTACAGGTCTCAGTAAAGCAAGTGCATGGGTCTGAATTACCTATGGTGTTTTTTTATGAGGCAAATGAAAGTACTCAGGGAGCTGAAAACAAGGAAAGCTTTGGTTTGTTTCAATGTTTCCTAGTTCTGGAGATATTATTTCGGTCAAAATTACACTGTTTTCAACAGAAGTTTTACCTTATGACGTCTCAGCCCACACAATTTTTTGTAATTACAAGTTGTATCTTCAAAACAGCAGTACTTAGGAAACAACCAAAGGCATCTTTGTTCTCAGCTCACTGAATTTTTTTTTTCATTTTGTTCATAAAAAAACACCAGTCCAACAGGTGTAATCGTACAACAGAATCCTCTTAACTCGAATCGTCAGGGACCTCCGAAAAAATTCGTGTCAATGCGATTTTCCAGTTAGCCGATTCTTATGGAAGTTTCACGGGACCGCAAAAAAATTGGAGTTGACGCCATTTTCGAGTTATCCGAGGTCGAGTTAAGGGGATTCTACTGTAATTGAATTGAATGTGTGAAATCAAATGGGCTTGCTACTGCGCAACTCGATCGGCAAGGTAATCCCCTCCTCACCTCTTCTTACTTCAGTCAATTGAGATTACAACAGCCCTCAACTCATGGGCTCCTTTTGTCCTTTTACATCGGAATGGAGAGCTCAAAACGATTCAATCAGTGAAGCCACCCATAAGGTTATAATGTACTTGATCCGATTATGATAACGATAACAATCCCATCCTCCGTAACCACCTCCCAGATCTGTGATTAAGCTGGATTAAAATATGATCAATCACTTTTTACTGGAAGAGATAACATTTTGACTTTTAATGAAGCCTTTATCAAACCACCCGAAACCATTGAACTTCAGATTTTCGCCCCTCTGTGACCCCCTCTATATCTTTTTCCTCTTCTTCATTCCTCCTTTTTTCCTCTTGTCCCCTTTTTTTTGTCGGAACAGGGGGGGGGGGGGGTCATTCCATCATTCCCACCCCATGCCTACTTTCTGTGAATCATCAATTGTCTCGTTGATTGTCTCATCTCTCTTATGTGATGGTGCAGATGAGTTCAAATTGATTGAGACAGTGATAAGCAAATACTGAATTCAAAACTCATTAGATATGCATACAACCAGTGAAAAATCTATTGCTAGTTTTTACTGGACTTATTTGGAGTTCGGATTGTGGCATCAAAAAGCTTCTCAGAGAAGCTTAGAATTGTTATATAAACAAGGCTATTTTAACAGCTTTATTTTACTTTTCAAGCCTTTCAGCAGCAGATAATTCAATTAATTACCAAGAACTACTTCAATTCATGGATTACAAGAACAAACCAATGGAAACATCAAATGCAAAAGAGAGTGTTGTGAGTATTATTTTATTTTCTCTTCCATAAACCAACTTCATTGCGGAAAAGATTTATTTTTATTTTTTACTGCCGACATTTTCAAACCATCTCAATCAACAATGCAATTTTTATTAGTTTTAAATGGCCACAGTAAACCATTTGAACGAAGTTCTTATTTCACAAAAAAAATTTAGATAAATAGATAGAGGATACATAGGTAGTTGAATTTCTTAGGAGCCACAATAAATTAAGAACACTATTGACTATTACATTGGCCACTGATGGAGGAAAAGTAATTAAAAAATGAAAATAGTTAGAAGTAGATGGAAACTTTAAGAAAAAACTTCTTGAAAGTTATGGTTTGTAATTCGGATTGCATACATAAATGGAAAATAACCTAACTTTAAGCTATACTCTTACCAAAAACAATTTTTTTTACATAATCTTTGATTATTTGAGAACAGCCAACTCAGCTTGCTTTTCCTCTAACTTTTAGGTACTTTCATAAGTATGTACTATGACCTTCAAAAGAGAACACCCTGGTAGAAATTTTCACTCTTTTAAATCTTGGCAATCTTTTCACAATTTTTCAAGTGTTTGGCTAATCAGAATGCCCCTTTAAAAGTAGGTACGTCATGAAAAATTGAAAGTTTCATTGAAAATTAAGGACAAATTTGACAGTAAGAATTTCAACCAGTGGGCCGATCTTTGAAATCAGTGGATAAAATTGATAGACTGGATAAATGAAGGGCTGCTACTGGTCCCTCTAAAGTGTTCATCGAAAAATATACCTCCGTAACCAAGTATCCCTCCGCTACATTCGATAAGCTATCGGGTTTTATCGCTTTGTTTCAAGCAGCCGATAGCTTATCGAATGTGGCGGAGGGATACTTGGTTACAGAGGTATATTTTTAGATGAACACTTTAGAGGGACCAGTAGCAGCCCTTCATTTATCCAGTCTACCAGTTTTATCCACTGATTTCAAAGATCGTTCTACAGGATACTTTCTTTTGAAAGTCATAGCACAGTCGACGAATTGAATAATGTCAGAAGGCTCTATAGATTTCGGCTCAGGCAGGCCACCTGCAATGCTCGAATTCATTGCGCTAAGTATCGCAGGTAGTCTAACTGAAGCAAAATCTAAGGCATTAGACATTCTTGAATTTGTCAACTGTACCTATTTTGAAACTAAAATTTGTGAAATAATTTTGGTGTATTGTTTTACTTGCAGATTTCTCTAAAGGAGTTAATTGCAGAAATGATCAACACTGATGAAAATTCTACGACCATAAGTCTAGAGCAATTCATTGCAGACTTAAATTTGGATCAATTTTTTGACGACAACTAATTGTCATAAATACATTGCTGGATTTACTATCATCAAATTTATAACATTTACCTACACCTTTTTTTATCTGAAAAACAGGCACAAACAAATGGAATGTTTCTATTGAAATTAAGCAATATGTTCTAACTGCAACATGTATTTGAGATATCTATACCTAAGTGGCGTAGCAAGCAATTTGGCAACATTGCAATGTGCCAATTTAAACCCTTGTAAAAAGTCGAATGCAAAGGTGTCCACCGAACACCCAATAGTTCGATAATTTTCATAGGTTTAAATGGATACATTGCAACTTTGCCAAATTGCACGCTACGCCACTGCTATCCCTGACTTTCCATTAATGAGTAGAAAGTGTGAGGTGAGGAAAGCGGGTCAACTGGTGACCCTGTGGGAAATTCAAAAAATAATTTCTTTGAGAGGTTTTAAATTGAGTAAAATTTGGATTGGATCGAACATTTTGGATTCTGAAAGTCTTCTGAGATAGTTCTAAAGAGCTTTACAGGAAAAATATTTAGCGGGTTCTAAAGATTACAGGTCAACCACGCTCACTCATCGAAAACAAGCTCTACAGGTCTACAGATCCTTTACAGAAAACGACTAAGACAAACTTGTGATAACTTACTGACTCCATCACCATATGAAAAAAATTAAATATGTAGTAACGATAAAATTATATCTGAGCACGCATCACCTGTATTGAACGCTCCTCAGATCATGTGAGTTTTAGATCCTCATAAAGACTGCACAGAGCAATGATTAAAATAAAAAATTAAATAATAAAAACTTTTACATCTTTACTTAAGTACTATGACTTTTTCTCGATCATTTTAAATTTTGCTTCTATCCTCTTGGTGTAATTGTCCAGTTTGTAAGCTGCTTGCTCTAATTTCATTGCACTATCTTCAATTTTTGCTATCTGCTCTAGATATGGTTCCAAGCTTTTATCTACGGGGAAAATGAGACAATAATGAGCACATTAGAAAAGTGGAGACAGAGTCATCGCACGAAGTTTGGCAACTCCGTATTTGAAGACTACATGGGAAGAACGTGGTTAGTCACTTCAGGCGTTGTCAAAATTTGGCAACTGACTTCATTTTTTTAAATACGTGGCTCATTCAAAAAAAGAGATTGAAAGTAAAAAAAAAAAATAATGGATTTTTATAGACATGAAAGACAAACATCCCCAATTCTTGTTTACATTTCATATCATTTTTTAAGTCAGGCACATGGAGAATGAAGTGAAGAATTGGTTGCCAAATTTTGACGACACCTGAAGTGATTGATAAAGTTCTTTCCGTGTTGGTGTAGTTTTCATTTTATTGGTTTAAATCCGTGAAAAAGGTCGAACTATTGGGAGAGTTCTCTCTCGAATTGACATTTTACCCCAGTTTGAATGGACGCAATGCAAAAGATTTCAATCGATGCCACTGGTTGACGTAGAAAAAGTAACAACCATTCATTAATTCAAATCGTGATTTCAAAAATTACATGAAGCGAAAAAAGAGTAGGGGGCAAAAAGCAATATTTCGATTTTCGCCTTCCTACACTTATATGAAGATTGGAGTTAAAGTCAGCTTATGCTCATGGCTCATTCAAATCTCGAAATATCTTAAATGATAAAATATGTTAGTGAGTTGGGGACACTGAAACTGGGAGAAAAAGTTAGGGGGGGGGGCAAACCAACTTTTGAGAGATACACTTTGGGGGGACACCCCCAGTGAGAGGGGGGGTTGGGGGTCCTCCCCCGGAAAAATTTGAAAATTCAGACTCTCAGACGTTATTTTAAGCAATGTTATTGCATAAAAAATGTCACCAAATATAAACAAATTAAAATTAGATTTTACGTTTATTTTCTTCCTTTCTCAGGCCAAAAGGAAATTTTTCAGTTTAGACTTTCAGCTCATTGACGAAGCTGATATTTCTAGGCTTTGGGAAACTGTTCCTCATGGTTAGAAGTCTTCTGGAATTTTAAAACTGCAGTAAATGTAATGTTCCGCTTAGTGGCGTAAAATTTGAGATTCTTTTTGAGGGGAGGGGGTAGCAAATAGTCCAATACTTTGGGGAATCTGAGGGGGGGATTTTCCAGTAATAGGGGGTCCAGGGGTATTCCCCCGGAAAAATTTGAACAAATGGGTTCTCTCAGACTATATTTTAAGTAATTGAATCTTTCAAAAATAACCAACTGACAGAACAGAAGTTGGTAGACTCAATGTATATTTTCTTCATTTCATTAACAACAGATAGGAATTTTTCACTTTAGATTTACTTTAGGCGCAGTTTCAGGGTAAAATAGAGCCACTTATTCTGCCATTCTTTGCTTCTCGGCTCCTGTAATTATTCCTTTCTTTCTTTATTTTTTTATATTTGTCTGTCTCTTCTTTTCTCCCTCCCTTTTTTTCTCTCCTCAATTTCATCAAATTATTGGGGGGGGGGGGCAAACAAATCCCCCCTCCTCAAATGTTGGAGGGGCAAAAAGGCCATGCCCCCCTAAGATTACGCCACTGATTTCAAATGAATCGCCCAGTCTTACAGCTTGAACAGCTCGCTTGATACAAAATTCTGAAATAATTCACCTGGGGAAATACTCACATTTAGCATTCAGTTCTGACATGGATTTTTGAATATTCGTTGCTACCGTTCGCATGTCCGCAAATTTTGTAACAGTTGCATTATTCATACTCTCTAGTAATTTGTAATCTTCCTGAAAAGAGGACTTAAATTAATGTGGTGACAGATGAGCATGCAGAGTAAAAAATGGCAAATTTTGGAAATGAATAATTAGTGAGAATAAGTGATAAGCAACAGATAAAGAGAGTTCAAAATTTATCCTACAGAACAGCACGATTCGCAGTACTTGATTCTAAAATCTGGCCAAAGTCAAAAAACCTAACTTAAGGAAATAAAAGCCCTATTTTTGAAAAAAAATTAGATAGTTTTGGACATTCAAATCCATCATCGATTGGGACTGAAACCAATTAGTGTGACACTATATGCGCTCCTACACATCTGCATAGAAGTGACCGGCTACAGAGCTACCATTTTTTATCGTTGACGTGAGTCTTCACCATTGTAGTTTCAGATTTGCCAAAAGATGGCTCAGAGTGTTTGCCACCTCTTGATTATTAATGAAAAACTGTAATCTAAATGGATTTTCAAAAAAATTGGGTCGTCGAGTCGTTTAACTCAATGAAGCTATGACTCTGTTTAGTTGTCATTAAGATAAAGCGATGTTTATTAGTTTTTCTCTTTGACCAGTCTTTATTGCTAATATTGACACAACTTGACTTCAATGGTGAAGGCAGAGCATTTTATAGAATAGAGTTCATTCAGCCAATCTGCACCGCAAAACCCAAAAGATATAGGTTTCTTTTCCCATCCACCACACTGATCCATCGGGAAATTTACATGGCACAGTTTGGATTCATCTAATTATCGGTCTCCAGAAGTCCCTGGAATCCATCTGGCCTCATTGGAATTGAGGGAAATGGTTAGATTGCCAAACCCCGATTGATCCATGAGCATCAGATAGGAAAAGAAACGGGTCTAAAATAGTTCAATGAAGGTGATCCACCAGCAAACAATAGATTTTACTGTTTTGTGGACAATCATGATTTACAGTAAGAAAAGGGGCTGTGAAAGACAGCCAAGGATAACTGGTGACATTATACAGTCTTGAGAAAAGAAGTAGTAAGTGCCTATGATAAATAACAAAAAAAACCAGGCTTGATGCATAAATTCATCTTATGTTGCATAAAAACAGTACCTGAGCTAAAGTAAGTTCTCCAGAAATGTAATCGCCAGTCTTTTGAAACATGGTGTTTGCTATTTGACTAAGATTTGGATCATGCGGGTCCAGAGCTTCAAAACTACTTGTGCTCGTTGATAAAGTTGGTCCTAAAACATGATGTGAAAAGTAATGTTATGTCTATTTAAGAAACGTTTCTTCAAACCATAATGAATAAATCTGGCATTAAAAATAAATTGTAAAGAATGATGAAAACAACTAACTCCAGGTTAGTATTGAGACAGAGGCCAAAATTACACCACATTGCTTCACCTAAGAATAATGAAACAGGTACTTAATCGCAGAACAAAGAGCACAGAATAAGAAGGAGAACAGAAGCGAAACTCCCACAAGAGACAATAATGGGTTGCTCAAATAGGCTTCGCTTTGCTTAGCTGTTTAATACGTGGGAACCGTTTTGAAATGCATACGCTCGTAGAATACGTGGGAACCGTTTTGAAATGCGCGCGCTCGTAGAAAGCCATTTGATTTGCCATTTTGCAATCAAGGGCTTGTGGACCACCGTACTAACCAGCCTGTCGGCCATAACAGCATGATCCACACCGGGTCGCAGTTTCGTTTCTGTTCCCCTTCTTATTCTATGCAAAGAGTACATCAACTGCAAGCCATAAGCACAAACCAATGTTTGAACCTCCTTTGTAGGTATTTAGCTTTTCTTGAACCGCAGTTAAGTAACTTACATCTAAAACTAAGAGATCCTAATAATGGGAAATCGAGGAGTCACTGCACAGATTTGAACTGGAACTGGAGAACTTCGGACTAGAATTGGAGAAGATAAAAATGGCAAATCAACTGGAATCGTTTGCGTTACTGTGCATGGAAGTCTTTGCAAAAACACAAGAGTCGCCCATTACACAGTAAAAAAGCCGCTCGGTCAACTGCCAACTCTAGTGAGACGACCTCTAACTTCATAGACTCTGAGCGCAGCAAGAGTCAGTACATTTTTCAATGATTTGCAAGCTGAAGAAGCTCATAAGACAAGTTGGAGGTAACGATCAATTAAACAGCCCATGGGATCCAGGAGACACAGTCCTAAATTGTTAATAGCTAGACCTGGGATGAGAAAACAAATTGATGAAATGAGTAAAGCCAGAAATAAATTATAATTGGTCAATACAGAAAAAGGAGCAAAGACTCATTGATGATAATATTACCTTTCTTAGGAGATTCTGAACCTCCTGCCTCCAGATTTTTCTCCGCCATGGCGATTGTCAATTTCTTATTATTTTCCTTTTAGATTTTACACAACCGCCTGCAAACAAATTTCAATGCATCAACCAGTAAAAATTACCGAAAATTTAGCACTTTCTTTTGTAATTATATAAGAACCAAAGCTTGTATCAGCCGTGACTAGAGAACATTAGAAAATTTCACATAAAATCCAGCAAAAAGAACAAAATTGTAAACAAAATTTTAGGTTAGGTTGGTTTTGTTTGTAAACAAACAGAGACAAATAGAGACCTTGCACTATTCCTGCGCGCGGTGTCCACTTTTCGTGGTTCAATTTTGTTCGGAACTCATCGAAACAACAGCCAACATTCGCATAATGTTGACTGATGAGCACGTATTTTGCATTCGCCGAGCAAAACCTGTTTCCGTTTCCGGGACCGCGGACCAATCACAGCCTTTTGTTGAGCTTCACCATCCAACATTATGCGAAGGTTGATTGCTGAGGCCGATGAGTCCCGACAAAAGTAGTTCACGAAAAGTGGACACCGCGCGCAACCACGGGAAGAATAGGGAGTGCACGGTCTCTATTTGTCTCTGTAAACAAATTATTGATAACCTAAAAATTGTCAATTTTGTAGAAGAAAGCATGAGAGCGAACCGCAACAGCAACTGAACTTTTCTTTTAATTGTGATAACGGTTATTGATACTCATTAGGTTTTATTTTTCTTTAGAAATGTGACTATTTCATGATTGCTTCTTTCTCACCTCGCATTTTCCTTTCGTTTCCTACTTTCGTGACAAATGTTCTCCTTTCTCAGCTTCTACTGAGTGTCTCTCTGTCTCTCTCTTCTTCAGCCACTGTCTGGTGCTGTAAAATTATCTTTTATCACCGATTTAGAATTTAAATTTACCATGGCGCCCCCTAAAAAACTCAGCATTTTTGCTCAAAGAATGAAAGCGCAAAGACATGAAATAATACCTGATGAAGTCAGCACTTCTGATCAATCATCGGAGATTCCTTGTGAACCTGTCACCTCCAATTTTGGTGAGATTTTTTTTCATACTTTCCCAGTTTTTTTCATCCATGCGGCCAGTAACCCATCCATAAGCAACCTAAAGTCCTTTCGCAAGTTGTTTATGAACCAGCATGACTTATTGAATGCATTCTTAATATCGGTAGAATGAGATCACCAAAGTTTATAATCAATCTACCTACCGAGGTTTTTGCTTACAACTTCAACAAGGGCTTTTTCTGAATTATGGATGGATTAATAACCGGACTTAAGGTCAATACAGACGTTTAGTGTGTAATCAGCAGACTTCCTTGTTAAAGCAATTGTCTCAACTTTTAACTAGATCTCTAGTCTGTTCGTTTTAACTCAGACCTGGCGATTTAGGTAGATTTGCCTTCTGTGGCAACGTAGGAGTGCTCATCCTTGTCAGTCGGCCGAGGTGACAGGGCTGCTGCCCGACTTTCGGGCAATGACAACCCATCGAAGTGTTGCCATTCTCCATTTTCCGAAATTCATTTATCGCTCGCTCAGGTTTCAAGTTAGAGCGAACAGACTATAGGTAGAAGTCATTTCACGAGAGTTAGCAGATGACAGATTGGCTTGTTCACTGCAGAGTGGGCAAGTTTTTGTTTCTGCTTGCTGACTTGGATGCACAGAGACGTGAAAGAACCTACGGCGCATGAAGCCGGGCGAGCTGTCATCTTCCTTCTTTTGTGAAACGAGTTTAGTGTGCCATTCAACTGAATAGACAGGTCCAGGTTTTTTTACAAAGTTCTCCAATGGAACTGTTGCACACTTTTGCTTTAGGGGATTGAAGAGTTGATTCTTGCATAAAAACCTGTAAAAATGACGATGAGCGCACTGAAAAATCACAAAATTCACTCTCGGAATCGGGCACAATGGCGGTTTTGACGCAGGTATCATGAGAGATTCCTATCTAAATTGAGACAAGTCTCTGTGTTTCCGTAGAGAAAGGGACAAATTAGACAGGAATCTCCCATGATACCTGCGTTGAAGCGCCATTACGATCTTATCGTTAGAGCGGTTTTGTGCGCTTATTACTGAATTTTAGACTTTTTCAGTGTGATTTTCGTGACTTTCGCTGACTCTTACATCAGAATGGCCCATTCATTTCCTTACAGCAAAAGCTTGCAAGAGCCCCACTAAGAGGACATTCACTAATGTTGGAAATGAATCCATAACAGAGTGTTATCTTGTCGGTGGTTGGTAAAGTAAAAGAAGGAACAGGAGGGGGCTGTAACCTGCAATCTCCTGTGATGAACACTGATCACTGAAAGAGTAAACAATCAATTTTTACAGTGGAATTTCAATTCAGTTATGTATTGCAAAAACCTGGAGTCCTGTAAGTATAAGAAAATTCATTGAAACATGTATTGTATGTCCGTATCTGAAATTTATTAAGAGCCGCACTACATTTAAAAAAATTGTTGGCCTTTTCCAATTAAAAATCTCTCACTCACTTTTCATGTTACTAAAATTTTCTGTTCTTGTAGGCGATCAAAGTTACATTGTCAACAGTTTGGATGCAGAAACAATTCACAATGAGAACATCGAAAAACTCAACTCTCTATCACTCGATGAGATAAATGAAGAGCGGAAAAGACTATTGAAGGAACTTGATCCTAGTCTGGTTGAATTTCTTCGGGCCAAACGAGAAAAGGTGTTATCCCAAGTGTTATCCCAGTCAGATCAAGAGCCCATGGAAGAAAGCCCACCAAGTACCTCTAATTCTGGGTAATTTTTGAATTAAATCAGATCAGACTAAATACCTTTTCTAATCATTTTCTGAACTACCAAGTTAAAAGGAGTAATTTCAAATTCTGGAGGTTCAAAATTTTCCTCCAAATTGGAACTAAATTGTTCCAAATTAATTTTAAATCATTTCAATTAAAAAAAAAAAAAAGCCAATGATTTATTCCAATAGTTTTCAGAAATTCTGTCCACAGAGACAATTAGAGACTCTACATCTGCATGAATATATCGTAGAAGATTGAGGCATGTTTTACTCACTCAACAGCCATCAGCCTCTGATGGCTGATTGTTGACTGTCAATAAGCACAATTGACTCACAGTGAGCCATGGCTAGTCACTCATCATATTCTCTTCGCGTAGTCTTCATTTGCCTCATAAAAAACACCAATATTTAGACCGTTGCATGTGTTCTACTATGGGGCTCTCAACTTATCGACAATTTTCCTTTCAGAGAAAACACCGAACTGTCAGCCGTCCCTGAACTAGCCAACAAGTTTGTACATATGGACATCATTGAAGAGGATAAACTTAAATGGCTCGAGGATCTTCCCCCTTTACCGCCAATACCGCCAGATGTTCCTTACACAGCACGTTTTGATTTCAATGGTACACACTCAGCTTTTAATTATTCTGACACTTTTGCCTTGGGTTAATCATGTATTTAATGTAAACCCTCACCGATGTCATTCCAGATTTACCAACAGATGGCGCTGAGCTTTTGCTGTCGTTTAATTAATGATAAAAATCTGTAAGTTGAACTTCTTTTTCCAAAAAATCGGATCGTCGGGCCCTCGAAATCAGTCTCAAGAATGCGTATTCCGAAAAGGAGGTAGCAAAAATTTTGAAAATTGGAGCTAAAACTACCAATCTCCAAAAATCATGGATTGGTTGAATCATTCCTCATTTTCTTCTGAACACAGAAAGCCTTTGATAATCTTATCCAACAAAAAATCTGAGCGTCATAAATCTGTTTTAATTAATCATTCCTATCAGAGCTAATTTCATGTGCCTTTACTTTAATGCTAATGTCTCTTGATTACTGAGGACCACACCCTCCTTCCTTCCCTTTAAAAAACATTTTTTGATCATTTTAAGCTTTTTTGATTCAGGTACGTTACTTCCTTACAAGAATGACTCCGATAATGATAAAACAATAAATGCCGGGTTGCATCATCATGGAGAGGAGGCACAACGGCCTGGCTATAGTATACAAGAACTCTTGCAGCTCAGTCGCAGTTCTGTCACTCAGCAACGAATTGTAGCCGTAGCAACGATCGCTTCCATCCTAGAAAAGGTACTATGTACTTTGTATTCTCCATCATGTATCATGTCATTCCTATCCGTAAATCAAAGTTTTAACACTACCAGTATATTATTCCTTCATGAGATGAATGAGTAGTAGGGTGAAACCTTTGATTTACTGATAGGAAATAACATGAAAATAATGTGAATGATTTTAGTTAATTTTTCATGATTAATCAAAAATTAAGTTTTTCATAATTGGCCTTATTTTTTTGCAATAGGTCTGTTGCGTACTTTTGCTACAGGAATATGGCACATTGATTCTAATGTCAAATTCTGTAATAATATTGATGCGGATAGTATAAACTTTCAAAATTCACTCTCAACTGAGGAAATTTTAATTTTGCTTAATCCGTGTGATACAATGTTGGTATTAACATACTACTAGTGTTGGGCAAAATTTAACTTTGGAATAATCATGAATATCTAACTAAAATTATTCACATTATTTTCTTGGTATTCCTATCAGTAAATCGAAGTTTTAACTCTACCAGTATATTCATCCTTCATGAGATGAATGACTAATAGCGTGAAACCTTTGATTTACTGATAGAAATAACAAGAGAATAATGTGAATAATTTTAGTTCGTTATTCATGATTATTCAAAAGTTAAATTATGTATTCATCCTTCATGAGATGAGTGACTGGTAGTGTGAAACCTTTGATTTACTGATAGGTATAGATGGTTTTAGTGCAAAGTCAACGGTTAGCCAACAACCACAAAAATGCGCTCATTTGTCGCAATCGGTTGTGATAAAACTCGCGTAGCATTCCAAACTATCTCACTCACTCTCCCGTGACCCCCATGTATATCCAGCTCTTTCTAGTTTAGAAATTCGTAAACAGGGCCTTGTTTCAGGACATATTATTATCAAAATTGCATTAAAAAGCCTCAAGGAATTCATTCCTGCCATAAAATTTCACAAAATAAGTCTCTTTATATGATTTTTGAAATTAGAGTGAGATGGCAGTACATAGGGGTCACGTGAGAGTGAGGGAGACAAACCGGCTTTGTTTGGAATGCTCATCACCGGAAGTTGTCATTATTAAAACCCTCTATAACATGAGAATAATGTGGATAATTTTAGTCCATTTTTCATGCTTGTTCAAAAGTTAAGGTTTGTTCAACTTAGAGTCCCTTGATGGAAATATTGTATAGGGAGTACCGACACGAGCTCAACGAGTTGTGATTGGTCGTTGGTTTTAGGCTCTCACGGAGTCGAGCAGGAGTCGACGACATCGAAGGCTCCACACAAAAGGAGTCGATTCGTAGAGGAACGTATGGGAACGGACCGGAATGCTGGCAAATCCGCCAGTCCACCACTGGTCCACTGTCGAACTTAACCTTCGAATGCGTTCACGCGGTCGACAAAATCGACTCCTGTCAAAATGCATAAAGCGTCGTGTCGGTACTCCCTATACAATATTTCCATCAAGGGACTCTAGTTCAACTCTGCTACTGTGTGGACGGAACCTCTGTGTTCATGAAAATATTACCGTAACCTCAAAATATTGGATTTTCAATTTAAATGCATGAAATATTTGGTTGCATTTGAGTAGTATATGGGGGTCATTCCAGATTAACGGAGGTTACAGTCGTACACCTAAAAATCAAGTTTTAAGTACTTCCTTTTCACTAAATACATTTTTTAATAGCATGAAACTAAGCAGGCAAGTAAGAGCAATTTTTTGCATGGTTTCAAATCCAGGTTATTTTGTTTCTTCTTCATGCAAAACTCGATCAAAGTGTGTAACGGAGGTTACCTCAGATGGAAGTGGGTTTCAGATTCCAGTAATCAATTGCAAAACTCAGTTCTCTATGAAGAGATAGAGTTCTGAAAAAAATTAGAGTGAAACCCAACAATATGTGCTTTGACCTCACATACCTAGAATTCTGTAAAAACTTGAAACTTGGGCCAAAAAAAATTATTTATTTTGTAACGGAGGTTACAACCATTTGTAATGGAGGTTACACAGTAAGTCTATACTCTGGTTTCTCATTCCAAATCAAATTGTACCGGCATTCCTTGCATGAATTATAACTTTAGCATGTCCCAGTAGCTGGGCATATACATTTTCCATTAATATATTTCGTTTTTTAACTCAAAATGCAGGAAATAATGGTTTTAATTGCAAACGTCAACTGTGAAAGTTTTTTTTAAATTTTCCCCCAAAATTGATTATTTTGACTCTAATTTAGTCTCTCCCTCTCCCCTAAAATTAAGCAGTATAGTTTAAGTTCAGGATAAAGTATTTAGACCGTTTTGTAGCTTATTTTGTACCTATTCAGATTCTGTGAATCACTTGGGATTTACAGTGGAAAGTTGGCAACACTGTATTCTGTGTTTGTTTACAATTAAAAGTTTTGAGGTTTTGTGTGATAACAAAGGCATGCTCCAGAAATGTGGTCTCTGAGGTCCCAATTAAAGCTGGTAAGTCTTTC
This sequence comes from Trialeurodes vaporariorum, assembly GCA_011764245.1. Taxonomy (NCBI): domain Eukaryota; kingdom Metazoa; phylum Arthropoda; class Insecta; order Hemiptera; family Aleyrodidae; genus Trialeurodes; species Trialeurodes vaporariorum. The sequence continues at coordinate 32,256,949 of VMOF01000001.1, forward strand.
TTCATTTCATTATACTTTAAAGATTTGGTGTGCTTAGTGTAACCTCCGTTACAATTATTAACGTTTTTTTAGATTATCTAAGAGAATAAAAATTTGTTTAAAGATGATTTTTGTATTCACTGCAAGAATATGATTTCCTAACTTCCTGAATTTTCGTAGATTTTCCCCCCATTTTAAAGAAGGAAAAAAGTGTAACGGAGGTTACATGCAACTGAACTTTCATGTAACCTCTGTGACAGGTAACCATATGACTCAGAGAGCTTACACAGAATTAATCTGTTCTAAGTGATATCATGCTTGATTTTATCACTTAGATCAGATTAATTCATTTAAGAACAAATAATATCAATTGTGTAAGCTCTCTGAGTCATATGGTTACCTGTCACGGAGGTTACATGAAAGGTCAGTTGCATGTAACCTCCGTTACACTTTTTTCCTGCTTTAAAATAGGGGGAAAAATCTACAAAATTCAGGAGGTTAGGAAATCATATTCTTGCAGTGAATACAAAAATCATCTTTAAACAAATTTTTATTCTCTTAGATAATCTAAAAAAACGTTAATAATTGTAACGGAGGTTACACCAAGCACACCAAATCTTTAAAGTACAGTGAAATAAAGAAATACTTACCAGATTTAATTGGGACCTCAGATACCACGTTTCTGGAGCATGCTTTTGTTATCACACAAAACCTCAAAACTTTTAATTGTAAACAAACCCAGAATACAGTGTTGCCAATTTTCCACTGTAAATCGCGAGTGATTCACAGAATCTGGATAGGTACAAAATAAGCTACAAAACGGTCTTAAAATTTTTTTAAAGTATGAAAACTATATATTTTCGGAAACTTGAAGTTCTGCTGAGTCTAAAAATGTTAACAGAAACAGTTTTCCTTGAAATTTAAATTTTGACCCTCTGTTCCCTTTTAATCTGGAATGACCCATGGGCACGTTGAGGACACTCCAACCAACTCACAAATAAATCCTAAATATACAACAATATATCAAAAATATCTATCCCTAAAATTTCTGGGAAAATAAATTCCTAAAAAATCCTTAGTTTTAAATTATAATCAACCCTATTTTAAGTCTTTTTTCGGTATTTTTTATGATGTGCACAAGCGTGCAGCCCTATGATACCTCTAAATTTTCTGGAAAATTCAACAAAATTTGTCAAGATTTACAGAAAGTAATTTATTTTATTTTATGATCTTCTATAACTATACTTTTATATGTTTTATTATTAATTATAGTAAATCTGACGCGGGATCCTCCCACGTGTTTAAAGTTGATTTAAACACAGCATTCTGCAATATTTGCGAACAATTTCATCAGATTTTTAATGTAACGACTTTTAATTCTTATCAAGCATGAGCAACACGGAGTGAAGGAAAATAAACATAGTAGCAAGAACGATTGACGTTAACAGTTATCTGAATCAACATTAGAGAAATATACATTGTTGAAGCTTCAAGGAAAAATATGCATGAGTCTTCTTGATGCACTGAGTCATCGGGCACGAGTCCTTTTATTTTGAACTGATTGTGAGTGGACTTCCGCACATGGATTATCTCTGACGCACTGGTCTCGACCGTGATCCAAGTTACTCACATACACAGACCCAGCCTTTTATTTGTTCCTCTTTTTTCAACTTGAAAAAGTAGAAAAATAAATGAAAACTATGAACTTTTTATAGAAAAAGAAAGGATTTTATTCCAACCAAAATCATTAGATTCTTATAACTTTTGAATCCAATTTTTGATAGTATTGAGATAAAGAAGGATAGGTTTGAAAGATGGATGGACTGTCCTCAACGTAAAATTAAAAAAAATCTCTGATGATGAAAAAGGAATTAAGTTGAGAAACATGTGTGGAATTCCTGAGCGATAATATTTACCATATGTTTAGTGTATTTTATTCTCTTCGATTCAGGTAAAAGCTGAATTCGATCAGAAAGTGGGTCCGTTAAAATTTCATATTTTGACCGTGTCCGTTCAACTGGGTTTTTGAAATACGGAATGATGTTTTCAAAATCAAACTCATCTTCACTGATAAGAGAATCTTTGAAGACATCCATTTATGTAGAATAAAATTATTAAAACATAAAGTTTATTCAACTTTAAACACGTGGGAGGATCCCGCGTCAGATTTACTATAATAATAAAACATATAAAAGTATAGTTATAGAAGATCATAAAATAAAATAAATTACTTTGTGTAAATCTTGACGAATTTTGTTGAATTTTCCAGAAAATTTAGAGGTATCATAGGGCTGCACGCTTGTGCGCATCATAAAAAATACCGAAAAAAGACTTAAAATAGGGTTGATTATAATTTAAAACTAAGGATTTTTTAGGAATTTATTTTCCTAGAAATTTTAGGGATAGATATTTTTGATATATTGTTGTATATTTAGGATTTATTTGTGAGTTGGTTGGAGTGTCCTCAACGTGCCCATATACTACTCATTTGCTTCCTGATTTTTTCTGGTGCACTGAAGAGTAGAAAATAATACAAGGATTGTATGTATCTACAATGAAACATGCAACGTTTGAAAGCTGTGTTTATCATATAAACCCGGTGATATTAGATTCCTGTGTTTACAGTGTGCAAGAGTACCTAGTCGTTCTCTCCACATTTTGAATTATTTTTTTTAATTTTTAAATTTTTGAGTTTAAAATCGCTGCGTTTTGAGTCAAAAACGTCCTCACCAAAATTTTTTTCGCTGGTTTTCCTGCATTTTTCGGTACACTTGTTTCTTTTTTGTCAAGTTGTTGTTGCTTTGTTTTTTATCTTGTTTCTTGTTCTAAACCCGGTCATTCTGTCCATTCAATAGCATGACGGTGAAAATTGTGTATTGTGTGGCTCGGATTGTTTAAAATGAATTGATATCCTGCGTTTAATGGGTGGACTTCAAAAGTTTATAATGTACGCATCGTTCTATTTGATGACAGTAGGTACCACATTGATTGTTACATCTAATTGTTTTCCTCTTCTCCCTTTTTCTGCAGGCTGAAGAATATGATGGCTGCTTTGACACTCCCCTAAGAGTACAGTTAATGAATCCAGAACTCTTTTTGTTGATAAGATTTTCACTTGATGATAGTATTAGATCCACCGTTACTACATCCTTACGTGCGATGTGTAACCTTCTAGTCTGCCATCTGGATGAGGTAATACAATCTCTCTCATGATTTTCATCTTTGACATTCTTCCATTGATTTCTGGTTTATTAGTTTTCAAACGTCGTACTTTAATGTAGCGGAGAGAGTCCACATCAGATTTTTAATTGAGACTCGTTTTATATTGATTAAATGAATTTGATTTTACTTTGTAGCAAAATCATTTTCCTTTGAGGTCATTCGTAAACATATTTAAAAAGTTTTTATTTTTATTTCTAATTTTTAAAATATTTTTAGCCTTAGAAACAGGAAAGAATGGTGTTGCAAACTTTTGCTGCAGACAAAATTAAGTAGTAATGCCAATTAAAAGTTATGTTGGAAAATTAGAGAAAAGTTGCAAAACCCTTTCCTTAACTTGAGAAAGCCTTTGGAAAAAAGCGTTCTAATGGAGTTCTTGTTCATGTTGCAATGGGCTAATTTTATTTAGCTTTTCACCTCTGCCCCATACTGAGAATGGAAATGTTCAAATATATATTTTTTTTTTTTTTTTTTTTTTTTTTTAACACATTTTAAAGGGGAAAGATAATTACCATTGTACACAGATGAGGATTTTGATCCCCCAAAATGATTAGACTATTGTACCACCATGCATTAAATTAGAATTGAAGCCATTTATGGAAAAAGGGCCCAAAACTACATGCTAAATTTATAAAGGGTGTAAAAAAAAAAGGAGCAGCTCCGAATAACTCGAGTTTGGGTTCGAATTTCAAAAAACGCTGAAACACGGGTTCCATTATTTTGAGGGGGACATCTTTTAGGGGGGTTGCCAAATTCCAGGCCCCCCCAGGAAGGCGGGTATGGGGGTCACCGCCCCCCTAAATCACATTTCTCATATGGCGACCCCTGATTTTTATTACATAACTTTCAAGAACAACAAATTCTAAGCATTTTGGCGCAAACCGCAGGTCGATATCGTTTTTCATGTTCGAGATATGGAAAGTCAAAGTTCGATTTTGACCCATTTTCAAAAATTCATAACTCCCACTAAAAAAGTCGGAATTTAAAAAACTATTAGCTTAAAATGCTCTACAAAACAAGTCCTTTTCAGAAAAAATACAACTGTCCAGGAAATTTGAATTTTAGGCTCCGAAAAAAATATTCAAAATTTTCGAAAATTTTGAGTCGGCGATATTCTTGTAAAACGGCCAGAATCGACAATTTTGGCTTGAAACCTGTTGGCTGAGTCCAAATGAGCGATGCAAAGCGCTTAAAAGCTCAAGAAAGTCTCAAAATCACCTTTAAAATGATCAAACTCAGTATTGAGAACACTGCTAAATTTAGAGTCAGGAAACACCTCTCTCTCGGGCTTTAATGGGGTTTTGGGGACTTTTGAGAGCTTTGCATCGCTCATTTGGACTCAGCCAAAATGCTTAGAATTTGATGTTCTTCAAAGTTATGTAATAAAAATCAGGGGTCGCCATTTGAGAAATGTGATTTAGGGGGGCGGTGACCCCCGTACCCGCCCCCCTGGGGGGGCCTGGAATTCGGCAACCCCCCTAAAAGATGTCCCCCTCAAAATAATGGAACCCGTGTTTCAGCGTTTTTTGAAATTCGAACCCAAACTCGAGTTATTCGGAGCTGCTCCTTTTTTTTACACCCTGTATAAATACCATTGTGGTTTTTCTTTAAATACCTAAGTATAACAATAAATTCAATAATTCAGTAATTTTTGATTAATTTTGAACAGATGGTGCTTCTTTTCCATTTTTTTTTTCTTTCTTTGATCATGGCAATTCTTTTAATCAAAACACTCGGAATCGGTTCACATATGTGTGAATTGGTTTGGAGCAAACTTCAATGGCATGTGAATCTCAACCAGAGACAAATAGTGACGGAGCACCACGTTAAAATACATAGGGAAGATTTGAGGCACACTGAATTTTCGGGGATTCAACAGAATAACGTGTAAAACAACATTCAACACCTTGAGATGTCGCATGGTGTTGAAAGGTGACATTCGGAAAACACGGGGGGGAAGGGTGGAAAGTGAAATGGAGGGTGCTCACCATTCAACACCATGCGACGTTGACTGTTGTCTTTTTGAATCCGCGAGAATTCAGAGTGCCTCTGCTGCAGCCAGTTAGTGCTCCGTCTCTATTTGTCTCTGATCTCAACCAAACCACAAACTCACTTTCAAAAAGTGTGAATCATAAACCGAACCCAAATTGATTTTCACTACTTTCCAGTTCCAATGCCTTGGTATGAATACAATTACATTGACATGAGCTCTGGTTGTACTCATGTCATCACATGATATAATTTTATGGAGCACTATCACATAGACAGATCAAGATCTCGAAATTTCTTCCATGATTATGCAATCTGACACATTGATGAATCTATCTAACCTAATGGTCAGTTATTGGTATTGTAAGTTTAGACAATCATGAAAACTGTTTCTCTCTCTAGTTTTGCTTCGATCGTGAACTAGGCACTTTTTCCGATGTTCGCCAGCCTCTCTTGCACATCCACGATGAAGATCTAAGAAAGGAAGAGAAGGAAATCAAAGATGTTGATATCCTGAAACTAGATGTTGTAAAAGGCGCCCTTAGAACGGATTTATTGCTTAGATTAAGGTAAGCAAAATTTTGTTGTTTACAAAGTTGAAAGAGTCCAGGAGTAGAACCATAAATGTCTCAAAAACCAATTTTCATTTTTAAGCGGACAGAAAGTAAAGGAGGAAATGAGGTTTACTGGTGATTCTTTTTTTAGGAACCAGTGTATTTCCGTGTATCAAAAAGCATGGTCTTGCATCTCCTTTTTTGGAAAAGGGTGCAAAAAAAAAAAAAAAAACAAAAAACCAAAGGTTCTCACTCCCTGAAGAAAATATTGAGCAAGAGAAAAAAAGAATCATAAATTTTCAATGGAGCTGTTGCAAACCTTTGATAAAGGCTTAGTATTAGTTGATTATGGGATAAAACCCTGTAAAAATGACGAAAAGCGCACTAAAAAATTACAAAAACCACTCCTAAACTCAAAAAATGCTTTCTATTGTGTGACCATAGTAGCGGTGGTTACCACTTTTTAAGTTGGAGTTCCCTATCTCAATAAGCTCCATCCTCTCTAAGTGTTCTCACGACACCACACAAGAAGAAGAAGAAGCAAACAATTGCTATAAGAAAATTAAATTAATTTAAATTAAATTAAAAATTAATTTTAATTAAAATTAATTAAAAATTAATTTAAATCAAAATTAATTAAAAATTAATTTAAATCAAAATTAATTAATAATTAATTTAAATTAAAATTAATTAATAATTAATTTAAATTAAAATTAATTAATAATTAATTTAAATTAAAATTAATTAAAAATTAATTTAAATTAACATTAATTAAAAATTAATTTAAATTAAAATTAATTAAAAATTAATTTAAATTAAAATTAATTAAAAATTAATTTAAATTAAACTTAATTAAAAATTAATTTAAATTAAACTTAATTAAAAATTAATCTGAATTTAAATTAATTAGGCGGTAATCACTGCCATTACGGTCTCGCGTTTGAAAGCCTTTAATGAGTTTTGGAGTGGATTTTGTGATTTTTGTGTGTTTTTTTGTGTGTTTTTTACAGGGTTTTACCTCATAATCAACTATCATCACTAAGCCTTTGGCAAAAGTGTTTGCAACAACTCCATTGAAACCGCTTAAATTTTGAACCCCTGGATCACCCTTTATAATGATTGCAGTAAAATTTTAACAAACATTTTCTGTTGTCAGGTACATTCTTGACAAAATGCAGCTTGAATCGATAGAAATAGTTCAAGTTATGAAATGTCTCATCAGGATTGTTCGACACTCTTATGAATCAACCTTGCATGTTATCAGATGTCCTTACCTTCTTGACAGCGTCTGTCAAATTTGTAAGTAATCACTTAATGAGTGCCGCATTTTTTGTAAGTAGAAAGGAATTGCTAAATTTTTGTCCTATTTGTTTTGCAATGCGATAAAAATTGATTTCATCAAATAAATTTTGTATATTCAAAATTTCGATTTGCTACTGCCAATGCAGCAAAACTTCATCGTTTACTGAATTCTAATATTCTTTTTCCAAAAAAAAACAAGTGTATTAATTCTTGTGTCCTTTTGAGTAATTCCTCTCAATACCTTAAATAATTCAAAATAAATTATAAAAAGTTTCTGAACTAGGATTTCTGTTACAAGAGAAAACGTATGCAGAAATCTTGAAGCATTAGAATGGACAGGGATCATTCTGTCATCAGAGGATTTAATCAAAGACCTTGTTTGGAGAAGGGCAAAAAAAAAAGAAAAGGAGAAAAACGATACTTTTGAAAGTGGTTATTAATTCTTCAAAGAAGGAAATAGATAAAAACAAATCTTAATTTAATTTATTTCCTACTTTAGTGAATTGGAAAACCACTTTGAAACTTTCAAATACGTTAGTTTAAACTTTCTTATTTGTCCTTCTACTGACATGATCTTCAATTTGTGAATTTGATGACAGAAATCACTCATTAAACGGAGGAGGGGAGGAAAAAAAAAGAAAAAAAAATTAATTCACTGCAACCGTTGCCACTATCCATGCCGGTTGCAGGTAGTCCTTCCTTGCGCAGGGTATTTGGCATACGGCTAGGCCAATGGTGCTCTCTCCCATCCTTTTACCCTCCTCTCCCTGAAACACAGGTATATCGTTCACTGTGAAACACCCGCATAAGAGGTAAACCAGCAGCTAGGGCGGTAGACCTTCTATCTATCTATCTATCTATTTTGCAATAAATACCTCTTTGCCTTAGAAATCGGTAAAATCCATTTGCAATACGGTTTTTGCTGCAAAGAAGTTAGACAAGCTGTAATTTCCTAGATTTTTTAATCTCTGAAAACTGATTTGATGATAGAGTGTCGAAGGACTTTTTAAGATTTCAAGCTTTAGTATTTTTAAAAGTTATATAGTCTTTTGGGAATGGCAAAAGTTGCGTGAAAAATGTTGAAAAAAGTTGAATTGTGGAAAATTTGAGGGCAACTCTTTCGTAAAGTCTTCTTCCATTAAAGCTTTCCAAAGTTTAAGTGATGCAAACTCAAGCAATTAATTTTGAGAAAATCATGTTGGATGCTGATAACTGTGCATAAGCCTCAATGTATTCTTTAGGGTACAAATTGTCATTTAGGGAAAAATCAGGCATTATTAATTATTATAGCTTTAAATTTTTGCCGCCTAAAGTATCTATGTTATCATAAAATTTTAAATAAATCAATTTTGATCAGAATAAACTTCTACTTCCTTTACTTTTTACTGCTAATTTATTTATTTATCGATTGATTCATGTATTTTTCTTCTCTTTGTTTTAGTGCAACTTCAACCTGGACCTCACACCATTGAAGCTATAAAATTCTTCCGATTGATTGCTAGTCACAGTCGAACTTTAGCCTACCATTTATTAGAAACAAGTACATTAATAGATAATTCTTTAAGATTCATTGCTGCGGAGCATACAGGGAATCATCAAAGTATAGTGACTCTTATTTGTGAATGCTTCTATTTTTGGCAAACTTTTATTCGTTACGGTATCACCATAGACAGAATTAACAGTTTTTCTTTCGTCATTCATAAACTTCTCATTTTTCATCTGAACTCTACCTCAATCACGTCCAGTGAACTTGATGTTAGCCATTGTTGTAGTATTTTTTCGGTCTTGGAATCAGCATCAAGTATAAGTTATCATTCTGTCGAACAATTTGTTCTGACTGCGGTAGAATGTTGTCGCAAGTGGTTAACTCAACTGATCTCCGAAAAAGAAGTTGACTGGTTCTTCTGCAAACTGTGCGGTGTTGTCATCAGATTTTTAGCTGTCTACACAAAAAATTCAACCGTTGAAAATGTCGTTAAAGAGAGCATAAAAAAATTTATCTCTAGTCAAAAGTTTGAACTGCTGGGCCATTATTTGACAAAAAATTCTTGGTTATTAAAAGGTTCCTTGAGACAATGCCCTGAAAATCTATTTGTCCTTGGTATTGTCCCTCCAACATTGCAAAAACATTCTGTTCTTCCTCTTTTCTCTAGCTTAGCGTTTTTCTTTTTGCACAATCCTTACGATTGGTCATCAATATTTTTAAAAAGTGAAACAGTTTTAAAGTACTTGAAACAAATTGTACAGGATACCAGCATTCACAAAAAATGTAATTGCACTTATGCTAGGCATGAGATTCACTTTTTAGTCAATTGCTGTAAGCTTTTCATCACAGCACCAGTCGCTGATCTAACAGAAATTTATCATGAGTTATCCTTAATTGTAATTTTGTGCATCCAGAATGATGACAGGAGTGATTTATCAGACTTGTTCAAATTAATGGTGTTCAACCCATCACTGTATAATATGGGATCATTAGTCGCAGGAAGTTCTCAGTCTAGTACAGATTCTGAGGGTTCAGTCCTCTTGCAAGCTGGGCTCCAAAAATTAAATTTGATATCAGATTGTTATTTACGTCTGTTGGGTCTAACCTCTTGTAAGGTAAACAAGGGCTGTCAATCTTCATTATTTGACTCAGAAAAAGGACTAGAGCCCTCTCTTCCAACAGATTGGCAGTATTTGCCGATAATGCTGCTCCACGGTTCTCAAATCAAAAATGAGAATAACTCAGAAGTTCTGGACTGTACTCTCTTCTGGATTTATATTCTAGAGTGTACCAAACCCCGAATAGCAAATAGAACCTCCGTCACTGCCAGATTTTGCCGCCTTTGTTGCGTGTTTCTAATTGAAAATGACATTTTTCGTGATTTTCCAATATTAATGGACTTCATCTTGCAGAAATCATTACATTATAATGATGAAATGGATTTTGAAAAACCAGTCAGCGGTTTGACTTCGTTCTATGATTTTTACCGAGAATTACTCGAGCAATTGAATGGTATCTCTTATAATGATACAACTTTTAGCAACTTTGTGTTGGTGCCTTTGCAACAAAGACATAGCAATCGGTTTCGTAAGCTGATTTGGAGTGAGCAGGCTACGACTATTCGTTTTCTTGGAACTTCTCCTGATACATATCATTTACCGTTGAGAAATTATTTGGAACCAGTTGAGACAGATGAGAGCCTGCTGGTATCTTATCTCTACTTTTTGGCAACAAGTAAGTGTTATCAATGTAATCTTTGACCTTTCTTTGTGCGCTGTTCATTGTCTTTTTTCAATTTTCTTTGATTTTAACCTCGTCAGTGCCAACTACCAGTTTACTCGGAATTTTTTTATGTCATCTTCGGCTGTATTTTATTGAGACCATAAAGCCCAAAAAATCAAAATGACTGCTCTTTACTCTTACTGAAAAAACAAACTCAACACAGGAGTGTTGCGGTGAAGAATCTAATTCGGCACCGAAAAGGTTAATGAGTTAGATTTATTTCCATGTCTTCGCAACCATTTTCTAACAGGATTCAACCAATTCACAGTCATTCGTCCGTATCTACCAACTTTTATCTGTGGGTTTGACTATCCACAGATCATAATTTTGGAAAAACTGAAAAATGCATCACTCCAGCATTAATTGTGGACCTTGCTAGTTGACAGACAAACGACAGAAAAGCAAAAACCGCATTTTGAGAAAAGCGAAGTATGTTTGAAAGTTTAAATGGACGTGTCTATCAGCTATACTAAATCTTGCATGTACTTATGTAAGATTACAGTTTTTTTCAGTTGTATATAAATGACAAGAAAACTGACAATAATGAATGTTACAGCTTTGTCAAAACTCCAGAGAAAGACCAAACCTTGGGAACTTTGAAAATTATTGGGGATAGATTCTCAAGAGGGTGACGATTTAGGTGTTTGCTCAAAATTATTGATTACCTCTTTTTGACTTCAAATGCTCTCTAGCACTCTTACGAGCAAATTTTACTTTGAGGTTTGGGAGAAGATTTCAGGTTTGAAACTTTTTGGGGGACTGCAAATGCCAAAGTCACCAAAACTATTTCTAGCCAATCAGGAGCGTAATTTGTTGTCTTTCATTGTTGAGTTACTCTTTTCACTCCCACCTTGCGGAACGGGTAGAAATTCTGAGGTTCGGGTGCAGCATTAACGTCATCAGAGGTGTAGCGTGCAATTTGGCCGTGTTGCATTTCGTCAAAGCCATGAAAAAGATCGAGTCAATGGGTGTTCGGTCGCATTTGACCTTTAACATGAGTTTAAATGACACAATACAAAATGGCCTAATTGCAAGCTACGCCACTGAATGTTATCCACCGTTACCAAACAGTTTGGGTGAGATGATAAAATGCACAACAGTTGGTTCGGGTGAAAATCCTCACCCAAACCTCATGATAAAATTTGCTCTAAGATTGCCCTGTTATAATTTTTAGTTCACATTTTACTCCATAAGTTGTCCAAACACTCTTAGCAAAACTTCATCCTTAACTTAATGACGCAGTATCACACTCATTGGTCCAAAATTGCGATTTTTGCTCTCAGAAAAAGTAACCATGCTGGTATTTGGTGAAATTTGGAGCTTCCTTTGAGTTCAGAGGCTTTATGTTTTTAACTGCCCCACATAGTGGCAACAATAGCATAGTTTTCCCCATTTAAGTCAAGGGCCTTTTCTTGACACCGTCCACTTTTGCAATTTCCTTACTATTCATTAACCATTCTCTGCGTTCCTTGATTTCTCTTTGCAGATAAAGTTCGTCCTACTTGGAGTCCATTATTGTATAAAATTGCTCTCCATCATGTAGCAATGTACGTAAAATTGTACCCTGACAACACTTGTGCAAAAACGTTACTTGGAAGAATCAAAGCATTGGGAAACACGGTAAGTTTAACATGACTTAGCTTAGTTTTAGCTTCAAGTTTATTACAATGAGTTTCAAATAACTTCGGTCATTAAGGTGATTCTTCAGCATTTTGTGCCGATTTCTGTCACCAGAGCGCTACCGTTCAATTTATGTCAAATTACAGGCTGAAAGTAATTTATATTTGAGAAAACGGAGCGTCAGTTACTAGATAATCATCTGTAGAACATCTCTGCAAAATATCTCGGCAATAACTTCAAAAATAAGGCTGAAAGTACCAAAAAATGAAATATCGCAAATCGATTCTTGTATTGAAATGTGATATTTCATTTTTTGGTACTTTCAGCCTTATTTTTGAAGTTAATGACGAGATGTTCTATGGAGACGTTTTTCAGATGATTATCTAGTGACTTTTCTAGTTTTCTCAAATATGAATTACTTTTCGCCTGTAATTTGACATTTAATCGAACTGTGGTACTCTGGTGGCAGAAATCAGCAGTAAACACTGAAGAATCACCTTAATGAGTGGCTGAACAATTGTTTTCAAAAGGCATCCACCCCAAATCGGTTTCTCACCCAATAAATTTACTTGTAATTAGTTCGATCAATCAGTTTAACTATGAAGTCCCCAATCAGCTTGCAGATCTCTTAGTGTTTGCTCATTTTTTGCACTTTTTAAAAAATAAATTTAATAAATCGGTGGATTCTGTATTTGAACTTAGCTTGATTTTCAAAAAAAATTGAGGGATGGTTCACAATATTTCAGTTTGTGGGTTTTTTACCTTAGCCAAAAATTTGTTGATTTTTATATTCTCACAATTTTCATTTTTATTTTTTCTCTTAACTCGGCAGGAGTTGCGATCAGCTTTACTCGACTATCAATCAACAACCGATGAACTTTCTTAACATCAGTGGATTCTACTTGAAGCGAAATAAATTCCAAATTATGTCAAAGCAATTGAAGACTTTTAAAATGCTTGTACCTGGTATTTTTTTTATACTTATTACCTAATTTTTTAATGAATAAAATTGTTTGATATAAAAAAAAAAAAAAAAAATACTGTTACGTTGTATAATTCTAAATGAAGGTCAACAGTTTTTCATGGGGATGAGCTCTGTGAACTTAAAAAAAAAATGTATCGTGCTAACTTTTTTAAAGGTACTACGAATGAAGACTACGTGGAAGGAACATGATACGTCACTTCAGGCGTTGTCAAAATTTAGTAATTGACTCTTTACTTTTTTCTCCATGTGGCTCACTCAAAAAAAGAGATTAAAAGTAAAAGAAAAAAAACATTAGGGATATTGTCTTGCAGTTCTACTAAATCCCTATTTTTTTCACTCATTATTTCTTTTTTGGAGTGAGCCACGTAGGGAAATGTTTAGAGGAAAGTGTAAATGTGATCATTTTGAAACGTGAAAAAGGCTCAGTCAAGCTTCTAAATGGGGCTCTTGCTAAATTTTGCTGCAAGCGATTGAATAGTTCATTCAAAGGTTAAAACCAGCAAAAATTACTTTTAGAACATTAAAAAATTACAAAATTCTCTCACAGACTCACAAAATAACCTTACCATGGTAGATTCCCATCTAAGATACTTTTGTCTGTAGAGAGAGAGAGAGAGAGAGAGAGAGAATTTCAGGTAGGAATCTTTTATGATACCTGCATAGTATAGCTCCACCATCTTTGCTCTCAAAAATGGCAGAGCTACTACGCAGGTATCACGGGGGATTCCTGTCTAATTTGTCACTCTCTTCATAGAAGTACACAGAGGAAAGCTGCAGATGAGATAGGAATCTCCCAAGATACCAGCACAGCTCTGCCATTACTCCTTAAACTTTAGAGTCATATTGTGAGTCTGCAAGAGAATTTCATAATTTTTAATGGGCTCATCATAATTTTCGCTAGATTTTACTTAAGAATTGACAAATCCATTGCTTATAGCAAAAGTTAGCAAGAGTTCATAATGTAAGTAAATGGCAGATCAAACACAGAAATAGGGTCTTTAGCAGTAGTATTAAGGAAAGAAAATAAAAACTGACAAGTACCAGAGGAGTAGTATATGGGTACGTCCACCCCAATCCACCCAACTGTCAAATTTGTCCTCATTTCATATGAATTTAGCCGAAAAAAAATATCTTGAAAAATTAATCTTAAAATAAACCTTTACTTTTCTATTATTAGTAGCCTTTTTTAGCTATTTTTTCAGTGTTTTTTTCACAGCGCACATGCGTGCAGCCATGATATAAATTTTTTAAGGTTAATATTTACTCATTTTTTTACATTTTCAAGGGTCTAGATTACTTTTGACCACTTTTTCAAAACAGACTAATTACCCCTTTTGTTTCACAAAAAATTCAATAAATGAAAAACTCATAGCCCAGTGGTACGTCCACCCCAGTCATCCCAATTTACAAATTAGTCCAAAAATGATATCAATTTAACCAAAAAATTCAAAGCCAAAATTTGTAGAATGTAGAATGTAAAGGTTCTGCCGCCCCAGCTGCTGGATTAGCTCTCATGCTCATTTTTCAGAGCGAACGACAGACCTGATTTTGTTTCTCTCACTCTTGGAGGGGGGAGGATTGAAAGGATCGGAAAGAGCCGGGATACCGTACCGAGACGAGACACCCAGCAGGAAAGGTTTGACACGGTGCCACAATGAGTGAGGGGGAAGGCACACCGCATGACTTTCTTATCTCTGGGTAAAGGATAGATTGATTTGCGCTGCGCTGGGCCGTTCGCGACCGTTTCGCGAAGTCCAAAGCTTAGCGGTGCCGAGGCCTCCGCGCCTTGTTACACGCTCCACGCGTTGCTAGTTGCGTATTTCACATGACACACTCATTGTCAGCATTTCTAAAGGCTTTCCTGATAAGTGCGATCGCATCTCCCCGCAGCTGATCTTCTCTCTTACTGTTTACTCTCTTACATTCATCTCATTATTTAGCCGTCCTTTGAGCCCTTGCCATGTCTGATTTTGTCCGGTACTCCTCCGGAACCGTATTAGTCCATCCGATCTTGAAGGAAACAGGGGTGTCCAATTTCAGGGTTCTTGTTTGTCCTTGTCCTTAATGAAATGATCCGTAAAACCGCCTCTGAAGTCTCCCTTTCAACTTTAAGAATTTGTCAGAACTCCAATTTCCTTGTGTTCTGGCTTAGGCGGATGATCTGCTTATTCCAGCGAAGATTGCTGAAGAGTTAGGCCAATTCTGGCCAAGCTCACTGAGAACTTGGCGCATGTTAGTCTGCTTCTGAACTGCACCAAGAGTTCCATCCTTCTTCGAGATCCTTTAGGGCTTGTTGAATGTTGAGGTGCTTGATAGAATGACTGGGACTTTTGACATCCCTTGGGTGAAATCTTTCCCTTACCTCAGCTCAACCATCTGTAGCACCCTGTCAAGGCCAGATACCGTTCGTCATCGTGTTAGTTCAGGCTAAAAAGCATTGTATAGCATGGTTCTGTTCCTGAAGCAGCATCGTCTTCCTTGGAGTCTACTGGCTGTGTTGTACACGACTGGTATTTGTCCAACAGTCCTTTGCGGGATGAAAGTTGCAGCCTTGACAAAGGCTAATCGTGTCAAGTTGCGACAATTTGAGCGCCTAGCTCTTGCTGTTCTCCTCTGTGTCAGTTCTACTGTACCTCCTGATGCTCGCCTGTCAGCTTTAATCCATCGCCGCACCTTTACACGACAACTTTCTATCTCCCGCCTTCAATATTGGGGACACGTGTTGCGTCGCCCAATAACTCACATCCTTTGGCTAGCCTCTCAGTATACACTTGGTGTGCGTTAAGTCAGGAGACCCTGTCTCACCTGGAATGACATGCTGTCTAAGGTGGTAGAGTCCTCAGGCATCTCATCTTCCGCATGGGAAGAAATTCTGCGCACTAAACGACTCCTCAAACCTTTGATCCTTTCTCTGAGGGAGGATCTCAGTGAGCCCTCTGATAGTGACCCAGACTTGTTGAGGAGCTCAGATGAGGCTTTTCCTAATGCAGCTGGTGATCTAATTGATCCACTGAATCCAATGAACTTTGACGACTTCGATGATCCTGACGATCCAGCTCCTTTACCATCTTAGCTTTCACCATATGCACATTTAGAATTGTATCTTTGTAGGCTTTGTAAACCGCAATTCGCGCATCATATACCGCACTTGCACATCACTGCACTGAACTGTCTAATTAACTGATTTTCACACTTCCTTGCCACTGATCACCCCACTGATTAATACTGTAATCACTGTAAACTTCACTTCACTTCCACTGCTTGAACATTGAATTAAATCACTAATTTATGGTCCTTCCTGCTTATGCTCTTCATATCCTCCTTGGTTGGTCCATTGCTCCTCTTCAGTTGGTTTTTCACCCTCTCTTAGCCGCGGGAAGCCTCTTGATAGTAATGACAATTACTGCTAACTGCGTTGCCCGACTCCCGGCACGAGGAGCCGGAGGGCATTGGACCAACTTACCAACCGGGAGTCCAATTCAAAGCCAAAATTTCTTGAAAAATTAATCTTAAAATAAACCTTTACTTTTCTATTTTTATTAACCACTTTTAACTATTTTTTCAGCATTTTTTTCACTGCGCACAAGCGTTCAACCATGATATAAATTTTTAAAGTTAAGATTTTCTCATTTTTTTCACATTTTCAAGGCCCGGATTAACCACTTTTCCAAAAATAACAAAAGTTAGAAAATTTAAATAATTTTGGAACAAAAGGGGTTCCTGGAGCTCTCACAGTTAACCTCCCAACCCATATTTATTTTATTTACAGGAACCCCTGAGTTGAGAGGTTAACTGTGAGAGCTTTTTTTTTTATTATGAAGACTGCGTGTACCAAGTTGCAGAGAAGCTGCTGTGTACCAAATGCAGTCTTGATCTTCTCTAACTCAGGAGATCTCTACCGTTACTCACTGTTTTGAAACAGCTGCCATTTTGGCTTTAAGCTAATCAATTTTGTGTGAGTAAGGGTCTGAGTTAGAGAAGAGCACTTGACATGATAATTTATATTGCTGGCCACACAATACAAATTAACATGTCAAGTCTGGGAATCGAACCCGGTACCAGAGCGCAGTTAATAAAGCACGCTTTACCAACTGAGCTAACTGGCTGATATTGATAAGGGAAAAAATTAGCGTTAATAAGTCAACTTCTGATAAAAATGTAAATCCCCTTGGTCTACTTCTTCTTCCTCTTTTTTATGCAAAGATGATAAGACATCATGTACTATGCCACCTGGGAGTAAAATGATAAGTCTTTATCTATCATACCGGTCAACGCATCCTTATCAGTGCTCACCGAGATAAGACTCGTTCACGGAGTCAGTTCATTAGATAAGACTCGTTCACGGATTCAGTTCATTAGAAAAGATTCGTTCATTAATTTAATTTTAACTGTATATGAATAATTATTGAGTTACAAGTCTCGTTTTTAAAATAAAATCAATAGTGACGTCGGTAGTATAGGCATCCGTTGAGGACACTCCTATGAATTTTCCAATTCGTCCAAAATTCAATGCCAATTACATCAAATTTATCCCGAAATCAACAACAATATGACTAAAAATATCTATTCCTAAATTTTCAAGAAAAATATGTCTAAAATGAACCTTTAATTTTTGATTATTTTCAGGCTTATTTTAAGTATTTTTCAGTATTTCTTTATCATGCACTCAAGCGTGCAGATGAGGATACTTCTAAAATATCAGAAAAATTTGATCAAAAATTCCAGGAAACCATGTTACAAAGAATTTAGAAGACTATGTTGTAATGTTTTACTTGTAGAGAATTTAAAAACCAAAAGATTAATAGTTTTGGAATAGATGACAAGGTTTCCTGATGACTCTCAGAGTTAACACCCCAAATAAAGAATGAATAAAACTGTAACAAAAATGTAAAGAATGAAGAAAATCAAAAAATTTTTGTAAAAAAAAATACTCAACTTTTAAACTTTGAAACTTTCCAAAATATCATTTGGGTGTGAATGAAAGTTATTACTCAACATACCTTCCCGCTGGACATACGTATTGTAGGGCAAAAGCAAAAACAGGTTTTAAATAAGTTCATGCATATTTAATTAGAAATTTAGTTACTCATACATTTTACATTAAAAAAGAGCAGTTATTCACACAAAGTTTTCTGCTTCCAAATTTGATGACTTTAAATCGTATTGAGATAAAAATATTTTTATCATCTTATTAACAGATTTCCTATCTGTTACATTGGAAACGATGAGAGATCCCTTGGCTCCAGCTTTTATTAACACATGTATCCTCTCACTTAATAGCACATAAGCCCGCCCCATAGACGAGGAAAATAAACTGTATTCAACGTTTTTTTATCAAGTTCCTCTCTCAATAATCTTACTTCCAAAGAATTATTTTGATTACGTAAGATCCATTCAAATCGTTTTGCATGCTTTATCTCGTTTTCAACACCTCGATTATTGGCCATATTACGGATGTTTCCTTGCTTTCTAATGTCTTCATTAATTTTTTGACATTCTTCCTGGGTGGGTGTGTAGTAATGAGTTTCAAAATCCTCTATGTAACCTCGTGCTACATTAACCCATTTTAATTCAAGTAAATCCTTCTGTGAACATTCAAGACAAAGTTAAATTAAAAAAAATCAGGAGCACTTTTGGAAAACTCAATAATTCTTGAAAAGAAAAATACAAAAATAGGCTCACGTTCTTAACTTCCTAAAATTACCTTAAATGTGTCAAAAAACGGAGCATGTAATATCAGCTGAAAACCAAATTACCAAAATTTATCGAACCAAAATTATAAAAATCTGAAAAAAATATACTCATAGCATGCTCTCACCTGAAGAAATTACGTTAGTAAGACGCCACATATACGTAACCGGCAATACCTTGTTACGTAATTGCCAATTCCTTCTTACGTTAAAACAACTTTATATAGACGTTAATTATGGCATAACCCTTTAAAGTAATCAGGTTCACATTTAATTGATTACGAGTTGTAGCAACATAAAAAATCATTAAGAATTCAAAAAAATGTAAAACATAAAAAATATAAATTGACCACCCGCAACACCTCGTATTTCGTCAAGTCTACTCATCACATCGCTAACGGTAACGTCTTGTAACGTATCAGTAACGTGGGAACGTCTTTTTCCTAACGTTGTTACGATATCAGTTGCGTTGGAAGAACGTTAAATAGATGTTACTCATGATACAGTCAAGATACATATAATCAGTAAACGTATTTTTCATAACGTTATAGTAACGTTCCAGTAACGTAGTATCGTCATTCTCATAGCGTTGTTTTGATACTACATCATCGATCATCGTTAATGAGTAACGTTAAAGTATCGTTGTCACGATGTTACTCTATCGACTCATCGCTAATCACATTCTAGGTGATGTTGCCTCATCGATAATTTCCTGATTGATTACGTTCACACACAACCGTGGCATACAATAAAATTATCAAGATCCGTCTTGAAAACGTAAACTGTTAAGCTATTCGTATTTTCTAGTTAAGAAAAATTATCTTGTCGCAAAATTTTTGAATGTATAGTATCTTATGAAATAAATAAGTAACGAACCTTTTCCTATGAAATCAGCTTGGCATTTATGACACAGAGGAGACGAATAGTCTCATAAACTGTTCTCATCCGGTGGAAAAAACGTTAATTTGACGGGTCGATACCAAGTTTCATTTATATAACATTTATTTAAATAACAAGTTTCATTCAAAGACGTTACTTATGACACATCCAAATCATGTTATTTTTTGGTTAAAAGTTCCAGCAGCATAAAAATCGTTAAAAATTCAAAAAATTTAAAACATAAAATATATAACTGATCGCTTACAATATCACGTATCTCGTTAAGTCTTCTCATGACATCGTTAACGGCAACGTCTTTGTAACGGCTTAGTAACGTGGGAACGTCTTTTCCGTAACGTTGTCTCGATGTTACACGATCGACTCATCGTAAACCACGATGACCACGTCACATCGAAATCGATCAATCATACGTTTTTCTAACGTCTTTCTAACGTTGGGTTACGTTGCTGAAACGCTACATCGTAATCGGTACGTTCATCACATCGCAAATAACGTTTCCACGGTAACGCTGTACAACGATTTGGATCGTTTAGGGTACGTTCATAAACAACCAATGACGTAATAAAATTATCAAAATTTGCAACTGTGAAACGTAACACGTAACACTGTATTCTCTGGGTAGGAAAAAATTCACGTTTTCATGGACACAAAAATTGAGTATATAACAAACTTCTTGAAAATTGATTAAATTTGTTGTGACTTTTCCCGTTTACTACATGATTTAGAAAGGTTGAATGGATAAGGTAAAAGAGAAAACGATCACATTTTGTAAGAACGAAACAGTACACGCGTATATTCAGATGTAAATTGACAATCAGCTGAGACTGGAGGTTCACACATCGAAACGTGACGTCATAACAATTTGCTACCACTAAAGCTGACGCTGACGTCATTACAATTCTCCCCCACTTAAAGAAAACATTGTAAAAAAAAATTAAACAATTCCTGGAGAATTTATCACTTACATAGAATTGAGATTCAACAACAACAAAAAAAATCACAAAATCTGTCACGATTAATACAATAGGATCAAAAAATTAAAGACATTTAACGTTTAAACAATAACAAAACAAAAACAACTTCCTTTTTTTTTTTTATATATAATATATATTATATATATATATATATATATATATATATAATATATATATTATATATAATATATATATATATATTATATATATATATATATATATATATATATATATATATATATATATATATATAAGTATGTATACATTTAACCAGTCGAGTTATTTACAAAATTTATTCGGTTAGATCGTAATCACCCAAATATCTAGGAGGTTTCTTATCCCTTTGAGGCCGGCTGCTGACTCCTCTAGGGACTGTAGTCCGTTTCAGTTCAACAGGTGATTCTCGCTTGGAAACTGTCGGTACAACAGACCTTTGGGGAAACGTAGACGAATGATTTTTCATTAACAGAGAACGTCTCACCTGAGAGTTACGTTGTTGAAGAGACGACTTTGACGTTGAGGGTTGGCAAGACAAACCTGATTTCGGTCCAGTACCGGACGATACTGCGGTTGCGAAAGACTTCTTCTTGATCGGACTGTCTTCAGCTAAATCGATGACAGGCGGTTCTTCACGACAAATAGTAGGAGACTTCGGACGGTTTCCAGCGGTAATAGGAGACTTCGAACGGTTTCCAGCGGACTTTAAGGAACAAAGCGGATCAAAAATAAAATCATTATTATCATGAATGGTTGTTGATGGTACCAGGTTGCTAGGAACTGATTTTGATTTTACTTCTGGTTCTCTGAATGTTACTTTCTTCCGGACAACACTGGTTTTTAATAGTTGGTCTATATGACGTTTTACTTCACGGCCCTCATCTAACTTGATTATATAATGAAGATGACCTAACTTACGAAGAATTTCTCCAAATTTCCAAACAAATTTATTGTTGACAAAAAATCTGGCTTGAATACGATCACCCACTTGAAGGATTCTTGTATTCGGATTCAGGAGTTGTTTTGACTTTTGTTCCCGTATTGGACGCACAGCATCAAGTTTGATTCTCATTTTCCTGTGCAAATAGTTTTCTGCAGGAGTACTTCCATCAGCTAAAGGCGTTGCTCGATACCGAAAAAGAATTTTCTGAATTTTGATTGCGATTGGCAAGTTTTCATTAGACATTGTCTTCAAACGATGTTTCAACGTTTGAACGTTTCTTTCAGCCAACCCATTTGTGGAAGGGTGACTTGAAGCTGTGAATTTTTGCACAATTCCGTTTGATTTACAATAATCCTTGAAAACATCCCCTATGAAGATTTTTGCGTTATCTGGAACCATAACGCACGGGTAACCATGAGTTGAAAATACTTCCTCCAGCAGCTTTATGGTGTTGTCAGAAGTTGGAGCTTGATTTTGCAAGATTTTTATCTCTGCCCAGCGAGACTTTGCATCGATGATGATTAGAAAATGACGGTTTTCCATAGGTCCTGCGTAATCAATATGGATACGCTCCCAGTTGCTTACTGGCGGATCCCAATGATGAATCGGAGCTTTCTTTGGATTATTTTTGATTTTTGAGCATTCTTCACAAGACTTTACTAAATGTTCAATATCTTTATCGATGTTTTTCCAAGTGCAATAACGACGTGCTAACTGCTTCATTTTTGTAATTCCGACATGCGTGGAATGTAATTCTGCTAACACGACGGGTTGTAAAGATTTAGAAATCATTATTCGGTCTGCTTTGAATAACATACCATTTTCATAGATGTACTCCGTTTCATCCTTTGATGCTTGAACTTCTTGTATCAATTTTGATAACTCATTATCCTTGTTAGTTTCCTGAATGATAGCATCAGGCGTGATTGATTCGGAGGAAATTTCGACCGCAGCTATCATACACACCTCAGACACTTCTTGGTTGATTGCCATCTCTGTTGAAAAACATTTTGATGGAACAGGAGACCTAGACAAACAGTCAACATTTTGATGATCTGCTCCCTTCCTGAAAACAACATCGTAGTCAAAACCATTTAAGAAAGAAGCATAACGAAGTAATCTGGCTGATGTTATTTTCGGTAACCCCTTTTTTCGATGGAAAATTCTGGTCAAGGCTTGATTATCAGTGACCAAAAGAAAATGTCGACCAAAAAGATAGTCATAGAAGCGGTTGACTCCGAATATGATGGCAAGTGCCTCTCGGTCTAGCTGTGAATAGTTTTGCTCTGCTGAATTTAGTGAGCGGGATGCAAACGCGATAGGTTTTTCTTCTCCCTCCAATACGTGTGATAAAACTGCAGCCACCCCTGTAGGACTTGCATCTGTTGATAGGGATACCGGAAGTTCAGGGTCAAACGGCACGACTACTCTATCACTAGCAATTTCAGATTTTAGTTGGTTGAACGCACTTTTGCAACTTGATGACCAACAAAATTTTTGATTTGCTCGAAGCAATTTTCGTAAGGGGTATGTAATGGATGATAGATTTGGTAAGAAACGTGAATAATATGTTACCATGCCAAGGAAACGTCGAAGTTCTGTTACGTTACGAGGGTGTTTCATTTCAGTGATTGCTTGGATTTTTGATGGTGATTTTAGGATTTGGTTATGTTGAATTATGTACCCTAAGTGCTCGATTCTTGTTCGAAATAAGGCACACTTACTTTTGTTGACATGAAGCCCATGTTCTTTAAGTCGTTGAAGGAGGGCGTAGAGGTTCTCGAGACATTCTTCATAAGTTACACCATGAACAATAACATCATCAAAATAGGAGATAGTTTTCTTAAGACCTTGCAAAATTTGATCAAAAATACGGTTAAATTCTGCGGGGGCAGGTTTAATCCCGAAACTGAGTCTATTCATTCGATAAGTTCCTCTATGGGTCGACATGGTTTGTATAATGCTGCTTTCTTCATCTACTTTTAAATGTAGGTACGCTTTGAATAGGTCAAGGCGACAAAAATACCTTGAATTGCGTAGACTATCTAAAACTTCATTGATACGTTTGATCGGGTAATTGGCATTTATGAGACAATCATTTACTGCAACTTTGTAGTCCACACACAAGCGAACCTCTCCATTAGTCTTGGGTATGACCACTAACGGAGACCCCCAATCGCTGGTGGTGCACTTTGTTAGTATCCCAGCAGCTTCTAGCCTATCTAGTTCTTTTTCCACTGCTTCACGGAGAGCGATTGGAACATCACCCTCTTTGATATAACGGGGCTTAGTACCTCCTCTCAGTTGGAGTTTAACATTTACGTTAGGTATACAGCCTACTTTTTGTTCGAAAACCTGGGGAAATTTCTTCTCTATGTCGTCGATGCTTTCGATTGATAAAACATTTTCAGATCTAGGTTTATTAACAGATGACTTATCTAAATCTTTGAGATTAATGTTCAGATGTCTTACCCAGATTCTACCGAGTAATGGCTCAAACCCATCAGGAATGACGTAAAGTTCTTCTTGTGATGTTATTTTTTGGTGAGAAACTGGAACAATGACTTTTCCCAATGGCGAGAAATTGTTTCCGGTGTAGGAACGAAAAATCACTTTTGCTGATTTAAGTGGAGTTTTGATGTTCAGTCGTCTAAAGTGAGATTCAGAAATTAATGTGTGACTGGCACCTGTGTCAACTTCAAAACGTTGGTATTCTGAACCTATTTTGATATTAACAAAATACTTTTTAGAATCATTAGCCATGACTGAATTCACTTGATCACAGATGTCAAAAATTTTGTAGGCACCATATTCTCTGATATCTTCCTCTTCATCTTCACTTGTTATGTTAGATACTTTTGATTTCTTCTTGTTGAGAAGAGTTTGAATGCAGACCTTCTCCACATGACCTTGACGGTGACAAGAGTTACATTTAAGCTTGTTAGGGTTAACAAAACATTTATTGGATAAATGGTTGCTTCGACCACACTTCAGACAAAGGTTATTAACCCCTAATTCTTCATAGTTAACTCGGCTCTTTGATCTCGAATTACGGTTAAAATTTACCTTACTTGATGACTTTGATGACCGGGACTTGATATTTCCATTTCTTGATTTGCTTCTGGATTGCTGATCGCGCCGTGACACTCTATTGATGTGCTGTGTTGAATCAGTTGATGAGGCTGCACCATTCAACATTGATAATTCATGGCTGTCAGCTTTTGATGCTTCCAATGCTAGCGCCTTAGCTACAATTTCATTAAATGACAAGGAATCACACTGAAGCAGTTGCTCCTTGATGGTTCGATCTCGAAGACCACGAATAAATTGGGCACGAAGAAGTAGATCTGTGGCAGAGACACTTTGGTTACAATGACATTTTACTGAAAAATCACAATCGGCTATGTCTTTCCGCAGTGACGCAACATAATCAGCAATTTTTTGATTGTCTGTTTGAGAAATAGATAAGAACAAATGTTGCGCAACAAGTACACTTTTCTTAAGAGAAAGATGTTCCTCAAGAATTTTTATGAGATCAGCGTAACTTAGCTCTTGAGGTTGCCTAGGAGCTACTAGAGCAGAGATTAGATTATAATTTGTAGCACCAATTGAATTTAACAACATTTGTGCACTTTTGGCTGGATCTTGATGGATTTCCTTCATACGAAGATAATTCTCAAACCTCTGCTTGTAATAAGTAAACTTTTCCTTGTTCTGGTCAAAGTTTTCAAACGGTGGAACATGAGAGACATTGATTACAGGTGCTTGATTTCTCGGGTTTTCATTCGCTGGCGCTAACCTTTCGACAAGTTGTGTCACTAACCTTTGTTGATTTTCATTGATGGCCGCCATAAATGCGGTAAATTGCTCCTGGTCCATTTTTCTTGAACAGATTTGATTGATATGGTAGATATCTGATAATGGGTCGATGAGCCGGTTATAGCTGATTTGATAAGTGCTACCTGATGATGGGTTGATATGCCGGTTGTAGGTTAGATTTGATTCCTGAATCCAAACAAATGGCAGGAACAGGATATTAAGGATAAACGTGACGATGATAATAAAAGAAGAATAATCCATCTTGCTATTTGTCGGCACATTGTTCCACTTGAAAAAAAGAACGTTTGATGCACGGTCGCGTCGCGAATACTTTTATAGGCCTACGGCAATACCGACGGTCGCGTCGCGATGGCAAAATTTTTGATAACGATAATCACGAAATAATCACGAATATCCGCGGCTTCACCTCGTCGCCATTCTGTTGTGACTTTTCCCGTTTACTACATGATTTAGAAAGGTTGAATGGATAAGGTAAAAGAGAAAACGATCACATTTTGTAAGAACGAAACAGTACACGCGTATATTCAGATGTAAATTGACAATCAGCTGAGACTGGAGGTTCACACATCGAAACGTGACGTCATAACAATTTGCTACCACTAAAGCTGACGCTGACGTCATTACAAAATTTGTTACTTATTTCGACGTATCATAAATAACTATATCTTTGAGTTAATTTAGTCAACTTTTAAATATTGAAAATCACTATAAACTTAGTTCAAAAAGTATATATATTTTTTATAGTAGAGAAATTAAATAGGAATACACTGTCACGACACCTACACAGTGTTGTAAAATTTAACAGAAATACTAAAATGAAATAAATATATATCGTGAAAACAGTTGGCTTGGAGAAGATGTCTGATAAATTTACTTGCAGAAAAAATCATGAGGTGTTTGTCTGCACAACCATTTTTGAACTTTTAAGAGTGATTATGAACTCGTGAATTTCTTCCTTGTATTTATTCCTTTCAAAAATTGTAATTGGTCAAAATATATGAAAATTACGACTTACTTTATCTTTTTCCAGTTCGCGGATGTCTCCAGCCATTTCCTTTATTTCCTTGAGTTGTTTAGCAGCACGATCTTGTTCATCCTTGAGTCGTTCTGCTGCATTTTTCCTCTCAGTTTCAATCCAGCGGGTTATTAGTTTTGATTCTTCATTAGTAGTTAAATTTAATTCCAGGATTTCCTTTACTTGTCCGAAAGTTTGCTCATCGACTCCATTTGTGGATCTATCTCTCACATTCTGTGCTCCTAACAACACAGGCATTCGGCGATCCTGCGAAACAAATTGAGACACATTTTTAAATATTAATTTTTAAAAAACAACGTCAGATTTTATCACCATTTACAGTTATTAAGGCGAAGTGGGTTAACTGGGGATGTTTTGTTAGGAAAATCTAAAAATACAGACTTTTTTAACTCTTGGATTAAAGCTATTGATGTCAAAGTTGTATTTTTCTGACCTCTTTAGTCTAAAAGTAGGAAAGGTAAAGTGCTTAAATAAAGCTCGATTTTTTAAAACAAATTTTCGAAAAAGTGGTTTGTTACAACATTTTATTCTGAGAGGAAATTTTACGAAATAAATATGAAATAAGTATAAAATAGCCAACGATTGTTGCAAAATGGAGCTAGAAATGTATATTTGGAACACGTTTTTTTTTTTTTTTTTTTTTTTGGTAATTATATTAAGGGTATGATTAGTACAATGTTAAATACATACAATAGGCAAATTAAATATCAGTAATAGCATTTGTACTTACGTCATGATGATCTGGGTTGTACAGTGATTCTGCGGTTCCAACCACGATCGATAGAACGAACGGAAAGAACATTTTGAGAGCAACTGATTATGACATGTATTCCAACTTCGCACAAAGCATCTCACTCTTTCTTAGAGGTGATAAGTCTGTAACTCGATGAAGCATAATTTTTTATCAAGTAGGAGTCTGGACTCTTCTCTGACAGTGATAAACCATTTTTTTCAACTTTATCACGACATGCGTCCGTAGAACTGTTACAAAATAATGAAAAAATAATGTAAAATAATCCGCGATTGACGTCAATCGTTGCTATCAGTGCAAAACGATTCATACATTTCCGCAACGGGTGGTTCATCCGGCTGACAGAAATCAGAGGCAACATAAAAAACAATAAATTTACAACTACGATCCTTGAAAATACTTTTCATATTTTTCATGAAATTCCGTTAAATTTTTGACTCTCCTAAGCTTCTTTTTATTTGATATCTCTTGATTACTCACATCTACAGGATTGGTTACAGATTTATGGACCATATTTTTATTTTTTGTATCATTCTTAAACAGACGTTGATTTGAACAAGGTTTATTAGTAATTTTATTTATATCAGAAACCAAAGGCTTCGTATCAGACTGCTTTACATATTTGAACGTGTATTGACCTAGACAATTTCTAGGCATTTCATAATTTATGACCCTATTATTGTATGGTATATTATGTTGTTTTAAATATTTTAAAATAGTCTTTTCAGTTATTTTATATTTCAAAGCAAAACCTCTAATACTATTTTTCTTGAAGTCGTATTCTTTTAATATTTTGATCAACTCGTCAGGACTCATTTATTTATATAAAAAAATTACTTTACCATACTGTACCATACTTCCATACGATATTTCTTTATTACGGTACTTTATTACCTTACCTTACATCACCTTACAGTACCTTACTTTACAATACAATATAAAAACATAAAATTTTAGTCTAATAAATGGAAAGTCAAATAAAAAGATACATGCCCTCCAAAAGTGAACTTGAAGGACTTGATAAGATAATTTCAAAAAATAAAGAATTGGAAGAATTGATAAAAGGCGAGGAATGTAATTTAGAGAGAATAATTCAGGCCATAGACGGTTTAAAAAATGTCAACAGTAATATGAAGACTATCATGAAACAGTTCTTTATAGCTCTACAACAAACAAGTATGACTTCGGATATTTACAAATATGCAAAGGACATGGCACAATCCTTATGGGAACTGGCTTACCGCTAAATGTTTTTTAAGTATTATAAATCGACAGATTATCACTTAAAAAGAAAAAGTTCTCACGGCACCAAAGTGATCCCATGTCCAGTTTCTTAGATATTAAAGCTCAAAGACGGGAACTACTTCTCTCGTACGTTGGCGCGCAATGATGAAGTAGTGCCGGCCGCCTCACAACTCGGCTCAACGTAGAGTGTGGTCGGCCCATTTCGATCATTCATTCACCCGCTCGACTACCTGCCGAAGTCTCTCTTTCTATTCCACTGCTCGTCTCTCTCTCCCTCTCCCTCACCCGCACACTATTCTTTCCCCACCCGAGCACGTTTGGGTTCCAAGAGACGAGCAAAAACAATTCGTCCGTTTCCGTGTTCATACATTTCTCGGCTTTTCTTGCTTCTTCCGAATTCTTTCGGTCACATTAGTTTACTGTCATACCTCTCGTAATGAGTAGTCGCACGTGGCGCCTCGGACGCTTTAAGATACCGAAGTTGTTGATACTCCAGCTTCAACCTCCCCTCTCCCTTGAGGATACCGATTACGGAATGTAAACACAAACACTTTTCCGATCGCATTGAGGGAGAGAGAGAGAGAGAGAAGAGCAGTGGAATGGAAAGAGAGACTTCAGCAGGTAGTCGAGCGGGTGAATGAATGATTGAAATGGGCCGACCACACTCTACGATGAGGCGAGTTGTGAGGTGGCCGGGACTACTTCATCATTGCGCGCTGACGCACGAGAGAAGTAGTTCCCGTCTTTGAGCTTTAATAGCTAAAAAACTGGACATGGGATCACTTTGGTGCCGTGAGAACTTTTTCTTTTTAAGTGATAATCTGTCGATTTCGAATACTTAAAAAACATTTAGCGGTAAGCCAGTTCCCATAAGGATTGTGCCATGTCCTTTCAAAAATCAGGAGTTGATAGAAACTCTACTAGCGAGAGAGGAGAAGTATAAGAAAATCATAAAATCTCAAGCTGAAAAACATAATGATAATTCAGGTATTGATGAATTAAATAATGTCTTCTCAACTATAATAGTCGATTCTAAAGATAAGAAATTATCAAAGTACATGAAAAAATCCTTGAAAGATATTAAATTTCATGATGACTTCAAACCAGTGTTTTCAGAGCTAGGAACTAAGGAATTAACCCGCGATGAATTGAAGAAAATGAAATCAGATCCTAAAAAAAGGACCTAGATTTAATAATATTCATAAAATAACAACTGTAAATGTCCCCAGTATAAATAATGATGCAACTATTATCCAACAAAATTAAATGGTCTTAAGCGTCTATTTTAGGAAGTTTCTTCATACTTCAGTGAATGTGAAATTTCTTATTAAATTTTTTCTATATAAATAAAAG
The DNA here is from genome assembly GCA_011764245.1 of Trialeurodes vaporariorum. NCBI lineage: Eukaryota > Metazoa > Arthropoda > Insecta > Hemiptera > Aleyrodidae > Trialeurodes > Trialeurodes vaporariorum. Next base: position 32,286,594 of record VMOF01000001.1, read on the forward strand.
TAAAAAATGGAGTTGTCTAATAAACTCAACACTATTTTGAAATTAGTAGAGGCTTATGATATTCGTCGTTGTTCAAAGTGTAAACAAATAAAAAAAGAGAGGGAATTCAATAAAAATCAACACTGGTGTAAAGATTGTAGAAATGAAATAATGACAAAGTATGTAGATAGTAAGAAGTTCATTGAGAAACAGTGTGAATGTGGAAGGATAGTGAAATTTTTAAGTTACGGTGCTCATCTAAAGTCAAATTATCATAAAACAAGACTAGAATTGATAAAAGAGAATAGTTTTGTCTTAATTTCAACTCAATAATGCGAAAAACTGAGAACGAGGAAAAAAATATTTTTCTTTATAAAAATTTTGTCTTATAAATAATATAGTAAAATTAAAATTGGCTAAACAAAAAATATGACTACAGTAAAAGATTTAAGAAAGCTTGCAAAAGAAAGAAACATGAAAGGTTATAGTAGAATGAAGAAAGATCAATTATTACGTATATTGGATATTCAACCTTCTGCAAAACCCAAAACTGTTCAAGAATTGCGAAAAATTGCAAAGGAGAGAAAGATAAAAGGATATTATAAAATGAAGAAAGCAGATTTGATTGATGCTATAAGACATGTTGATAAAATTATAAATACGGCTTTTAATTTTGATGATTCTTATTTTGAACCAGAATATCCGAATAATAACAATCATAATAATAACACTCATAATAACCCACGTCTTATTGAAATCACAGAAACTAGATCTAGGTTTATTAGAAGATATAATGCTTATTCGTGTGATTATACGGTTTCTATTAAAAGTAATGAGTTAACTGAAGAACCTTCACTGGATGAGCAAGTAGATTTAATAACAAGAGCTCTTGAAGAAATGATTGAAGTAGCTAAAAGACGTAGCAACTTTAGAACAGGTGATAGAATAAATGTTGTCATCTCGAATCCTGCACTCTATTCAACTATATCAACAGGATTACAAAGAGGTAATTGAACTAATGAATTAGTACGAATACTAATGGAAAATGTATCAAGAATTTTGACTTCGAATGAAGAACTTGATTTAGGAACCTCTACTTTTAATGTAGATATAATAGCTATGCCGCAGGGGGGTAAAGGTGAGAAAATCCTAAATTTAGCTCAAGCTAAACAAACGAAATCTTCAATCACTCAAATAAAGAATACAGATAATTTATGTTGCCCGAGAGCTGTAATTGTAGCTCTAACTTATCCAGCAGAAAATCCACCTATCTTGAATATATTTAATAGAGGGTTCTCAAAACTTGAGCTTACTTACATCAGAAAAGGGAGGAAGTTACAAACAGATCTAACTAATGAACTGTGTAATCAATTGGGTGACTATAACGAGGGAGGGTTTACTTTGGACGAAATTAAAAAACTGGAATCGTTATTGGATATTCAGATTAATGTTGTTTGTGCAGAAAATTTGAACTCTGTTATTTATAAAGGGCCTGAAAAAGATATAAAGGTATATGTGGACAAACAATGTAATCATTTTGATGTAATTTCCTCAATGGCAGGATTTCTTGGCTCAAGTTATTTTTGTAAGAAGTGTAATAAACCTTATGATCACACAGAGAAGCATTCTTGTAAACAAGTGAAAAGAAAGTGTATATTATGTCTTCAGGAAGAGCATTTAGAATCAACAAAGAAGAGAATATTATGTAATGATTGTAACAGGTACTGTTTTAATCAGGATTGTCTTGATAATCATCAGGAAGTGTGTAAAACTGTATTCAAATGCTTGGATTGTAGTAAAATCTGTTCGGTTTCTGAAACCCATAATTGTGGAATTGAAAAATGTCGAAACTGTTTTAAAGAAGTAGAAATAAAAAATCATAAATGTTATATGCAATGGAAAAGACAAAAGGGTGGAAAATGTCAGAGAGAAATCTGTTTATGCAAAGGAAATCTTGATCAGTTTGTTAAACCTGTGAAAGAAGAAAAGTTACCTAAATGTACTTACACGGAAAAATATCTATTCTTTGTGTAAAGAACAGGTCTAAGTACTCTTATGCAATCACTCTTATGCAATCACTGTTATGTAACCAGTGGAACTTTCCGGTTGTTGCATAACAAGCTTCCACATCTACAGAGATTACATAACAACTAGTATAAATACTGAAGCACCTGCTCTCAGAAGTCAGTCTCTCCTGGCACGCCTGACTAAGGCTGCCTTTCCTTTCCTAGCACACCAGATTGTATGGTTGCTAAACTATTCTGTTTCCTTTCCTAGGTACGCCCGATTGTAAGGCTACCCTTCCTTTGCACGCCTGAGTAGGGCTGTACTCTATTCTAAACCCTGGCACGCCTGACCAAGGCTGCCTTTCCTTTCCTAGGTACGCCCGATTGTAAGGCTACCTTTCCTTTGCACGCCTGAGTAGGGCTGTACTCTATTCTAAACCCTCCGTACGCCTGACTAATAGGGTGGAGTGAAAAAGGGCTTTTTTCGATTTTGCTTCTGGTATAGTGATTTTTTTTTGCGAATGCACCAAAAAATAAGATTCCCAAAATTTGAGGTCGATCGGACAACTGCTAGGTGGTGCGCATGAGCTTTGAAGTTTGCTTATTGGGAAGAATCTAAAAAAGTCAACTTCTGAACAGTTTTTCGCTCATAGCTCGGTTAAAAATGGTTTTTAGAGGAAAATGATAAGAACATATTCGGTTTGAAATTAAATTTTACACAATTTACTTTCTATACAATTTTTTGGTTCAGGCAGTATTTTCCCGGGAAAAATCAAAAAACCAATTTTTTGGTCATTTTTGTCGATTTTTTTTACTCATATCTTCGATATTATTACTTTCAATCGATACTAGAGGTGGGTCGGGATGGTGGGTGGTGGTTTTAGGGTGTAGGGGTGTAGGGGGGAAGGAAGGGGGGGGGTCAGATAATGGAAAAAAATCAAAGATGCTTGTAGATACTATACTTCGAATAATCGAGCCCTGCCAGGCTGATAATAAGCTGTATCATAACGGAAGAACTTCTTATGCAGATTTTAGCCTTTTTTTTTTTTTTTTACTCGTCATTATTTTACGATTGAAACAATGATCAGTAGATGAAAAAATTTTGTAGAGCTCACGAAAAGGGATCTACATTTATGGGTTACATAGTTTTTTTTTTTGTTTTTTTTTTGGGTTACATAGTATTTGGGAAAATACATAGATGCATGCACAGAAGACTGTACATGCATCTATGTATTTTCCCTGCGATCTAACTGCGATTACACATGAGTTACTAGTTGAAGGTTAAGTTTAACAGAGGAATTCTTCCAGTGAATAAAAGGCTTTAGTCGTAACAAAGTTTTTGACTTTCCTCATATAGGCTATATTGTTAGTCTCCAATTTAATTTCCTTGGGTAACTTGTTGTAAATTTTACCCGCAGTGCCAAATAAGTTGTCATAATATCTGGACCTTCCACTCAAGAGCTTCACATCAGCCTGACCTCTTGTGTTATAAGTGTGGAACTCTCTGAAGGATTCAAAATCCTGCGGATTATTCCGCACCCATATCACAACCTCCATTATATACAAACTATAGATAGTACAAATTTCAAGTTGCTTGAATACATCTCTACAGGATTGTGTCTGTCTAAGCCCTAGCATTTGCCTGATTATTCTTTTTTGCATTTTGAAAACTTCATCAACACCTTTGGCTTTACCCCATAATATCAGGTTGTACATTAAGATGGATTGTACATGAGCATAGTATACAGTTTTCAAAATATCAATGGAATAGTTGGACCTAAGCTGTCTCATTACAAAACTGAGTGCACTGAGCTTCTGACATATATAATCAGTATGCGGATTCCATTTCAGCTTGGTATCGAAATAAACACCTAAATACTTGGCCGAGTCTACCGTGATTAGATCATGCAAGTTGGCCTCAGAGTTCTTTGAGAATGTAGCGTGGAGGTTCTCTGCTGACATCAGATTCGCCTTCATCTGGAGCGGATGCAACTTGTTCGGCTCTGCGAATGAGCTGGGGGTGCGCCGGTCCGGATGGAGGGGATTCTGTTGGCAGTCGGGGGTCCCATTAACTGATAGCTCCCAACATTGAATAACTCATCGATCCTCGGGGGGATGAAATTCTGGTACTCTTAAATGATTGTTTTTAAATGATTTAATATTCTCCCTTTTTCC